>JASDDO010000026.1:81916055-82516055 GCA_030015575.1 Agapanthus africanus | reverse complement strand
TAGGGTAGTGAAAGGGTGTGATTAAAATTGTATTTAAATTTGCATTAAAAAGGATTAAAAGGGGGTATTTTAATTCTCTGGTGAATTGCAGAGAATTTAAACAGTGCAGGGGGTGTGGGGTAGGCCGAAGGGTGCAAGGGGTTCAAGAAAAAGTGGGATCGGACCAGGTTGACCTAGCAGCGCCGGCCGAGCCAGCCGATTCGCCGGCCTGAGTTAGGCGAGTCGGGGCGCGTCTTAATGCCACGTGTCCCTGACGATTGGTCTAGGCTCATGGACATGTTTGTTTATTTTGTAACTTACCCTATTACTATTACGTGTAGTGCACTTGTAGACTCTTGGGCTTCTAAGAGATTAAAAGAATTTTAAATAAAAAATAATGTGCGGCTGCTGGGATTTGAACTCTGGTGCTTTGGTTCAGCAGTGCAAAATCTTACCAATGAGCTACAAGCTCCTTCTTACTGTTTAAAAGCAATCAAACATATAACTTGTGCTCAGGCTCAAGTACCCCTTTCTATATTTTTTGAAAAAAATTATACAGAAAGTTTATGGTTGTTACAAAACTGGTCATGCGAACTCAGTGTGCAGTGTGCGTGTGTTGTGTATTGAGGGTTCTTGGGTATATCAGGGGCCTCGCAGAGTTTACGGGGGTCCCGCTACCCGGATAACGGGCTGGGGGTCAAGGGGTCTAGCAGCTCTCTTGCGGGATGTGGGGCAGCGCCTAGTTAGAAATTTTTTCTAACGGGGGAAAGAGTTGTGGAGTGTGTATATATAAAAAGAAAAGGGGAAATAGCGTCCAAAGGAAGTGTGGGCGCCAACGCCTCACGTGCGTGGCACGTGGGCACTGGGCGCTGGTGCCTCACGTACGTGGCGCATGGGCGCTGGGCGCTAACGGGAAAATGGGGCTTAGCCCCTATACTGGGAGTTATACTCCCAATTGACTTTTGGAGTTAAACCCCTAAAAAAGGACAAAGGGGCTTAGCCCCTACACTGGGAGCTGTACTCCCTATTGAATTTTGGAGTTAAACTCCTAAAAAGAAAGACTTTTTTTGTGTTCGGAGTTAAACTCCCAGAAGATTTTTGGAGATGCTGAAAGGGGACACCTTTCTTCTCCCTTGAGCCCTAGATCTTCTCTTGAGTCTTAGATCTTCCCAAAGTGGGATTTTTGGATAGGGGTCTCCTTCTTCCTCCTCTCTATTGGCTGGATTTTGGAGAAAAATGGGATGAGACTTAAAAATCACCCCTTTTGGGGATTTGATTGGAGATCTGAGCTCCCCTTCAAGGGTTTTATGGTGAAAAACTGATTCTTTTTGGAAAAAGAAGAGTTAAACTCTTGATTTAATTCAGAAACCCTAATTTTTTTTTAGAAAGAAAAAGTTCCTCTTGATTTTTTCATCATGTTTGCTTTTATAGGCTACACACTTTACATATAGCTCTTTGAGTTTTGCCAAATGGCACTTGTGCCACTCCTTGCCTTATGTGCTTATCTGTTTTTGCACATAAGCCATGGGGTTTACAAAATTTTTGCTTTTTGCCCATTTTACATACGTTTATATATATATATATATATATATATATAAGAATTATATTAAACCAATTTATGACTTCATTCTTTTTGTCATTGGGTCGGTCCCTTTCATGCTCAGTCTTGACCTGGGCTTAGGCTCACTTGGCTTGGGGTTGACTTTGATTTTGATTTGGTTAACCGGGGTGTAATTTTTGACCCTAACAGATCGAAAGTTTGAAATTTTGGGGTTGGGATCGGCATCAGCGTTGTTAACACTGGAGCACAAGTGTCAGAAACAATTCATCATTTCCCTTTGTCTGTTGAGGAGCGATTGCTTAAGAGACAGGTTTAGGTCCCTATCACCTAAGGCTTTTCAATTTTATAAGCCGTAAGGGTCCCATAAAAGCATTTTCTTCCTACGAGTCGAAAGAATCTCACAAGTGTATTTTCTTCTTAGGAGTCGTGAGGAACCCCAAGTGTGTTTTTCCCTTATGAGTCATAAGGATCTCACAAAGGAGTTTTCTTAGGAGTCGAGAGGATCTCGTAAGTTTTGTTCTTCTCATGTATCGTGAGGACACATGAGTGGGTCTTCCCAAATGGATCATAATTCCGATGGTGGAGACCGGCCGCGGCGCGAGTGATTGCGGTGGGGCATAGATGTGATTTGGATTGTTTATGCCTGTGGATTGTATATGGTAGTCAATTTGGGGACTAGCCGTAGGGCTGGAAGAATTTGGGGAATTTGGATCTTGGTTTCTTGGTCGGCGTCTGTATCGTTACACTGGGATGGTGCCGGAAGCGGCTCATCATTCGCCTTTGGAGTGGTTTAAAATATTTATTTATATACGCTCTTTTATCATGATTGCTCTATCATTTCAGCATTTTTATCACGAAGGTCGCAATTGCCTTATCATTCCTACTATTTATTCGCGGTTCTCCCATCATTTCGGCTTTAGTTTCATTTTCATTTCATTTTTTTACTCGCTGATTTTTATTGTGAGCCGCCCCATCATTTCGGCTTTATTTAATTTTTTTTACATAATTTTTTTACACTCCCAGTTTAATAACTTAGGGCTCGACTGTTCCCAGTTTAACGACGTGGTGGTCAACTGTTCCCAGTTTAATGACGTGGTGGTCAATTGTGTTTGCTTATCTGAGCTTCTTGAATTTTGATCTTAGCGGGGCTGGGTTGATGACTGTAACTTGGTGGTTTGTCGGTATATCCGAGGACAGTAGATTTTTCCCAGCCTTGTATTGGTTCTCCACCCAATCTTTGAAAACATAGCAGTTTTCGATGGTATAACTCACCATTCTAGGATATGGGCATTATATGGGATTGTCGGTCATATTCATTTCATGCGGCCTCTTTGGAATAAGCAATTGCATATCGTTGTTCAAGACGTCCTCGAATATTTTGCGGACTTCGTCCCTTCTGAAGGAGTATACTGTTCCATTATTAATTAAACACAATAATAAGAGCTAAGCTCTGTTTAAACACAATAAGGCAGCGCCTCACGTGCTCCCAACGTGAACGCCAGCGCCGGCCTCTTATAGGATTAAATCCTACAGCGGCGTCTCACGTGAGTGCCGACGTGCAAAACACATGGTGCTTGATTCCGTAAGAATTAAATTCATAGGCAGCGCCCACGTACATAGCACGTAAGCGTCAGCGTCCAAATTAAAGAGAGTAGAATTAAATTCTACATGGAGAATATTTCTCTAAAAAAACTAGGGATATTCTCTGTTAAACAGAGCCGTTGGATCAAAGATCCAATGGTGATTAGAATCATAAAATGATAGAATTAAATTCTATATATGGGAAAATATTTCCCTAATCTTATTAAAAACAAGAATATATATATTCTGTGAAACAAAAATCACTGGATCAAATATCCAACGGTGGATAAAATCCCCCAAATAATCTTTGAGGAAATTAAATCAATTGGTATCTCTCAAATAAGAGATTTTCTCAAAACTGATTAACTATCTGCCTTCTCTATATAAAGAACCTGAGACTTCAAGTCTCGGGGAGAGACGAATAGAGAGAATCAAGCCCATAAGTTTTTTCCACGAAACTGAGAATTCAATTCTCCTCTGAAAGAAGAAGATCTTCGCTCTTCCAAACCCTAGGTAAAGAAAAAAAGCAGAAATAAAATGTATCTCCTTTGCCTAGTATAAAGAAAACAAGGGTTTAATCCTTCATAAAAAAACTTAGTTCTTTCTCTGATCTAAGATTTGCAAAGCAAATCTCCCCACAAGTTGAGAATTCAATTCTCATCGGGGAGATTTTTTTCTTCAAACTCAAAATCTAGGAGAAAGAACTAGATTTTAAAAAAAAGAAGAAGAGGATATATGTTCCAGGAATTTGATTCCTTTAGCAAACAGGGTTTAACCCTATATGAAAGAACTAAGTTTTTATAAAAAAAAAAAAGAACTTAGTTCTCCAATAAAATGATCCCTGATCTTTAAAAATATAGATCTTGGTGATCATTAATGGCCAAAATGCCATTAACAGAGATTCAATCTCTAAAAAAGAAAAAAAAGGACCTAACGTCTCACGTGAAACACACGTGAGCACCCAAAAAATTCCCTTAAATGGAACTCAGCGCCTCATGTACTTCCCACGTGAGCGTCCAAAACAAAAGACCCGGCACCGCACGTGCTTTCCACGTGAGCACCCAAAACAAAAGAGCGCTTAGCGCCTCACGTGAAATACACGTGAGCGCCCAACAAAATAAAACGCTCAGCGCCTCATGTGCTTCCCATGTGAGTGTTGTGCTATAGTGCTGAGCACTATAAAATTCAGTCAAAATGACTAAGTGCTTAGCACCGATTGGGCAGCGCCCATGTCTTAGCACCTTACGTGCTTCCCACGTGAGCGCCTCACGTGGGAAGCACGTGTTTCCTACGTGAGTGCCAGAGCCACAAATAAATGTTTCACTTCTGAATAAAACAAAAAAGAAAGCCCAAGATCGAGTAGACTAAGCCCAAATTAGCTAAGTCTTTAAAATTTCTTGCAGCTGAACCCAAATGCTCTGTTGTTGGATCTCATCAAAAATCTGATGATCCCTAAAATATTGTTATGTTGATCTTAGTCTCAAATAAGACTAACGTATACTTAGTTAAAATTAATCGAGCCCAAATGCTCATATATTTAAGTTGATCTTAAACTCATAATAGATTAACGGTCCTTAAATAAAAATGAAATATTCCTTGAACTGGCGGAATACATACAACCTAAGTTCGATCCCCAAATCTAAAATATACGGATTTGGACTAATCCGTGCACTATGGGTGACGACATAAATTAGTCTCCGTATACAATCCATAGGCAACCTTAACAAACTAAATAACATAAGACACGAAGTGAGCTACTGGAGAAGGAGAAATTGGTTATCGCAACGCGATAACGTAATTAACTGCAGGGGTTTGTGCCTGCAGGGAAAAGCATCCCCACAATCAAAAACCCCTCAGAAATGAGGGGGAATCTGATGAAGTCTGCTACATCGGTCGCATCTATCCAAACCTCTGATATACGGTGCCATAAATCAACTTGGCATCTTCGGAGAGATGGGTGGATATGTCCAAATAGCATCTACCCCCAAATTCAAGCAAGACGTTACAATGTCTCTATCCGGTCTTTGGTAGTAAACAGATTCTGGCATGCTCGGTGGGATCTTTTCCTCTTTCCACTCCACACTTCATGTGTCGTATTTTGTGAACAAAATCGCGGTTCGCTATGGTTGCCCTTGGATTCGAGGTACTGAAACTTGGTTTCTTGCTCTTATGCAGAAAATCAATGGCTTCCCACTGTACCTTATGCAACAAAAACTCCAGCTCCACCCCAACTGGAGGAATGACGTACGGGCCAAACGCGGCCTCCATTTTCTCAATGCCTATAGGGAAGGTCACATAAGTCACTACGGGACTGTTCTTCGGAACCATGATCCCGCCTGTGCACTTTGGCGCCTCAACGCCATAAGGAAAAACTCCCAGAAAGTCGGTCTTTGATCGGCTGGCAACCATGACGGCTCCTATCAGCAAGCCGTCAAACCCTGAAGGCTCGGTCTTCAACAGGCTGAGCAAGAGCTCAAGCGGGCTTGTAGAGAAGCCCATGATACCAGAGGGAGCTACCCCAAAATGTCTAGCTCTCCCTACTCCTGCTATGGATGGAGCCAATAAAAGTGCTTCCCCTCCAAAACGGTCGGTTTTCAAAAGATTGGCCAACCCCACTCTAATTCTAACAAGGACGATGGTCTTCAACAGGCTGACACCAACCGAAGCTCCTCAGCAACGCAGGGAGCATGATGAAGACGTCTCCAAAATTGAGGCAATCCCCACTCCAAGGTATGCTCGACGTCGCCACCGGCGCCGAGTGAGAGAAGCTGGGGGTAAATCTCCCTTTGGGCTCATCCCACCAGCTCCTATGGTGGATATCAACACTAATGTTCAAACCGGGAACATCTTTAACCCACTCAGAAAGGTACGTAATAATTCTCCGACAGCGGTGCTAAAGAAATTACCTCCGCTAGTAGAGGACTCTGTGCAGTGACAGCCAGAGCAGCCTCGCCAACGTCTCTCTTCACAAATACATAGGGTCTGGCGAAAAGTCCAAGGCTCTGTGCTTAACAAAAATTACCCTCGTCGACCCGAGAAATCTAAGGACCGACAAGGAAAAGACCGCTCCTCCGCCATACAACGAGGGACCCTTCCTAAACATGCGCCTATCACAACGGCTCTTTCAGCTCCGACTTCTTATAAAAGAACGAGGCTAGAGAAAATCCTACCTCCTCCGGCATATTCCAAAGGCGATGGATCTAAACGCCCCAAGTCTTGGGGCATAACCGTATGTACGGTCTATATAGCCAACGGGAAAGAAGAGAGCCGCGCTTCAGTGAGTCACAGACCGCAAACTCGGTCGCTAGTAAAGGCTCGGGAGCAATAACAAAAGCTCTAAGAAATGCTGAATAAAATGACAACACTTACCAGACAAAAAGAAGGTCCAGATAAAGAAGATGAACAGTGCAAAGAGCAAGAGACCGTTACAGAGTTCTTGCAAAGAGTGCTGGAAAGAAAAGATAAAGTGGCTGCAGAGCAAGCTGCTACCATTAAGCAGATGGCACTCCTATTCAAAGATATGGTGGGAATGATGATACAACCGGAACCCCTAACCAAAGATCCGCCAATAGTTATTGAGGATGACAAAGGAGAAATATCAAACCCTCTTTCGGCATTATCAGCGGCCAAGAAAGAAACCATTTCCAAGGTGGCCCTGGATGATTACATCGCTCAGCAAATAAGAGCTCACTAGGCCAAAGAAGCCACCGGTTAACTCGTCAGAACCGGGCGACCATATCCGGTCTGGTATGACCAAATTAAGTACCCGCCAGGATATACAATCCCTATGTTCCGTGTCTACAAAGAAACAGGTAATCCTCAGCAGCATGTCGCACAATTCAGAGCTCTGTGCGGTAATACTGGAGGCGACGACAAACTGTTGCTTCGTCAATTTGTCGGAAGCTTATCAGAGACAGCCTTTGAATAGTACTCGGAGCTCCTAAATGATTCCGTGAAAACCTTCACAGAAATGGAACTACTTTTCATGCAGCGGTTTTCCAGCGCGAGCGAACGCACTTCGATTACGACATTAATCAACGTCAGGGTAAAGCCGAGAGAAACTTAGGTCCAATACGCGATCCGGTGGAGGAACATGTGGTCTAAGTGCGAACACCGCATTGAAGAGTCTCCTGCCGTGGGCATGTTTATTGGGACTCTCGATCCTCTAACGACTGTGTCCCAGTTCATGACATTCTTCAAACCTACCACCTTTTAGGCTCTGATAGACAAGCTGGCCTAAATGGATCAGATGGGTCATAGACCTTCCTCCTCAAATA
This sequence comes from Agapanthus africanus, assembly GCA_030015575.1. NCBI lineage: Eukaryota > Viridiplantae > Streptophyta > Magnoliopsida > Asparagales > Amaryllidaceae > Agapanthus > Agapanthus africanus. The sequence continues at coordinate 82,508,657 of JASDDO010000026.1, read as the reverse complement.
AGGACCCTCGAAATAACAAGGGTAAAAGGAAAGCGGCCTTCGTTGCCAATACGCAATAACGACCGAGTGGCCGAAAACCAGCCACTCGCCAAAACAACACGCATCCGTGTTCGTCCTTGGAAGGAAGGCTAGGACGTACCTATTCATTTTCCTGCGACAATGTCATGCCCCGCTTCCCAGTGTACGGCGAAGGGGACGCGACGAGGTCCGCTGCGTATATACTCAGAAGTACATACGCTAAGCGTATCTAAGCAATATAAAAGTAAATACACAAGAGACAATGTATAATAAAAACAGCAACTTTTATTTATTAACATTCCTTTGTACAATGCATGAAAAGAAAATACAACTGAAATAAAACGATGCCTAAAAAATGGCATGACAGGAAATGAAAAGTACTGAATGGAAAATGTACAATATCTAGAGCTCAGGGTCTTCACAGAACTGGTCCAAGTCTTCAGCAGTGGGCTTGTTCTGTGACGGGTCCAAACCACCTGACGACATTCAAAGAAGAAAGAATAGAATGTCGTCAGCGAACAGGTCACTCGGTAAGTCCCAAAGATAAGGGAGAAATAGACAGAGAGTAGGAGAGAGAGTAGCTTTTAATGTTGTATTATATTGTTGTAATGTTGTATTAACGCTGTTGTTTGTAGCTTGGTACAGAAGAATGCCAGTGTATACGAGAGGAGTCTCTATATGCTAAAGAGCAGGACAAACGGAATATAGAGTACAAGGCTCCGTTAGAAGGCCCGGAACAACGGCAATTGGATTCATGTTAGGTGTCTTAAATCTGACCGTCCCGTGCCACTTTTAACATCTTCCGTACCAATCTACCCCTTAAACCCCACGATGTCCTGTTTGTATTGTTATCTTGTAAATTGTATTGATTGTAAGTTTGATTGACTGACTGACCGAAACCATGATATCAGGAAACGGTTGTAACCGTAGAGTCATGTAAATGGAATACTGAGAATCATGTAAAAGGAATATATATCCATGGTTCGGTTCAGTCAAGTTGTATAAATTGATAATTGTATACATATGTTTATACAAAAATAATTTTAATAAATATTTTATATTCCAAAGCTCTCATTTTCTTAAGATGTCGTATTTTAAACCTTTCGAGACCGAATGCTCCTTGCGGAGGTCTGAATCTCGTACTACTAGCCCGAGGGTGCGCGATAAACCGCACAATCCCGAACGGGTTCCCCAAAAATGGGTTGTAGCGGCCCTTTGCAAAGATTGCAAAATATTAATCCTTTAGAAAACGGTTTTATAAAGTAAAAGGTATTTATTTGCAAAGTGTAATTTTCCGTATTTTAGATTCTAGGGTTTCCTAAGCCAACTAGCCTATTTCTAAAGGGTCTAAACGACAAGTCGTTAGAAGCCTTAAATCGCCTCTTCACCGCCAATTGTGGCCAGGTAAGTACAAGTGAGGAAGGAGGGATCCGCTCACGAATCGTGAGACGGGCCTTTTAAAGTTACCTTTGCTCACTTGCCTAGCCTAGACACCACAAAGTCAGGTTTAGATAAACGATAAATGTCCACAACTTATCGTGTTTTCCTAATAAGAGATATTTATTTAAAAGTGTATCAAAGCTAAACTTCTAGAAATGATTTTATGAAAGTATTGTTTTATCGTATTCTAAGTTTTTGATGATGTCGTTTAGGGTTGTATTTGCGTGTGTGTGGAGGTAGGTCATTACCTCGTGCTCTACTTTAAATGTATAGCAAAGTTAAGGGTTAAATGTGAAATCGAAACATGATGGTATTAAAGTGAAAATACGATAAATTGGAAAGGTTATCATTTCATATGATGAAACTTGTTCAAATTGATTTTAAAAGTTTAATAGTCAAGATAAAGATGTTTAAACATGAATGTATTGATGAGAAGTGAAATTTTATAGAAAACCGAATCGGAAATCGGATTTGTTCCGATTCCGTCGGGTTTCGTAGTTTCGTATTTTAGAGAAATAGAAAGGGGGATAGAATGGGACTTACGGGTTTCGATTAGGCAAAGGAGTGTAGGGAGAACTAAAGAAGTTGCTAAGGCGTTGCTTCGTCGCCGGTTGTTTCTAAAAACGTCGCCAGAATTCCCGCCGGAATTTCGTCGGAGTTTCGCCGCGAACTTGTTTTCAAAGTACACAACTCTTGAGAAGATTTTGAGAGAGATAGCTTAGGGTTTTGGGATGAGAGGGCAGAGGGTAAGTGGTGTATTTATAGGGTAGGCTATGGGTAGAGTAGGTGAAGGGTTTTTGATAAAACTTTTTGTAAAATGTGTGAAAAAATCATTAAAATGGATTAAATAGGGTATAGATGTGTCTTTGGAACCGATCCAGATAAATTAGAGTATACAGGGGGTTAGGGGAGACGAAGAGGCAGATTTTTGATGTTGACGACTCGGCCGTCCGGCTGAGTCCGGCCGGCGGCGCCGTGCCGAGTCGGCCGGTCCGCCGTCCGAGTCGGAGGTCAGGGAGGTGGGGGGTCGTCTGGTGTAGCCTTTGGTATATTTAGTTTTGTAGGTACAGTTCAACTTTTGGGAGTTATGGTCTATGGACTATTGGGCTTCCAAGGAATTTAAAACAAAAACAATCTAAAAATAATGTGGGGCTGGGGATTTGAACTCTGGTGGCTTGGTTCAGCAGTGCAAGGTGTTACCAATGAGCTGCAAGCTCCTTCTTGTAATTATTGTGGAAAAATAAATACTTAAAGTGGTAACAGCAAAATTAAATACCCCAAGTATACTTCAAATTTAAATCAATTTTATGTGCACTAAAAATGGAGTTATTTAAAAACAAAATAATTACTTATATATTGTGCTCAGGTTAAAATACTCTTTTATGGAATTTGAAAAAAAATTGTATAGAAAAGTGTATAGGAAAATCAGGATTGTTACATTCTACCCTCCTTATAAAAATTTCGTCCTCGAAATTTGTAAAAGAAAAGTGTAACAGTTTTAATAAAAGTTTGAAGACTGGAGTATAGATAGTGTATGAAAAATGTGGGAAAGAATAAAAAGATGCGAAGGTTTCGGTAAGACTGTAAAAGAGGTGAGGGAATTTTGGGTTAGGACAGATTCAAAGTATATGATGAAATAATAAGATTCAAGGAACATGAATTTGTAAGATTCTAGGAACATGAATTGTAACGAATGTTTTAGTTACTGGTTCTTGTGTTATATTGCTTAGATTGTTCACGCAGAACAGAACTGCATAATAGGGTTTCATACAGCTCTGACCTGCATAGGCCACCAACAAAACCTGTCACGCACCGCTTCCCAGTGTACGGCGAAGGGGACGCGACGAGGTCCGCTGCGTATATACTCAGAAGTACATACGCTAAGCGTATCTAAGCAATATAAAAGTAAATACACAAGAGACAATCTATAATAAAAACAACAACCTTTATTTATTAACATTCTTTTGTATAATGCATGAAAAGGAAATACAACTGAAATAAAACGATGCCTAAACAATGGCATAACAGGAAATGAAAAGTACTGAATGGAAAATGTACAGTATCTAGAGCTCAGGGTCTTCACAGAACTGGTCAAGTCTTCAGCAGTGGGCTTGTTCTGTGACAGGTCCAAACCACCTGACGACATTCAAAAAAGAAAGAATAGAATGTCGTCAGCGAACAGGTCACTCGGTAAGTCCCAAAGATAAGGGAGAAATAGACAGAGAGTAGGAGAGAGAGAGTAGTTTTTAATGTTGTATTATATTGTTGTAATGTTGTATTAACGTTGTTGTTTGTAGCTTGGTACAGAAGAATACCAGTGTATACGAGAGGGGTCTCTATATGCTAGAGACCAGGGCAAACAGAATATAGAGTACAAGGCTTCGTTAGAAGGTCCGGAACAACAGCAATTGGATTCATGTTAGATGTCTTAAATCTGACCGTCTCGTGCCACTTTTAACATCTTCTGTACCAATCTACCCCTTAAACCCCGCGATGTCGTGTTTATATTGTTATCTTGTAAATTGTATTGATTGTAAGTTTGATTGACTGACTGACCGAAACCATGATATCAGGAAACGGTTGTAACCGTAGAGTCATGTAAATGGAATACTGAGAATCATGTAAAAGGAATATATATCCATGGTTCGGTTCGGTCAAGTTGTATAAATTGATAATTGTATTCATGGATTCATGTGTTCATATTGAATTGGAATCTTGTAGTTTATAAATTGACTTGAATCATATTCAAGTCAGATTAATCAGACTCAAACCCGAGTCAGACGATCAGAAATATGAATCGAAGTCTTATAATTGCTAGGGTCCTTAGGGTAATTTATAAAACTTGAGGGGGTTTTATATAAAAATACTTTTATATACTTTTCAAAATACACCTCAAGTGTTTATATTTCGTCTTTAGAGTTGTAATGAATGTGGATTTTATATTGTGATATTTCTAGCGAAAATATCCTAGTTTCATAAATAAAGGTATTTATCTGTAATATTGATTTATTTGGAACTCATAGTATTTTAGTGTAAAATTTATTCTTGTGATTTTTTGGAAAAGGTGGAAAATTTATATTATAATAAAATAGATATTTAAATGATAAATATACATATGTTTATACAAAAATAATTTTAATAAATATTTTATATTCCAAAAATCTCATTTTCTTAAGATGTCGTATTTTAAACCTTTCGAGACCGAATGCTCCTTGCGGAGGTCTGAATCTCGCACTACTAGCCCGAGGGTGCACGATAAACCGCACAATCCCAAACGGGTTCCCCAAAAATGGGTTGTAGCGGCCCTTTGCAAAGATTGCAAAATACTAATCCTTTAGAAAAGGGTTTTATAAAGTAAAAGGTATTTATTTGCAAAGTGTAATTTTCCGTATTTTAGATTCTAGGGTTTCCTAAGCCAACTAGCCTATTTCTAAAGGGTCTAAACGACAAGTCGTCAGAAGTCTCAAATCGCCTCTTCACCGCCAATTGTCGCCAGGTAAGTATAAGTGAGGAAGGAGGGATCTGCTCACGAATCGTGAGACGGGCCTTTTAAAGTTACATTTGCTCACTTGCCTAGCCTAGACACCACAAAGTCAGGTTTAGATAAACGATCGATGTCCACAACTTATCGTGTTTTCCTAATAAGAGGTATTTATTTAAAAGTGTATCAAAACTAAACTTCTAGAAATGATTTTATGAAAGTATTGTTTTATCGTATTCTAAGTTTTTGATGATGTCGTTTAGGGTTGTATTTGCATGTGTGTGGAGGTAGGTCATTACCTCGTGCTCTACTTTAAATGTATAGCAAAGTTAAGGGTTAAATGTGAAATCGAAACATGATGGTATTAAAGTGAAAAATACGATAAATTGGAAAGGTTATCATTTCATGTGATGAAACTTGTTCAAATTGATTTTTAAAAGTTTAATAGCCAAGATAAAGATGTTTAAACATGAATGTATTGATGAGAAGTGAAATTTTATAGAAAACCGAATCGGAAATCGGATTTGTTCCGATTCTGTCGGGTTTCGTAGTTTCGTATTTTAGAAAAATAGAAAGGGGGATAGAATGGGACTTACGGGTTTCGATTAGGCAAAGGAGTGTAAGGGGAACTAAAAGAGTTGCCGAGGCGTTGCTTCGTTGCCGGTTGTTTCTAAAAACGTCGCCGGAATTTCATCGAAGCTTCGCCGCGAACTTGTTTTCAAAGTACACAACTCTTGAGAAGATTTTGAGAGAGATAGCTTAGGGTTTTGGGATGAGAGGGTAGAGGGTAAGGGGTGTATTTATAGGGTAGGCTAGGGGTAGGGTAGGTGAATGTTTTTTGATAAAAAATATTGTAAAATGTGTGAAAAAATCATTAAAATGGATTAAATAGGGTATAAATGTGTCTCTGGAACCGATCCAAATAAATTAAAGTATACAGGGGGTTAGGGGAGACGAAGAGGCAGATTTTTTATGTTGACGACTCGGCCATCCGGCCGAGTCCGGCCGGCGGCGCCGTGACGAGTCAGCCGGTCCGCCATCCGAGTCGGCCGAGTCGGGCCGAGTCGGAGGTCTTGGAGGTGGGGGGTCGTCTGGTGTAGCCTTTGGTATATTTAGTTTTTTAGGTACATTTCAACCTTTTGGAGTTATGATCTGTGGACTGTTGGGCTTCTAAGGAATTTAAAACAAAAACAATTTAAAATAATGTGGGGCAGAGGATTTGAACTCTGGTGGCTTGGTTCAGCAGTGCAAGGTGTTACCAATAAGCTATAAGCTCCTTCTTGTAATTATTGTTGGAAAATAAATACTTAAAGTGGTAACAGCAACATTAAATACCCCAAGTATACTTCAAATTTAAATCAATTTTATATACACTAAAAATGGAGTTATTTAAAAACAAAATAATTACTTATATATTGTGCTCAGGTTAAAATACTCTTTTATGGAATTTGAAAAAAAATTGTATAGAAAAGTGTATAGGAAAATCAGGGTTGTTACAGACAAGATGAGGAGACTGTTTGAACTGGCAATGCGTAATAATCTCATCATATTGCCAGACCCGCGGCGTCCAACAACGTCAACAACCCTAATTATTACTCCAACCACAGAACAATGAGCCGCCTAATTGAAGATTGCTACATCTTCAAAAATTGCGTTGAAGACCAGTACTAATAGGGAAAGTTCACGCTGTCTGATAACTGGAGGGTAAACCCACCCTAAAAGTACGCTCCCAAAAAGGTGGACGCGCAGAGGGTATCATGCTCACTCGTAGAGGAAGCTCAATGGGAAGTAGTCCTCTCAGCAAAAACTAAAAGAATACTGAAGGATCTTCAGGCATGTTCGGAAATCAGGTGGAAAATCCCACTTGAGCATAAAATTATTGAAGGGATGCTAAAACCTTGTTCCGCTCCGAAAACTGCCGACAAAGGGAAAAGCCCCCATGTCAAGCCTTCAAAATCTTCTAAGAAAAAGAAGAAGACAAAGAAACATGTGCAGCCTGCCGAGTATGACGACAAGCGCACAGATCAACAAAAATACATAAACGCGCTAGAGAATTTATAACCAGAAGGCGCGGATACCAGTCATGCTCGAAGAACTTCTCAAGCATATTCTTGAGAACGGAGACAGTGACAATAATGAGGGAAATGACTCATCAGAAGAAGTGGAAGACTATGTAGAAAGTTGTCACACGGTCTTCCATTCGTCGTTATATGACAAAGAATCTCTCTCAGTGTCAGAAAACGACATGGAGGAATTAGGGGCAGAATCGGCGCTAAAATCTCCGAAACTACCAGAAGAAGATCCGATTGAGAGACTTTTTGTAAGTCGATGTTCAACACCCCAATACTTATAGGGAGGCGGAAATATGAATAACAATCTTGTTCTATGGTTAAACATCGAATAACCGTATGAATCGTTTGCTAAACAAGTTTTAACAAAAGCTATAGAGTTCTAAACTACTATGTTAAGAGATTATACCAAACGTTTCTAGTCCTTCGTCTTTATGTTATCTATGGCCTCTTTGGATCTCCACGTCCTCCTTGGCTTCCTTCCGTGATAGACGATCCACCCGAGAACCTAATCCAAGCTAAAACCTCTAAACTTAAGGTTACTTAGTTTCTCTAGGTTCTAAATAGAGTAGCTAAGGTGATGTAGAGATGGGTTATGGAGTAATTAGTCTTTCCTAATCCTTGTTCTCAACTCATGAGGGGTAGGATTAGGCTTTGGTGAAGGAGAGAGAGCTTGAAGAGAGAGAGTGAGAAGATGATAATGATAATAATAATAATAATGAAATAGCTTCTCACTTGATATATGAAACATAATGAATAAAAAGAAATGAATAATATGAGATTATTCATCATGTTTCATAAATGCAAGTGGGTGATTCATTATGTGAGTCATTAAGCATTTAATAATGAATTAATGACATGATGAATCACTCACAATGAGTCACTAAATCATTAAATGAAAATGCCACCTCTCCCTCCATGTCACATCCTTCTAGAAGCTTCTCCGAAAATTATGAGAACGCCCTTCTCATCCGTGAAAACACGGAAAAACTTTAGACTGTATAAATCCAATAACCTGATACTAGAATCTGGCTTAAACCAAAGCCTGCTAGTAAAAACTGTCCGAATGTCGTACGTGCGTTTAAACACGTACGCGTTCGAACCTTTGTCGTAAAACCATACGACCTCTATATCTTTTCGCCTGGGTTTGGGAAATCTCTGTGTGGGACTCTAAAGACTCAACTACTACGCTGGCAGTGGGTTTAACCACAGACCGCAAGCGGCACTAGCTGTACGTAACGGTCCCCAGGTAGTTGTCGATAAGAAAGCCGATGAGATAACCCATCTGAAATCCTACTGAGCCTGTCCATGACAATATCCGCGCAGTCCGGTCTGTTCGTCTAAGAGTATCACATGTATGGTCTAGGGAGGTGGTGGACGTCAAACCCCTAATAACCGTACAAGTCGTGTCAGTATGGCTCAAGACCACCCGAGAATCTACTGATCAGTCCATCAGTAATTCTCAATCAGCCCTGGCTAGGGACTTATGGTAATGACCAACCGACGACAGTGCGATATCAACTCCCTATACCGGGAGAGACGAATCCCTAACAGTCGCTCACTGCCTCCACGTGGCTCGGGACTGTTCCCAACTAAAACCTGTTTGCACGACTCCTTTGAGCCGTGGTAGGGTAATAATCAAAGCACAGTGGGAACTCACACGAGACAAATGATGACCTTAAGTCAACGGACTATCTGCACACATGTCATCTGAGAACTGCTATCTGACGTTAGGTATAATACCATCCAGTCAGTTCTCGGTAAGTCCTGTCCGGTGTACTCACACCCAGTGAGCATCTGTATACAATCTTAGGTGAACACCACCAATGGTTGCGGGACCAATCCATCGCCCCTCGTCAGGGTCTAAATATGTATACACTAGTCTACTCCGGAGTATCGATGCCCAATCTCGATACTCCTGCGAACAGGGACTTCTAAGGGTGTGCCTATTGACTATCCAGCTCCCACTAGTATGACTGCCATCACAACGCCGGTAGTCAGACAAACACCCTATGGGCTTTATCAACATATATATATATATATATAAATACCAAGTAAAATATATCATACGTTAAGACAAAGTCAAACCAAATAGCGTACCATCATATCAAGCAAGACTGTCATGTACATACATATCCCAAGCATCCTATACAATGTAGGCCTCTAGGGCATATATATCCAACAATCTCCCACTTGCACTAAGGCCTATAATTGCTGCAATGAGTACCCACTGTCTCTACCAGATCCAGTTACTGGCGTACCGCATGCCCAACATCTCAAATAACCTCTCGAACTGTACTTGAGGAATGGCCTTGGTGAATGGATCTGCCGTGTTGTCTTTTGTGTCCACTCTCCGTATCTCGATCTCCCGACGATCCACGATCTCCCTGATCAGGTGAAACCGCCTTAAGATATGCCTGGATTTCTGATGGGACCTTGGTTCCTTCGCTAAAGCTACAGCGCCATTGTTATCGCAATACAAAGGTATTGGATTGGCAATGGACGGAACCACCTGAAGTTCAGAAATGAACTTCCTCATCCAGACGGCCTCTTTTGCGGCTTCACTAGCAGCTATATACTCAGCCTCCATAGTTGAGTCTGCGACGGTATCTTGTTTGGAACTCTTCCAACATACCGCCCCTCCATTGAGGGTAAACACAAAACCCGAAATGGATTTAGAATCATCTTTGTCACTTTGGAAGCCGGAGTCGGTAAAAGCCTCTACCTGGAGGTCCCCATTACCGTAAATCAAGAACATCTCCTTAGTCCTTCTCAGGTACTTGAGAATGTTCTTCACCGCTATCTAATGTTTCTCACCTGGGTCAGACTGATACCTGCTTACTACACTAAGTGCGTAAGCTACATCCGGTCTGGTACATAACATCGCATACATTATTGATCCTACCGCCGAAGCGTAGGGTATAATGCCCATGCGAGCCCTCTCTTCATCAGTCTTTGGAGACATCTCTTTGGAGAGGGTGATTCTGTGACAAGCGGGCTTATTGCCGCGCTTGGAATCTTCCATACTAAATCTCTTTAGTATAGTGTCTATATACCTGGACTGTGAAAGTCCCAATGTTCTATTAGATCTATCACGATAGATCTTAATGCCCAGAATGTATGATGCATCTCCTAAGTCTTTCATGGAGAATTTTTGTGATAAGAAGAGCTTTACTGATTGTAGTATAGGGATATCATTCCCTATCAGTAGTATGTCGTCGACATATAAAACGAGGAAGACTACTGCTCCTTCTACAATCTTCCTATAAATACATGGTTCATCTACATTTTTTATAAAGTCAAATTCCTTGACCGTTTCATCAAAGCAGATGTTCCAACTCCGTGATGCTTGTTTTAACCCATAAATGGATTTAAGCAATTTGCACACTCTTCCGCTGCTCCCACTGTCTAAGAAACCTTCTGGTTGATCTATGTAAACACTCTCTTCTAGATGTCCATTTAGAAAAGCTGTTTTTACATCCATTTGCCAGATTTCATAGTCATGGAAGGCAGCAATGGCAAGCATGATCCGAATGGATTTAAGCATAGCTACTGGTGAAAAAGTTTCATCATAGTCCAATCCTGGTCTTTGACGAAAACCTTTTGCTACTAGTGTAGTTTTGTAGGTTTCCACTTGTCCAAATGTACCAATCTTCTTTTTGAAGATCCATTTGCACCCAACTGGTTTTACCCCAGGAGGAGAAACTTCTAAAGTCCATACTTTATTGGTGTACATGGATTCCATTTCGGATCTCATAGCATCCAGCCACTTCACTGAGTCGCTACTCGTGATAGCCTGCTGAAAACTAGCAGGCTCATCATCATCGATGATGCAATCCTCTCGATCCCCATCAAGAAGAAAACCATAGTATCTTTCAGGAGGATGAGAAAGCCTACTAGATCTGCGGAGTGGCGTTGGTTCGTCATGTTCTATTGAAATCTGAGATTCTTCTAAGTCCTCGATTGCAGTTTGAGGTTCTGGAATTTCTTCCAGTTCTACCGCACTCCCACTAATTTCTTTTGCAAGAAATTCATTCTAAGAAGACAATGTGGCGAGTGACAAACACCTTTTGTTCTTCAGTGTGGTAGACCATATACCCCCTTGAATGCTTGGGGTATCCTACAAACTTGCACAAAACCGATCGTGCCTCGAGCTTGTCCTGATTATGCTTCTTAACATATACCGGACACCCCTATATCTTGATATACTTGAGATATGGTCTCTTCCCACACCACATTTCATATGGAGTGGTAGGTACAGACTTAGTTGGAACTCTATTCAATAGGTATGCGGCTGATTCTAGAGCAAATCCCCAGAAGGAAAGTGGCAACTCAGCACTACTCATCATTGAACGCACCATATCTAATAGCGTGCGATTCCTCCTTTCTGATACACCATTATGCTGAGGTGTATAAGGCGGAGTAAGCTGAGAGAGAATTCCATTCTCTTTTAAGTATTCAAGGAAACTGGTACTTAAGTATTCTCCACCTCGATCAGATCGAAGTGTCTTGATGCTTTTACCAGTCTGTTTCTCTACTTCATTTTTATACTCTTTAAACTTCTCAAAGGCCTCGGATTTATGTTTCATTAAGAATATATGTCCATACCTAGAGAAGTCATCAGTAAAAGTTATGAAGTAGGAGTGACCGCTTCGTGCATGCGTAGACATCGGACCACATACATCACTGTGTACTAGTCCCAAGAGTTCAGTGGCTCTTTCTCCGTGTCCGGTGAACGGAGATTTGGTCATTTTTCCTTTGATACATGATTGACAAGTTGCATATGATGAATATTCAAACGGATCTAGATATCCATCTTTATGTAACTTAGTCAACCTTGTTTCATTTATATGACCAAGTCTACAATGCCATAGGAAGGCTTGATTCGAATCTGGAGCCTTTCGTTTATGCGTGTTTTGAATATTGAAAATTTGAGGTTGATTAAGTATGTATATGCCGTTTTCCAGTGTGCCAAACCCAATCAGTTCTTGATTTAGGAGAATGTTCATGACATTTCTTTCAAGCGCAAAATTATATCCTTTATTAGACAACAAAGATACTGATATAATATTACACAACATACTGGGAATACAAAAATAGTTGTACAATACCAAAATGTGTCCACTATTCAACCTTAGGTGATATTCCCCTATTGCAACTGCATCTACATGCATTCCATTGCCCATCCGGAGAGTCATATCACCTGCCCCCAGTACTCTACTATTTCTCAGATCCTGCAAAGAATTACAGATGTGAGAACCAGAACCGGTATCAAGTACCCATGAAGTAGAGTTTACTGAAAGACAATTTTCGATTACGAACACACCTGAAGCAGAACCAACAGCTTGCTTCATGTCCTTGGCTTTGAAGGCCTGACAATCCTTCTTCCAGTGCCCTTGCTTGTGACAATAGAAGCATTCGTTCTTTTCTTCCTTCACCCTTCCTGCCTTGTTCGTTCCCTGCACCTTCTTGACCCCACCCTTCGGTTTGGTGGCTTTCATCTTCTTCTTCCCTTTAGCTTTCGCTTTAGATTTAGAAGAAGATGATTGGCCAACATATAGAATGGGGGTCTTCTCCTTTTTTAAGGAGGTCTCTGCTACCCTCAACATATTGAGGAGTTTTGGAAGATCCGCTTCCATTTCGTGCATGTTGAAGTTCAGCACGAACTGAGAGAAGGTGTGGGGAAGGGACTGCAAAATCAAGTCGATATACAAATCATTCTCTAGCACGCATCCCAGGTTTGCGAGTTCCTCAATGAGGGTGATCATTTTGAGGACGTGCTCTCCAACAGTCGATCCTGGAGCTAGCCTCATCTGGAAGAGTTTCTTTGAGATTTCGTACCTCGCGATACGGGAGTGTTCACCATACAATTCCTTGCAATGGAGAAATATGGATATAATATCCATACTCTCGTGCTGTTTCTGGAGTTCATTGTTCATGGACGCCAGCACGATACACTTAGCTCGCTCACAGTCTAGATCCCAGGTTTTCCGAACTTCCTTGTCCGCAACTGAGGAATCTGGTCCTGGGATAAGGGGAGGAACAGCGGTGGTAACATATGCAACTTTGTCATAAGTCAGCGCAATATTGACGTTCCTTAGCCAATCTTTATAGTTCTGCCCGGTCAGTATATTCTTTTCAAGTAATAGTTTAAGTCTAGTCATGGTAGATGCCAGAGAGAGAGAAAAGAAACACTCAGCATACGCTCTTGCAAGTTTAGATTGGTTATTAATTTATCTAAACAGGATGGCTCCCACTGTTTCCTCAAATCCTTCTTCAAAACTTAAAAGAAGAACTAGTCAGGATTTAATCACACGTCACAATTCTTGCTTAACCTTTCAGCCAGGCTGGTGTTGGTACTTCGAGGGAGGTTTTCCAACGCTTTCGCGAAGTTCCTTAATTAAAGAACCTCTTTTCCCTGGAGGCGTAGCCCCTCTAACACCTTTCTAGGCACCTACTTAGTTTATAGCATTGATTGTTAAGTGAGAGAAATTCCCGAGAGTAATCCTACTCATCAGTGAGATCGGGATCTAACTATCATTGCATGATGCCCTAGATAGAAGCCACTCTAGTCACCACACTCCAGAAGGTAAGCTAAATCTGCAAGTTTCCTTTATATTTGAAACTCCCGATGTGATTTTTACCCCAAGCTCTTATAGACCTTGACGTAGGCCAACAAGTCATAAGACGCAAGTCAAGTTCTACCCGTCGTTGTCCTGATCAATTTAAATACATCGTACAAGCCCTTGACGTAGGCCAACAAGGTGTACGTCTGTATTAAACTAATGCATCTATCTATGCAACAAATAGGCACACACACTGCTACCATACACTATGCCTTGACGTAGGCCAACAAGCATAGCATGAATACGATGTGTTGTCTATCTGAAACGACAGAGGGTGATGGCTGGTTTTTGGCAAAAAACCGTTAACGTAGTGAACTTGATTTGATCGAAGGAACTAAGATAGCTTTTATTAAAAGGAGTGGTTTAAGCTCCGCATTTAAAATTTGCTTTTTCAAGAAAACCGAGTGGTTTTTAGAAATTGTTCCAACGATTCAGTTTAGGTTTTATTTTCTTTGCATTAATAATAATGCGTCCCATCTTTAACCTATCATTACAGATAACAACGAAAATACAACGTCCTCTTATGCCATCTGCATTCGTCACGGGGTCCCGTCATCACCCGTTAGGTTACTTAACTAACGACAGAGCGGGGGCTGGGCTAGCGCGGGTGTAAAACATAAGCGACGTCTAAATAACTACCATATATAGATATTGTACATTCGTTAGACGCAATAATAGGCATTCCAGATCACAGATAAACAATATTGGATTTGCAAGCAATCCACATTTCTTTTGAGCCTGCAATGAAAGACGGATTACACAGTTGTGATGAATAGCCATTTTCCCGCCCCAGACCCCTACGGGTACGGCAAACTACCCTCTAAGTACCAGAAGTGAAGCGGTCTGCCCCAACACTTCAAAATACCCGGTAGTTTGTGCACCCCACCTTGGGTCTATCCTAGGAGCAAAAACAGTAAAAAGAAATAATACAACGGTGGCTACAACCGCAACCTGGATGTGCTCCGCAAAATAATATTACAACTTATTACATTTACATCAAATGAATTAATACAATAACCCATCACAAAACCCGGCTAATCACCACAACAGTCCAATACAGTTTATATACACAAACAGTTATATATAACATCACAGATATGTGCAACCCCCTGCCAACCGACATACTAGCAGTTAGGGGAGGTTTACGAACACATAATACATTTCACAGATATAATCAAACAAGCAAATACCGTATAATTTCGATCGATTAAACACATTTAATTTTGCTCCAATACTTCTCTGAAACCTGAGCAAAAATAAAAATTACCAGAAAACACCAAATATCACAGAGAATCAACACAAGAAACTTCGGATGATGAGTCGTCCAAAGCGCGGCGGAATCGCGGCGGATCGGTGGGATCGGCCGCGGTTCCGCGGCGCTATGGCCGATTCATGTGCCCAATTTTCTTGGGTGTTCTAATACATTCATTTAGGTCATTCTGAAGGTCCCTGAAAAATTTTTGGACCTCATTTAAAATTCGACAGAAAGTTCATGATATCGGGGTTTTTCCGGTTTGTTTTTCCATTCGAAATTCATACAAATTTGCAAGTGTGTTAAATATTGTTTAACTAGACTCTGATACCACTGTAAGTCGATGTTCAACACCCCAATACTTATGGGGAGGCGGAAATATGAATAACAATCTTGTTCTATGGTTAAACATCGAATAACCGTATGAATCGTTTGCTAAACAAGTTTTAACAAAAGCTATAGAGTTCTAAACTACTATGTTAAGAGATTATACCAAACGTTTCTAGTCCTTCGTCTTTATGTTATCTATGGCCTCTTTGGATCTCCACGTCCTCCTTGGCTTCCTTCCGTGATAGACGATCCACCCGAGAACCTAATCCAAGCTATAACCTCTAAACTTGAGGTTACTTAGTTTCTCTAGTTGCTAAATAGAGTAGCTAAGGTGATGTAGAGATGGGTTATGGAGTAATTAGTCTTTCCTAATCCTTGTTCTCAACTCATGAGGGGTAGGATTAGGCTTTGGTGAAGGAGAGAGAGCTTGAAGAGAGAGAGTGAGAAGATGATAATGATAATAATAATAATAATGAAATAGCTTCTCACTTGATATATGAAACATAATGAATAAAAAGAAATGAATAATATGAGATTATTCATCATGTTTCATAAATGTAAGTGGGTGATTCATTATGTGAGTCATTAAGCATTTAATAATGAATTAATGACATGATGAATCACTCACAATGAGTCACTAAATCATTAAATGAAAATGCCACCTCTCCCTCCATGTCACATTCTTCTAGAAGCTTCTCGGAAAATTACGAGAACGCCCTTCTCATCCGTGAAAACACGGAAAAACTTTAGACTGTATAAATCCAATAACCTGATACTAGAATCTGGCTTAAACCAAAGCCTGCTAGTAAAAACTGTCCGAATGTCGTACGTGCGTTTAAACACGTACGCGTTCGAACCTTTGTCGTAAAACCATACGACCTCTATATCTTTTCGCCTGGGTTTGGGAAATCTCTGTGTGGGACTCTAAAGACTCAACTACTACGCTGGCAGTGGGTTTAACCACAGACCGCAAGCGGCACTAGCTGTACGTAACGGTCCCCAGGTAGTTGTCGATAAGAAAGCCGATGAGATAACCCATCTGAAATCCTACTGAGCCTGTCCATGACAATATCCGCGCAGTCCGGTCTGTTCGTCTAAGAGTATCACATGTATGGTCTAGGGAGGTGGTGGACGTCAGACCCCTAATAACCGTACAAGTCGTGTCGGTATGGCTCAAGACCACCCGAGAATTACTGATCAGTCCATCAGTAATTCTCAATCAGCCCTGGCCAGGGACTTATGGTAATGACCAACCGACGACAGTGCGATATCAACTCCCTATACCGGGAGAGACGAATCCCTAACAGTCGCTCACTGCCTCCACGTGGCTCGGGACTGTGCCCAACTAAAACCTATTTGCACGACTCCTTTGAGCCGTGGTAGGGTAATAATCAAAGCACAGTGGGAACTCACACGAGACAAATGATGACCTTAAGTCAACGGACTATCTGCACACATGTCATCTGAGAACTGCTATCTGACGTTAGGTATAATACCATCCAGTCAGTTCTCGGCGAGTCCTGTCCGGTGTACTCACACCCAGTGAGCATCTGTATATAATCTTAGGTGAACACCACCAATGGTTGCGGGACCAATCCATCGCCCCTCGTCAGGATCTAGATATGTATACACTAGTCTACTCCGGAGTATCGATGCCCAATCTCGATACTCCTGCGACCAGGGACTTCTAAGGGTGTGCCTATTGACTATCCAGCTCCCACTAGTATGACTGCCATCACAACGCCGGTAGTCAGACAAACACCCTATGGGCTTTATCAACATATATATATAAATACCAAGTAAAATATATCATACGTTAAGACAAAGTCAAACCAAATAGCGTACTATCATATCAAGCAAGACTGTCATGTACATACATATCCCAAGCATCCTATACAATGTAGGCCTCTAGGGCATATATATCCAACACTTTTAAATGAAGGCTTTCAAAAAAATAATGACGACCGAGAACGTGAGACAGCCATATATGAAAAAGCTAAAGTGCTCCGACCAAATAGAGCACACCTGCAACAAATAAGAGCAGGATCGAACCTAAGAAGCGGTTCGCCGAAGCCCTATCATTGGGGATGATGCTACTACCTCTCATGAGGTACACTCCTGGATTCCCATGCTTCGATAGAGGAGACTCACATCCAAAATACTGCCTATATCAACGAAGGGTCGCCCACCCCATAGAGGAATGCAGTGCCTTCAAGAAGTGGTGCCAAGAATATGTTGCTCATCGAAAACACTTCAAGAAGGTGAAGCGTGAAGCTCGCACTCGTCGACATCAAAATAGCGAGACGAAGGAGCATGAAGAAATGACTGGCAACTGTCATATGGTTGGTACCGGTTCAGAAGGATGAAAACCTCCGGTCCTTACGTTCTGGAGCGATTTTGAGGACGAAACACCCCTTAACCCTCTCTTCAAAGACCCCGCCTTTGAAAAAGAAGAGGAGGAGAAGAACTACGAGATATTCAGCTGCGTAACCGTACGTTGCCTGAGAAGAATCTCGGACCTACAAACAAAGGTTCGAATAAAAAAGACAAAGGGAAAAAGACAATGCCCGAAGAAATCGCCCTCGATGAAGAAGTGGTAAAAGAACTCGCCGCAAAGGACCCGTCTAAGAAAAACAAGGTAGATTACAACGTCCTAGCATATCTGAGAAAACTACCTTCACAGGTAAACATATTGGATGCCCTCTTCCTGTCTAAGGAGGTACGGGATTCTCTGATCAAGACATTACAAGAGCCCGATCAGTTCCAAGCTTTTCTTGCAAAAGAGAAAATGAAAAATGAACTAGCAAAGGTCCATATGACTGATATAACATTTAGCGATAAAGATCTACTCCTCGGTATGTGCAAACATAATCGCCCGTTATATATCACTGGGTATTGCTACGACATCAAGATAAGGAAAATCCTTATCGACAACGTATCCTCCATTAATCTTCTCAACGCGAGAGTGCTGAAGTAAATTGCATGAACATTCAGCACCTTGTCTGAGATAAAATTATCATCTCCGGGTTCGACTCACAGTCATCATGGACATTTGGGTCCGTAATATTGACACTACGCTTTGGGCTGCTCGTCACTGACATCAAATTTCATGTTATTGACGCTAAGACTTGCTATAATGCTTTGCTTGGCAGGCCTTGGTTACACGAGTACAACATCATCCATTGTACACAATATCAGTGTATGAAGTATTTCAAGGATGGCTCAGTTTACACCGTCACGGGAAAGCTAAACCCGTTCTCGGTAAATGAAGTCCGGAAATACGAAGACGGAAAGTGCTTCCTACCAGACTTTGAGGATATGGAAAGGTGCCATAGGCCGGAGAGTAAACAAAAATCCGTCGCAACTATACCAACCTTTGTGAGCGATACTGAGGAAGACGAAGAAATAGTCTACTCGGGGCAACCCCAAAAGGAAAACAATAAGCCCGGATCATCTACTCTTATCTTGGTCTTTGGCAGCGACTCCGAGGACGAGGCTAATGCAGTGTTCTCCATTTTCCCGTCAATGCAGATTCTTGCCAAAACGGATCAGAGTCTACAAATCATGATAGCTCCGCCTCGACACTATAAGGAACTTGATGCGTTTGATACATACAGCGTACAAGAACTACAAACTTTCTACGCACCTCCTAGGCGAAGAGGTGAAAAAGCGATCCTCTTCTACCAATCTACGGAGACCAAAGTAGAAAAAGAAATTTGGCATGGTGCCAATTGTGCACTCGACGGGCTTCAACCCATCCGTCTACAACGATATTATACGGAGGGATTAAAGAAACTGTTAAAGAGCCAAGGCGTACCTCTCGAGCAAACTGTTCGACAAGCCCAATTCTACAAAAAAAAATTGGAATATTTCCGGGACTCAACGAAAGAAGCCTAATGGGAAGATGGAATCAACTGGACTCGGATATGTTCGGTCCAAGAAGCGGGAGCAAGTTTATAGTTACCACGTCGTTAACAGCTCGAGTGAAGAAGAAAATACTCTTCCATGTAGCCATGATGTCTAATCGGAGCGAGATCCAGCTTTGAAAACATTAAGTCCGTTGCTCGAAGAACAAATTGACAAGCTAATAAAAAAATCTTGTTAAGCGAGTCGGGACAATCACAGCCACGAAATGGCCATTTATGAAAATGCCAAGGTGCAGCGTGTCACGCCCCGCTTCCCAAAAGAGTGGTAACGGCACGTGACAAGGCCCGCGGCGTATTTATTCCGAGAAGGTCATTTCTCAAAATAAATACGCTAAGCGTTTATAAGCAACATAAAGTAGCAAGAATAAACAAAAGAATGAAATCCAACTTTGATTTATTACATTCAAAATTCACAATTGACAAAATATCTGAATACGAGATACGATAACATGATAAGCCTTAACAAGGAGGCATATATAAATAAGCTGAAATGAAATGAAAAACTGAATGAAACTAGACGTCCGGTTGTGATGTAAACTAGTTGTACTCCTCTTCGACCGCTTCTATCTCCTCTGTCTCAATGCCACCTGACAAACATTCAAAGAAAGAAAGAAAGATGGGTGGAATATCCGTAAGCGAACTAACGATCGGTAAGTCCCCAAAAGGATGGCGTGATGTATATAAATGAAATGCAAGGTATAATGTGATATATGGTATAGCATGTATATAAATTATGAACATGTATACAAGTATAGTAGTGTGCATGGTAATGTGTATGTAAACTATATCAGTATGGCAAATAAGTATAATATGGTCGTGGAGTGCAGGTATAGTGAACATGAAGAGAATATAAGTGTCCTAAAAGGTCTCTAAAAGAGTAAAAGTAACTAACGTGGGTTTAAGGTGTGAGTATCAATCAAATCTTAAGAGTGTTCTCGAACCCAATATGCTGTAATTCGGGGGTAAGGAACCACATGCCCTCATGATAGTTAGTAACGGGACTTCGACCGTCATCAAAATATTCCAAACTCAACAGGTTATAATTCAGGAGCAAGAAAACACGGGCCCTCATGATTGTTAGTATTCGTGATTGCTTGTATTCGTGATTGTTAGTATGGGACTCTTGAGATTTCATTAGACTAACAACTCAAACTACCCCAACACACCGTGTATTTTAGTCTATAATTAAAATTACAAGTCTTGCCCGAATCCATGAATACATCAAGTTTTCAAGATTGAGTTCATATCAAGATCAAGTATTCATGTCACGTTTCAAGTATTCATGTCAAGTTGTATTCATAGATCGGGTCAAGTCAAGTCTACCATTTAACTAGATTATATCAAACATATAATATCTAATTATGTCTTCATGTATATACAATAATTTAAAGATCAAGATAAATAAGGTATACATCAATGTTCAAAATAGCGATAGCGTGTTGCGTAACGTTCTATTACTAAATAGCGAAAACGCAAAATGCGTTGCACATAGCGTAAGCTACATGAATTATTAATTATTACTATAATCATCTCATTTACAATAAATTATATTATTATAAAGATATAAAATTGGCTTGGGAACATAGAAAAATAAGTAATATAACAATATTTTTTACAGTAGTAGTTTCTCTGCTCCTCGAAATTCTAAAAAAAAATATTTTCAAAATTTTCAATACTTGAGTTCATATATATGATTCATACTAGATTAAACCTATCAAAAATCAATTAAATAATCTCTGTTTGAGAATCATGTCTACTAAATATGATTTCAAATTAAGAGGTTAGAATTTTAATAAAACTGTGTTCGTATAGTTTAGAATTAGATACTGAAATCTTAAGAAGTTCAATAGAAAATTTTATATGAAAATAACGTACGCATAGCGTAACATATACTATTTGTTAAAAACGTAAGCTATTTGAAGAAAAAACGTAAGCTATTTTGTATTTGAGTTTTTTTCGAAAATTACGTAGCGAATATACTAAGGTATGCTACGTAGCGCAAAATAGCGAGCTACGTAGCGGGTTATTTTAAACATTGGTATACATGTTCGAATAGCATGAAATGAGTCAAGTATATTATTCAAGTAACGACCATAAACAATGTTGTTAAGAAATATTGTGTATGACTAATCAACCAAGTCAATTAATTTCATAATATAAACATAATTCCAGTCGCTCCTAAATAAGACTACCGGTTTGGGTGATATACTCATTTTCATTTTGTCGCGCAGAACAGATCAGAATCTGTCCAGCACCGTCGCATATTTTTAAAACAGAATTTGAGTTAATTTCCATCAGGTTTCAGGTTACAATGATTATTATAAAATTGTAGGTCATTCGATATACTTATCCGAAATACTAAGATTCGCACGATTTGGATTTCTGAAGCTCTAGTTATGATCATTTTAAGATTAGTGTTTAAAACAGAAATTCAGATTTCTGGACAGCAACTATATGTTATATTGCAAAGCCTATATCAGGTTGTTTAATGCATTTCTAAGTAATCTAATATATAGGAAATTATAGCTCTATCAATTTTGCATCTACACATCTAAATTTTCTCACGAACGGACATCAGCAGTTCGAGTTATGTCCAATTTAAAAACAGTGTGCGAACCAGGACAGATTCTGTCCAGATTCGTCGCTTAATATTGTAACGCAGTTTTCTATATTTTACATCGGTTTTCAGTGAAAACTTAAAACTAAGAAAATATAGATATTTCTATGTATATATCCAAAACACCTAATTTTTCTCAATTTGTACATCTATATACCAAGTTATGTGTTTTAGAAGTTGACCGATAACTGCAGTTTTCTGTTTTACGAACAGTGAATAAAAACGATATAATTCCTAAACCGTTATGCGGTTCGATCTAAAAATTTTACAGCGTGTACACAAAAATATATTCTATAATAATTAAATTTCATGCAATTTCCAAAAGTAAAAATTAATTTCTAAAAATTATTTTAAAGGTAAAGGTATCGATATTTATACTAAAATTGGCAGAAAGATTAACTAGTATTTTTATGCAAGCTTCTCTTTTTCTTTTAATAAGCAAACCGATTCCATAATACATCTTAGATATATTGTGAAATGAAATTTATGTTGTCACGACTCATAATAAACACTCATGGTTATGAACAAAGAATTGAAAACACTTTAATTTGAACAAGAGGCAATAAGGTATTATTAAACCATATAGAACCATATATATCTAAACTTATATATATGTATATGTTTATGTTTATCTTCTCTTACGGATTAGGATATGAAAAGAATAGCGGATTTACGAGATATAACAAGAGAAGAATAAAGAGATGGAGGGAGGGAGAGAGAAGGGACTTACGGGTCTTGCAATATGTTGGTGAAGAAAACCTCGACTTGATTAAGAGTTTGAAAGCTTAAGGAAATTGATACTTCTCCAAATCTCCAAAGAAAAAAAAATTAGAATTGATGAAGAAAGAATGGCTAAGGTAGGATGAAGAAGAGAGTGTTATTTGTATTAAAAGAGATATTAAAATTGGTTTAATGGTGATAAAAACTCTTCATAATAATTTTAATTTATTATGAATTCATTTTAGGTGTGAAAAAGAAATTGAATGGGTCCACATTTATTTGGAAGTTAAAGAAAATAAAAGGTCTCATTTGTAGGTTATGAGAGGGTTTAAAAAATAGATAAAAATAGTTCCAAGAATTCGGATTTGAACACGTGACCTATGAAATAACAATTCAAGAAATTAACCAATGAGCTACAAGTTTGTTCATGCACATATTTAATTAGAATTAAATATATGCTGTTGCTTGAAAAAAAAAGTGGGCTTTTGAGTTTATAGTTTTATAAAAGAAAATGAAAATGAGATTGTATTTGGGTTATGGGCTAGATCAGGTCTTGCGTTTAATTTGAAATAGTTTAAGATTTAGTTTAAAGAAATGGGTTTGGAAAAAATAGATGGAATAATAAAATAATATATTTAATAGAAAACAAAATATACGGAAAAATACTGAGAATAAATAAATACAATATTTTACTAAAGAAAGAAAACACGAAAGTATAGTAATATTTGGGGTCATTACACAGCGTCTCAGCCAGCAATCTGCGGCGGAAGTAGACCGTAACGCACTTCATCCCCAGCCCAATATATGTTCTCGCAAAAGGGGAAAATCCTGCAATGGAGGTAAAAACAGGGCAAAGAACGCAAATAACGTTCGAAGACAACAAAGAAGGTCCAAGACACCGTTCAATCGAGAGAAACTCGGTTGGAGCCCATCCTTTATAGATAAGATGGGTCAGGATTACTCTTTCCCTCAAGACAAAACATGAAAAATATTCAACCTTGTCATGAAGCACCAAATGATGACGCTTCCGGAGTCTGGGCACCCCAAACAAATAAATAAGATCCATCATCCGGATTATTGCTCCTATCACCGGGCAATAGGTCACCCCTTTGAAGATTGCTTCAAGTTCAAAGATTGGGTGGAAGACCGGTATTGACAAGGCATATTCGCTTTATCCGACAGCTGGAAGATAGGCCCACCGCAAAAGCACGAGCCAAAAAGGACCTACACTGTCAGGTTAAGAGCAGCTCAACCGCAAGCGTACTCATGCCTGCCACATGATAACACTCTCAAAAGAGGGAGGGCACGAGAGTATGAATGATCTTTTCAGGTGTTTCGCCAACGAAAACAAGGACGAGCTAATCTCAGAGTTTCCACCAGCACCAAAAGAGCTGGAAGATGGGATACACACCACGGCGGACAACCTAAGAAAAATTGACTTAGGGACGGAAAATGATCCAAGGACAACGTTCGTCAGTGAGCTACTATCTAAAAAATAGGTAGCCACGTTAAAAAACGTGCACATGCAGTATAAAGGCTGCTTTGCATAGATGTAACGACTCTGAAATACCTGTACAGAATTATTTGTTTAAATGTATAGAAAAGGGTATTGCAGCCTGTATAGGAGTTATAAGTCATTTTTGTTTAATAAAAACAAGAACCAAATTGTAGCTCACTGGTAAAACCTCTACACTGCTGTGACATAGCCCATGCATTTGATTCCCATCGGTACCAGTTATTTTTAAAGATTTTTCTTTTTAATTTTTCGGAAGCCCAAGAGTTGCACGTGCAATTCAAGGGAAATCGAAAGGTTTCAGAAAAATCAAACAGGCGCAAAGAGAAGTAAATACAGATCTACACACGTGGCATGAATCTCGAGACGAAACCCCAAGATCCGACCGCCCATTTCCTTACTTTGGCCACCGCCGACGGTCCGATTTGATCCAATCACCTCCGTGCATTGCACACTCATCCTTTCAGCTCCCCTCAAATCCTCTGCACTGTTTGATTTTCCTGCAATCAAACAGAGACTCTTCAAATCCCTAATTAACACCATTAAATTCATTTTTATTTCACACCCTCTCTCATTTTTACCCTATAAATACCACCCCATACCCTAGCACTCCAGTATTCTGAAAATTTTCTCAAAATTCTCTTAGTTTAAAGAAGGGTTAAGCAAGCCAAGGGGAGTAGCAATCCCAGGGGAGTACCTATTCAAGTGGAGTTACGCAAGCCAAGGGGAGTAGCGATCAAATTCCGAAAATCGAAGCCTTTCTGACGACACCCGAAGGCTTCCCCTTGTTCTTGTTAACGATCTAAGCTAGAAAGTTTCCCTTCTCTCTCCATTTCTTTCATCTCAAATCGTTTTCTAAAAACACATCGAAAAGTGGAGTTAGCTCCAATATATGTTTTTTTAAAAACATTTGTACTCCACTTTATAAGCAAAATAGATCAAACTAATATCCTAACACCACTCTTAACATTATGTTTATCATTTAGCTTGTAGTTTAACAAAAAATTTCATGTGGAACAATCATATAACAAATTTTTCATTAAAATACCATGATGTTTAGTATAACCGTAACTAATTTACCTACCTATAGAACCATCATGGGGTAACGACCTACTCCACATGCACACTATGGTTTCATAGCATGGTATTCTAAGTATATGGATAATTCAAAGAAGAAACTTTTCAATAAAATACCACATTTTTTTCAAAACGGATTTCTTTTAAATCGATATTTTAAATTCCTGGCAATTGCGCCTCTACAACTCTCGTTAGGGGACCTGCTAATGGATGGTGTGGATTGTCACACATCCTTGGGACAATAAAGTGAGATGCAGAACTTCTCGTCGAGTATTTGGTCTCGAAAGGAAATAAAAATACGGTTTTTAAGAAATGCGACTTTTCTAAACAAAACTAAACTTTAGAAAATTATATAAAACTATGAATCCATATTTTCAATAAAAACAAATTATGAAACTATATTTTTAAAATAAAAGATTAAAATTTTTAATAAAATACCAACAAATTTCCAAAAGCAGCAATTTTTATAAGAATACCATAAACTTTCAAAAATCTAGGTTTTATCACTAAAACACCGCAACAATTAAAATACATGTTCATGAAAATCCTAAATATTACAAATCAACCTCAAGATTTATTTTTTAAACTATATTAAAATATTTTTCATAAAACCGCCTCGAGATATGCAAACAATATTTTACGGACTCTATATTAATATAGGTTTAAGCGGTATCATTTCTCTTGAGTCCCAGGGAGCCGGAGAATGTAAGTGCTTGCCTATTCAAATTAGACAATTTAAAGGAGTTATCAATAGCAATTGCCTTGGAAAAAGACATAAATCCTGTCGCTCTTGTGTAACAGTTGCCGATTTCTCCCGAACATAAGATTTTTAACAGTTTAAAACAATTCATATGAAAAAGACCTGAACTCGAATCTAAATTTGAACTCAAACTCGAACTCTGATCCAAACTCGAATCTATACTTGAACATGAACTCGAACCCAATCTACTCGAACTAACTTGACTCCGACATGACTCGCATTTTACTCGACTCACTCGACTTCATTTTACATCTTTTGCAATCTATGGTTTCGATTAAGACATGTTATAACCAATCAATCAATTTAATTAAGTAACTATACAGTTATAAAATATTTATACTCGGGGTGTTTGGAATAGTTTCTTGTGTGAATCCAACGGAGCTTCAGGAGTCCCGTATTAACCTCTTTTTTTACTCGAATATCAGTCGGGTTGACTCATCCACAACCTAGAGCCCCGATACTAACACATGAAATGGGCATGTGTTTCCTTACTCCTTGGGTCCTACTCTTGAACTCGTGAATACTTCTACGGCTGTGTTGACATTCACACTTGGAACTTAACGTTAACAACATAGTGATCATATAGAAACCTATAGTACATATTTACCCATGATCATATACTTTTATTCTTCATATATATATATATATATATATATATATATATATATTCTATACTTGTCATTCTTTTATTCTTACTTTATCTTTGGGACTTACCGAGCGCTAGTTCGCTGAAGGAAATTTCACCCACTTTTGTTTTTCTTGGAATGTTCATCAGATACGGTCAAGAGGGAGAAAGTGGAGGCTTTAGAGAAGGACTACAACTAGATTGCTACTTAGGACTAGCTTAGCTTCATTGTTTTCCAGCTTATGTATACTACATGTTTAGGCATTTTCTTTTATTTTATTTACTTTCCAGCTGAAACACATGTACATGTAAATATTTGAAGTTGAATGTAAACAAAGATATTTGTTGAAAATTTTACAGTCTCCATTTATTCTTGCATTGTGTATTATTGTTTCAATACGCTTAGTATATTTATTTAGGGAACGACCTTCTCTGAATAAATATGTCGCGGGCTTACCACGTCATCGTTTCCGTCTACAAAGAAGTGGGGCGTGACAATGGAACTATTCCGAAATCCTGGGTCTAGATCCGAAAGTAGCGATACATAAACTGGCCATACCGCCAGACATAAAGCAAGTCAAACAGGAAGCAAGAAGGATGCGATTCGAGCTTGAGATGAGTATCAACGCTGAAGTCAAGAAACTAATCGACTCCAGCTTCATCCAAGAGATTCAGTATCCTGACTGGATCGCTAATATCATTCCTATGATGAAGAAAAATGGAACGTTTCGCATCTACATGGACTTTCGGGATCTCAACAAAACTTGCCCGAAAGATGACTTCCCAGTACCCGTTACCGAGCTGATGATCGATAACACGTCTACTTACGAGATCTTCTCCTTCATGGATGGAACTTCAGGATACAGCTGTTTACCGCCGAAAACAGAGACGAACCGGGATTGATCGTCTTGCCAGAATTAGGGGGTAGATGCTATTTGGACATATCAATCCTCTACGAAGATACCAAGTTGATTTAGAGCACCGTATATCGGAGGTTTGGATAGATGTGACCGATGTAGCAGACTTTATCAGATTCCCCCTCATTTGTGAGGGGTTTTTTCATTGTGGGGACGCTCTTCCTTGAAGGCGCAAGCCCCTGCAGTTAATTACGTTACCGCATCGCGATAACCACTTTCTCCTTTTCCAGTAGTTCACTTCGTGTCGTGTGTTATTTTGTTTGTTTAGGTTTGGTTGCCCGTAGATTGTATATGGAGACTAATTTATGTCATCGCCCGCAGGGCGCGGATTAGTCCAAATCCGTATATTTATGAATTTGGGTTTTGAACTTAGGTTATATATTGTTTAGTTCAAAAATATTTTGTTTTATTTAAGGACCATTAATCTAGTTTGAGATTAAGATCAACTTAAATATATTAGCATTTGGGCTCAATTTATTTTAACTAAGGATATGTTTGTCTTATTGGAGACTAAGTTCACCTTAGCAACATTTTAAGAATTATTTTTTATTTAAGATAGAACAATAGAGCATTTGGGCTCAGTTGCAAGAAACTTTCAAAGGGACTTAGCCAATTTGGGCTTGGTGTGCTCAGTCTTTTTCCTTTTATTGAGAAGTGCTAAGCACTTATTTATGGCTCTGTTTGCTCAGTCATTTTCCTTTATACAGAAGTGCTTGTAGGGTGTTTTCCGTCACCCCATTAAGATGGGAATACGCGCGCGCTTGTCAGGCGCATTACAGATTCCCCCTGCATAAGGTAAGCTGGGGTTTATTGATTGTGGGGATCCGAATCTCCGGCAGTCGCGGACTA
This sequence comes from Agapanthus africanus, assembly GCA_030015575.1. NCBI lineage: Eukaryota > Viridiplantae > Streptophyta > Magnoliopsida > Asparagales > Amaryllidaceae > Agapanthus > Agapanthus africanus. Next base: position 82,480,437 of record JASDDO010000026.1, on the reverse strand, counting down.
AGCTGTCGTTAATTACCCCTCACCTTTGGAGTGAGGGAAGCTCCGATTAACGGGTTAAACTGGTCATGCGAACTCAATGTGCAGTGTTGTGTTTTGAAAGGGGTTTTGGATATATCGGGGGGCCCGCAGAGTTTTTACGAGGGTCCCGCTACCCGGATAGCGGGCTGGGGATCAAGGGGGCTAGCAGCCCTCTTGCAGGGTACGGGGCAGCGCCCCATTGGAAATTTTTTCTAACAGGGACAGTGTCGTGGAGTATGTGCATGCGTGTGTGTGTGTGTATATATATAAACATGCATATATATATATATATATATATATATATAAAGGAAAGGGCATCCAAAGGATGCGTGGGCCGGTGCCTACGTGCCAGGCATGCGGGCGCTGTGCGCCAGCGCCCCACGTACCTGGCACGCGGGCGCTATACGTCAGCAGCAAAAGAGACTTGGTCCCTGCACTGGGAGCTGTGCTCTCGATTTGACTTATGAAGTTGAACCCCTAAGATATTTTTAGAGCTGATAAAAGGGCTTCTCCCTTGGGCTCTGGATCTTCCTTAAAGTGGGATTTTTGGAGATGGGTCTCCTTCCTCCTCTTTGTTGGCCGGTTCTTGAAGAACAAGAGGGTGAGATTTTAAAAATCTCTCCTTTTTGAGATCTAATGGAAGATCTGAGCTCCCCTTTGTGGGTTTTGTGGTGAAAAACTATTTAGTTTTGGAAAAGGAAGAGTAAAACTCTTGATTTAATTCAAAAGAAAGAAGAAGGTTTAAAATCTTGAGAAAGGAGAAGGAGACACAGACCTTGATTTTTTTAGAGAGAGAAAAAAATGATCTTGAGATATTTTCATTATCTTTGCCTTTATAGGCTATACACTTTACATATAGCCCCTTGGGCTTTACAAAATGGCATTTTGCCCATCCTATGGCTCATGTGCCATTTTTTTGCACATAAGTCATGGGCTTTACAAAAATTTGGTTTTATGCCCATTTTCCTTACATTTATTCATAGAAATAAAAAAAGGTAATACACCAAAAATTATTTATTACAAAAAATTTTATTTTGGCATGGGGGGCCGGCCGCTTCATGTTCGTGCTCGACTCGGGTATTGGCCCACTTGACCTAGGCTTGGGCCCACTTGGCTTGGGGTTGACTTTGATTTTGAGTTGGTCAACCGGGGTGTAAATTTCGAGCCCAACAGTGCTAAGCACTTGTTTGGGGCTCTGGCGCTCATATGTTTTCACATGAGGCGCTCAGACATAGACGCTACCCAATCAGTGCTAAGAACTTTAGTCATTTTGACTAAATATAGAGTGCTAATCACTTTATATGGCGCTCACGTGAGGGGCACGTGAGGCGCTGTCTCATTTATTTTATTGGGCGTTCATGTATGTTTCACATAAGACGCTGGGACTTGGGCGCTGCCCAATCGGTGCTAAGCACTTAGTCATTTTGACTGATTTTATAATGCTTCTGCACTTTTACTCAACGTTCACGTGTATTTCACGTGAGGTGCTGAGCCTTCTATTTTGAGCACCAACGTGGGAAGCACGTAAGGTGTTGAGTCCTTTGTTTTGGACGCTCATATGGAAAGCACGTGAGGCACTGAGTTCCATTTAGGGGAATCTTTTGGGTGCTCTCGTGAGAAGCACGTGAGGCGCCATGTCTTTTTCTTTGTTGGTGTTTTCTGAAGAAGTTTTAACTTCTGTTAATGGCATTTTGACCATTAATGAGCTCTGTTTTGGAGATTTGAGATCGATTTTATTAGAGAACTAAGTTTTTCTGTTTTTTGTAAGAACAAAGTTTTTTATGTAGGGTTAAACCCTATGTGTGAAAGAATTAAATTCCTAGATGTTGTGTCTTCGATCTAGTTCTTTTTCCCAAGACTTTGAGTTTGGAGAACAGAATCTCCCCGATGAGAATTAAATTCTCAACTTGTGGAGAGATTTGCTTTTCAAATCATAAATCAGGGAAGAACTAAATTCTTTTTGTGGATGGTTAAACCCTTGTTTTCTGCATGTTAGGCAAAAGAGATAAATTCTATCTCTACTTTTCTTTACCTAGGGTTTTGAAGAGTAAGGATCTTTTTCCTTCAGAAGAGAATTGAATTCTCGGTTTTGTTGTGGAAAGAAGCTTGTGGGGTTGATCTCTTTTTCTTTTGTGTGCTTCCCTGAGACTTGAAGTCTCGGGTCATTTATATAAGAGAGGCAAGTTTGTTGATTAGTTCTAGAAAATCTCTCCTTTGAAAGATACCAATCGATTTTGTTGGTCTCAAAAATTATACCAGGGGGTTTTATCCACCATTGGATCTTTGATCCAGAGAGTTTCTGTTTAACAGAATATATTTTCTTGTTTTTATCAAGATTAGAAAAATATTTTTCTAAATACAGAATTTAATTCTATTAGACGATGATTTTTAATCACCATTAGATTTTTAATTCAAGAGCTCTCTATTTAATAGAGCACATCTTTCTTTGTTTAGAAAAATATAGGAAAATATTTTCCTATCTCATTGGATGTTTGATCCAACAACTTTCTTTTTAACAGAAAATATCCTTCTCATATAGAAAAATTAGGGAGATATTTTCCCCCAATATAATTTAATTCTATATTTGATGATTTTTAATCACCATTGGATTTTTGATCCAGTGATTCTCTGTTAACAGAGAATATCTTTCCCTTTTAGAAAGATCAAGGAAAGTATTTTCCCAAAAATAGAATTTAATTCTATATAACAGGGTGCTCTCACGTGTTTAACACGTGACCCCGGTGTGGATGTTAGCCTGTTTTATTTAGCGCCCATATACTTTGCATATGAACGCTCACGTGTTTAACACGTGAGGCCAATTTGGCCTATAGGCTATTTACTCTCAGCGCTTCTATGCTTTTGCATATAAGCGCTCACGTGTTTAACACGTGAGGCTCGTTTAGCCTTTAGTTTATTTATTCTCAGCGCTTATATACCTTGCATATAAACACTCACGCGTTTAACACATGAGGCCAGTTTGGCCTTTAGCCACTTACTCTTAGTGCTTATATGCTTTGCATACAAAAAATAGAATTTAATTCTATATATAGCGTTTGATTCTATCTGAAGCTAATGCTTCAAAAATGGGGTATCACGTGTTTAACACGTGATCCTAATGTGAGTTTTAATATGTCTATTAGCGCTTATATGCTTTGCATATAAGAACTCACGTGTTTAACACGTGAGGCCTGTTTAGCCTTTAGTCGTTTGTTTTCGGCGCTTATATGTTTTGCATATAAGCGCTCACGTGTTTAACACGTGTGGCTCAAAACGTGGGGAATTCTCCTCTTTTTTCTCTTCCTTTTTATAAGGGAACAAATGCCCCTCAACGTTGTTCTCACGTGGCTTGCACATGAGTGCAACGGTGTTCATCTTTACCACAGCTAAATCGTCTTGGGGAATAGGAAGTTGAACCGATCCCATCATGTCTTATAAATAGGGCCTTTGGTCTTGGAGTGACTACTGTTTTTTCATCTTCCTCCTTGAGTTTTTTTCTTGCTTGAGAATTTAATTCTCGTTTCAGAACTTAGATCTCTGCCCTCAGAACTCCTCTGATCAGAGTTAAACTCTGCCAAAATTTTGGTAAGGATTATGAACAGAGCATGGCTCTTAGAAGACTTTTTTGGATGTCCTTTTTTTATTTTGGATTATTTTAATCGATTAACAGAGCTCGGCACTTTTCTTGAATCGATCTCTTAGAGATCTATAAAAAAAAATTTGAGTAAATCGTAGGTCTTGATGTCCATATCAAAGGTGTGAATGGGCATTCGTGAGAATCATTGATTCTCTTCCTATCATTGATCCTGACATTTGAGGGTCTCTGAAATTTAATTCCATTATCTTTCCCATCTGTTTCCCAATATGGAAATTTCTGGGATTTAATCCCATTCCATCTTTTTGCAGAGCTTAGCTATGGTTTAATTCTTAAGAACTTTTGGAATTTTATTCCCATTACTGTTCTTGGATATTTTCCTTTTTTAGGATTTTTAGGATTTTAATATCCTTTTCACAGATTTGAATCTGTTGTTATTTTTAAAAGAACCCGCTTTTCGGGGATATTGGGAGTTTTTAACTCCGTTGTTCATTTACTGAGAATCCTTTTTGATTCTCACAATGAGCACTTGTCTTATCAATGACGAGCCACCATTTTGATTTCGTGGGGCCCACTAGCTTTAGAGTTAGTAGTTCTAGCATTTTTGTAACAACTCCAATTCTTGTATACATCAAATTGATTAAAAGTTAATGTACAATTGGGGTATTTACATTTTCTGTGAGAACTATAAGAATTTGATTTGCTTTTGAACAGTAAGAAGGAGCTTGTAGCTCATTGGTAAGACCTTTGCACTGCTGAACCATAGCACCAGAGTTCAAATCCCATCAGCCACACATTCTTTTTATTTAAAATTCTTTTAATCTTTTAGAAGCCCAAAAGTCTACACGTGCACAACACGTAAAACCAAGAGTCACACTTAAAACATGTGCAAATTAGTATTCAGTACCTGTACACGTGGCCCCAATCCGAGACCCTACCCCTCCCCCCCACGGAATCCGACCGGCGAGAAGCCTAGTTGGGCAGGCGCCACCGGTTGTACTTGACCCAAACCCTAATTTTGTTTAACCCTATACTAACCCTAGACTGTTGGTTTTCTCTGCACATTACAGAGCACAATAAAATTCACATTTAAACCTATTTTTATTACAAATTTTAATACACCCATTCATTACCCCAAACCCTAGTTTTTCCTATAAATAACACACCTAAAATCACCCCTCCTCACTCACAATTCACTGCTCAAGCTCTCAAGAAAATTCCCAAGTCTTTTGTGTACAAGTGGAGTTAGCAATGGGCGAAGCTCCGACGAACTTCCGGCGACGAGCCAAGGAGTTTCCGACGACGAAATGACACACCGGCACCTCCCACCTCTTCCTCCTTCTCTCGTCCAGTCCAACAAAACAGTAAGCCCCCCTTCTTTCTCTCTTTTTCTATTCCCAAACCCTTCATTCTTAAAATGTGTGGGAAGCGGAGTTATCCGGCTTCCAAATTATATTTTCTTTTAAAAAAATACAACTTTTTCTTAATAACAAATCAACAACTTTTGATATATTGTTTAGTAATCATTAATAAAGACAATAGAAGAATTTTGACATCAAATAATAACCGTAGCAAGTTTTATTCCACTTTTACATTAAAATACTTTCATATTTCATTTCGACATGCTTAAACTTTTTAAACCGTATTATCTTAGAAAACTCACGAGGTAACGACCTACCTCCTCACAACACACATATCTAACATAGCACGATGGAATTTGGGAACATATATTTGGAAAAATACGACTTTACATATAACTACCTTCAACTTATAAAACCTTTTTCTATAAGAAGTATATTTAACAAATCTTTGTAATTGCGCCTCTACGACCCATTTTGGGGGAACCCGTTCGGTATGGTATGGATTATCGCACATCCTCAGGCCTAGTAGAGTGAGATGCAGATCTTCGCAAGGAGCATACGATCTCGAAATATTTTTAAAACATTTTTCTTTAGAAAATGTGATATCTATTATAAATAAAACTTATATTTTTAATAAATAAACATATATGTAATTAATATCAAAATATCTATTTTTAATATTTATAATATTCCACATTTCCAAAATTCAAGAAAAACATTCCATTTACAAGAAAATACCATACAATTCCAATATTTCAAATAAACACCTTATACTTTAAAAACTAGGTCATATTCACTAGAAATTTCACATTTAATAAAAGAAACATCTATGAAAACTCTAAAGACGATAATTAAATACTTGAGGTATATTTTGAAATTATAACAAAACTATTTTACATAAAACCCCCTCAAGTTATATTAAATTACAATAAGGACCCTAATAAACATAGGTTTAAGCGGGACCAGTCTCTTGAGCCTCAGGGAGCCGGAGATATAGATGCTTGACTATTTAAGGTAGACAACCTAACAAACGGTGTTATCAACACGGTAATTGTCTTTGAAAAAGACACAAATCCTGCCGTCCATGTGCAGCAGTTACCGATAACACCAAAACCTAATTCAGGATTCGATTTCTTTTCTAATTGACTGACTTAGACGGAGTCTCAATATAAACAACCTGACTTGAATGTGATTCAAATATAAAACCACAATTCAATATGAATCCATCTATTCAATTTATTCAATCTATATTGACCGAACCGAACCATAGATATATTCCCTTTACATGATCATCTATTATATCCGTTCCATTACTGATATCATGGTTTTGGTAAGTCATCCATCTATATACAATATACAATTCAAACAATACAAACAATACAATCAAGATATCGCGAGATTTATAAGGGGTAGATTGGTACGGAAGGTGTTAGAAGTGGCACGAGACTGCAACCATAAGACACCTAACCTGAATCTCCATTGTCGTTGTACCGTGGCTGAACGGTTCCTTGTATTCCGTATACCGTAGTCTCTGGTATAGTGAGACTCCTCTCGTATACACCGGCCTCTTCGGTACCAAGCTACAAACAACAGCGTTAACAATATAATACAACTTTAAAAGTTGCGCTCTCTCTCTATTTATTCTATTTCTCCCTCATCTTTGGGACTTACCGAGCGATTGTTCGCTGACGACATTCATTTTCCTTCTTCTTTGGAATGTTGTCAGGTGGATCGGACCTTCAGGAGATCGAGCCTACCAGCGAGGACTTGGACCAGCTAGCTTTCGACCCAAAGCTTTAGATTCCTTGTACATATTTACATTTCTGTATTTTTTTCATTTCTGTTATGCCGCTGTTTAGGCATTGCTTTCCATTCCATGTATTTACTTTTCAGATGTATTATAAAAAGAATGTTAATAAATAAAGTTGATGTTTATTTATATCTTATCTCTTGTGTAAATTTTATTTTATATTTCTTAGATACGCATAGCGTGTTTACTTCTGAGTAAATACGTAGGGCCCATCGCGTCATCTGCCCGTACACTGGGAAGCGGGGCATGACAATTTTTTATTGTTGACTCCTCCTGGTTTCTTTTCAGGTACCATACCTGGTTATCTGTATGATCTTGAAGAGATTATCTCTTATAAGGAGATTCATATTCAAGGTCGTTGTCAAGGCCAAGAATACACTATGGCCCAATGCGATGAGGTGATGCGTCGTTTCGACGATTACAACGGTCGATTGCTCCGTCGCCGTTCTGCCCTTTTGAAAATCGTCGTTGGGTCGATCTAGGAAGCTATACCCGGGCGTCTTGAGGTTATGCCGCTCCAACCACTCGATAATGCTGAAGATAAGGTACATTCTGTGTATCTGATAGGGTTTATCTCGAAGAAACAACGAGATAATCTTGTCGCCGTCTTGCACCGTGTCTTTCAACAAAAGGCGATAGTATTAGCATACCAGAGGGTGGAGGACATCAATGGTGACCCTGATGCTTGTATCTGAGAGAAGTTGCACAAAAAGATGGTCGATGAGGCTGAACGTGCATTGCTCAAACTTGCTTTTGAGTTTGAGAATCCATGTCCGGAGTTCAGTGTCTTGCCACTGTAGATCTGGGATCATGCGTTCCCCCTTTTTTTTGCATGCACCGAGAGTATGTAGTTCTCTTTTGAAGTATGAATGAAAAGAATCTTTCCCTTTCGTATCTGCACCTTCCTTTTCTTGATTGTCTCGCTCTGGCGTGACTCATTTCGGAGTTTGTCGTTTATTCACTCATTTTGGAGTCTCAAGTTTATTTACTCGTTTCGGAGTTTATAATTTATTCACTCATTTCGGAATCTCTAGTTTACGTACTCATTTCAGAGTGTTTTTGTTTATTTTAAGTTTACCTCCCTTGGGTTTACAGGCAAATTTGCCATAACATTGGATGTTGATAACTCTCATTCTTTTATGACAGGGGTCCGTTAGGTTTGTGATACTATATTTAAGTCTATCGTACCGTCGTATTGGCTGATGTATTCCTCGATATGCAGTCCTTAGGCTGCTGTTCGAGTAGCCCCGCGACCGTCATGTCTCTAATCCCTTCTAAGGATGGACAAGACGTCTTCAAGTAATCTTTTTTAGGTTGGTGTATATGTATTACCGTCAGAAGAACAAGCGTTAGGTACTTGCCGTGGCGCTTTTTACTTGAGGTTAGGCTCTATTTGGAGCTCCGATGAGTCATAACCGCGCCCTTTTGGGGTAGGATGATCTCCAATAGTCTTTTGGCTTTATATGTATTGTCGTCAAGACCTGAAACTAGGAATATGCCGTCATTTCATTTTTACTTTGATAATGTCGCGCCGACACTTTACTGAAGTAGGGTAGACATCCGTATGACCTCTATGTTGTATGTATTGAAATTGAGATTTGGAGCTAGGAATATGCCGTTGCTCCAATTTCATTTGATAGTTGCGTCCGTACCCTGCTGAAATGAGGCGGAACGTCGAGATGATCTCTAGGCTGTAGATGTTACCTTTAAGACCTGAAGCTAGGATTTTGCCGTCACTTCATTTTTATTTGATTGTTATGTCCGCACGCTGCTGGAATGAGGGGGAAACACAGGGATAATCTCTAGGTTGTATATGTACCATCGAGACTTGGAGCTAGGATTTTGCCATTACTCCATTTTTGCTTTGACCTTTGGGTTCTTGTTGATGTCACGTCTATACTTTGCTGAAGTAGGAAGAACGTCCAAATAGTCTCTAGGCTGTAGATGTGCCGTCAAGACTCGGTTCTTCTTTTGACCTACTGTGGTGGGAAAATATGGTTCCCTTTCTTTTATTAGTGCCCATGGATCATATACAAGAGTCAATACGGACCTACTTGCAGGGCAAAACAGTTTTATTTTGTTTTATATTTTTTTAATTTCTACGATACTCTATCTTTTCAGCTTTTCATGTTGCGAAAGTCGCGATTGCCCAATCATTTTGGCTATTTATCACGGAGCCCGATCATTTCGGCTGTCATTTCATTTTTTTATCACTCGCTGTTTATTTATTGCGAGTCGCCCTATCATTTCCGCTTTTTTTCTGCGAGTTGGGAATTTAAAATCCGATACCAATCATGACATCAGCATCGTCATCACTAGAATATTGCCAGGAGCGAATCATCATTTGCCGTGAGAGTACTTGAAATTTGATACCTATTTAGAAATCAGTATCGCTACAACTGGGATATTGCCAGAAGCGAATCATCATTTTCCTTTGTTGGTTTGGACAAAGGTGGCATAGCAAGCAGGGTTAAGATCCTGTCGACTAAGGCTTTCTGGCTCTATAAGCCGTAAGGGTCTCATAAAGGTATTTCTCCCTACAAATTGAGAGGATCCCGTAAGTGTACGTTCTCCTTAAAAGTCGTAAAGACTCCTAAGTGGTATTTTCTCTTGCAAGTCGTAAGGATCTTACAAGAGTATTTTCTCCTTATAAGTCGAGAGGACTTACAAGTATCGTTCACCATATGGGGCATTTCTCGCCATTGGTGGAACTCGTTTGGAACATATTTTGTTCGTGCCCATGGATTGTATACAAGAGTCGATATCAAACTGCTCGTAGACAACTTGGGGGATATGATGACTTAAGAACAGGTTCAGATCCCTGTATCTCAAAGCCTTTTGAATTCTATAAGCCGTGGGGGTCTTACAGAGGGTATATTCTCCTTATGAGTCATGAGGATCTCGTAAGTGCATTTTCTCCTTGGGAGTTCTTACGTACCCTCTTGAGCAGATCAAAACTGTTTCCGGTTGGAACAGCAGCATCGACATCCACCATTGGAGCTGGTGGGATGAGCCCAGAGGGGGAGTTTCCCCCAGGCTATCTTATTCAGCGCCAGTGGCGACATCGAGCGTGCCTTGTTGAAGGGACCGCCTTTATTTTGGAAGCGGCTTCGTTATGCCCTCAGCTTTGCTGAGGGGTTTCAATCGGCGTCAGCTTGTTGAAGACTGACGTCCTTGATAGAGTTTGAGCAGAGCGGGCCAATCTTTCGAAGATCGGCCATCAGATGGGGAAAGCACCTTTGTCGGCTTCACCTGTAGCAGGGGAAGGAATGGATAACCATTTTGGGGTATCCCCTTCAGGTATCACGAGCTTCTTTTTGGGCCCGCTCGAGTTTTTTCTCAGCCTGTTGAAGACTGAAGTTCAGGGTTTGACGGCTTGCTGATGGGAGCCGTTGTGGTTGCCAGCCGATCGAAGATTGACTTTCGGGAAGCTTCTTCTTGTGGCGTTGAGACATCGAAACTCACAGTGGGAGCATGGTCCCAAAGAACAGTCCGATAGTGGATTGTGTGACCTACCCCACCAGCATTAAGAAAATAGAGGCCGCGTTGGACCCATAGGTCACTCCTCTCTTTGGGATGGAGCGGGAGTTGCTGTTGCATGAGGTGCAGTTGAGAGCCATTAATTTTCTGCACAGAAGCAAGACACCAAGTTTTAGTACCTTCAATCCAGGGGCAACCATAGCGAACCGCGATTTTGTTCGCGAAACATAACACACAAAGTATGGAGTGGAAAGAGGAAAAGGGTCTCACTGGGTGTGCCAAAATCTGTTTACCACCGAAGACCGGACTGAGACGTTAAGACGTCTAGCCGGAATTTGGGGGCAGATGCTATTTAAACATATCTATCCACCTCTCCAAAGATACCAGGTTGATTTATGACACCGTATATCGGATATTTGGATAGATGCGACCGTTATAGCAGACTTTATCATATTCCCCCTCATTTGTGAGGGGTTTTTGATTGTGGGGACGCTCTTCCGTGCAGGCACAAGCCCCTGCAGTTAATTAAGTTATCGCGTTGCGATAACCACTTTCTTCTCCAGTATTTCACTTCATGTCGTGTATTATTTTGTTTGTTTTGGTTTCCCGTGGACTGTATACGGAGACTAATTTTCGTCGTTGCCCATAAGGCGCGGATCAGTCCAAATCCGTATATTTACGAATTTGGTTTTGAACTTAGGTTATACATTCTTTTAGTTTAAAAATATTTTGTTTTATTTAAGGATCGTTAATCTAGTTTGAGATTAAGATCAACTTAAATATATGAGCATTTGGGCTCAATTTATTTTAACTAAAGATACGTTGGTCTAATTTTTAGACTAAGATCAACTTAGCAATATTTTCAGGATTATTAAATTTTATTAAGATCAAACAACAGAGCATTTGGGCTCAGCTGCAAGAAACTTTTCAGAGAGACTTAGCCAATTTGGGCTTGGTCTGCTCAGTCTTTTTCTTCTCCTTTTTCTTTATTCAAAAGTGTTAAGCACTTATTTATGATTCTGTTTGCTTAGCCTTTTTCCTTTATGTAGAAGTGTTAAACATTTGTTTGGGGCTCTGGCGCTCACATGTGTTTCATATGAGGCATTCAAACATGAGCGCTGCCCAATCAGTGCTAAGCACTCTAGTCATTTTGACTAAATATAGAGTGCGAAGCATTTTGTATGGCGCTCACCTGAGGGGCACGTGTGTTCTCCGCCGAAAGACGGGATGACAAACATCTCGCCTGAATTTGAAGGCAGATGCTATTTGGTTTTATCCGTCCACCTCTCCGAAGATGCCAAGTTGATTTATGGCACCGTATATCAGAGGTTTAGATGGATGCGGCCGTTGTAGCAGACTTCGTCAGATTCCCCCTCGCTTGAGGGGTTTTTGATTGTGGGGACGCTCTTCCCTGCAAGCGCAAGCCCCTGCAGTTAATTACGCTACCGCATCGCGGTAACAACTTTCTCCTTCTCCAGATGGTCACTTCGTGTCGTGTGTGTTTGTTTTATTTTTGGTTGCCCGTGGATTGTATACAGAGACTAATTTATGTTGTCGCCCGTAGGGCGTGGATTAGTCCAAATCCATATTTTTTTAGATTTGGGTTTGGGTTGGGTTTAAGGATCGTTAGTCTTATTTTAGACTAAGATCAATTCAAACATTTGTTGAGAATACATTAGTCTAATTTTAGACTAAGATCTACTCAACAGGATCATTTAGATCCAACAAAAGAGCATTTGGGCTCTATTGTTTTTGTTTAGGGACGTTGCGGTCTAAAATTTTAAAGACATCATAGTCCGTAAAGTTTAAGGACATCATAGTCCAGTTTAAAAACTTCATAGTCTATGAGTTTAAGGACCTCACAGTCCATAAAGTTTAAGGACATCATAGTCCATGAGTTTAAGGACCCCGCATTCCGTAAAGTTTAAGGACATCATAGTCCAGTTTAAAGACGTCATACTCTGTGTGGTTTTGGTTCAACCGTTTGGGAATGCACCAAAATTTATTGGTTATTGGGACCCTCCATCTCTCTGAAAACGTTGAAGAATTACAACGACATATATCAGAGGTATGAAGAGATGTACCCTTGAACCAATGTTGGTTGGGAGATTTGTAGTCAAGTTTGGGACTAAGATCAGTTAAAAAGATTTATAACCATATGGGCTCAATTAATCTACATTAGGGATCTGTGGCCAACTTGGGCTCGGCCCACTCAGTTAAATTGTTGGACATTTAATTAGGCTCAGCCCTTTTTCATTTAACAATGCTGAGTATTGATTTGGGTTCTGACGACCTTTTTGTTTTTTATTGAGTGTTGAGCTCTCATTATGGCTCTGGGGCTTTATTTAAAGAACAGTTTATGTTCCCTCAACGCGCATATGAGGATCACGTGGCGCGCTTGGCGCTGAGCGCCGACCTAGAGCGCTAAGGCGCTTCCTGTGAGATAGCGCACACGTGAGGAGCACGTGGCGCGCTTGGCGCTGAGCGTCAGTCAATGAGTGCGGAGTGCTCTTTATAAAATAGCATACACGTGAGGAGCACGTGGTGCGCTTGGCGCTGAACGCCAACCCTGAAGCGCTGAGTGCTTCTTTTAAAATAGCGTTGGGTGCTTCTTTTAAAATAGCGTTTGGAGCGCGGGGCGCTGAACGCCAGACTTGGAGCGCTGAGGCATTCTTTAAATTAGAGCGCTAGGAACTCTGCGGCGCTGTGCACCAGTCTTGGAGCGTTATGGCGCTTCTTTAAATTAGAGCACTCGAAGCGTTGCGGCGCCGGCGCTGTGCGCCAGTCTTGGAGCGCTAAGGCGCTTCTTTAAATTGGAGCGCTAATGCTCTTTTTAGGCAGTTTTGATCAGTTCTGCGCTCTGAGAATTAAATTCTCCTTTATAAGAGACTTTGTCTCGTAGTTCTAAGAACAAAGTTCTTATTTTATAGGAGATGTTACAATCTCTTATGATTTTTTGAAAGACTTTGTCTTTGTGGATCTGTGATCTGAAGAGAATTAAGTTCTTCTCCCCCCCCCTTTTATGATGAGATGCTATGATCTCTTTTTGTGAAAGACCTCTCTCTTATAGATCTATGATCTAGAAAAAAAAACTAAGTTCTTCTTCCTCTTTTGATGAGATACTTAGATCTCTCTGTTTTATTTACCTTGAAGAAATTCTTCTTCCGATAGCTTGCTCTTCTCTTTGAAATTTCTCAAAATTTGTGGGGGGGTTCCTCTGTGCAAGACTTGAAGTCTTGGGTCCTTTATATAAGGAAGGCTGATTTGTTGAATCGGTTGAAGAGATCTTTTCTCTAATTGATTTGTGGATTTCCCCACCGTTGGATCTTTGATCCTAGCGCTTCTGTTTTACAGAAGACGGTCTTCTTGTTTTTTTAACAAGATTGGGAAATATTTTTCCATACAGAGCTTGTTCTGTATCTTAGTGATTTTTAATCACCGTTGGATCTTTGATCCAACGGTGCTCTGATTTACAGAGCACAATCTTTCCTGTTTGGAAAAATTTGAGGAGTATTTCCTCAACAGAATTTTATTCTGTAATTTGATGATTTATTCATCTTAGTTGGATCTTTGATCCAATGCTGGAGAACATTTAGTTCTAGCGCTTGGCGCTCTCATGCTTTTCATGTGAGGCGTCGTCTCAGAGTCTTTGACTCTTAGCGCTGGCGCTCCTGGCACTAGCGCTCTCGTGCTTTGCACGTGAGGTGCTGCCTCAGAGTCTTTGACTCTTAGCGCTGGCGCTCCTGGCGCCAGCGCTCTCGTGCTTTGCACGTGAGGCGCTGTCTCAGAGTCTTTGACTCTTCAGCGCTAGCGCTCCTGGCGTGAGCACTCTCGTGCTTTTCACGTGAGGCGCTGCCTCAGAGTCTTTGACTCTTCAGCGCTGGCGCTCCTGGCGCTCAGCGCTCTCGTGCTTTGCACGTGAGGCGCTACCTCAGAGTCTTTGACTCTTAGCACTGGCGCTCCTGGCGCTAGCGCTATCATGAGGCGCTGCCTCACTTTAAATTTCAAATTTTGAAATTTGAAATTTGAATAGAGCTTTGCTCTCTGATTGGTGGAAACAAATGCCCCCCACCGTTGCGCTCACATGGCTCACGCGTGAGTGCAGCGGTGGCAGATTTTCCACCATTTGATCAACTTGGAAGTTGAACCGGCTCCTAGTGCCTATAAATAGGGTCTTTAGCAGATCTTCCTTCTCGTTTTCTTGTTCTTGAGAATTTAATTCTCCTTCAGAGCCAAGCTCTCTATTTTAAGAAATTTCTTAAGAGTCAAAACTCTTCCCAATTTTGGTAAGATTTAAATTTATTAACAGAGCTATGCTCTTCTAAGATCATAGATCTTAAAAATATATTTTATTTTATTTTTTTAGGGTTTTACCTATTAACAGAGCCATGCTCATCTTTAGATCATAGATCTAAAAGTTTTAGGGTTTTTACCCAGAGCCATGCTCATCTTTTAGATCATAGATCTTCAAGATATAATCTTTTTTAGGGTAATTTTAACCCATGAACTGGAACATTGTTCATGAAGAACTCTTAGAGTTTTGTTCACAGATCTTGAAGATCTTGAAGTTTTTAACTTAATAAAAGCTTTGCTTTTAGGGTTTTTGATGGATTATTCCATCTTCTTCACAGAGCATTGCTCTTTAGAATTTTTGGGGGGGATTTTATTCCCTTCATCATTAATTATGACAGATGTCATATCTGTTGTAGAGCGCTGCTCTCAAGAGAGATTTACTCCCTGGCCCGAGAGACCCTCATTAAATGAGAATCCTTTTAGGATTTCCTCATTAATGAGTGACTGTCTCATCAATGATGAGCCGTCATCTTGATTTTGTGGGTCCCCTTTGATCCCTTTCCACTGCATTGCAGTGTGGTACAAACTTAAAGTATCATGTACTAGGCTTTGGACTATAGCATTGACGGCTAACCCTCGTTCTTCCCGTGCAAGTACTATGTCTTACGACACTTCTTTCCCATCGTTCGTCCGGAGAGCGCTTTCGCCGATGCGCCCGTAGACCGAGAAGTTTTTGCACTGATCAAGGATCATGATCCGGAGCAGAAGTCGCTTCATTTGTGGGGGTTGTGGTACAACCAGATTATCCAGGGTCGCGCAGCTTCTTTTGTGCGATGCCTTCAGAACCAATCTCCGCTATTCACTATGTCGACTCACCCCAGGTTAACTATACCGTAGAGGAGGTCCACTAGACCTCAGAGGGTCGCCTTCAGCCCTCTATGGCCGTGATACCTACGCAACCGCCGATGGCTTTAGATATTCTGAGACGGCGCATATGTCAAGGCGAGTCGCGCCTATGGGGACAGGTGTATATGATTGGCCTGACTCCTTGTCATTCGGCCGGATACCTGCAGTGGGCCTGGTACATCTTATCGGCAAAAAAGTCGGCGTTATTGAAGCTCGGGCTGTACCCTGCTATCTATGCGTCGCTTTCCAGTATCCGGCGCCTCCGGTGTGGTGGATTAAGGCTTTCTTAGAGCAATTGAACATCCCGACACACACCTTTCTCCTATCGGATCGGGAGGTTTCAATCTCCCTGGAGGAGTTCGCGGAGATCTCAGGCCTACCTGTCAGAGGGGAACACTACGAGGAAATACTTCCCCCTGACGAATACGTCTTTGCAACCCGATCAGTAGTGATGGGTCAGACTCTAGAAAATTCCATTCAGCACCGATTCCCTAGCTTAATCAAGGTGTTGAATATTTATGAGTGCCTGTTCTTGGAATCTGGGGGGCACAGCGTCAGCTTCACAGATTTTATTGCCCGCTTTCTCCGCCCCGAAGTCTTTTTAAAGGAAGCCGAGAAATTTGCCAAGCTCGCCGATCCCTTCGGCTTTGGTTTGGACAAACCGCCAGCAGCGAAAGCGGATCAGAGGAATTTCTTTCTCCCAGACACCCCGGTCATCCCCTTCGCAGAGCTTGCAGCTTCAGACGTCGACGAAGAGACGTTCTTTTTGGGGTTTCTCGGCCTATGGCTAAGTTGGTTCGTACTTCCCATCTACCCTCATCATATGAGGCCGTCCATTTTCTACCCGGATCACCAGATGGTTGAAGGAACGCGGGTTACCGTCGGGATTGCCAGGCTGGCTCATTTATATCATGGCTTGAGCTTAGCGGCGGACACTACTCAGCTGGGTTTAGAGCCCGTACATCTCCCGCTGCACTATTTTACTTCGTGGATCGAGCTGCACGTGCTTGGAGCCTTAGGGATGCACATGCTTAGAGCCTTTGGGTGCTCACGTGGGATGCGCATGAGGCGCCAAGTCTTTATCTTTGTTGATATTTTCTGAAGAAGTTTTAAGTTATGTTAATAGCATTTTGACCATTAATGATCTCTGTTTTGGAGATCTGAGTTTTATTGGAGAATTAAGTTCTTCTATTATTATTATTATATTATTTTTTTTGTAAAAACAAAGTTCTTTATGTAGGGTTAAACCCTGTCTATGAAGGAATTAAATTTCTAGATAATGTGTCTTTATTTCTTTTTTATCTAAGTTTTTTTTAGGGTTAAACCCTTGTTTTTTTAAGTTAGGCTAAAGTGAAAAATTCTATCTCTACTTTTCTTTACCTAGGGTTTTGTAACGACTATGTTTTTACTATACGAAATTTTATAAGTTAATGTACAGAATGGAGTTTACAAGCCTGAGTATACTTTAAAAGTTGTTTTTGTTTAAGAACAGCAAGAAGCAAGTTGTAGCTCATTGGTAAAGCCTTGCACTGCTGTGACATATCCCCTGTGTTCGAATCCCATCAGCCACATATATTTTTTCTGAATTTTTTTAATACATTTCGGAAGCCCAAAAGTTTACACGTGCAATACACATAAAAATGAAAAGTCAGATAAAACAAACATGTGCAAAACATTGTAAACTGAGTGAGGGACACGTGTCCAAAATCCAGAGACCCAACCCCACAGTTGGACCGGCGAGATCGGCCTAGGGGCCGGCGACGCCGGGTATCCGTAGAGGAAAAGCCTCCATGCTTTGCCCACTAAACACTTTGGCCTACCCACCTACCCCTGTTCTGTTTATTTTCTTTGCAATTTAATAGAGAAGTAAATTTCATTCTTTAATCCAATATTAAATGCATTTTAATTCTTTCTTCAATTCCAAAACCTTAATTTCACCCTATAAATACAACCCCATACCCTAGCCCCTCTTCATTCTGAAATCTATTGTCAAAATTATCAAAATTTTCTAAGTCTAAGAAGAGTATAAATAGAGTTAGCCCAAGGTCAAATTCCGGCGAGAATTCGAGGCGATTCCGGCGACCCCACGACTCCACGAAGGCTACCTTTCCCTTCCTCTACCTCTCCTCTTTCCTTCTAATTGGTAAGTACCACTTCTTATTCTATTCTTTCATCTCAAAAAGTTCTCTTTTCAAATCATGTCGGTAAGTGTAGTTATACCAACATTTAATTCTAAAAGCTTTGAAATTACAATTTTTCTTAAGAATCACTCATCCATATCACTATATTTTATTTATTAATTATGAAATAAATAATTAGAACAATTTTCATCTTAAAATATCATGTTATGTAAGTTTAAATTGTGTTTTTCGTTTAAATCCCACAAACTTTACATATGACATTTTTTATTGTTTTGCTTAAAATTACCTTTAGAAAACCTCACGATGTAATGACTTACCTCTCACATACACACATCTTGACATAGCACGATTCTCTTGAAACATAACTTTTGTGGCAAAATACGACATTTCATCAAAATACCTTGAACTATAAAAACCCAATTTTCTTTAAATGGTGTTATCAAATTCTTTGCGATTATGCCTTTACAACCCATTTCGGGGAACCCGGTTTGGATGGTGCGGATTATCGCACTTTCTCGGGACTAGTAGAGCGAGATGCAAACCTCCTCATGGAGCATACGATCTCGAAAAAATTTTAATACGATTTTTAAGAAAAACGAGATTTTCTACTAAATAAATAAAATTAATTTTTAATAATTATATAAATATTATCAAACCATATATTTTTAATATATAATAAAATTCCATGTTTTTCTAAAAATAAAAGAATGACAAGTTTCAATAAAATACCATCAAGTATCAATACAAGACAAGTTTACATTAAAATATCTTGAACTATTCAAGCTATATATATATATATATTTATATATATATATATATATATATATATTCACTAATATACCTCACTCTTTACAATTCACATCCATGGAAACCCTAAAGAAGATAAATAATTACTCGAGATTTATTTTGAAAGTATATTAAAATTATTTTTCATAAAACCCCCTCGAGTTATATAAAATTACATTAAGGACCCTACTAAATATAGGTTTAAGCGGGACCAATTCTCTTGAGCCTCAGGGAGCCGGAGAAAGTGAGTGCTTGCCTATTTAAGGTAGAAAACTAAAATGAGATTATCAATGGTAATTGTCTTGAAAAAAGACACAAATCATGCCGTCCATATGCAGCAGTTAGCGATAACTCCCAAATCTAATTCAGGATCCAATTTGTTCAAAGTGTCTGACTCAAGTCTGAGTCGATGTCTAAATCTGAATCCAAACATGAATCCAATTTTAACATGAATCCAACATGAATACTTGAACTTGAACAAGAATACCAGAACAATATCAAACATGCAACATGACTTGACTTAACCGAACCATGGCTATATCTTGACTTGACTACGTGACTGCTTGATACATCTGTAGGTTGTTTTTCGTCACCCTATTGAGATGGGAATACGCGTGCGCTCTTTAGGTGCATTACAGATTCCCCCTGCCTAGGGTAGGCTGGGGTTTATTGATTGTGGGGATCCGAATCTCCGGCAGCCACGAACTAAGCTGTCATTAATTACCCATTGCCTTTGGAGTGAGAGAACCTCCAATTGACAGGTCAAGCAGGTCATGCGAACTCAATGTGCAGTGTTGTGATTTGAAGGGTTTTGTTTATATCGGGGGGGCCGTAGAGTTTTTACGGGGAGGATGGCGTCCAAAGGACGCGTGAGCGCCAGCGCCTCACGTACCTAGCATGCGAACGCTGGGCGCCCCACGTACTTGGCACGTAGGCACTGGGCGTCAGCAGGAGAAGGGACTTTGTCTCTGCACTGGGAGTCGTGCTCTCGATTTGACTTATCGAGTTAATCTCCTAAAAAGAGATTAATTTATAGAGTTGAACTCCAACAGATCTTGAATAGAGTTAAACTTCTAGAAATCTTTAGAAATGATCAAAGGGGGTCCCTTTGATCCTTTCCCCTTTGGCCCTGGATTTTCCCAAGATAGGAATTTTGGAGATGGGTCTCCTTCATCTTCCTTTCGGTTGGCCGGATGTTGGAGAAAGGGGGTGAGATTTAAAAATCTCCCTTTTTTGAGATCTGATGGAAGATCTGAGCTCCCCCTTGTGGGTTTTGTGGTGAAAAACTATTTATTTTTAGGAAAGGAAGAATTAAACTCTTGATTTAATTCAAAAGGGGAAACGAGGTTTTAGAACCTTGAGGAAGGAGAAAGAGGCAGAGACCCTAAATTTTGAGGGGAGTGAAAAAGCTTTTTTTATTTCATCATCATATTGCCTTTTATAGGCTTACAAAATTAGCCCCTTGTGCTTTACAAAATGGCATTTTGCCCATCTCATGTCTCATGTACTCATTTCTTTTGCACATGAGTCATGGACTTTACAAAAATTTGGCTTTATGCCAATTTTTCTTACATTCATGCATAAAAAATTACATCAAAATTATTTATTACATGATTTCATTTCGGCATGGGGAAGGCTGGCCGTGGGGCTCGACTTGGGCATGGGCCCACTTGGCCTAGGCTTGGGCCCACCTGGCTTGGGGTTGACTTTGACTTTGACTTGGTCAACCGGGGTGTAATTTTTGACCCCAACATTCTGAACCTGTTTACATGAACAACTTGTGTCCATGGTTTCGGCAAGCCTTGTAACTACAATCTAATATTCAATACAATATACATTACGGGGTTTTAATAGGATAGACTGGTACAGAATGTGTTAAAAGTGACACGATGATGTCCACTAAAAGACAGCTACATGAACATCCTGTGCCGTTGTCCCGTGGGTTTTGACGGGACCTTATACTTACATGTTACCATAGTCCACAGGTTAGTTGGACTCCTCTCGTATACACTGATACATTCTGTACCAAACTACAAAAAACTACGTTAGCATAACAAACATATACTTTACCAATTCTATTCTCTTTACTTGTCTATTCTTGTTTACCCCAATCAGAGCAAAGCTCTATTCAAATTCCAAGGCGGGAGATGAAGCAACGCTTCTGTTTCCCCCATACAGAGCAAAGCTCCGTTTTAAAAATTCAAATAATAATAAAGGTGAAGCAACGCTTCAGATTGCTTGCTGATTAGTCGAAAATATTGCATATTTCAGCCAGCAATTTCCTCATCATTTGCATTCATTTAGAAGTGTACGGTATTCATATTTCACATATTAGCAAAACTGTTGCAAAATATCAGATTGCATGTGAACTCTAAAACCGGCACTATAAAGGAAATTGACTGCATTTCATGGCATCGCATCATCCCTATATTGCGCAACACTTGTTTTGAGATCTGTGCAGGAAATCCAGAAGAAAGGCCAAAATGTACAGGGCACCGATCAAACATTACGCCAACTCAATAATTTCAATTCTGGTATCAATCCAAAAGGGAAAACAAAAATCAACATATCAGAAGAATCCCCAAATAGTAGCCCAAGACCTCTGCAAAAATACAAAGGCCCAAGGAGCATACTTGGCCGCGGAACCACGGCCTAAGCCGCCTTGTGCCGCGGTTCCGCGGCGGATTGTTGACGTCACCACTTCAAATTTGGGCCATAATGCTTATCTCAGGGTACAGACTTCAAAAAGGCACAACAAATTCCAGAAGACTCCAGAGAATTCTGCCAGATCAGCAAGCTTTGGGATCAACACTAAACTAGCCTTGTATTCTAGAACCTTCTCCCTAAACCCTAGCTTAAACCCTAAGCTAAGCCTAACAAACTCTTTTTAGAAGTCTTTCAACAAACTTTTGGAGGGAACTCAAAGGCTTAGGGTTTGGGTGCTCTATAAATAAGACCCTAGGCTCACTTGTAAAGAATATTATTCAATCTTGGAAAAATCAATCCATTAGTTCATTTGAGAGCCATTCTATCTCTTTCTTCATCTTCTTCTTCCACAAGTCTAGTGAGAGGACTTGTGTGAAACCTTAACCCTAAATTCCAATCAAAATCCAAGATCCCGAGTACCCATCAAGCAAGAAGCCTTGCAACCTTTTATGAGCCGAGCCGATCTTCAACGGAGCAAGTGGTCCAAGCCGATCCACGATTCACGGAGCCGAGCGACGCCAATTCAACAATTTAGTTCTTCCTCTTGTAGTTCTTGAGCGACTGTAATCAAATTGTTGATATAAATAAAAGGTGATATTCTTTTATCTTGTTTTCTTTAAATTCTCGCATCATGATATCTTTTCAATTCTTGAATACTTTCTGTGTGATGATGTTTGAGTAATACTCCGCTCGTCGAGGAGTTGAGACAATCAATAGAATGATGATGTAATATATCTTAAATCGATTCTTGAATCCTACGAGTTTTGTAAACCCTAGCCAGTTCAAGAATCGACGACCCAATTCGTTGCGATGCTTTCTTGATTGATATCGCTCAAGATTGGGGAGTCACGATCGTTTCTTGAAATTGTTAGAGGCTAGAATGTGAATGATATCGATGAAAGAACAAGAGTTAAACGATGAAACCCTAGTTTCATCAAGAAAGCCCTAACTCTCATCGATCATCATCGATCTAGTATCAATCCTTCGAAGGACAAGAACACGAAATCTTGAAATTACATCACGTCTATAGATCCGATCGATTCCTACGAGCCTCATTTAGATTCTTGACATTTTGGTTGGAAATATTATCGAAACCCAATTCTTGATTGTTTATCAGTTTCTTGATTCCTGATTAAACTCGTGACACCTGAATCAATTGATAAATTCTTGAATCATATTTTCTTTCCTTTTCGATTAACTTTTCGATTCAAACAAATTAAACATAGAAACGAATCACACAATCCCTGTGGACGATCCACACTCGCTTACGATCTACAACTGACACCGTAGTTGATTGCGGTTAAATATAATTCTTTGATTGTGAATTCTTTATACAATTTTCTAAATACCGATACAAGATACTGTTATCAATCAAATAGTGTCGACATCGGGGACTATTTGAATCGATACTTTTACATTACACAATCCGGAAATCGTTTCAACCACTTGCGCTGCGTGCAACGCGCCATGTGTCAAAATCAGACACGCCAGCGCAAGGAGCGCTGCGCCCAAGACGGATCACCCAATTAGAGTAAGGCTCTATTTAAAATAAAAATAAAGGAAGCAACGCTTCAGGCAACCTGCGCTCTGCGCTGCGCGACACGTTTCAGCGCAGTTGCGCAGCGCTCTGCGCTGAGCGACACGTGTCAGCGCAGTTGCGCTGTGCTCTGCGCTGCACGACACGTGTCGAGCGCAGGTGCGCTTGCGCCAACTGTGCCAGCACTAAAACAGAATTAAAATTCCAGAAAGATCTTTCTGATCTTGTTAAAACAAGAAGATTACCTTTTGTAAAACAGAAGCCCTAGGATCAAAGATCCAACGGTGGGGAAACATCCTTAAATCACTCAGGGAAAGATCTCTTTAACTGATTTAACAAATCAATTGGCACTATATAAAGGCCCCTAGACTCCAAGTTTAAAATATACAGAGATAGAAATCTAGAACTCCTCTAAAACTTTGAGAAGAACTCGAAGAAAAGAAAAAGGTAAACCTTTGAATAAAAGAAGAATTTCTTCTAAAAAGATCAATGATCTAAGAACAAGATCAAGATCTTGGATAAAAAATAATAATAATAATAATAATAAAGAAGTAATTTTACTTCTTTAGATCTTTCGATCTATATAAAGGCACAGCCTTTTTGATGAACCATTGGTTCTTTACTCTTGAGGTAAAACCTCTTGAAACAAGAAAAAACTTGTTTTCTTTAATCTAAATTTGATCAAGAGATTAAACAGTGCCCTGCACTTGTAAATTTTGCACTGTTGCGCTCTTGGGTTGGCGCAAGCCACCAGAGAGCGCCACGTCTCAGCCCCAGAACAAACGGCGCCTTGCGCTTTACAAAAATGAGCATTGTGCTCTTGGATTGGTGCAACTCACCAGAGCGCGCCACGTGTCAGCAGCGCACTAGCGCAGCGCAATAGTGCAGCGCACTGCGCTTGCGCTCACCAGAGCGTGACACGTGTCACCATCACATGAGTTTGCGCCTTGCGCTCCTCAATTGGCGCAAAGCGCCTGACAAGCCACGTGGGGCGCTGTCAGAGCATTTAATGCAATGCATTATTAAAAGGGTAGAGCCCAATAAAAAGGTCTATCAGACCAAGATAAAAATGCTATGCATTATTAATGGGCAGAGCCCAATTAAAGGTCTAATAGGCCCAAATAAAAAATGCAATGCATTAATAAAAGGGCAGAGCCCAAACAAAGGCCTAACAGACCGAATGCAAATAAAATGTTGAACATTTTCAATTGGACTTAGCCCAATACTGGCCGTAAGTCCTCAAATTAAATTGAACTGAGCACAACTGCTCTCTCAAATCAATTTACATCCGGTTCAAGGGTACATCTCTGAACTCCTCTGATATTTGTCGTTGTAATCCTTCAACGTCGTCAGAGAGGTGACGGGTCCCGACAACCACACATTGCTGCGGACTGTGGGGTACTTAAACTTATGGACTAATGTGGGAATGTTGGACTAATGCGTCCTTAAACCAATATCCGTCCCCAAATTGGGAACATTGGACCACCATGTCCCTAAACTGGCAATTGACCGCAATGTCATTAAACTAAACAATAGAGCCAATTGCTCTCTTGTTGGATCTAAACGATCCCGTTAAGTTGATCTTAGTCTGGAGATTAGGCTAACGTATCCTTAACAAACGTTTAAGTTGATCTTAGCCTCAAATATGGCTAACGTATCCTTAAACCAAAACCCCAAACCCAAATCTAAGAAAATACGGATTTGGACTAATCCATGTCCTACGGGCGACGACATAAATTAGTCTCCGTATACAATCCACGGGCAACCACAAACAAAACAAACACCCACGACACGAAGTGACCAGCTGGAGAAAGAGAAAGTTGTTACCGCGATGCGGTAGCGTAATTAACTGCAGGGGCTTGCGCCTGCAGGGAAGAGCGTCCCCACAATCAAAAACCCCTCGAACGAGGGGGAATCTGACGAAGTCTGCTACATCGGCCGCGTCCGTCTAAACCTCCGATACACGGTGCCATAAATCAACTTGGCATCTTCGGAGAGGTGGACGGATAAAACCAAATAGCATCTGCCCCGAATCTTAGGCAAGACGAACCTACGCGGTCGCGTCTCTGTATTCGAAGGGGAACAACCTTGATGAAATCATTTCTTACGGAGACATTCGCCGACTCGGGCGTTCTCAGAACCGAGAACTTACAATCGCCGAGTGTGCCGAAATCATGAGCCATTTCGACGCATACAACGGTCAACTGCTTCCTCGACGCTCCCCTCTCCTGAAGCTTATTGTGGGAGTAATTTGGGAAGCACTTCCCTTATTCTTTACCGGCATGCCGCTTAGGGCATTAGACGCCGCCGAGGACAAGGTGCACTCGGTGTACGTGATGAACCTAATCTCGAAGAGACGGCGAGACAATCTTGTCGATCTCTTGCACCAAGCCTTTCAACAGTCCGCCATTCTTGCTGCCTATCGGAGGGAGGAGGACACCAGTGGGGACCCCGACGCCCATGCTCGCGAAAGGAAGCACACTAGGATGATTCACCAAGCTTGGAAAGTCTTGGACAAGGTGTACCTGATGATTTGCCAAGCTGGAGCAGTTTGAGCCATTGAACGCCATTGCTGCTTGATTTCTGCGCCAGGCAAGAGACCAAATCTTAGTAACTTGAAACCCGAGGGCAACCATTAGCGAACCGCGATTGGTTCGCGAATCACGACACACGAAGTGTGGAGTGGAAAAAGAAAAAGGTTCCACCGGGCGTGCCAGAATCTGTTCCCCTCCGAATACAGAGACGTGACCGCGTAGGTTCGTCTTGCCTGAGATTCGGGGCAGATGCTATTTGGTTTTATCCGTCCACCTCTCCGAAGATGCCAAGTTGATTTATGGCACCGTGTATCGGAGGTTTAGACGGATGCGGCCGATGTAGCAGACTTCGTCAGATTCTCCCTCGCTTGAGGGGTTTTTGATTGTGGGGACGCTCTTCCCTGCAGGCGCAAGCCCCTGCAGTTAATTACGCTACCGCATCGCGGTAACAACTTTCTCCTTCTCCATAATTTCACTTCGTGTCGTGGGTGTTTGTTTTGTTTGTGGTTGTCCGCGGATTGTATACGGAGACTAATTTATGTCGTCGCCGGTAGAATGTGGATTAGTCCAAATCCGTATTTTCTTAGATTTGGGTTTGGGCGGGTTTGTGTTTAAAGATACGTTAGCCTTATTTGAGGCTAAGATCAACTTAAACGTTTGTTAAGGATACGTTAGTCTAATTTTAGACTAAGATCAACTTAACGGGATCGTTTAGATCCGACAAGAGAGCAGTTGGGCTCTATTGTTTAGTTTAATGACATTGCGGTCGATAGGTAGTTTAAGGATATTGCGGTCCAATGTTAGTTTAAAGACGTTGCGGTCAAGGTTAAGGACATCATAGTCCGTGGATTTTAAGGACTCCACAGTCCGGCGTTAGTTTTAAGACATCACGGTCAAGGTTAAGGACGTCATAGTCCGTTGTTAGTTTTAAGACATCACGGTCAAGGTTAAGGACGTCATAGTCCGTTGTTAGTTTTAAGACATCCCGGTCAAGGTTAAGGACATCATAGTCCATGAGTTTAAGGACCCTACAGTCCGTTGTTAGTTTTAAGACATCACGGTCAAGGTTAAGGACATCATAGTCCATGAGTTTAAGGACCCCACAGTCCGTTGTTAGTTTTAAGACATCACGGTCAAGGTTAAGGACATCATAGTCCATGAGTTTAAGGACCCCACAGTCCGTGAAATGTATGGTTGTTGGGACCCGTCACCTCTTTGAAGACGTTGAGGAATTACAACGACAAGTATCAAAGGAGTGAAGAGATGTACCCTTGAAATTAAATGAACTGTAGCCCAATTTGGAACCAAGACCAATTAATTATATTATGAGCCTATTGGCTCAGTTAAGTCTGGATTGAGGACTTATGGCCAACTTGGGCTAAGTCCAATTAAGTCTGGCCTGTTTGACATTTGTCTGATTCCAGTCCATAAAAATTTTGAGGGGCTTGATGACATTCCTGTTATAGCTCTGGATGTTATTCAATTTTGAGGTTCAGTTGAAGGGGAGGCCTTGCCTCTGAAAGATCAGCCAATTTGGCTAAAAGTAGTGTTGAACACTAAATAACAAAAGTGTTAAACACTAGAGACAGAATTCTTAAACTAGTGTTAAACACTAAAAGAACAATCAGTGTTAAACACTGGAAATATAGTTTTCGATTTAGTGTCAAACACTAAAAAAATAATCAGTGTTAAACACTGTAAATAGGGTTTTCAAATTAGTATTAAACACTAAGAAATATCAGTGTTAAACACTGGGAACAAAGGTCTCGAATTAGTGTCAAACAGTAAAGGAAGAGGGGTCACGTGTGGACACGTGAGAGCGCCCAGATTCCCCTTATTTTACTCTGCAAAATGTGTTGAATACTTTTTATATTTGATTTTTGGAGCATCACGTTCCGACAAGTGCCGGGGATTTGTGTGCTGATTTGCCAAGGGGTCACATGGTAACACGTGAGAGCGCCCAGAGCTTCTATTTCTTTTATTTTTTCTTTCTGTGCTTCAGGGGTCACGTGGAGCACGT
Source organism: Agapanthus africanus (assembly GCA_030015575.1). Taxonomy (NCBI): domain Eukaryota; kingdom Viridiplantae; phylum Streptophyta; class Magnoliopsida; order Asparagales; family Amaryllidaceae; genus Agapanthus; species Agapanthus africanus. Next base: position 82,453,253 of record JASDDO010000026.1, on the reverse strand, counting down.
GAGGCGTTGCCTCTGAGTTCTTTTGTGGTTCTTTACAGGGGTCACGTGGGGACACGTGACCCTGGTTCTTTGCATATTTTGAAGATCTGTTCATCTTTTAATAATTAAATTCTTCATAGGGTTAAACCCTAGCAATAACTTTAGAGGAATTAAATTCCCACTTTCTTTTTTGAAGAATTATATTCTCAGATAGGGTTAAACCCTGATATACATTCTGTAAGAATTAAATTCCTATATATGTGAAGAATTAAGTTCTGGCATAGGGTGAAACCCTAATTTCCTTTTAAGGGAATTAAATTCCTGTGAGTTTGAGAGAATTAAGTTCTCAATTAGGGTTAAACCCTAGTTCTGTCCATTTTGAAGGAATTAAATTCCTATAATTTTAGAGAATTGAATTCTCAAATAGGGTTAAACCCTAATTTTATCTTGGAGGAATTAAATTCCTATAATTTTGTGAGAATTAAATTCTCAAAACTCAATTCCTCCTCTATGTTTTAGGTCTGCATGGCAGGATCTCAACCCAATGAGAATTAAATTCTCAATTTATGGGGAGATGTGCACTTTGCAGATCTTCAACCAGAGAAAGAACTAAGTTCTTTTCTTTATAGAAGAGTTAAACTCTTGTGAGAATTAAATTCTCTTTTTGAAGCCTCTCTTTTCTTACCTAAGGTTTTTCTTTGCACAGAATTAAATTCTTCTTTCTGAATTTTCAAGATTCCAAGGCTCTATATCTCTCTGTGTGTCTCTCCTCTCTTTTTTTTAACTCTCTTCCTTGGCACCTATTTATAGGAGAAGGAAAAGAATCACTCTGTTTAGTGAATTTTTCATTGAAAGATTTGATTTGTTTATTGAGAGATTTGATTTATTTTCATCATTGATCCGGACCTTTAAATTATTAGGTGAATTTTATTCACCGTTGGATTTTAAATCCAAAGATATTCTTTTGTTATTTCTTTTAGATTTAGGGGGAAATCTTTCCATGCCCAAGATTTTTCCATAAATTGGTGATATTTAATCACCCTCGGATTTTTAATCCAACGGTTTCATATAATTCTTCTCCATTTTGGAGAGATTTAAATGATTTTATTCAGAATTTAATTCTGTTGAACAGCAAGGCTTTTAAAGCCAGTCACGTATGGCCACGTGACCTTTGGTCACGTGTGAGCACGCGACCCCCGGTCACGTGTAAGCATGTGGACCCCCGGAACTTTTTCTCCTCTTCTTTGCTCTGTTCTTTGCCGCTGCTTAACCATCACGTGCCAACACGTGACCCCCGGTCATGTGTAAGCACGTGACCCCCGGTCACGTGTAAGCACGTGACCCCCTAAACTTTTTCTCCTCTTCTTTGCTCTGTTCTTTGCCGCTGCTTAACCATCGCGTGCCAACACGTGACCCCCGGTCACGTGTAAGCACGTGATGCCTCTTCTGAAGCTTTTCCTGATTTTTTAATCAGGGAACAAATGCCCCCACAGAGTTGCTCTTACGTGTCTGCACGTGAGTGCAACGCTGTCACTTTTGTGACCGTTGGATCTGCCTTGGGAGTAGGGTAGATGAAACGTTTTCCATCCCATCCTATAAATGCCCATGTCTTTTCAGAAGCGCCTCCACTCTTCATCTTCTTCCTTTGATAACTTTTCTCTTAAGAATTTAATTCTCTTTTTCCAGAGCTTAGATCTCTGCTTCAAACTTTTTCCAGAGTTTAACTCTGTTCCAAGAGGACCCTTTTTTCAGGTAAATGATCTTTGAACGATCGGAGAACATTCCCAGCAATCACCACGGGATTTTAAATCCAGATCAAGGGTTTTTTCCTTTGATAAGAGCACACATTTCTTTTTATTTTAAGTTTTTCCACAAGAAAAGAAAACCATTCAATCCTCAAACTGTAGACCTCCTAGGGTTTCTTTAACCCTTAGGGAAATGATGATGTTGGTTGTTTTCCCTGAAATTTAATTCCATCTCCAAGGAGCTCTGGCTCTGGAACCACATTTTCTGGGAATTTAATTCCCTTTTTCAAAAGGAATTTAATTCCTATGAAGAACTAAGTTCTTCCTAGAGACTTTCATGGGTTTTCTTGCTCTGAGTCATCTTCTTCACAATTCAGAAGAAGTTTGCACTGTTGGTCTTTGGGAATTTAATTCCCTTGATTCTGTTTGATTCATCACAGAGCCCAAGATGGATTTGTCTTTTAGGGGAATGTGTAGGGTCACTTGAAACCCACTGCCTATTTGATAAGAATATTCCCTTTGTCTCATTATAATTGATGTGCTTCATCATTAGCCAGCCGTCATCTTGATTTCGTGGGACCCACATGTTTTGTAACTAATGGTCCTACCAAACAAGTCCTCTGTCGCTTTCTTCAACTGTCTTCATATATTTATGCTCATATATATATATATATATATATATATATATATATATATATATATATATATATATATATATATATATATATATATATTGTTGGCTTCACTTTTGACAGTTTTTGTAACGTCTTCAAAATAATAAAATATGATTTTTGGGAAATTTTATAATTTAATATTATTTTAATGAATATTTTAATATTCTGGTATAATTAAATACAGATAAATGGGGAAAAATTATGGAAAATTCTAAAATAAGGTATTTTAAGGAATTGCCTCGTTTTCTGTGCATGCCCCCATTTCCTCTAGTTTTGACCCTGAGTATGTCTAGTTTTGACTGATTCCATCTAGGGTGAAATCTGGGTTGATTTTCCTATGTTGGTGTATAATTTGGGACTTGTTTTAGCATGGATTTTGGTATTTGGTGATTCATTCCTGTCGGGTGGCGTTTGGACGTCAACGACAAGTGGATTTTGATTGTGTTTACATGCGAGTCGATAGGTTTTTTACCTATGCGGGTAGCGTGTGCTATTTTGGTTTCCGATGTGATTCTCATGTGCTTTAGCATTTTGATATACTTGTAGGTACCCCGCGTGATGTTGAGGCAAAGGAGGTGAAGATAGCGACATCGGCTTTGGCACACGAGAAGCAATGTGAGTAGATTTATATCTACGGGGAGAAGTCGGGTGGATGGCGTATAGCACCCCCGCAGTCCGTGGTGATGTATACGAATACGTATACACACGAATATTTATTATGTGTTGTTTAGGGTTATTGATGGTAATAATGATATTTTGATGATAAGAATATATTGGTTTAGTATAGTGCGAACCCTAGAGTAGTGGTTGCACTCACACATACATTTACACACATACTTGCATTCATTCTTTCATTTATTAGAGTGCATATGATGGTGCGTATATCTACACATGGGTATGGGACTATGTGTTTACATACGGGATTTGAGGATGATACGTGGTTTGAGATGATACTTGATGTGAGGCCGTGAGATCGGCGATGTGACATAGCTTGTCTTCGAGGTGCGATATGATAGTTTTAGCGGGCCTTTAGACATGTGCTTTACCCGCATTCATATTTTTATAGATGGTATCGATTTGTACTAGACTTAGAGTAGTACCCCAGATTATGCGATCTGATGATAGTGATACCTGATATGTGATGAGGTACTGTGATATTGACCCCTACCCAGCTATTGGGATGCCGTACGACGATCTACCGTACGAGCCGATATTGATGATAGATCCGCACTCATGACTCGAGGATATCTTACGATATGTTATTGAGGCGGGATCACCGACTATCATATCTATATATATTGACTCAGATTAGGTGGTTTCTTACCCCTCCTGTCTAGATTACTTAGTAGACATTAGACTGGACCGAGTCATACCAATTTCAAACTAACGAATCGGGGATATTTTAAAGATAGGCAGAAGGGTCATACGGATATTTTCAAATGATGTATCTTTTCTTAAAACACCGTAGCCCTTGTTTTTCCAAAAGCCCTGATTCGTCTTATTTCAAATGGCACCCCTGCATGACTTGTACAGATTGGTGTAGATTCTTTACTTTTGCGTTGATTATTCGATTCCGCATATTCATGCTATTTGCATTGCATCGCTTGTACTGTGGTTATATTTCAGTCATGCTGCTAGGACACCAGCACCATTATCGATGATGCATATGTTCCACGTACACTTGTTGCCGGCTCACACACTCATCATCGATAATTGCCATGTCACTACACTGTAGTACTATTGCATTCAGTATATGATCCTTGCATGACATGATGATATGCATACCTTCCTTTACATGTCGCATACTTCATGCTTTTGATTATACGCATTGAGATATGTTGTTTCTATGATATTTCTGGATTTGGGAACCGAGAGTGTTTCAAAAGAGAATATGTCATTGCTTTAAAAACCCGGTTACCCTTGATATGATATTTCAATGTGTCCACCATGTGTTTTCTCGGTGCTGAGAGCGACATGTGAAACCCGAATCGAGGAGTGGATGAGCCGATTGCGGGTACATGGTGGACCCGGTATGGTTCCCCTCGGCAAGATGATCGATGAGCTTTGCCGATTGAGCCTGGAGGCGGGCGAGTACCTACCGGTGATTGGTTGGACCTGGCGGTTATCCGGAGGATACCGACCAGAGTCGATAGATGTTTGGGCATACTGCCGGGGCCGAGGGCCGATACCGCAGACAGAGCCCGCGGGCCGATCCGGACTGACGGAGCCCGATATATGAGGATTTACGTGTCGATGCTGGGCACGGTTTTCATGATGTTTTCGGGTGTCGATGTTGGGCACCCTGGTTCCATGATTTTGATGTGTCGCGAGGGACACGGGTGGATTATATCCTCATATTTCCATGCACAGGTTATGATATTTACTTGCATGATGGTTATTGTCAGTGGGTGACGAGTGGACGGGATCCACGTGTGTGCAGATTTGATTACATTGATCATACCTCATATTTTTGACATGCTATTACCTGAGGCACTAGCACGAGCTCTTGGCATTACACTCATGTATAGAGATTACATTGCCAGTTTAGCATGTTTCAGCTTTATTCATATTGAGATTTATTTATATCTGATCGTATTGACCTAGGATGGGTCATGCATTCGATCTCTGCTTGTAGATATATCTCTATTCACGAGTTGGCAACTCACCCCCGTTGTGCCCCAGTTCTTGCAGGTTTTTGCCGTACAGATTCCTTAGCGGCATTTCGGGCACACTGCTTCCATTGGGTGACTTGCTTGGTTAGGTGGGTTCTTTTGTATCAGAACCGCTATTGTATTGGTATTATTCATTGTATCTAGAATTGTCCATCAACCAAAAAACTTGTGTATTCTTTCAGACTTAAAAAACAGTGTTGTTTTATTTCGACCTTAGAGTCGCGCTAGTAGTATTACGGTTTTCTGGCTGTTTGAGTTTCTTTTTTTGGGTTTTGATCATCGCCCTTTGGCGTTGTATATTATTATTGCTTGCGTGGTTATGACCGTCGATGGACGAAGAGCTAGCTTCCGCGTGGGGATGCCTTTTATCATTTCATATATATTATTCTTGTTGTACCCCGTTCGGGGCCAGTTTTTACAAAGGAAACTCTGCCGAAATTTTCAGGAAAGGTTACACATTTTAAAAAAAATGCATATTCGGCTTAGTTATTTAAAAACTTTGATTTCCAAACATGATTTCCTTACTTTTCAAAAACAGTTTTCCTTATTTACTCTTAAAATGGTTTTAGATTGCTGGGCTTTTGGCTTACTTGGATCAGATGGGGTCCTATAGACTTCATATGGTTCAAGGGCCAGTCACGTGCTCTTTCGGGTCGTGACAAAGTTGGTATCAGAGCGCTAGGTTGACCTTGGTTCGAGTCTAAGTTTGACTATGTGGAGCCTAGGGCGTTATTTATATGCGGAACTTAGGCTTGACCTTACGGAACTTAGACTTGGTCGAGGGGGTGTAAACCCGAACTTTCGTCGTGTAGGATGACCCTTGGTTGATGGAATAGGTGACTAAAGTAGAGTGACGTACCGTTGGTATGTTCCGCGGCATACTTACGACACGCCACTCCGCTTAAGGAACCTTAGGATGTACATACTTTCGAGATCAGTGATTCTCTTCATATCCAGGATTATACATCCATTTGAGATCCCCGATTCTATTAGTTTCGTGATCATACCTTCATTGATGTTGTTCCTTCCTATGATCATGTATCCACTCTGGATCTGTTGTTTCCCTTCTTGCCACTGGTGTGCTCTCTTGATACTCGATTGAGGTTCCTGTCACCATGTTTGAGCACAGTTTGGGCTGCTGCTAGGGTTACGGCCGGTGTGAGCTCGTTTGGTACGAGGGCCGACCATTGTGTTTTCTGGTGACATGAGAACGTCTCGAGTTGGTATTGTGGATTGTGACCTCTAGTGGAGGCAAGTGCTTGGTCTTGCACCGGATGATCGGGTCATTGTTAGAGCTGCCAGTTGAGAGAGGACTGTTGATGTACAGCATACCTCAGAGATTGTGATGTCGCCTACCGTGCAGACAGATGGACCAGCTGTTGCTGAGATTGACAGGATGTTGCTTTCGGAGCTTACGAGCTGAGATTGCCGGAGCTTTCAGGTAGATATGCGACAGATTATAGCTAGTCTACCCGATTTGAGAGACGAAGGTGATTCGTCCGATTTTTGCGCCGGAGCGGGCCCAGTTGTGTTGAAGATCTCCAGTGTGGAGAGTCTTGCTCAGATCTAGAGCAGACCGATTCTGAGATGACCGCTTATGTATCGCCTTTTCTGGGGGATTGAGGCGTTGTTCGGCGTACAGGCGTATGAGCCAGTTGTTGCTGCAAATGATGAGATATCGCCCAGATGATTGGAGCTACTGCAGCATGGGCATATTCTTGAGATATGATGGTGAGTCGCTAGTCACCGAGGATGAATGACTAGGACGTGTGGTGAGTTCGCTTACCCCGATGCGAGGTCATCAGGTTGATTGATTCTAGCTAGAGGCGACTTCATGCAGATTCGTTGAGAGTTGATTGAGACGATCGAATGTCAGGAACCTATTTTCTAAGTTTAAAGTATACGGAAAGACATGCAGGTGATTCTATGGACCCTCTAGAAGAATGAAACCCTAACTCGACTTAATGACCGTGTGAAAGCCTTTGAACCTTAGGGTTTGCGGCAGTTCCTCGGCGCCATTAGTGAGGCTTGGGTTTGCCCTTCTACGGCTGGACCACCGACGCTGTGGCATGTACTCGATACTATTAAACTGTACCCGAGATGTTGAGCTCTTGGGGGATTGTGAGGTTCTGACGAGTCGATCGGATGGTTCGACATCTTTCGGATATTGTGATGGGACACTGCTTGGGAGACTCCAGATGTGAGCATAGCCGTCGGAGCGCAGTTCGTGTAGCCACGATGAGATGAGTCCGAATCAGTCGATATTTGAGCAAGGTGGAGTAAAGAGTTCGCACGAGATTTCGATGAGATGACGTTCTACTCCGCTGACATCAGAGATGTGACGTGCACGCTGAGGACGTGTTCGGCTAGATATCTTCTACTGAGTGATGAAGATACTGAGTTCGTGATTTCGAGTCCGTGTTAGAGACTTCGTGTGGACCGTAGCGGAGGACATTGCAGTGTGCAGATAAAGACGCGACGTCGAATGGTCGATGATACAGACAAGCGGGACGAGAAGTTCGTGCGAGAGGCAGGAGAGCTGTCACTACACCCCGTTAAGATTAAAGGCCGGACATGCATACAGAGGCGCAGAGATGCGACCAGCTTCCGAGGAGATGTTGTACTAAGGACGCAGAGGTCCAGAGAGCGATAAAAGATTTCGCCAGAGTACCAGCCTCCTTACAGTTTGGCTTAGGCAAGATCAGAAGAGACCTTGAGTAGGATTCCTTCCAGTACACTGCTGCAATAAGAGTTGCACCCAGGATCGGATGTGTGATATGCATTCAGAGGACCCGAGGTCGGTGCCAGAGATGTGCTGCTTTACGAGCGGTCGTAAGGATTGACCGAGAGATGACCAGGGAAGTGCAAGAACGGAATCGTTCCTGTCAGCACACCTGACCGGGCCGATGAGCCGATGGATTGCGAGTTGGTAATCTACAGGAAAGATCAGGAACCAGAGGCAGAGGACGCCAGCCGCGAGCAAGAGGCAAGTAGATATCTTGCGCCGCTAGCATCGGATGTACCGGTACCTTATCGACCCTGAAGGAGGGTATACCGACGACGGTAATTATGATTTGTGATTTTGTGATTTGATTATCACGTATCCGTTGCTTTGGATTTCGGTATTTTGGGCGATCTATTCGCATGATTTAGTCTTGATGACTGAGTTTCATGATATTTGATTTTGTGCACCATGGTTGCACCTACTGGGTATTTATACCTTGTACATAGTTATTACTCTTGAGCTGTTGATTGCGATTTCATGCCTATTTTATGCTGGTGATTTGATTTACGCTTCCAGCAGAGTTTCATGTAATTTTAGTGTTTTGATTTTGCACTCGGTATAGCTTATATGTGCTTGTAGTGTATCGATATGTGTTTTGTGCCCGCAGCTGCACACGTTTATGATTTTCTTCATATCTGGATACACTTGGTGTTGCTGCTTACGTATTTGAGTTATTGCTTGGTATTTGTGCATGGGATGCACCAGTTCTATACTTCGTGCATTTGTCGCACCAGTTTTATGTTTCTTGCGTTTATCGCATCAGATTTATATTTCGTGCCTTTGTTGCACCGGATTTATATTTTGTGCATTACGATTGCACCTGACTTCGATTTGATGCCTTTCGGTATGTCGATTTTGATTGTGATATTGATGTGGATTCTTGCACTCCGTACTTTTGACTGGACTTACGCATATTCGACGTTGCTATTGGATTTTGTGATTCCGTGCATATTGAGTGCGCAGGGTCTAGATTTTCATTCGTGCATGATGGATGCACCGATTTGGATTTTCGCGCATGTTGGGCGCATGTTTTGAGATGCGATTTTGGGTGCACACCCGATGCACTAAATCGAGATTTCTTCGTGCATGTCAGATGCACCTGTTTTGGCTGTCAGGCACACATGTTGCCTATGACAGATGCTTCGTGCACACCCGTTGCACCTAGATGTTGTTTTGTGCACATGTTTAGCGCATATATGGATTTTGATTTCCGTGCGCGTCAGACGCACAGGGTGGTGTTATGTGCATTTTTGGAATTTATTCCTTTTGGAGCAGTACATTTTTATGATGTTGGATATTTGCTTTCATACTGAGCAGGACTAGTCAGTGGACAGTGCCTGGATATATTTTGCATGCATCGATAGTTATCGAAGGGATTTCCGAAAAGCGAGCTATAGTCTCAGTATATACCTACGTGTCCGATATGACACAAAACGTTTTAAAAACAAGGAAACCCTTCTGATTATTTTCAAAATGGTGGAACGTGCTTATTAAACAAAGGATATATATACACATATATAGTTATTTTCTTATGAGAAACGTCCGCCACTGTGCAGTGTTACGCGCATCGCACAGCGACTTAAAAAGATTTGGCATACAGTTGCATCAGCTAATTACATGTATAGATTGGGTGTCTACATGTATAGTCTTGGTCCATATCATATTGATTTTGTATTGGATTTGACATTGTGTCGTTACCATGACTCCGATGATTGCGGATGCTTGATGGAGTGTTGCTTTTGAGTTATCTGCTCAGTACTCATGCGCATGCATTGCGCTATGATGTTTTATGTATAGATGATTTCGGAGCTTCGATGACTTGGAATTTGTATTGAAATATTTTAGTATTTGGGGGTTTAAATTTAAATTCGGGGACCGAATTTCTTTAAGGGGGGTAGATTGTAACGTCTTCAAAATAATAAAATATGATTTTTGGGAAATTTTATAATTTAATATTATTTTAATGAATATTTTAATATTCTGGTATAATTAAATACAGATAAATGGGGAAAAATTATGGAAAATTCTAAAATAAGGTATTTTAAGGAATTGCCTCGTTTTCTGTGCATGCCCCCATTTCCTCTAGTTTTGACCCTGAGTATGTCTAGTTTTGACTGATTCCATCTAGGGTGAAATCTGGGTTGATTTTCCTATGTTGGTGTATAATTTGGAACTTGTTTTAGCATGGATTTTGGTATTTGGTGATTCATTCCTGTCGGGTGGCGTTTGGACGTCAACGACAAGTGGATTTTGATTGTGTTTACATGCGAGTCGATAGGTTTTTACCTATGCGGGTAGCGTGTGCTATTTTGGTTTCCGATGTGATTCTCATGTGCTTTAGCATTTTGATATACTTGTAGGTACCCCGCGTGATGTTGAGGCAAAGGAGGTGAAGATAGCGACATCGGCTTTGGCACACGAGAAGCAATGTGAGTAGATTTATATCTACGGGGAGAAGTCGGGTGGATGGCGTATAGCACCCCCACAGTCCGTGGTGATGTATACGAATACGTATACACACGAATATTTATTATGTGTTGTTTAGGGTTATTGATGGTAATAATGATATTTTGATGATAAGAATATATTGGTTTAGTATAGTGCGAACCCTAGAGTAGTGGTTGCACTCACACATACATTTACACACATACTTGCATTCATTCTTTCATTTATTAGAGTGCATATGATGGTGCGTATATCTACACATGGGTATGGGACTATGTGTTTACATACGGGATTTGAGGATGATACGTGGTTTGAGATGATACTTGATGTGAGGCCGTGAGATCGGCGATGTGACATAGCTTGTCTTCGAGGTGCGATATGATAGTTTTAGCGGGCCTTTAGACATGTGCTTTACCCGCATTCATATTTTTATAGATGGTATCGATTTGTACTAGACTTAGAGTAGTACCCCAGATTATGCGATCTGATGATAGTGATACCTGATATGTGATGAGGTACTGTGATATTGACCCCTACCCAGCTATTGGGATGCCGTACGACGATCTACCGTACGAGCCGATATTGATGATAGATCCGCACTCATGACTCGAGGATATCTTACGATATGTTATTGAGGCGGGATCACCGACTATCATATCTATATATATTGACTCAGATTAGGTGGTTTCTTACCCCTCCTGTCTAGATTACTTAGTAGACATTAGACTGGACCGAGTCATACCAATTTCAAACTAACGAATCGGGGATATTTTAAAGATAGGCAGAAGGGTCATACGGATATTTTCAAATGATGTATCTTTTCTTAAAACACCGTAGCCCTTGTTTTTCCAAAAGCCCTGATTCGTCTTATTTCAAATGGCACCCCTGCATGACTTGTACAGATTGGTGTAGATTCTTTACTTTTGCGTTGATTATTCGATTCCGCATATTCATGCTATTTGCATTGCATCGCTTGTACTGTGGTTATATTTCAGTCATGCTGCTAGGACACCAGCACCATTATCGATGATGCATATGTTCCACGTACACTTGTTGCCGGCTCACACACTCATCATCGATAATTGCCATGTCACTACACTGTAGTACTATTGCATTCAGTATATGATCCTTGCATGACATGATGATATGCATACCTTCCTTTACATGTCGCATACTTCATGCTTTTGATTATACGCATTGAGATATGTTGTTTCTATGATATTTCTGGATTTGGGAACCGAGAGTGTTTCAAAAGAGAATATGTCATTGCTTTAAAAACCCGGTTACCCTTGATATGATATTTCAATGTGTCCACCATGTGTTTTCTCGGTGCTGAGAGCGACATGTGAAACCCGAATCGAGGAGTGGATGAGCCGATTGCGGGTACATGATGGACCCGGTATGGTTCCCCTCGGCAAGATGATCGATGAGCTTTGCCGATTGAGCCTGGAGGCGGGCGAGTACCTACCGGTGATTGGTTGGACCTGGCGGTTATCCGGAGGATACCGACCAGAGTCGATAGATGTTTGGGCATACTGCCGGGGCCGAGGGCCGATACCGCAGACAGAGCCCGCGGGCCGATCCGGACTGACGGAGCCCGATATATGAGGATTTACGTGTCGATGCTGGGCACGGTTTTCATGATGTTTTCGGGTGTCGATGTTGGGCACCCTGGTTCCATGATTTTGATGTGTCGCGAGGGACACGGGTGGATTATATCCTCATATTTCCATGCACAGGTTATGATATTTACTTGCATGATGGTTATTGTCAGTGGGTGACGAGTGGACGGGATCCACGTGTGTGCAGATTTGATTACATTGATCATACCTCATATTTTTGACATGCTATTACCTGAGGCACTAGCACGAGCTCTTGGCATTACACTCATGTATAGAGATTACATTGCCAGTTTAGCATGTTTCAGCTTTATTCATATTGAGATTTATTTATATCTGATCGTATTGACCTAGGATGGGTCATGCATTCGATCTCTGCTTGTAGATATATCTCTATTCACGAGTTGGCAACTCACCCCCGTTGTGCCCCAGTTCTTGCAGGTTTTTGCCGTATAGATTCCTTAGCGGCATTTCGGGCACACTGCTTCCATTGGGTGACTTGCTTGGTTAGGTGGGTTCTTTTGTATCAGAACCGCTATTGTATTGGTATTATTCATTGTATCTAGAATTGTCCATCAACCAAAAAACTTGTGTATTCTTTCAGACTTAAAAAACAGTGTTGTTTTATTTCGACCTTAGAGTCGCGCTAGTAGTATTACGGTTTTCTGGCTGTTTGAGTTTCTTTTTTTGGGTTTTGATCATCGCCCTTTGGCGTTGTATATTATTATTGCTTGCGTGGTTATGACCGTCGATGGACGAAGAGCTAGCTTCCGCTTGGGGATGCCTTTTATCATTTCATATATATTATTCTTGTTGTACCCCGTTCGGGGCCAGTTTTTACAAAGGAAACTCTGCCGAAATTTTCAGGAAAGGTTACACATTTTTAAAAAAATGCATATTCGGCTTAGTTATTTAAAAACTTTGATTTCCAAACATGATTTCCTTACTTTTCAAAAACAGTTTTCCTTATTTACTCTTAAAATGGTTTTAGATTGCTGGGCTTTTGGCTTACTTGGATCAGATGGGGTCCTATAGACTTCATATGGTTCAAGGGCCAGTCACGTGCTCTTTCGGGTCGTGACAGTTTTCCTTTACTTTATTTCAGGTGCGATGGCTTCTGTTCCGTGCTTTCCCTTCACTCGCTCGGAGGCCGCTTTTCCTCAGTCACCATCTGATGAGGAAGCGATGGCGATGATCCGGGCTCATGACCCGAACTGCACTAGCTTACTTCTATGGGAAACTTGGTACAGCCATATTATCCGGGGTCGCCGGAGTTTCCTCTGCGAAGTGCCGACAGAGCCCACTTTCCCGTTCTTGCCGATGGACCCTCCGAGGACGGTTTTCGCTGTGGAGATGCCAAATTGGACTCCCACGGGACGGCTCGAGCCTTCGACAACCGGTATCCCGAACCATCCGATCCCGGCTATAGATATCCTGGGACGACGTATTTGCCAGGGTGAGGCCCACCCATGGGGACAGATTTATAAGATAAGGCTCACTCCTCGACACCCCACGAGCTACCTTCTCTGGGCTCGCTATATTCTTTCTGCCCATCGTGCGCGGCTGCAAAAGGTCGGGCTTTACCAGGCAATATATGCGTCGCTCTTCCATTATCAATCCCCGCATGTCTGGTGGGTTAAGGCGTTCTTGAATCAATGGAATCTCCCCACCAACACTTTTCTTCTGGGGGATAGAGAGGTTTCGATCTCTTTGGGGGAATTTTATGAGATCTCAGGGCTGCCAATTCGAGGGGCGCTTTATGAGGAGTTGCTGCCTTCTAATGAATACGTCTTTGAACCCGAGCCCGCACCGCTTGACGGCTTGTCTGCTGAGAACGCCGTCCGCCACAAGCGTCCCAGCTTGATCAAGGTGCTAGGTATCTTTGACCGATTGTTCACCGAATCTGAGGAGCAGGGCGTTACTTTTAAGAGCTTCATTGCCTGTTTCCTTCGCGAGGGCGTCTTATCGAAGACAGCTCCGAAGTTCGCAAATATCAAAGACCCCTTTGGGTTTGGTCCGAAGAAGCTACCGACCAATGAATCGGATCTACCACAGTACTACATCCCCATAATGTCGCCGATGTCTTTCGAATCCATTGCAGCTCCCGGCATGGATGAAGAGACGTTCTTTGTGGGGTTTATCAGTGTCTGGCTCAGCTGGTTTGTCATCCCTATGCATCGCCGCTTTATGAGGGTTTCGGTCATCTACCCGGCTCACCGTATAGCTGAGGGGACGCGGCTGGCCATTGGCATCCCGGCATTGGCGCATCTCTATCACGGGTTGGACGCTGCAGCTAATACTTCCACCCCTGGCGTAGATGTGGTAAACTTTTCGCTTCACTACTTCACGTCTTAAATCGAAATGCACATCTTGGGTGCTTTTGCTATGCATCAAAGGCCCGCATTCTACGACACCTATACCTTCCCGCGGCTTATGCGATTGGTGGATGCTTCTGCCGCTGACCCGACTCAATTCGGGGCTATTCGGGCGTTGATTTCTCTTTATGCTGCTGCTGGCGGGTTGGCATTCACTGATCGGGTCTTATTTTCTCCCTCGGGTTCAGCTCGGCCGCTTTGGGACCGGTCGAAAGATAACGTGCCCTCTTTGAAGCCCCGGGAGGCCGCGCACTTATACGCAATCAGACCGGGCTACCTAGTATTTCGTCAGGATAGCGCGGCCCTTTTCATGCGGTACAATCCGCATCACTTTGACCGGCAGCTTAGCTATGATCAGGGCATCCCTTTTGAGGCTTTCATAGTCGCGCCGGTCCCTTCGCCCGAAGCCGTTTGAGATACCGCCCATCATTTTGTGAGGTTGAACACCGGCTCCCAGTTCATGATCCCTGATGCTGATTACATGCCCCGATGCGTGGGGGCGTTTACGGGATGGTATCTCCATCGGGTCAATCCAGTTATTCTTGAGGAAAGAAGGGTACTCCTGGGCCATGGTGCTCCTACTCAGGTTCCGGTCACAGGAGTTACGCTGCGACCGCGCGCGCCGGTCCATTTTCCTTTGAGGGATACTGGTGATGCGCTCATTCCAGGAGAGTCGGGGGTAGATCTTACCCCAACAGCTGATATGCCATTGGGCACCCGGTCACGGGGTAAACGGGCTCCGGTAGCAGCACCACCACCCGCGGCAGCACCGCCTCCCGTGGCATCTATAATGGCGGTGTCATCCTCGGTTGTGGTACCGGGTGAGGGTGACAGGGGTGAAGGCATTGAAGGCGAGGTGGGCCAGCGTCGTGCTAAGGCGGCACGGGGAAAGAAACGGTCGTCTTCGACGGGCGGTTCTGGATCTAAGAGGCGGAAGAGGGTGGCCACCAACTTGCTCGACTCTTTAGTAGAGTCTGAGCCCGTTCTTGAGGATGAACCGTTGGCCTTGCAGGAATCAGATGCTGGCTTACTTTTTCCGGGTTCGGCCGTCGAGGAAGCCGCACAGCTGGCTGAGGCTATAAGACATTCCAAAGATGAGTCTCAGAACATCAGGGTTCCGAAGAAAGCTTATCCTGCCTTAATCTTCTATGAAGACCCATCATGGATCCGGCGGCGGTTTATTGGCCCTTTGGAGGAATGGGGAGAAAGGGCCCTGAAGCAGGCTGCTTCGGAGGATGCGGCGGACGCGCTTTCCTTGTGGACCGGCGGCCACGAGTCCACCCTCGAACCCCGGCGAGCATGCCTCCTTGAGAAGGAGCATCGGCTGGAAGAAGCCATATTGAAGGCTTCCCTGCGCATTGGTATGTCTTTATACTTCTTTGTAGTTTTTCGGATTGTTTACGCCTGTATATATGTATTCTTATCCTTGTGTGAATTGTGCAGAGCCTTCGGCTATGGGGGAGGTCCCTACGGGCTTGTTGAAGCTGAAGCCTGTTGACATTCCCGATGAAGCCTTGCTCGATGTGGAGGGGGCTGACGAGGCTGTTCCTCTTGCCAAAGAGCCTCCAGTGGCGTTTCTTGGTCACGGAGCACTTGCTCCTTTGGTAGAGGCTCCTTTGGGAGTTGCCGCCCCAATGACTCTTCCTGAGGGCGGCCCAGAGGCCAGGAGGGAGGTAGTCGGGACTACCCTCCCTTTGCTGGAGCCGGAGATCGCGGCGGAGGCCGTTGAAACTGCCATCCCCCCGGCTCAGAATGGGAGGAGTATTGAAGGTAACCTTCTACATTTTAAATTAGCAACCTTTCCGTTGTCTGAATTCTTTTGTTTTCTCAGAATTGCGCGGGCTGGCGGCCTCTATTGCTGATCTGTCTCCCCAGCAATCGTTTCAGCGCCTGCTGGAGATGGCAGCTCCGCAGGCGATATCCCCTCAACGCATCGTCCTCTCATCTGGACAAGGTTAGTGTCGTTCGCCATTTCTTATAGCATCGTTGTTATTTTGCGTATTGACATTGATGTCCTCTACAGTTTTGGAGGCCGATGACGAGGTTGAGGTCTTCGAAGGGCCAGAGGAACCTTCAGCTCCTACTTGCATGACCGTAGGTAAGTGACATCTCAATATGGCCCCACTTGTTCCTTTGCTTAAGAGTTTTACTGACATTTTTCAAATCTGAACAGCCTTGCCAGCCCCCATAGCGCTGGAATCGCGTATCGCCATGCCGCCCGGCCCCTACGCTTTGCGAGCCTCAGAGCGCCTGGCCCAGTTAAGCCTTGTCTCCATGTCGTCTTTGATCGAGGAGCTTCGTGCTGGAAGCGCAACCACAGCTGAAGCATTTGCTGCCGAGGCTAACGGTTCTCTTCCTTTTCTTGCCACCTACCATAGCGAAGAGGTGGTGCGAGTCTGGGTGGAGTTCTGTCGGCAGGTGGAGGCTTGCTTGCACGCACTTGAGTGTTCCCGCCTTTCCTCGGAGGCCGTGGCTGCAAAGGCGTACTTGCGGGGGATGATAGCGCGGTGCGCGGCAAATATGGTATCATGCGAGAAGAGGCTCGGCCGCAAATTCTCGGAAAGGGAGCTGGCCTCTAAGGTATTGAGCGAGCTTCAAACCAGCCTTACAGCCAAAGCCAATAAAGCGTATGAACTCTGGCGGGTACTTCAAGAGTCTATCAAAGAGGTGGTGGCTCTTGATAAAGCTGCCGTGTTCACTCGCGAAAGGGCTGAGGCTCACAAGGCTACTGAGAAAGAGCTCGAAGGCCGGCTCGCCTCATATCAGGCCCAGCAGGCTCAGGCGAAGGCCCATCTCCTGGCGATCCTGAATCAAGAAGCTGCGACCCAGCAAAAGAAGGATGAGCTAGTAAAATTGCTAAATCGCCCGCCGGCTTGAAGACTTGTATCTTTTCTTTTCTTTTTGTGCATACTCCTGAATGAGAGTATATTCTTTTTGCTTTTTCATGAATTGTACTTTGTATCCATTTTGGTTCATGAATAAAAGACATATTATTTTTTTTTAATGGTGTGTCTCTTTTTATTGAATGTATTCTGCGGACAATTTATCTTGGTCTCCTTGTAGGGTAGTGATGGCTTAGGATTCAGGGTTAAGATCTGCCTCCTAAGACTTTTGAGCTTTATGAGTCGTGAGGGTCTCATAAAGAGTTTTTTCTCCCTACAGGTCGAAAGGATCCCGTAGGTGTAACTTCTTCTTAAGAATCGTGAGGATTCTTAAGCGGGTTTTCCCTTGGGAGTCGTAAGGATCTCACAAGAGAGTTTTTCTTCCTTACAGGTCGTGAGGACCCGCAAGTGCTGGGTGCGGTCGCCCTTATCCGTATTTCACAGGATCAGGGGTTGCTTTGGGATGTTTTCCAGGGTACCGTAGTTTAAAGACATCGCGGTCAAGGTTAAGAACCTCATAGTCTGTGGGTTTGAGGACTCTACAGTCCAAGGTTAGTTTTAAGACATCACGGTCAAGGTTAAGGACATCATAGTCCGTGGGTTTAAGGACTCCACAGTCCAATGTTAGTTTTAAGACATTCCGGTCAAGGTTAAGGACATCATAGTCCGTAGATTTAAGGACTCCATAGTCTGATGTTAGTTTTAATACATTCCGGTCAAGGTTAAGGACATCATAGTCCGTGGATTTAAGGACTCCACAGTCCGATGTTAGTTTTAAGACATCACGGTCAAGGTTAAGGACATCATAGTCTATGGATTTAAGGACTCCACAGTCCGATGTTAGTTTTAAGACATCACGGTCAAGGTTAAGGACCTCATAGTCCGTGGATTTAAGGACTCCACGGTCCGATGTGTGGTTACCGGGACCCGTCACCTCTTTGAAGACGTTGAGGAATTACAACGACAAATATCAAAGGAGTGAAGAGATGTACCCTTTAACCGAGGTAAAATCAGTCTAGAATCATCATAGTTGATCGTTAGTTTTAAGACATTACGGTCAAGGTTAAGGACATCATAGTCCGTAGATTTTAAGGACTCCACAGTCCGATGTTTGCTCTGGATGCTTCACACGGGTTCACTGCCGTGCTCTGCGAGGACCAGGCTCCGCTCTGGACGTTTTCCGCGGGATCAAAGAGTGACGTTATCCGCGTTCCACGTGACCAGAAATTTTGCGCTAGATGCTTCATACGGGTTCACTGCCGTGTTCGGGGAGGACTAGGCTCCGCTCTGGATGCTTCACACGGGTTCACTGCCGTGCTCTGTAAGGACCAGGATCCGCTCTGGACGTTTCCCACGGGGTCAAAGAGTGACGTTATCCGCGTTCCACATGACCAGGAATTTTGCTCTGGATGCTTCCCACGGGTTCATTGCCGTGTTCTGCGAAGACCAGGCTCCGCTCTGGACGTTTTCCATGGGGTCAAAGAGTGACGTTATCCGCGTTCCACGTGACCAGGAATTTTGCTCTGGATGCTTCCCACGGGTTCACTGCCGTGTTCTGCGAGGACCAGGCTCCGCTCTGGACGTTTTCCACGGGGTCAAAGAGTGACGTTATTCGCGTTCCAGGTGACCAGGAATTTTGCGCTAGATGCTTCACACGGGTTCACTGCCGTGTTCAGCGAGGACTAGGCTCCGCTCTGGACGTTTTCCACGGGATCAAAGAGTGACGTTATCCGCGTTCCACGTGACCAGGAATTTTGCTCTGGATGCTTCCCACGGGTTCACTGCCGTGTTCGGCGAGGACCAGGCTCCGCTCTGGACGTTTTCCACGGCGTCAAAGAATGACGTTATCCGCGTTCCACGTGACCAGGAATTTTTCTTTGGATGCTTCCCACGGGTTCACTGCCGTGTTCGGCGAGGACCAGGCTCCACTCTGGACGCTTTCCACGGGGTCAAAAAGTGACGTTATCCGCGTTCCACGTGGCCAAGAATTTTGCACTAGATGCTTCACACGGGTTCACTGCTGCGTTAGACGAGGACTAGGCTCCGCTCTGGACGTTTTCCATGGGGTCAAAGAGTGACGTTATCCGCGTTCCACGTGACCAGAAATTTTGCTCTGGATGCTTCCCACGGGTTCACTACCGTGTTCGGCGAGGACCAGGCTCTGCTCTGGACATTTTCCACGGGGTCAAAGAGTGACGTTATCCGCGTTCCATGTGACCAGGAATTTTGTTGATTATATCCGCATTTCACGGAGTTGGGATTTGACTCTCTGTGGGAGTACATCGTCGATTCATGGAACTGGGAGTTGCCGCTGTTCCTCTTTGCTTGATGTTGTATCTGCTGTAATGAGACGAGTGTTGAGAGGATCTCTAGGCTGTCTGTGAACCATCGAGATTTGGCTTCTTCTTCTGATGAAACCTGGGGAGGAGGAGTGTGATTCCTTCCTCATTTGCGCCCCTGGATTGTATACAGAGATTGATGTAACATCACCTGTAGGGCAAAAATTTCATTTTTATTTTATTTCTTTTTCCGCGATGCTCTATCATTTCAGTTTTTATATCGCGAAGGTCGCGATTGCCCCATCATTTCGGCTATTTTTTCGTAGTGCCCAATCATTTCGGCTATTTATTTTATTTTTTACTCGCTGCTTTTTATTGCGAGTTGCCCAATCATTTCGGCTATTTTTCATGCATACATTTTTACTTGCTACTTTTTATTGCAAGTTGCCCCATCATTTCGGCTATTTCGTATGCATGTGTGGCTTGCTGGCTTTTCGCTGCAAGCTTGGATTTAGACACCGATTTTGGCATCAGCACAGCTACAACTGGGACATTGCCATGAGCGAATCATCATTTGCCTCCGTCGATGTTGAACAAAGATAGCTTAGTAAACAGGGTTAAGGGTCCTGTCGACTAAGGCTTTTGACTTCATGAGCCGTAAGGGTCTGACAAAGGTATTTCTCCCTATAAGTCGTGAGGATCTTGTAGGTGTGTTTTCTCCTTGGGAATCATGAGGATTCCTAAGTACATGTTCTCTTGTAAGTCGTAAGGATCTTACAAAAGGGTTTTCTCCTTATAGGTCGAGAGGACTTACAAGGGTTGTTCACCATATGAACATATCCCTAGTCACGGATGGGACTTGGTTAGGGAAATGTTTATTCGCGCCCGTAGATTGTATACAAGGGTCAGTATGAGCCGCTTGTAGGGCAGTATCGAAGGTTGTGGGGGGGTTTTGCTTAAGAACAGGTTCAGGTTTCTATAACTTAAGACTTTCAAATCTTATGAGCCGTGAGGGTCCCATAAGAGAGTTCTCCTTACGAGTCGTGAGGATCTCGCAAGTGTAATTTCTCCTTAGGAATCGTGAGTACTCCTAAGTGTGTTGCTCCCTTATGAGTCGTAAGGATCTCACGCGGGTGGTTTCTCCTTACAAGGTCGTGAGGACCCTGCAAGTGTCCTTTAACGAGGTTGCGCCCTTTTGGGTTTTCACAAACACTCGCCGGTAGCCCTGCTGTTTTTACTCACGGAGCCCTTTCGGGTTTTCATCCGTACCCATTTCGCTTATGGACATACCGTTTTTATTTTTATTATTTTTTATATTTTTTTTAATTTTTTTTTGTATCGGCTTTGAGATGCTGCAATCCACCGTAGTTTATCGACATCTCGGTCAACAGCTAGTTTTAGGACATAGTGGTCCATCGTTAGTTTAAGGACGTTTCGGTCCGTTGTTAGTTTAAGGACGTTTCGGTCCGTTGTTGAAGAAGGTCGGTTACTACTTAAAGAGTTTGGGCTTAGGAAGATAGCGAGCAGACATAGTCGTCGTCATCTATCATTGACCTAGGACTTGACCCGTCAAGCGTAGTATTTCTTCAGGAAGCGACTGTTTATTGGCCTGAAAGGTCTTTCACCGTGCATATCCATGAGTAGATACGCTCCACCCTGGTAGACCTTGTCTATGATGTACGGGCCTTCATAGTTCGGCTCGAATTTTCCCCGTTTGGCGCGATTGGGGATCATAGGTCTTTTGACCACTAGCACGAGTTCGCCTTGGCGGAATATCCTCGGCCTAGTCAATCTTTCGTATGAGCGCGTCATCTTTGCTTTGTAGGCCTCCAGATTTTGTTGCGCTATGAGCCTGGTTTCATCAAGGGCATCAAGCTCCTCAAGCCGAAGGTGAGCATTTTCTTCGTCTGTCAGCTCATAGTGAACTGCCACTCGTAGAGAGGGTAACTCTATCTCGAGGGAGAGTACTGCTTCTGTACCGAATACCAATGCGTACGGCATCGTGTTTGTGGTCGTTTTGAATGTAGTTCGATATGCCCAGAGAGCTTCTTGTAGTCTCCCGTGCCAGTCCTTCTTATTTCGGGACACCGTCTTCTTCACAATCATCGTCAAGGTTTTGTTGAAAGCCTCGGCTAGACCATTAGCTCGGAGATTATACACTGAGGAATATCTCCAGTCTATGTTGTGTTATTGTGCAAAGCGGCTGATCTTGTGGCTTCTGTAGGCTGGCCCATTATCGGAGATGATCCGTCTTGGCGTTCCAAACCAATAAATGACGTGCGTCTTGAAGAAATGGAGGATATTCTCCGACTTCACTTCCCTCAACGGTATTGCTTCTGCCCATTTGGAGAAGTAGTCAGTCGTCGCCAAAATGAATCGATATCCCCAGGACAATGCTGGTTCGATGGTGTTTACGCCAATCAAAGCAAAGCTCTGTTCAAATTCCAAGGCGGGAAAACGAAGCAACGCTTCTGTTTCCCCCAATCAGGGAAAAGCTTTGTTTTGAAAATTAAAATTAAAATAAAAGAAGCAACGCTTCAGCTGACTTGCGCTTTGCGCTGCGCGCCACGTGGCAGCACGGTTGCGCTAGCGCAGCTGCGCTGCACTGTGCGCTGCGCGACACGTGTCAGCGCGGTTGCGCAAGCGCAGCTGCGCTATGCGCTGCGTGACACGTGTCAAGCGCTGGGGGCGCTTGCGCCAAACAGAATTAAATTCCAGTAAGATCTTTCTGTTCTTGTTAAAACAAGAAGATTGTCTTCTGTAAAACAGAAGCCCTTGGATCAAAGATCCAACGGTGGGGAAAATTCCCCAAATCATTCAGACAATGATCTCTCTAACCAATTTAACAAACTAATTGGCACTATAAAAAGGCCCTTAGACCCCAAGTCTAAAAGACATCAACAACAGAAAAAGAGAGAAATCAAGAACTTCAAAACAGAGAGAACTCTGAAGAATTTTGAGAAGAACTCAAGAACAAAAAAGAAGAAAGGTAAAAACCTCTATAAAAAGAGAAGAATTTCTTCTGAATAGATCATTGATCTATGAACAAGATCAATAATCTTCGACAAAAAATAAATAATAACAGTGCCTTGCACTTTTTATGAACCATTGGTTCTGGAATCTTAAAGATTCTTTTCTTGGATCAAGAAATTAAAATAGTGCCTTGCACTTGCAAATCTGCACTGTTGCGCTCCTGATTTGGCGCAAGCCACCAGAGAGCGCCACGTGTCAGCACCTGAATAACTTGCGCTATGCGCTTTTAGAATAGAGCACTGCTCTCATGAATTGGCGCAACTCACCAGAGCGCGCCACGTGTCAGAAGTGCAACAGTGCAGCGCACTGCGCTTGCGCTCACCAGAGCGTGACACGTGTCACCTCCCCATGGACTTGCGCCTTACGCTCCTCAATTGGCGCAAAGCGCCTGACAAGCCACGTGGGGCAATGTCAGAACATTAAATGCACCGCATTAATAAAAGGGCACAGCCCAATAATTAAAGGTCTGATAGACCAAACAAGAATGCCATGCATTATTAAACAAGGGCAAAGGCCTAACAGGCCAAACGCAAATAAATTGTTGAACATTTTCAACTGGACTTAGCACAATCATGGCCGTAAGTCCTCAAATTAAATTGACTGAGCACGGCTGCTCTCTTAAATCAATTTACATCCGGTTCAAGGGTACATCTCTGAACTTCTCTGACACCTATCGTTGTAATCCTTCAACGACGTCAGAGAGGCGATGGGTCCCGACAACCACACATCGATACGGACTGCGGGGTCCTTAAACTCGTAGACCGAAACGTCCTTAAACTAATGATGGACCACCATGTCCCTAAACTGGAAATGGACCACCGTGTCCCTAAACTGGAACAATAGAGCCCAAATGCTCTTTTGTCGGATCTAAACGATCCCGTTTAAGTTGATCTTAGCCTCAAAACTGGCTAATGTATCCTTAAACCTTCAAGCAGACTTTAGTCCCAAATTGGACTATAGACCCTCCAAACAACTTTGGTTCGAGGGTACATCTCTGAACCCCTTTGACACCTATCGTTGTAATTCTTCAACGACGTCAGAGAGGTGACGGGTCCCGACGACCATATGTGCACTGGACCACTATGTCCCTAAACTGGAACAATAGGGCTCCTAAATGCTCTTTCCGTTAAGTTGATCTTAGTCTCAAATCAGACTAGCGTATCCTTAACAAACGTTTAAGTTGATCTTAGCCTCAAATATGGCTAACGTATCCTTAAACTAAAACACCAAACCCAAATCTAAGAAAATGCGGATTTGGACTAATCCACGTCCTACGGGCGACGACATAAATTAGTCTCCGTATACAATCCATGGGCAACCACAAACAAAACAAACACACACGACAAGAAGTGAAATTTTTGGAGAAGGAGAAAGTTGTTACCACGATGCGGTAGCGTAATTAACTGCAGGGGCTTGCGCCTGCAGGGAAGAGCATCCCCACAATCAAAAACCCCTCAAGCGAGGGGGAATCTGACGAAGTCTACTACATCGGCCGCATCCGTCTAAACCTCCGATACACGGTGCCATAAATCAACTTGGCATCTTCGGAGAGGTGGACGGATAAAACCAAATAGCATCTGCCCTGAATCACAGGCAAGACGTGCATGTCTTGGCCGCCGTTCGGAGGGGAACAGATTCTGGCACGCCCGGTGGGACCTTTTCCTCTTTCCACTCCACATTTCGTGTGTCGTATTCGCGAACGAATCGCGGTTTGCTGTGGTTGCCTGTGGATTCACGGTACTTAGATTTGGTGTCTTGCTCAGTGCAGAAAACAGAAGATCAATGGCTTCAAACTGCACTGCCTACAACTGCAACTCTCACTCCGTCCTTGCTGGAGGAGTGACTTATGGGCCCCAAGCGGCCTCCCTTTTCAAAATGCCCGTGGAGCAGGTGACTCAAGCCACCGCTGGACTATTCTTCGGGACCCTGCTCCTACTGATGAGCTTCAATGCCTCAATGACATCGCAAGAAGCTCCAAAGAAGTCGGTCTTTGATCGGCTTACAGCTACCGCGGCCCCTCTCAACGGGTCGCTCAACTTCAATACCTCAGTTTCCAACAGACTGGGCCAGAACGTCTACGAGCCCGTGATACCCGAAGCTGACATCCCAAAGCGGATAGCCATCCCGGCTCAAGCGGACGAAATCATTGGGAAGGCTCCTCCTTCCAAGAAGTCAGTTTTTACAAGACTGGCCATTCCGGTTGCTGCTCCAGGCGAGGTCCTCAAGATTGCTTCCCCTGCCCAAGGGGGGCATGACGAAGTCACCCTTATAGCTGAAACAACTCCATCCGCAAGATACGCTCGACGTCGCCACTGGCGCCGAGTGAGGAAGGCTGGGGGCAACTCCCCCTCTGGAATAACTCCGCCAGCTCCAACGATGGGGATCGGTGCTGCTGTTCTAACCGGGAATAGCTTTGAATTGCTGAACAAGGTGCACAGAAACTCTCCTACTGCAATGTTGAAATGAACTCCTTCACCTGTGGAGGATAATCCAGAGAAGAAGCTAGAGCAGCCCCCTCAACGGCTTTCCTCTAAAATTTACAAAGTCTGGCGACAGGTCCAGGAGTCGGTGATTGATCAAGACTATCTACGCCGACAAAAAAAGATGAAGGTTCGGCAGGAGAAGAATTACTCCGCCAAGCCACAAAAAGCAACAGCTACTTGGGTGCCCGCTGCAATGGCCCCTTTAACACCAATCACTCAAAAGGAAAGGAGGCCGCAGAAAGCCCCTGTGAACATGGCAAACCGTAAAAGCGCTGAACACAAACACCCTAAGTCTGGGGGCATGATAGTGCACACTGTTTATATGGCTTCCGGAAAGGAGGAAGGTCATGTTTCGACGGGTCACCGGCCGCTCACTCGATCCGTGACAAAAGCCCGGGAGCAGCAACAGAAGCTTCAAGAAATGATGACTGCAATGGCTGCACTTACTGGGCCAAAAGAAAGCTCGGAAGCATTATCAGAACAGCGTCACGAACAAGAGACTGATGCTGATTTCTTACACAGAGTGCTCAAAAAGAAGGACAAGGAAGCCGCGGAGCAAGCGGCTAACACAAAACAGATGGCGCTCATCATCCAAGATATGTTAGGGATGATATTATAGCCGGACCCTCCAGCTGAAGACCCTCCAATCATTGTCGGAAACGACGGAAGGGAAACATCTAATCCTCCTCCAGCCCTGTCAGCAGCCAAGGAAGAAATCATTTCCAAAGCCGCACTGGATGACTATATAGCTCAGCAAATACGGACTCATCAGGCAAATGAAGCGGCTGGGCAAATTGTTAGAACCGGACGACCCTATCTAAGCTGGTATGACCAAATCAGTTACCCGCCGGGATATACGATCCCTAAGTTCCACGTATATAAGGGGACAGGGAATCCGCATCAGCACATCGCTCAATTCAGGGCCTTATGTGGCAATACTGGAGGCGATGACAAATTGTTGCTTCGCCAATTCGTCGGCAGCTTAGCAGAAACAGTCTTTGAATGGTATTCGGAGCTACCTAACGACTCTGTCAAAACATTTGGGGAGATGGAACTACTGTTTATATAAAGATTCGCGTGT
This sequence comes from Agapanthus africanus, assembly GCA_030015575.1. NCBI lineage: Eukaryota > Viridiplantae > Streptophyta > Magnoliopsida > Asparagales > Amaryllidaceae > Agapanthus > Agapanthus africanus. The sequence goes on along the minus strand of JASDDO010000026.1, from coordinate 82,427,201 downwards.
GCTAGCGAACGCACCCCGATAACAGCACTGATAAATGCCAGAATAAGGCCAGGCGAAACGTGGATTCAATACGCAACACGATGGCGGGACCTATGGTCGAAATGCGAACAACGCATAGAAGAAGCACCTGCGGTAGGCATGTTCGTGGGCACTCTTGATCCGCAAGCGACCATCTCGCAATTCATGATGTTCTTCAGGCCGACCACCTTCCAGGCCCTGATCGACAAATTAGCCCAAATGGACCAGATGGGCCATGGACCGTCTCCTCCAAAACCATATTCTCGACATGAGAAAGGGAAAGGGAAAGCGATCGTCGTCGCCAATGCTCAACAACAGTCGAGCAACTCAAAACCAGTCGTTTGCCAAAACAACGTGCGTCCACGCCCATCCCTCGAGGAGAGACTGGGACGTCTTTACTCGTTCCCTCAAAATAAAACGAGAAGACTGTTCGAGCTGGCAGTGCACAACAAACTCATCAATCTGCCGGATCCAAAACGCCCGTTGCAGCCAGGCGATGTCAACAATCCTAATTACTGCCCATACCACCAAACAGTAAGTCACCCGATCGAGGATTGTTTCGTCTTTAAAGGATAGGTCGAGGATCAGTACCTACAAGGCAAGTTCGCGCTGTCTGAAAACTGGAATGTAAACCCACCACAGCCGCACACTCCTAAGAAGACGGACACGATGGGGGCAGTTTGTTCTTTTGTCGAGGACGAAAATGATGGAGAAGACCCATCAGATGAATCCGAAGACTACGTAGCGACTTTTCATGTGATCTCTCACTCATTGGCGGATGATGAAGAGGCGCCTTGCGCCGAGAACAAGAGGGCGGACCCCGAACCAGAAATTCCGCGGCCGTCAGACGAGTTGATCGATGCCTTCCTGAATGAGATTCGTCTGAAAGTTAAAGTCAATCAAGAGCGTGAGATGGCCATACTGGAAGGAGCCAAACACCGACTACTAGACCAAAGAGTCGAGGCACTTCCGTTAAATCAAAAGTCATTCGCCGCGGATAAAAACAAATTCAAAACAAGGAAAAGGTTCGCCAAAGCCCAATCAGCAGGAATGAAGCTACCGCCCTCTGAAGAAAATACTCTCGGTAAAGTAGAGATGCATCCTAACTTCTGCTTATATCATCAGAAGATCATACATCCTACCGAAGACTGCAACTCCTTTAAGTGTTGGTGGTAAGGATACGTCGCTCAAAAGCAACACTTCAGCAGGACAAAGTGTGAAGCTCGTAGACATCGGAAAAATGCGATAGATGAGCGCAAAAGAGCTGTCGACGACTGTCATATAGCTGATTCCAAGGGATCGCAAATTATCACCTTTGGAAGCGACTCTGACGAAGAAGTTGCTCTCAACCCTCTCCTCAAAGAATCCATTTCAAAAATGAAAGAGTTGAGGAGTTGCGAGAACATTCAGCCGCACAATTGCCCGCTACTCGAAAAAAATCTCGGCCTCGCAAACGAAGGATCGAGCAAAAAGGATAAAGGAAAGGAAAAAATGACCTTCGTCGCCAACGCTCAACAACAGTCGAGTGGCACTAGACCGGTTGTTCGTCAAAACAATATGCGTCCACGCATATCCCTCGAGAAGAGGCTAAGACGTCCTTACTCATTTCCTCATGATGAAACAAGGAGGTTGTTCGAAGTGGCAGTGCATAACAAGCTTATCACTCTACCGGAGCCGAAACACCAACTACAACTGGATGATGTCAACAGTTTTAATTATTGCCCTTACCACCAAGTATTGGGCCATCTGATCGAAAACTGTTATGTTATCAAAAACTGGGTTGAAGACCAATACCAACAGGGCAAGTTCGTCATCTCCGAAAACTGGAAGGTGAACCCGCCACAACCGCACGCTCTGAAAAAGATGGATAGGCTGGGGGCATCATGCTCATTCATAAGGAAAACCCCTTAGACCGAAATGTCATTAAACTAGAGATCCGCCTCAAATACGGCGACGATAAACCGAAAAGTCAGTAAACTAGAGATTCGCCTCAAATACGGCGATGACGGACCGAAACGTCCTTAAACTAATGATGGACCGCAATGTCCTAAAACTTGCAAATGACCAAAACGTCTTTAAACTACTACCGCAGCATCCTCAGGCTGACAAAAAAAAAGAATAAAGAATAAAGAAAAATAAAAACGGTATGTCCATAAGCAAAATGGGCACGGATGAAAACCCGAAAGGGCTCCGTGAGTAAAAACAGCAGGGCTACCGGCGAGTGTTCGTGAAAACCCGAAAGGGCGCGACCTCGTTAGAAAAAAAATAAAAAGAAAAAAAAGACGGTATGTCCATAAGCAAAATGGGCACGGATGAAAACCCGAAAGGGCTCCGTGAGTAAAAACAGCAGGGCTACCGGCGAGTGTTTGTGAAAACCCGAAAGGGTGTAGCCTCGTTAAAAGACACTTGCGGGGTCCTCTCGACCTTGTAAGGAGAAACCACCCGCGTGAGATCCTTACGACTCACAGGGAAGCAACACACTTAGGGATCCTCATGATTCCTAAGGAGAAATTACACTTGCGAGATCCTCACGACTCGTAAGGAGAACTCTCTTATGGGACCCTCACGGCTCATAAGACTTGAAAGTCTTAAGTTACAGAAACCTTAACCTGTTCTTAAGCAGACCCCCCCCCACAACCTTCGATTTTTACCCTACAAGCGGCTCAATACTGACCCTTGTATACAATCCACGGACGCGAATAAACGTTTCCCTAACCAAGTCCCATCCGTGACTGAGGATATGTCCATACGGTGAACAACCCTTGTAAGTCCTCTCGACTTACAAGGAGAAAACCCCTTTGTAAGATCCTTACGACTTACAGGGGAACATACACTTAGGAATCCTCACGATCTCTAAGGAGAAAACGCACCTATAAGATCCTCACGACTTGTAGGGAGAAATACCTTTGTGGGACCCTTACGGCTCATGAAGTCAAAAGCCTTAGTCGACAGAATCCTAACCCTGTTTACTAAGCCACCTTTGTTCAAAATCGACAGAGGCAAATGATGATTCGCTCCTGGCAATATCCCAGTTGTAGCGATGTTGATGCCTAAATCGGTATCAAATCCCAAGCCCTTTCATGGCAAATGATGATTCGCTCCTGGCAATATTCCAGTGGTAGCGATGCTGATGCTGAGGTTGGCACCAGATTCCAAGTTCAACACTCGCAATAAAAAGCAACGAGTAAAAATGCATATGAGATAGCCGAAATGATGGGGCAACTTGCAATAAAAAAACAGCAAGTAAAAATATATGCATGCAAAATAGCCGAAATGATTGGGCAACTCGCAATAAAAAAAACAGCGAGTAAAAACAAAATAAATAGCCGAAATGATTGGGCACCACGAAAAATAGCCGAAATGATTAGGCAATCGCGACCTTCGCGATATAAAAAGCTGAAATGATAGAGCGTCGCGGAAAGAATAAAAAAATGAATAATGAAAGAATGAAACTCTTTGCCCTACAGGTAAGATCACATTAATCCATGTATACAATCCAGGGGCACAAACAAAGAGGGGACCATATCTTCCCAACAGGCTCCACCAAAAGGCGAAGCCAAATCTCGATGGTTCATAGACAACCTAGAGACAATCTCGACATTTGTCGCAATATTGCAGGCACAATGTCAACAAACGGAGCAAAAGGAGGATCCCTAGCTTCAACGTCTTGACGTCAACAACCGACCTCAGAGTCACAATGAAATGGAGCCACGGCATAGTCCCTAGTTCCAAATCTTAACGGCAATATCTATGGCCTAAGATGTTAACAAAGGCGTTCCTTCGCAGTCCATCAAGATGCAGATACAACGCCAACAAAAGACCTCACGGTCAAAACGAAACGAAGCGACGGTAAAATCTCAGCTTCATCTCAACAATCGTCTCGATACAGCAGACAAGATGTTAACAAAGGCATTCCTTCACAGTCCATCAAGATGCAGATACAACGCCAACAAAAGACCTCGCGGTCCAAACAAAACAAAGCGACGGCAAAATCCCAGCTTCGTCTCAACAATCGTCTCGATACAGCAGACGAGAGGTTAACAACGGCGTTCTTTCGCAGTCCATCAAGATGCAGATACAATGCCAACGAAAAGCCTCATGGTCAGTAAGGCGGAGTGACGGCAAAATCTCAGCTCCACCTCAGCGTTCGTCTCGTTACAGCAGACGCAATGTCCACAACAGTGTCCTTCCTCCAACAGGATTCGGACATGACAAAACAAATGAAGCGAAGGCCAAATTCCTGGCTTCGAGGTCTTAACGGCAAGTCATATAAAGCCTGAAAGACAACTGGAGATCATCTCACACCAGCGCGAAATGGTCACCACTTCGACGTTCGTCTCAACACAGCAGACGCAACACAATCAAACAAATGGAGCCACGGCAAAATCCCTAGTTCCAAATCTCGACGGTTCACCAGCAACCTAGAGTCAACCGCGACGTTCGTCTCGATACAGCAGACGAGTTGTTACCCCAGCGTTCTTCCTCCAGCAGGGTTCAGACGCGATCATCAAACAAACGGAGCCACGGCAAAATCCCTAGTTCCAAATCTCGACGGTTCACCAGCAACCTAGAGACAACCGCGACATTCGTCTCGATACAGCAGACGAGTTGCCACTCCAGCGTTCTTCCTCCAGCAGGGTTCAGACACGACAATCAAACAAACGGAGCCATGGCAAAATCCCTAGTTCCAAATCTCGACGGTTCACCAGCAACCTAGAGACAACCGCGACGTTCATCTCGATACAGCAGACGAGTTGTCACCCCAGCGTTCTTCCTCCAGCAGGGTTCAGACGCGACAATCAAACTAACGGAGCCACGGCAAAATCCCTAGTTCCAAACCTCGACGGTTCACCAGCAACCTAGAGACAATCGCGACATTCGTCTCGATACAGCAGACGCGATGCCAGCAAACGAAGCAAAGGCCAAATTCCTAGCTTCAGGGTCTTGACGGCAACTCACATAAAACCTGAAAGACTATCGGAGATCATCCCACACCAGCGCGGAGTGGTTATGACTCATCGGGGCTCTCCAAAATGAGCTTAACCTCAAGTAAAAAGCGGCATGGCAAATTCCTAACGCTTTCTCTTCCGACGGTCAAACTGCCTAGGAAGATTGCTTGAAGACGTCATGTCCAGCCCCCGAAGGGATCAGAGACACGGCAGTCGCAGGGCTACTCGAACGGCACGATTGCCTATCGAGGAATATATCAGCTTATGTGACGGTACGACGGCCAAAACCCTAAGTACCACAGACCCTAACGGACTTCTGTCGTAAAGAGCAGAGGTTAACTGTGACGTTAGGATATTCTTATGAGAAATGCTCGATTCGTCTCGACTTGTGAAGAAATTGATGTCTTTGCGAGAACTTCTTGATGCGGCTCGACTCGTGAGATAAAGCCTTAGGCAGTGGGTATAAAAGAAACCTGTTTCCTAAGCACTGGGACCCTGCAAGTCGGCCCAAAACGATCTCTTGCTTACTATCCACGGGTCTCACTCTCCAAAGTCGAATCTCGACAAGGAGGGAAACAACCGCTTACGGGTCCTCTCGACTCATAAGAAAGGATAATTCTCTTATAAGATCCTTACGACTTGTAAGAGGAAAACACACTTAGGGATCCTCACGATCCCTAGGGAGAAAATCCACCTACGAGATCCTCTCGATCCGTAGGGAGAAAAGTCTCTATGAGACCCTCATGGCTCATAGAATTGAAAAGTCTTAGGCAACAGATTTGAACCTGCGGCCTAAGCCATCACTATCTCTTAAAGAAACCAAGGTGCTTACTCTGTTATCTGTCAACCATGTTCACTAAGGCAACATACGGATAATAAAAGAAAGAAGAAAGCGACAGAAAGAACATCTGATTGGCGTTTGATCAAGCACTCGAGACAGACTCATTCATGCACGTGCAAAAGACTCAGAACGAGAAATAAGACAAGCTGAAAGGAGAAATTTTTCATTGCAAAGGGTTCTTACAATCATAGAGAAATAAGCAAAACATTACTCAAATTATTACAATGGTATAACCTCAGATCCAGGGCACGGATTGAGGAATTCAAAAGTAAGGCCATCTAAAGTTCTTCTAGCCTTTCTGATTATTCTCGTGCGCAGCCTCTCGCGCTCACGCGTGTCAAGATCTTCGGCAAGGCCCCCTATCTTTTGATAAGCAGCGATTATCGTCGTCTGCTGAAAAACTTGATGAAGAATGTCGACGAGGCTATCCCGCCGTTTCTTCGAGATCAGCCCCGACAGGTGCACTGAATGCACTTTTTCTTCGGCGTCGTCCAGCGCATTAAGCGGCATGGCCTCGTGGAACCCCGGGAGTGCTCTCCAAATTGCTCCTAGCACGACTTTCAAGAGAGCAGAACGACGGGGGAGCAGCCAACCAACGCGTGCGTTCAGACGACCCATAACCTCCGCAAACTGAGCATCTGTAAACTCCTGGTCCTGTTGACGACCCTGTACACGGATATCCTCATAGGTGATGAATTCGTGCAGACTGTATAGATGAACAGCCATAATGCCTGAAAGGAAATATCATTGGAGGATTAGCAATGAGAAAAAGACAGGGAGTTAAACTCCTTGAAAGCAATGCTCTACAGACAGGAGTGACACCTGCCAAAATCAGTTATGAGGAGAATTTGAAGAAAATCCCTTAAGAACATTGAGAGCTTTGCTCTAAAAAGATGACATAATTCATGAAAAATAAAATTCCATCTTTAACTTCCAAGGGCAATGAAAAACTCTTAAGAGTTCTTCTATATGATTTGGAAGGAGCAAAGCTCCATTAATGAATTAAGAAAATCCAAGGAAAATCTTTTAGAAAGCAGAACTCTATTGATGGAATCCTAACAGGGTTCTCTTTAGTTCTCTTTAGATCCCTTTGGACCTATAGAGCAAAGCTCTGCTAAGTGAAACCCTAAATGGGTTTCCTTTAGATCAGGGGTCTATTGAGAGCAAGGCTCTGTCAATGAAAATTAATTTAATTTAATTTAATTCAAATTCAAATTTTCACCTAAAAGTTTTAAGAGTTTAACTCTTGAAGTTCTTGAAAATAAAGAGCCGGGCTTTGAGTTCTGAAAGTAAAATTTTGAAGATGAAATTCATCTAAGGGACCAAAGGTCCTATTTATAAGCATTAAATGCCCTTTCAACTTCCAAAAGTTGCCGCGACGGTTGGAATTCTGCCACCGCTGCGCTCACGTTTAGGGGCCATGTAAGCACAACGGTGGGGGGGCATTTGTTTACCCCAATCAGAGCAAAGCTCTGTTCAAAATCCAAGGCGGAAAAACGAAGCAACGCTTCAGTTTCCCCCAATCAGGGCAAAGCTCTGTTTTGAAAATTAAAATAAAAATAAAAGAAGCAACGCTTCAGCTGACTTGCGCTCTGCGCTGCGTGCCACATGGTAGCGCAGTTGCGCTGCGCTCTGCGCTGCGTGACACGTGGCAGCGCAGTTGCGCTAGCGCAGCTGCGCTGCACTGTGTGCTGCGCGACACGTGGCAGCGCAGGTGCGCAAGCGCAGCTGCGCTGCGCTGTGCGCTGCGTGACACGTGGCAAGCGCTGGGGGCGCTTGCACCAAACAGAATTAAATTCCAGTAAGATCTTTCTGTTCTTGTTAAAACAAGAAGATTGTCTTCTGTAAAACAGAAGCCCTTGGATCAAAGATCCAACGGTGGAGAAAATTCCCCAAATCACTCAGACAATGATCTCTCTAACCAATTTAACAAACTAATTGGCACTATAAAAAGGCCCCTAGACCCCAAGTCTAAAAGACATCAACAACAGAAAAAGAGAGAAATCAAGAACTTCAAAATAGAGAGAACTCTGAAGAATTTTGAGAAGAACTCAAGAACAAAAAAAAGAAAGGTAAAAACCTCTATAAAAAGAGAAGAATTTCTTCTGAATAGATCATTGATCTAAGAACAAGATCAATAATCTTCAACAAAAAATAAATAATAACAGTGCCTTGCACTTTTTATGAACCATTGGTTCTGGAATCTTAAAGATTCTTTTCTTGGATCAAGAAATTAAAATAGTGCCTTGCACTTGCAAATCTGCACTGTTGCGCTCCTGATTTGGCGCAAGCCACCAGAGAGCGCCACGTGTCAGCACCTGAATAACTTGCGCTATGCGCTTTTAGAATAGAGCACCGCTCTCATGAATTGGCGCAACTCACCAGAGCGCGCCACGTGTCAGAAGCGCAACAGTGCAGCGCACTGCACTTGCGCTCACCAGAGCGTGACACGTGTCACCTCCCCATGGACTTGTGCCTTACGCTCCTCAATTGGCGCAAAGCGCCTGACAAGCCACGTGGGGCAATGTCAGAACATTAAATGCACCGCATTAATAAAAGGGCAGAGCCCAATAAATAAAGGTCTAATAGACCAAACAAGAATGCCATGCATTATTAAACAAGGGCAAAGCCCTAGCAAAGGCCTAACAGGCCAAACGCAAATAAATTGTTGAACATTTTCAACTGGACTTAGCCCAATCATGGCCGTAAGTCCTCAAATTAAATTGACTGAGCACGGCTGCTCTCTTAAATTAATTTACATCCAGTTCAAGGGTACATCTCTGAACTTCTCTGACACCTATCGTTGTAATCCTTCAACGACGTCAGAGAGGCGATGGGTCCCGACAACCACACATCGATACGAACTGCGGGGTCCTTAAACTCATGGACCGAAACGTCCTTAAACTAATGATGGACCACCATGTCCCTAAACTGGAACAATAGAGCCCAAATGCTCTTTTGTCGGATCTAAATGATCCCGTTTAAGTTGATATTAGCCTCAAAAATGGCTAACGTATCCTTAAACCTTCAAGCAGAGTTTAGTCCCAAATTGGACTATAGACCCTCCAAACAACTTTGGCTCGAGGGTACATCTCTGAACCCCTTTGACACCTATCGTTGTAATCCTTCAACGACGTCAGAGAGGTGACGGGTCCCGACGACCATATGTGCAATGGACCACTATGTCCCTAAACTGGAACAATAGAGCTCCTAAATGCTCTTTCCGTTAAGTTGATCTTAGTCTCAAATCAGACTAGCGTATCCTTAACAAACGTTTAAGTTGATCTTAGCCTCAAATATGGCTAACGTATCCTTAAACTAAAACTCCAAACCCAAATCTAAGAAAATGCGGATTTGGACTAATCCACGTCCTACGAGCGACGACATAAATTAGTCTCCGTATACAATCCACGGGCAACCACAAACAAAACAAACACACACGACAAGAAGTGAAATTTCTGGAGAAGGAGAAAGTTGTTACCGCGATGCGGTAGCGTAATTAACTGCAGGGGATTGCGCCTGCAGGGAAGAGCATCCTCACAATCAAAAACACCTCAAGCGAGGGGGAATCTGACGAAGTCTGCTACATCGGCCGCATCCGTCTAAACCTCCGATACACGGTGCCATAAATCAACTTAGCGTCTTCGGAGAGGTGGACGGATAAAACCAAATAGCATCTGCCCCGAATCACAGGCAAGACGTCCATGTCTTGGCCGCCGTTCAGAGGGGAACGGATGGGGCCGATTATGTCAGTTCCCCACATCTCGAATGGCCAGCTAGCCACCGTCGGATGTAGAGGATTTGGGTGCTGATGGATAAAGTCTCCATGAATCTGGCATGAGTGGTATTGCTTCGCATATTTGAGGCAGTCCTGAATCATCATGGGCCAATAGTAGCCCATTCGTTTAATCTTCAACTTCATCTTCGGGCCTGCTTGGTGAGAACCACAGAGTCCGTCGTGAACTTCCTGAATGACTCTTTTCGCTTCGTCAGGTCCCAGGCATCTCAACCACAGAGAATCAAACGACCTCTTGTACAGAGTATTATTGACGAAGGCGAAGGACAGAGCTCGTTTCACAAGCTGATGTCTTGAGGACGCATCTTCAGGCGTTTGACGGGATCTGAAGTAGTCTACGAAGACTTCTCTCCAATCTTCAGCCTTTTCTTGGTCCTTTATTTGCATAGCCATTTGCTCGGTTGCTTCCTTTTTCTTAGCTGATTCCGGAGATATTTCTGTCGGTGTGAGGACCCGACGGCTTTGTACCACGATTCTGACGTCATCGAGGTTTTCATCAGCCAGTTCTTTAGCGAGCTTGACTAACGCGTCCGCCTTGCTATTTTCTGCACGCGGTATGCTTTCCAGCATGTAGTAGGGAATTTGAGTCAGGAATCGCTGTACTCTGTCTCTATACTTCATCAGTTCTGGCTTGCATGTCTGGTAGTTGCCGTTCACTTGGCTAACGACCAGTTGAGAGTCTCCATATATGAGGAGGTTTTCAATTCCCATGTCGATGGCGATCTCAAGGCCTGCTATCAAAGCTTCGTATTCAGCTTCATTGTTCGTCCTCGGCTCTGTCAAGAAGAAGGAGAAGCGCATTATCCCTCCTTATGAAGTTACGAAGATGAGGCCTACCCCCGATTTGATTATAGGCGTGTTTTGTTTGCGCTTCTTCATGGAAGACACTCCGTCAAAATAGAGTTCCCACCGGGTACCACTTCCGTTGATCGTGTCAAACGCATGTTCGTCTGGCAGCTCCCAATTCAAAGGAGAGTCGGCAGGTATTGGATGCTCAGCGAGAAAGTCGGCGATGGCTTGGCCTTTCACTGCCTTAAGAGGCTGATAGGTTATTGAAAACTCCATCAAGAGTAGGGCCCATTTAGCGAGCCGACCTGTCAATATGGCCTTCGACATTAAATATTAAAGGGGGTCCACCTTCGAAATGAGACGGACCTCATGCGCCAACGCATAGTGCCTGAGCTTTGTTATTGCGAAGATCAACGCTAGGCAGTGTTTTTCGATGGGGGAGTAGTTGCTTTCTGCCCTCAGGAGAACTCGACTTAAGAAATAGAGTGCTCTTTCTTTCCCTTGGTCGTTCTCTTGTGCCCATAATGCGCCTAAGGAACCTTCGAGGGCTGTGGTATAAAGAATAAGAGGCTTTCCCTTGACTGGAGCAGCTAACACCGGCGGGTTCTGCAGGTATTGCTTGATCTCGTCCAGTGCGCCTTGGCATTTGTGATCCCAGACGAACGGGGTTCCCTTCTTCATCAGGTGACTGTAAGGGCGACACTTGCCTGAAAGGTTGGCTATAAACCGCCAGATATACGCGAGCTTTTCTTGGAGAGACCGCAATTGTTTGAGAGTCCTTGGCTGTGGCATTTCCATGATTGCCTTGATCTTCGACGGATCTATCTCGATACCTCAGTGCCGGACAATGAATCCTAGGAATTTGCCTGAGGACACCCCGAACGCGCATTTGAGAGGGTTCATCTTCAGGTTGTACTGCCGCAGGCGTTAAAATACGGTCCTCAGATTCTCGAGATGTTCCTCGTATGATTTGCTCTTAACCACGAGGTCGTCGATATAGCATTCGACGATTTCATGTATAAGGTCATCGAAGATCTTCGTCATGGCCTGATTGATTCGAAAAAGTGTGTTTTGTAGTTTAACCGCAATCAGAACGGTGTCGCGCGTAGCTAGACCGAGGTGAGTACGGGTCGTCCTCAGGGAAATGTTGAACTTTTTACTTTTACTTTAGATGTGTTGAGAAAGAGAGGAGGGATAAAGAATTTTATAGAATGTTTTCTAGATCTACGTTAAATAAGAATGTAAAATATAGATCTAGATTATTGTAAAGATGTAGTCAATATAATAAGGGGGCTTGTAGGGTTCGTTAGGATTTAGTAGTTATGGATGATTAATTAAAAGTTACCCTTTTTATCCATTAATAGATTTAAAACTAGAACGACGGTGATGCGTGTAGATTAGGGTTTCTGGAGGGAAAAGGAATCCCACTCTTAACCCTTATCTCGACACGGAACTTCGTTCATATCTAGCCTTTACCAAAACAATCATTAATCTAATCTCTAATCGCGGTCGGAACTAACAAGGAATTGCTAGCGCGCCCGATTAGGATGTTAATGATTCTTTTGATAAAGTTCCTAAACTTTATAGGACTTAAAAAGGGTTTAGTTATTTTCATCATCCATTAGCCTACCCTAATCCTACGAACCCTAACAAGCGAAGAATTACTCGCGCATGTTGGGAGAAGAAGATGAAAAGATAGAGAGGGAAAACATAATGTAAAATGCAAAAGAATTAAATAAAACAACTACCTTTATTAATCAACTTGAACAATCTACACTTTGATTGCTTAGAAAATGATTACAAAGACTAGTTTGCTTCTCGATCTCTTCCAAGGAGCTAGACGAACAGTTGATGATCAGCCTGGATGCGTGAGCCGTCTTGGAATTCGTGATTTCTTCGGCTTGATGCCTTCTAACTTTAGCCCTTGGTCCTTTATATAGCCCTCAAAGAAGAAAACTAGTTACCATATATGCTGACTTCCTAATATGGTGACTTTCCATGCCTGGATTCTGAGTCCATGTCAGTATTGAATTTATGATTTTGGCAGATTTTTTGATCCTGATATCTTGAACACCTTGATCTCTTGACCTGAGCTAAATCTTGCACAATATCTCTATGAATAATGTGAGTTTATTTATTAAATTAGAGAGAGTATCTTAATCACTATATATGGTAATAAATGTTTAAGAAACTTGATTAAGAATATTTAATATGCTATGCACTTTATATGGTAATAAATCTTTAAGAAATATGATTAAGAATATTTGATATGCTATTCATCTTTTAATTAATAAAATATTATGCATATATTTTGAAATATTATTCTAACCATTTGTATGATATTATATCTTTTAAGAATTGTGATTAGAATATTTGATATGATATGCATATTTTCAATTACCAAAATATTATATAAATATAAAATGCTTATATTTCCCTTCATAATATTAATTATAATATATAAACATATGGAAAATAGTATTTTGTAGATAAATCCAAATATGTTTAATATTTATAATAAACACCTTTTATTATTTAAGAAATGTAAGGAAAATATTTATACCAAAGTGCAATATTTTCAACTGAACAAATACCCCCAAACTTAAGTTTGATCGTCCCGAGCAAACTAGTTATTCAAGAGAAAGAGAAAAGGAAAGAAGAAAACTAAGCACACTTTCGTAGGCAAACACGATTGCACTGAGCACGTGCAACAAGTTGTTAAACCTCTAGGTGTCCCTAGTATGAGGAGTGTTGTCTCCTGAGGGTTTTCAGCGGATTACACCCACAAAATCCTATAACAAAAGAGAGATGGTGAAATTTACATATAAAAATAAGAACCATAAAAGAAATACTTTGAAAATTTAGAGTTTCCAACTACACTAGCTTTTCAGTTGTCATGAGCCCTATCTTAATAGTCATGAAAAAATGTTAAAAATCACATTATCTCTCAATAAAACATCGTCTTTATTCTTCATTCCTACCTTTCGTCCAAACATCGATCATATAACCCTACGTGTGTGTAATGGACATCCCTACACGCGGAGAATTCAATTCAAGCTATCATACTCTTGTCCATCTACCTTAGTACTTTTTAACTTGATGAATATTTAGATTTGCTCACACATTTTCATGAGACCGTTAATACTTCTTGAGGTACTAACCGACCGATTACTCATGCGCTTGCTGATTAGGTGATAATATTTTCCTCGTCTTGCACCACCTAAGGCTTAGCAGCGACTCCCAGACCAGTTAGCCTTAGGGCACTAGGTGAAGAGGCACCCTCGCTAAATTTTTTTTATTGCTGCCTTGGCGATAACAAAACCAGTGTTCATTTTTCTTTTCACCATTTTTATATTTTCTTCATTTTTTTTCATTTCCTTCATACTTTGGCTTTTAGACAAAAGCATTTCAAGGTATCCTCTACTATCCCGAGTTTCAAGACGTGTGTAAGTGCATATAGTAGGGTATCAACATTCAAATGTTTGGCTTCCAGAATAGAAACTATTTTTCAGACTTATTTTTATTCTCAGATTAGTGACTTCTTTCATCTTACTAACCCTTGGGACAACAGCTCATAACTACTTATTACTAGTTCGTTTAAGAAAACTTCTAATTTTCTTGGTTTTCTTAAACTATTCCTATCTTTTGGATGTAATTTTTCACTTTCTACTCTTTTGTTATAAAAGAAAATTTTTTAAAATTTTTTGAAAATGTTGTGTTTATGCAAAATATGATGCAAATTGATATGTAAATAAGCACAAACCTCCCCCAAACCTGTTTACAGCAGTGTCCTCACTGATGTCATTCGTTAAGCTCAAAAACCTGTAGACTTGGGAGGAAATTATTAATGGGGGAAAGAATATATGAAAGTGAGAATCCTCCCCCAAACTTATTTTAGGCTCACAATTTTGTAAAAATCATTTTTTTTCAAGAGCCAAAATATACCACCCCCCAAACTTGAGTTAAACAATTTTATTCTTTTTAAAATCACACGAGGGGGTTAAGGTTATTGGTCAATGCCAAGCTTTGCAAAAACCGAAGGTCAACACCAACCATTCAAAAATTTTATCGATGAAGCACCAAGGTTGGTGGAAGAACATGTCACCTATTGACATGAAGAAGTGGGGAGGTGACAAGAGGTGTAATGGAAAAGGGTTGCGTCTCCATTTGGAGAGACGACACAGTGATAGTAATGATGGATTACTCGCATTATCATGATTGTCCAAAAGAGGGGGTGGAGGTTCAATTTCTTCATCTTGGAGTTGATTCATCTCAACACCCGTGTCTTGTAAAAATGCGAGTTCATCAGCGAAAATTTCCTCAAAGCTTTCATCGATACCCCGAAAAATAATGTCATCAGAAAAAATGGGGTGATCGCCAGACTCTATAAAAAGTTCCTTATCAGCGTTAGATGTTGACCCGGACAACTCGGTGGAAAAGTCAGTGTCAAGCAACAACATATGAAAAGAGTCAGAATTATGAGGTTGATCAAATTCGCTGCTGTCGACATCCATTAATTCGATAGAACACACATGAGCATAGGGTTCGGAGGGTTCACTTCCCAATTTGTAAATGTTAAGCTCAATTGACTTCTTTCCAAAGGATAGGGTCATAGAGCCGTTTCTACAATTAATTACTGCGTTGGAAGTGGCCAAAAAGGGTCGACCGAGTATCACCGGGATTTGATTGCGTGGGTTTGCTACAGATTGTGTATCTATAACGATAAAGTCCACAGGGAATATAAATTCCCCGACTTTGATTAACACATCCTCTAGCTCACCCTTTGGTTGGGTGATAGATCGATCGGCCATCTGAAGAGTGCAATGCGCAGGTTTTAACTCTCCGATCCCTAATTGCTCATAAACAGAATACGGAAGCAAGTTAACACTAGCACCTAGATCGAGTAGAGCACGATTGATATTTTTACCCCCAATGGAAATAGAAATTGTAGGACTTCCGGGGTCCTTTCATTTCTTGGGTAGTTGTTGTGTAAAAGCTGTGCTTACATTACTCGTAAGGAAAACTTTTTTAGGTACTTGAACTTTTCTCTTCCTAGTGCACAAGTCCTTTAGGATTTTCGCATATGACGGAACTTGTTAAATAGCATCTAGGAGAGGAATATTTATGTTAACTTGCTTAAAAATTTCCACAATCTTCTACATTGGTGGACTTGGTCTGTTGCCCCTTAACCTGTTTGGATAAGGTGCTTTATCAATAAGGGTTTGGTCCAACATTGGAGAGGATTGTGGGGACGGATTCGATACCAAAACTGGAGTGGGAATCGACTTAGATAGATTTGGCGAAATGGGCGAAGGGTTCGAGCCTTGGGGAAAATGGAGAATAGGCTCGGGTGAAGGTGGGAGACTAGACGAATTAGGGGAAGAAGAAGAAGAAGGGGTATCATTGGTGACACTATCATCACACTGCTCACCCACTCGGTTATTCAGCACTTTTCCCGATCTCAACGTGGTAACAACACTCACATTATAACTTTGTGAGTGGCCAGGATTAGGTATGGGTTGAGATGGGAGTTTCCCTTTCTCTCTTGCACTCATTGCGGCGTTTAACTGTGCGATTTGGTTTTCTATTGATTTAATACTCTCATCATGGGAGGCGGAGTTTTTCGTTAGGGTATCAATAGAAGACTTCATCTCAGCCGAAAATTGCATGGATTGTTTCATGAACATATCCAAAGTTTGTGCGAGTGAGTTGTCAGTACCGGCCACTTGTGGTGTAGAAATGTTGGCTGGATTTTGGAAATTCTGCGACTGAAAGGGGGACTGATTCTGTGGTTGTGGTTGCTGTGAAGGAGGTCTTTGAAAATTACTTTGTTGGTTTTGATTCCAAGCAAAGTTAGGATGATTCCTCCATCCTTGATTGTATGTGGAACAGTAAGGGTCGTTTCTATGTCACTGCTGAAAAGCAGCATTAGCTTGAAACGATGCATTCATAGGACATTCTTCCGTTAAGTGTGAAGGATCCAAACAGCAACCACAAACGGTCTTAAGAAGCGTGACCTGATTTAGGGAGAATGATGAAAATTTGTTCTCAATAGCATCGATTTTCTTCTGTATCGCTGCCATTTCGGCTTTTACTGCGATAGAAACGTCGAGCTGGTGAATACCTCCCTTAGTTGTAGGTGGTCTTACGCTTTCCCACTGCAACGTGTGTTCAGCAAGGTCTTCCAGATATTTCCATGCTTCACCGTCATCTTTAGACATGAAATTGCATTGACACATTGTCTCAAGCATCTGCTTTGTCGCTGGATTAATGCCCTCATATATAATCCGACATAAATCCCATCTTTGTATTCCATGATAGGGGCATTGGACAAGCAGATCTTTGAAACGTTCAAAGCACTTCCAAAATGGTTCATTGGGAAGCTGGGTGAACTGGTTGATCTCGCTCCTAATGTAGGCAGTCTTATGATTTGGGTAAAACTTCTTAAGAAATGCTATGACGAATTCATCCCAATTAGTGATAGAGTGTGTGGCAGTATTATAAAGCCATTTTTCTGCCAAGTCGCACAGTGTGAATGGGAGAAGACGTAAGCGCATAGTATCTAAAGTCAATTATGAAGTACCCATCATTGCGCATACGTTTTCAAATTTGGTGATGAAAGCGTACGCGTCTTCCGACTCAAGCCCGTGAAATTTGGGCAGCAGGTTGATGTAGTGGGTTTAATTTCGAAATTATCCCCGTTAGGTGGTGGAAGAGGTAGACAAGTAAGAAGGGGACCACGAATAGGATAGCATCTCTCTTGGAGAGAGATGCGCGGTGGATTCTGCTCACCTACGGGCGGTGGCAGCGTGGTGTTATAATTAGATGGAGTGCCGTCCATCACGGTCGATGTGGTGTGTGGTGGGGGAAAAGTAGATGAAGAAGTACCGATTTCGGCGTCGATAGCAGAAACGCGGACAAGACGGGCACTAGGATCCCGTGTCCAGCCGAGCATGCACTAAGCGGGTTTAGTGCAAGTGGAAGCGTGTGTGTGATTTTAAAATTGGCTTGTTTTTGAAAAAGTGGGACTCAAGACAAATCACCCTAAGTTGTACAAGAAACCCTAGAACTAAGGTCACCTAGGTCCAGTCTCTAGACCGCTCCTAGACTTCCAAAGGACAAGCCGCAGGATCAATTCTCTACCGCCTCCGTACTACCCTTGTAGCCAGGTAAGTGCCAGGTAAATGGGAAGGAACCACGTCATGGGCCTAATTAAAAACCACTAGCCTTCGACACACTTGCCTAGGCACTACAAAAATAATGCGGATAAACGATAGATTACCCACGACCTTCCTCTGTCCTTATTGAGCGCGACAGTCTTTAGAGTCTGGTCTAGATATTTTTTAAATTAATGAAGGGTTGATCTATATGCTCGGTTTGTGATTTGTGGGGCTTAGGAAGGATGATGAAATCCCCACCTAATCTTGATTTGGTCTTTGCCCCTTAGAAATCCGTATTAAGATATGCAAAACAAAACCAATCACAAAACTTTTGCAAAAAGATTTTTTTAGCGGCGCAATTTTGCAAAGAATTCTGCAGAAAATAGATTTTATTGGATTTGAGGGGAGAGAGAAGGAGCTGAGAAAAATACCAGAGAAGATTGAAGCCTTAACTCCTCTAACCTGCCGCGATTCCGCCGCAGAAAGCCTCTTTTTGCCGCGGTTCCGCCACGTGTCAGAAGGAACAGTTGATGAAATTTTTTGTATAGCCTTCTGTGCTCCTCTGGATCTCTAAAAATGTCTCTGTTTCCTGTTCTCCTTAATTCTGTGACTCCAGATCTCCTTGCAAAAATTCACGCACAAATCGTTAAATATGAAATTTGCAGTTTTGTGTTAATAATGATATGACTCGTCTAAGAAATCAACACAAATAGTAAAAATAAAAAATTACGCACGTATCCCCGGCAACGGCGCCATTTGATTGATTCGAAAAAGTGTGTTTTGTAGTTTAACCGCAATCAGAACGGTGTTGCGCGTAGCTAGACCGAGGTGAGTACGGGTCGTCCTCAGGGAAACATTGAACTTTTTACTTTTACTTTAGATGTGTTGAGAAAGAGAGGAGGGATAAAGAATTTTATAGAATGTTTTCTAGATCTACGTTAAACAAAAATGTAAAATATAGATCTAGATTATTTTAAAGATGTAGTCAATATAATAAAGGGGCTTGTAGGGTTCGTTAGGATTTAGTAGTTATGGACGATTAATTAAAAGTTACCCTTTTTATCCATTAATAGATTTAAAACTAGAACGACGGTGATGCGTGTAGATTAGGGTTTCTGGAGGGAAAAGGAATCCCACTCTTAACCCTTATCTCGACACGGAACTCCGTTCATATCTAGCCTTTACCAAAACAATCATTAATCTAATCTCTAATCGCGGTCGGAACTAGCAAAGAATTGCTAGCGCGCCCGATTAGGATGTTAATGATTCTTTTGATAAAGTTCCTAAATTTTATAGGACTTTAAAATGGTTTAGTTATTTTCATCATCCATTAGCCTACCCTAATCCTACGAACCCTAACAAGCGGAGAATTACTCGCGCATGTTGGGAGAAGAAGATGAAAAGATAGAGAGGGAAAACATAATGTAAAATGCAAAAGAATTAAATAAAACAACTACCTTTATTAATCAACTTGAACAATCTACACTTTAATTGCTTAGAAAATGATTACAAAGACTAGTTTGCTTCTCGATCTCTTTCAAGGAGGTAGACGAACAGTTGATGATCAGCCTGGATGCGTGAGCCGTCTTGGAATTCGTGATCTCTTCGGCTTGATGCCTTCTAACTTTAGCCCTTGGTCCTTTATATAGCCCTCAAAGAAGAAAACTAGTTACCATATATGCTGACTTCCTAATATGGTGACTTTCCATGCCTGGATTCTGAGTCCCTGTCAGTATTGAATTTATGATTTTGGCAGATTTTTTGATCCTGACATCTTGAACATCTTGATCTCTTGACTTGAGCTAAATCTTGCACAATATCTCTATGAATAATGTTAGTTTATTTATTAAATTGGAGAGAGTATCTTAATCACTATATATGGTAATAAATGTTTAAGAAACTTGATTAAGAATATTTAATATGCTATGCACTTTATATGGTAATAAATCTTTAAGAAACATGATTAAGAATATTTGATATGCTATTCATCTTTTAATTAATAAAATATTATGCATATATTTTGAAATATTATTCTAACCATTTGTATGATATTATATCTTTTAAGAATTGTGATTAGAATATTTGATATGATATGCATATTTTCAATTACCAAAATATTATATAAATATAAAATGCTAATATTTCCCTTCATAATATTAATTATAATATATAAACATATGGCAAATAGTATTTTGCAGATAAATTAAAATATGTTTAATATTTATAATAAACACCTTTTATTATTTAAGAAATGTAAGAAAAATATTTATACCAAAGTGCAATATTTTCAACTGAACATGGCCCTCTGATAGGTGGCACCGGTGTTCTTTAAACCGAAGGGCATAACTTTGTAGCAGAATATACCCAGAGGAGTCTGGAAAGCGGTGTGCTTCTGGTCTTCGGGATGCATCTTTATCTGATTGTATCCTGATGAGCCGTCCATGAAGGAGAAGACCTCATGAGTGGGCGTGTTATCTATCATCAGCTCGGTGACCGGTACTGGGAAATCGTCCTTCGGGCAAGCTTTATTAAGATCCTGAAAGTCCACGCATATGCGCACTGTCCCATTTTTTTTCATTACCGGGACGATGTTGGCGATCCAATCAGGGTACTGAACCTCCTGGATGAAACCAGAGTCGATTAGCTTTTTGACCTCGGCGTTAATGCTCATCTCAAACTCAAGCCGTATTCTCCTCGGCGCCTGTTTGACTGGCTTGACGTCCGGGGATATCGCCAGTTTATGTACGACAATTTCTGGATCTAGTCCTGGCATTTCAGAATAGTTCCATGCGAAGCAATCTCTATGCTGCATAAGCACGTCTTTTAACGTAGCCACCCTTTCTTCAGACAACAACTCGCTGACGAATGTCGGCCGCGGGTCGCTTGTAGTCCCCAGCTCAATTTTCTTGAGCTCATCTGCAGTGTTATATATTCCATCTTCCAGCTCTTTCGGCGCCGGTGGAAATTCTGCAATCATCTCGTCATTATTGTTTTCAAAGCACCAGGGGAGGTCACCCATATCCTTGGGCTCTTCTTTTGATATCGTTATCATATGACAAGTACGAGCTCGCTTCCAAGACCAATATTGATCTGGTTCTACTCTCGCTGTGGCTTTGGGTTCGTGCTTTTGTGGCGGCGTTACCCTCCAGCTGCTGGATAGAGCAAACCTGCCTTGCTGGTACTGGTCTTCGACCCAGTTCTTGAAGGTGAAGCAGTCCTCGAGGGGGTGTCCTATTGCTCGGTGATAAGAGCAATAGCCCGGATGAGAGACCTCGTTAGCTTGCTCAGGGTGCTTAGACTCCAGAAGTGTAATCATTCGATGTTTTAAAGCAAGGTCAAGTATCTTTTTCGTCTGCCTTGAGGGAAAGAATACGCTCGACTCATCTTCTTCATGAGGGAAAAATCCAGCCCGCGCAATTCCCGATCACATGACTCTTTGATCCTGCGTCGTTGTTGTCGAATCCCTTTTCCGCTCTTTGACTTATTTCTGTCTTTGCGTCGGGCCTTTTGTACAACAGGTTGACAGGGAGGAGCATTTTCATCTTTCGCGGCCTGTTGATGAAGGCGTTGCGTCCTGGCTTTCTCGTAGATGGCCATTTCGCGATTATGGTCGTCCTGGGCTTTTTGACCCGCTTTCCTGATAAGCTTGTCCATTCGTTCTTCAAATGACGGACTCGGCATTTTGATGCCAGGATCTTGCTTCGGTGCGGGATCGGCATTTTCCGACAGGGCGTCCTCTTCTTCATCGAAGTTATATATGGCGTAGCTACCATGGACTCGTTCCCGTTTCCCGGATCTCACATATCCAAGCCCAAGCATTTCCATTCTCCCGTTGGGCAACTTGCGCTGAGTCCCAGGGACATCCCAAATCCTGTCGTAGAACCGAGCTTGTCGAATAGTCTGATTTAAAGGTACCCCTTGGCGTTTCAATAGCTTTTTTAGTCCGTTCGTGTAATATCTGGGCAAACGGATGGGTTGGAGCCTGTCAAGTGTAGAATCCGTGCCGTGACAGATTTCTTTCTCCACTCTTGTTTCCGTGGACCGGTAGAATAGGATCGCCTTTTCACCTTTTCACCTGGGAGGGACGTAAAATGTCTGCAGATCTTGCACATTGTGAGCTTCAAGTGCGTCAAGATCTTTGTAGTGCCCCCGGGGAATTATGGTAATTTGCAGACTCTGATCATCACCAGAGAATGCTTGTACTGACGACCAACTGGAGAACACAGCATTCACCTCATCTTCCTAGTCGCTTCCGAAGATCAATATAGGGGCGGACGGTCCCAGGTTGTTGCGTCGAGGCGGCCCAGCGTAAACTATCTCTTCTTCTTCGGTATCACTTCCAAAAACAGAAATGGTGGCGGCGGTTTTGTTCTTCGGTTTGCGACACCTCTCTGTGTCCTCGAATTCTGGCAAAAAGTATTTTGCATCTTCGTACTTGCGGACTTCGTTCACGGAGAAT
This sequence comes from Agapanthus africanus, assembly GCA_030015575.1. Lineage (NCBI taxonomy): Eukaryota > Viridiplantae > Streptophyta > Magnoliopsida > Asparagales > Amaryllidaceae > Agapanthus > Agapanthus africanus. Next base: position 82,405,189 of record JASDDO010000026.1, on the reverse strand, counting down.
GGGTTTAGCTCACCTGTTACGGTATACTCGAGACCATCCTTGAAATACTCCATGCACTGATGTTGCGTAGAAGGGATGATGTTGTACTCGTGTAACCAAGGACGACCGAGCAAGGCATTGTAGCAGGTCTTGGCGTCAATGACGTGAAACTTAATATCCGTGATGAGCAGTCCGAAGCGTAATGTTAGTATTACAGATCCGAGAGTCCGTGATGACTGAGAATCGAAACCGGAGATGGTAATTTTATCACGGGCGAGGTGCTGAACGCTCATGCAGATTTCCTTCAACACCTGAACATTAAGGAGATTGACGGAGGATCCATTATCAACCAGAATTTTGCCTATCTTGATATCATGGCAGTATCCAGAGACGTACAGGGGACGGTTGTGGTCGCACGTGCCAAGTAGAAGGTCTTCATCACCAAACGTGACATCGGCTGTGTGCACTTCTTTCAGTTCATCCTTCATCCTTTCTTCGGTGAGGAAGGCTTGGAATTGCTCGGGCTCTTGTAGCGACTTGATTAATGAATCTCTCGCTTCTTTTGATAATAAGAGGGTGTCAAGAATGCTGAGCTGCGAGGGTGGCTTCCTCAGGTACGCTAGGATATTATAGTCCACTTTACTCCTCTTGGACGGGCCCTTGGCAGTTAGCTCTTTCATGACTTGGTCATCTAAGGCGATATCCTCAGCGACCTTTTCCTTTCCCTTATCTTTTCTAGTTGCGGGTCCGAGATTCTTTTCCGGGAGCGTGCGATTGCGCAGCTGAATATTTTCGCAGGCCTCTGGTTCTTCCTCTTTCCCTAAGACGGATTCTTTAAAGAGAGGGCCCAGAGCCATTTCCTCATCAGAGTCGCTCCCAAAGGTGAGAACTGTGATCCTCCGGCGTTGACCGTGTAACAGTTGCCGGTAGTTCTTTTGTTCCTTTCGGTCGTACTTCTCTGTTCCCGACGGGTTTTGCGTCTCATCCGCTTAAAATGTTGCCGGTGAGCAACATATCCCTGCCACCATATCTTAAAAGCGTCGCACTCCTCAGTGGAGTGTGAAATTATCTGATGATATGAGAAGTAATTAGGATGCATCTCTGTTCCATTGCAAGTGTTCTCTTCCGAGGGCGGTAGCTTCATTCCCATTGATATGGCTTTGGCAAACCTTTTCCTCGTCTTGAATCTGTTTTTATCCGCATCGGATGTCTTTTGATTTGGCGGGAGTGCTTTAATTCTTTCGTCTAATCGCCGGCGTTTGACTCCTTCCAATACGACCATCTCACGCTCCCGATCGACTTTACTTTTCAGATGAATCTCATCCAGAAAAGCGTCGATCATTTCGTCTGACGGCCATACACGCTCCGGTTCAGGCTCTGCCCCCAGTTTCTCAGTGCCGGGAGTTTTTTCATCGTCCGTAAATGAGTGGGAGATCACATGACAACTCGCCACGTAATCCTCAGATCCATCTGACTAGTCTTCCCCATCATCTTCGTCCTTAAGGATGTGGCCGAGGAACTCTTGGAGCGTGATGGGAGTCCGCGCTTTCTGATTATATTCTTCCAGCGCGTCGATCTGTTTCTGCAAGTCTGTGCGCTTGTCGCCAGACTTCACGGGCTTTTTGGATCTCTTCTTCTTTTTCGCAGATTTTGACAGCTGGGCGTAAGTGCTGGGGACATCACCACCGATCTTTGGAGTCGGATGCGGCTTTAGCATCCCTTCGATGACTTGAGGTTCAAGCGGGCTCTTCCACCTGATCGCTGGGCATGTATGAAGATCATTCAGCATCCTCTTGGTTTTGGATGAAAGCACGACTTCCCATGGAGATTCCTCAATGAAAGAGCATGTTGCCCCCGGTGTGTCCATCTTCTTCGGAGCGTGCGGTTGTGGTGGGTTTACCTTCCACTTCTCGGACAACGCAAACTTGCCTTGTAGGTATTTATCCTCGATCCATCCCTTAAAGACGAAGCAATCCTCGATCGGGTAACTTACCATTTGATGGTAAGGGCAGTAATTGGGGTTATTCACCTCGTTAGGTTGTGGCGGTCGCCTTAGATTCGGCAAGTTAATAAGCCTGTTGCGCACAGCCAGTTCGAATAGCCTGTTCGTCTTATCCCGCGGGAATGAGTAAGGGCATTTCATTTTCTCATTATAATACCGCCGTCTTTCTTCCAGTTGATCCGCTAGCTTTGGGGCACTGGGTTGCTGTTGAGCGTTCGCAACGAAGGTCGTCTTCCCTTTCCCCTTTTAGTTCCGAGGTTCCGGTTTCGGGGGAGATGGCCTGTGACCCATCTGGTCCATCTGGGCCAGCTTATCAATTAACGCCTGGAACGTGGTCGGTTTAAAGAACATCATGAACTGTGAAATAGTTGCATTAGGGTCTATAGTGCCCACGAACATGCCCACCACTGGTGCTTCTTCGATGCGCTGCTCGCACTTCGACCAGAGGTTTCACCACCGGATTACATATTGGACCCAAGTTTCACCCGGCTTCACTTTTGCATTGATCAGAGCCGTTATTGGAGTACGCTTGCTGGCGCTTGCGAAACGTTGGGTAAACAACAACTCCATTTCAGCGAATGTCTTGACGGAGTCGTTCGGAAGCTCGGAGTACCATTCGAACGCCGTTTCCGACAAGCTGCCGACGAACTGGCGGAGCAGGAGCTTATCATCACCGCCGGTGTTACCACAAAGAGCCTTGAACTGGGCAACATGTTGATGGGGATTGCCAGTCCCCTTGTAGACGTGAAATTTTGGGATCGTGTAGCCCGGCGGGTATTTGATCTGATCGTACCAGGTCGGATATAGTCGTACCGTTCTGACAACTTGACTGGCTGCCTCAGTCACCTGGTGAACCCGTATCTGGTGAGCTATATATTCGTCCAAGTCAGATTTGGAGACTGTCTCCTCCTTGGCTGTTGACAGAGCCGGTGGAGGATTTGACGTTTCACCCCTGTCATCTTCAAGGACGATCGGAGGATCTTCAGCGGGGGGATCTTGTTGGATCATCATACCCACCATGTCCTGGAACAGAAGGGCCATTCGCTTTATATTGGATGCTTGTTCCGCAGCCTCTTTATCCTTCTTTTCCAGTATCCTGCGAAGGAATTCAGCGTCAGTTTCCTTCTCCTGGCGTTGATCCGAGGATGCTTCGGGGCTTTCTTTTGGCCCGGTGAGTGCGGCCATCGCATTCATCATTTCTTGGAGCTTCTGCTGCTGCTACTGAGCTTTAGTCACCGATCGCGTGAGTGGTCGATGACCTGTAGATGTACGGCTGTCTTCCTTCCCGGACGCCATGTAAACGGTATGCACCACCATGCCCCCAGACTTAGGGCGTCTAGGCTTACTGTCTTTGACATTTGCTGCAGGCGTGGGGACTTTCTCCGGCCTTCTCCTCTTTTGAGTAGTCGACGTGGAGGGAGCCGTTGCAGCGGGCACCCAAGTGGTTATCGTCCTTTGTTGTTTGACAGGACGGTTCTTTTCTTCCTGAACCTTCACCCTCTTCTGCCGGCGAGAGTGATCTTGGTCGATTACTGAGTCCTGAACCCGTCGCCAAACCTTGTAAATCTTGGAGGACAGCCGTTGAGGAGGCTGCTCCGGCTTTTTTTCTGTAACATTCTCCGCAGGTGGAGGGGATCTTTTGAGAACCGCAGTTGGCGAATTTCTGCGTACCCTGTTTAACAGCTCAAAGTTGTTCCCGGTTGGAACAGCAGCCTCAATTTCCACCGTTGGAGCTGGTGGAGTTAGCCCGGAGGGGGAGTTGCCCCTAGTCTTCCTTATCTGGCGCCAGTGGCGACGTCGGGCATGACGGGGTGTTGAGATTGATTCAACGACGGCTTCGTCTTGCCCCCTGTTCTGGGGAGGGGCTGCTGCCGGTGTCAGCCTCTTGAAGACTGACGTTCATTGAGGAGCTACGTCGATCCGGTCAAAAACAGATTTCTGAGCGGGAGCGGGAACGGGGGTAGTCAGTCTCGAGAAGACCGGCCTTCTGGGAGGAGAAGCCGCCTTGACGACTTCGGGAGCAGCTATCTTCTTTAGGATGGCCACCTCAGGTATCATAGGCTTCTTGGCGGGCCCTTTGGAGTTCAGGCTCAGTCTGGTGAAGACCGAGGAGTTGGACGACTCGTTGAGAGGGGCCGTGGGAGTAGCAAGTCGATCAAAGACCGACTTCTTTGAAGCTTCCGGTACGGGCACTGGGATGTTAACGTTCACCGGCGGGAGCATGATCCCAAAGAACAGACCGGTGGTAGCTTGAGTCACTTGTTCCACAGGCATAGTGAATAGGGAAGCAGCCTGCGGTCCATAGGCTACACCTCCAGGTGAGGCGGCTCATGGGTTGCACTTGCAGCTGGAGCAGTTTGAGCCATTGAACGCCATTGTTGTCTGATTTCTGCGCCAAGCAAGAGACTAAATCTTAGTAACTTGAAACCCGAGGGCAACCATTAGCGAACCGCGATTGGTTCGCGAATCACGACACACGAAGTGTGGAGTGGAAAGAGGAAAAGGTCCCACCAGGCGTGCCAGAATCTGTTCCCCTCCGAATACAGAGACACGACCGCGTAGGTTTGTCTTGCCTGAGATTCGGGGCAGATACTATTTGGTTTTATCCGTCCACCTCTCCGAAGATGCCAAGTTGATTTATGGCACCGTGTATCGGAGGTTTAGACGGATGCGGCCGATGTAGCAAACTTCGTCAGATTCCCCCTCGCTTGAGGGGTTTTTGATTGTGGGGACGCTCTTCCCTGCAGGCGCAAGCCCCTGCAGTTAATTACGCTACCGCATCGCGGTAACAACTTTCTCCTTCTCCATAATTTCACTTCGTGTCGTGGGTGTTTGTTTTGTTTGTGGTTGCCCATGGATTGTATACGGAGACAAATTTATATCGTCGCCAGTAGGACGTGGATTAGTCCAAATCCGTATTTTCTTAGATTTGGGTTTGGGAGGTTTGTGTTTAAGGATACGTTAGCCTTATTTGAGGCTAAGATCAACTTAAACGTTTGTTAAGGATACGTTAGTCTAATTTTAGACTAAGATTAACTTAATGGGATCGTTTAGATCCGACAAGAGAGCATTTGGGCTCTATTGTTTAGTTTAATGACATTGCGGTCGATAGGTAGTTTAAGGACATTGCGGTCCAATGTTAGTTTTAAGACGTTGCGGTCAAGGTTAAGGATATCATAGTCCATGGATTTTAAGGACTCCACAGTCCAGCGTTAGTTTTAAGACATCACGGTCAAGGTTAAGAACGTCATAGTCCGTTGTTAGTTTTAAGACATCCCGGTCAAGGTTAAGGGCATCATAGTCCATGAGTTTAAGGACCCCACAGTCCGTTGTTAGTTTTAAGACATCACAGTTAAGGTTAAGGACATCATAGTCCATGAGTTTAAGGACCCCACAGTCCGTTGTTAGTTTTAAGACATCACGGTCAAGGTTAAGGACGTCATAGTCCATGAGTTTAAGGACCCCACAGTCCGTGAAATGTATGGTTGTTGGGACCCGTCACCTCTTTGAAGACGTTGAGGAATTACAACGACAGGTATCAAACGAGTGAAGAGATGTACCCTTGAACCAAGGTAGATTAAATGATCTGTAGCCCAATTTAGAACCAAGACCAATTAATTATATTGTGAGCCCATTGGCTCAGTTAAGTCTGGATTGAGGACTTATGGCCAACTTGGGCTAAGTCCAATTAAGTCTGGCCTGTTTGACATTTGTCTGATTCCAGTCCACAAAAGTTTTAAGGGGCTTGATGACATTCCTGTTATAGCTCTGGATGTTATTCAATTTTGAGGTTCAGTTAAAGGGGAGGCCTTGCCTCTGAAAGATCAGCCAATTTGGCTAAAAGTAGTGTTGAACACTAAATAACAAAAGTGTTAAACACTAGAGACAGGATTCTCAAACTAGTGTTAAACACTAAAAGAACAATCAGTGTTAAACACTAGAAATATAGTTTTCGATTTAGTGTCGAACACTAGAAAAATTATCAGTGTTAAACACTGTAAATAGGATTTTCAAATTAGTGTTAAACACTAAGAAAAATCAGTGTTAAACACTGGGGACAAAGGTCTCGAATTAGTGTCAAACAGTAAAGGAAGAGGGGTCACGTGTGGACACGTGAGAGTGCCCAGATTCCCCTTATTTTGCTCTGCAAAAAGTGTTGAATACTTTTTATATTTGATTTTTAGAGCATCACGTGCTGACACGTGCCGGGGATTTGTGTGCTGATTTGCCAAGGGGTCACGTGGTAACACGTGAGAGCGCCCAGAGCTTCTATTTCTTCTATTTTTTCTTTCTGTGCTTCAGGGGTCACGTGGAGCACGTGAGGCGTTGCCTCTGAGTTCTTTTTGTGGTTCTTTACAGGGGTCACATGGGGACACGTGACCCTGGTTCTTTGCATGTTTTGAAGATCTGTTCATCTTTTAAGAATTAAATTCTTCATAGGGTTAAACCCTAGCAATAACTTTAGAGGAATTAAATTCCCACTTTCTTTTTTGAAGAATTATATTCTCGGATAGGGTTAAACCCTGATTTACATTCTGTAGGAATTAAATTCCCATATATGTGAAGAATTAAGTTCTGGCATAGGGTGAAACCCTAATTTCCTTTTAAGGGAATTAAATTCCTGTGAATTTGAGAGAATTAAGTTCTCGATTAGGGTTAAACCCTAGTTCTGTCCATTTTGAAGGAATTAAATTCCTATAATTTTGGAGAATTGAATTCTCATATAGGGTTAAACCCTAATTTTATCTTGGAGGAATTAAATTCCTATAACTTTGTGAGAATTAAATTCTCAAAACTCAATTCCTCCTCTATGTTTTAGGTCTGCATGGCAGGATCTCAACCCAATGAGAATTAAATTCTCAATTTATGGGGAGATGTGCACTTTGCAGATCTTCAACCAGAGAAAGAACTAAGTTCTTTTCTCTATAGAAGAGTTAAACTCTTGTGAGAATTAAATTCTCTTTTTGAAGCCTCTTTTTTCTTACCTAAGGTTTTTCTTTGTAGAGAATCAAATTCTTCTTTCTGAATTTTCAAGATTCTAAGGCTCTATATCTCTCTGTGTGTCTCTCCTCTTTTTTTTTTTTAACTCTCTCCCTTGGCACCTATTTATAGGAGAAGGAAAAGAATCACTCTGTTTAGTGAATTTTTCATTGGAAGATTTGATTTGTTTATTGAGATATTTGAATTATTTTCATCATTGATCCGGACCTTTAAATTATTAGGTGAATTTTATTCACCGTTGGATTTTAAATCCAAAGATATTCTTTTGTTATTTCGGTTAGATTTAGAGGGAAATCTTTCCATGTCCAAGATTTTTCCATAAATTGGTGATATTTAATCACCCTCGGATTTTTAATCCAACGGTTTCATTTAATTCTTCTCCATTTTGGAGAGATTTAAATGATCTTATTCAAAATTTAATTCTGTTGAACAGCAAGGCTTTTAAAGCCAGTCACGTGTGAGCGCGTGACCCATGGTCACGTGTAAGCACGCGACCCCCGGTCACGTGTAAGCACGCGACCCCCGGTCACGTGTAAGCACGTGAACCCCCGAAACTTTTTCTCCTCTTCTTTGCTCTGTTCTTTGCCGCTGCTTAACCACCACGTGCCAACACGTGACCCCTGGTCACGTGTAAGCACGTGACCCCCTGAACTTTTTCTCCTCTTCTTTGCTCTGTTCTTTGCCGCTGCTTAACCATCACGTGCCAACACGTGACCCCCGGTAACGTGTAAGCACGTGATGCCTCTTCTGAAGCTTTTCCTGATTTTTTAATCAGGGAACAAAGGTCATACATGTGGGCGTCCATTACTCCTGCAAAAGAAAAATCAACAAAATTAGCAGGCAGACTGATTAAGCAAGGTGATACAATTCATCAAGAAATAAAATCCCATTCTTTAACCTCCAAGATTCATGAAAAACTCTTAAGAGTTCTTCTATATGATTTGGAAGGAGCAAAGCTCCATTGATGAACTAAGAAAATACATGGAAAATCTTTTAGAGAGCAGAGCTCTATTAATAGAACCCTAATAGGGTTCTCTTTAGTTCCTTTTAGATTCCTTTAGACCTATAGAGCAAAGCTCTGCTAAGTGAAATCCTAAATGGGTTTTCTTTAGATCAGGAATCTATTGAGAGCAAGGCTCTTAAAATTAATTTAATCTAATTTAATTTTTACCTAAAGATTCCCTGGTGTCTGAACTCTTAAAAGTGCTTAAACAAAAGAGCAAGGCTCTGAATAAAAATTCTTATGAAAAGATGGAAATCATCTAAGGGACCAAAGGTCCTATTTATAGGCATTGAAGAGCCATTTCAACTTCCAAAAGGTGGCGCAACGGTTGGAATTCTGCCACCGCTGCACTCACGTTTGGGGCCACGTAAGCGCAACTGTAGGGGGGCATTTGTTTACCCCAATCAGAGCAAAGCTCTATTCAAATTCCAAGGTGGGAGATGAAGCAACGCTTCTGTTTCCCCCAATCAGAGCAAAACTCCGTTTTAAAAATTCAAATAATAATAAAGGTGAAGCAACGTTTCAGATTGCTTGCGCTGCGCGCAACGCGCCACGTGTCAAAATCAGACACGCCAGCGCAAGGAGCGTTGCGCCCAAGATGGCGCACCCAATCAGAGCAAGGCTCTATTTAAAATAAAAATAAAGGAAGCAACGCTTCAGGCAACTTGCGCTCTGCGCTGCGCGACACGTGTCAAGCGCAGGTGCGCTTGCGCCAACTGTGCCAGCACTAAAACAGAATTAAAATTCCAGAAAGATCTTTCTGATCTTGTTAAAACAAGAAGATTACCTTCTGTAAAACAGAAGTCCTAGGATCAAAGATCCAACGGTGGGGAAACATCCCTAAATCACTCAGAGAAAGATCTCTTTAACTGATTTAACAAATCAATTGGCACTATATAAAGGCCCCCAGACTCCAAGTCTAAAATATACAGAGATAGAAATCCAGAACTCCTCTAAAACTTTGAGAAGAACTCAAAGAAAAGAAAAAGGTAAACTTTTGAATAAAAGAAAAATTTCTTCTAAAAAGATCAATGATCTAAGAACAAGATCAAGATCTTGGATAAAAAATAATAATAATAATAAAGAAGAAGTAATTTTACTTCTTTAGATCTTTCGATCTATATAAAGGCACAGCCTTTTTGATGAACCATTGGTTCTTTAATCTTGAGGTAAAACCTCTTGAAACAAGAAAAAACTTGTTTTCTTTGATCTAAATTTGATCAAGAGATTAAACAGTACCCTGCACTTGTAAAATTTGCACTGTTGCGCTCTTGGGTTGGCGCAAGCTACCAGAGAGCGCCACGTGTCAGCCCCAGAACAAACTGCGCCTTGCGCTTTACAAAAATGAGCATTGTGCTCTTGGATTGGCGCAACTCACCAGAGCGCGCCACGTGTCAGCAGCGCAATAGCGCAGCGCAATAGCGCAGCGCACTGTGCTTGCGCTCACCAGAGCGTGACACGTGTCACCATCATATGAGTTTGAGCCTTGCGCTCCTCAATTGGCGCAAAGCGCCTGACAAGCCACGTGGGGTGCTGTCAGAGCATTTAATGCAATGCATTATTAAAAGGGCAGAGCCCAATAAAAAGGTCTATCAGACCAAGATAAAAATGCTATGCATTATTAAAGGGTAGAGCCCAATTAAAGGTCTAATAGGCCCAAATAAAAAATGCAATGCATTAATAAAAGGGCAGAGCCTAAACAAAGGCCTAACAGGCCGAATACAAATAAAATGTTGAACATTTTCAACTGGACTTAGCCCAATACTGGCTGTAAGCCCTCAAATTAAATTGAACTGAGCACAACTGCTCTCTCAAATCAATTTACATCCGGTTCAAGGGTACATCTCTGAACTCCTCTGATATTTGTCGTTGTAATCCTTCAACGTCGTCAGAGAGGTGACGGGTCCCGACAACCACACATTGCTACGGACTGTGGGGTCCTTAAACTAATGGACTAATGCGGGAATGTTGGACTAATGCGTCCTTAAACCAATATCCGTCCCCAAATTGGGAACATTGGACCACCATGTCCCTAAACTGGCAATTGACCGCAATGTCATTAAACTAAACAATAGAGCCAATTGCTCTCTTGTTGGATCTAAACGATCCCGTTAAATTGATCTTAGTCTGGAGATTAGGCTAACATATCCTTAACAAACGTTTAAGTTGATCTTAGTCTCAAATATGGCTAACGTATCCTTAAACCAAAACCCTAATCCAAATCTAAGAAAATACGGATTTGGACTAATCCACGTCCTACGGACGACGACATAAATTAGTCTCTGTATACAATCCACGGACAACCACAAACAAAACAAACACCCACGACACGAAGTGACCAGCAGGAGAAGGAGAAAGTTGTTACCGCAATGCGGTAGCGTAATTAACTGCAGGGGCTTGCTCCTGCAGGGAAGAGCGTCCCCACAATCAAAAACCCCTCGAACGAGGGGGGATCTGACGAAGTCTGCTACATCGGCCGCATTCGTCTAAACCTCCGATATACGGTGCCATAAATCAAATTGGTATCATCGGAAAGGTGGACGGATAAAACCAAATAGCATCTGCCCCGAATCTTAAGCAAGACGTCTCTCTGTCGTCGCGCCGCCATTCGGAGGGGAACAGATTCTGGCACTCCCGGTGGGACCTTTTCCTCTTTCCACTCCACACTTCGTGTGTCGTGTTCGCGAACGAATCGCGGTTTGCTGTGGTTGCCTGTGGATTTGAGGTACTTAGACTTGGTGTCTTACTTCGTGCAGAAAACAGAAGATCAATGGTTTCAAACTGCACTACCTGCAACTGCAACTCTCGCTCCGTCCTTGCTGGAGGAGTGACTTACGGGCCCCAAGCGGCCTCCCTTTTCAGGATGCCAGTGGAGCAGGTAACTCAAGCCACCACTGGACTATTCTTCGGGACCATGCTCCCACCGATGAGCTTCAATGCCCTAATGACGTTGCAAGAAGCCCCAAAGAAGTCGGTCTCTGATCGACTTACCACTGCTGCGGCCCCTCTCAACGGGTCGCCCAACTTCAATACCTCAGTTTTCAACAGACTGGGCCAGAGCGTCTATAAGCCCGCGATACCCGAAACTGCCATCCCAAAGCGGATAGCCATCCCGGCTCAAGCGGAAAAAATCATTGGAAAGGCTCCTCCTTCCAAGAAGTCAGTTTTTAGAAGGCTGGCCATTCCGGTTTCTGTTCCAGGAGAGGTCCTCAAAGCTGCTTCCCCCGCTCAGAAATCTGTTTTTGACCGTTTGGACACAATTTCTCAATGGACGTCAGTCTTCAAGAGGCTGACACCCGCGACAGCCCCTCACCTGAACAGGGGGCAAGACATTCCCGTCACTGAACCAATCCCAACAACCTGTCACGCCCGACGTCGCTACTGGCGCCGGATAAGGAAGACTGGGGGCAACTCCCCCTCTGGGTTAATCCCGCCAGCTCCAACGGTGGAAGTTAATGCTGCTGTTCCGACGGGGAACAGCTTTGAGCTGCTGAACAGGGTACGCAGGAATTCACCAACTGCTGTGCTCAAAAGGTCTCCTCCACCGGTAGAGACCGTCGTAGAAATAAAGCCGGAGCAGTCTCCTCAACGGCCGTCTTCCAAAATCTTCAAAACTTGGCGACGAGTCAAAGAATCGGTGATTGATCCGAGTTTCTCCCATCAGCGTAAGATGTCGAAATCCCGATAGGAAGAAGGCCGCCCTGTTAAGCAACGGAAGACGACAGCCACCTGGGTGCCCAAAGCAATGGCCCCCTCAACTTCGACGGCCCACAAGAGAAGAAGGCCAGAGAAAATCCCCACGCCTGCAGCGAACGTCAAAGCCAGTGAACCCAAACGCCCTAAGTCCGGGGGCATTGTGGTACACACCGTCTACATGGAGTCCGGGAAAGAGGACAGCCGTATATCCACATGTCATCGACCGCTTACGTGATCAGTGAATAAGGCTCAAGAACAGCAGCAGAAGCTCCAAGAAATGATGACTGCAATGGCCGCACTCACTGGGCCAAAAGAAAGCCTAGAAGCATCCTCGGATCAGCGCCAGGAGCAAGAAACCGACGCCGAATTCCTTCGCAGGATACTAGAAAAGAAGGACAAAAAGGCTGCAGAACAAGCAGCCAATATAAAACGAATGGCCCTTCTGTTCCAGGACATGGTGGGTATAATGATCCAGCAGGATCCTCCTGCTGAAGATCCTCCGATTGTCCTTGAAGATGACAGAGGAGAAACATCAAATCCTCCACCATCTCTGTCAACAGCCAAGGAGGAAACCATTTCCAAGGCCGCACTAGACGATTATATTGCTCAGCAAATACGAGCTCACCAGGTAAATAAAGCGGCTGGCCAAATTGTCAAGACCGGACGACCCTATCCGGACTGGTATGACCAAATCAGTTACCCGTCGGGATATTCGATCCCTAAATTCCATGTGTACAAGGGGACAGGGAATCCACATCAGCACGTCGCTCAATTCAGGGCCTTATGTGGCAACACTGGAGGCGATGACAAACTGTTGCTTCGCCAATTCGTCGGCAGCTTAGCAGAAATAGCCTTTGAATGGTATTCGGAGCTACCTAATGACTCTGTCAAAACATTTGCGGAGATGGAGCTATTGTTTACACAAAGATTTGCAAGCGCCAGCGAGCGCACCCCAATAACAGCACTGATTAACACCAGGGTAAGGCCAGACGAAACATGGGTCCAATACGCAACACGATAGCGAAACTTATGGTCGAAATGCGAACAACGCATCGAAGAAGCACCTGCGGTAGGCATGTTCGTGGGCACTCTTGATCCACAAGCGACCATCTCCCAATTCGGAGAAATACTAATTGATTTTACTTGGCCTCAAAGATTATTTGGAGGATTTTATCCTCCATTGGATTTTTAATCCAGTGAATTTTATTTCACGGAATATATATATTCTGGTTTTTAACAAGATTAGGGAAATATTTTCTCACAGATAGAATTTTATTTCTATCAATCAGTGATTTTTAATTATCATTGGATTTTTAATCGAAGGTGCTCTGTTTAATAGAGCACAATTTTTCTTTATTTAGAAACATTAGGGAAATATATTTCCAAAATAAAATTTAATTCAATTATTGGATTTTTGATCTAACCGAAAATATCTTTCTCGCTTAGAAAGATTAGGGAGATATTTTCTCCTAATAGAATTTAATTCCATCATTTGATGATTTATCATCACCATTGGATTTTTAATCCAACGGCTCTGTTTAATAGAGAATATCCCGGATTTTAGGAAAATATTTCTCATATGTAGAATTTAATTCTACTCTCTTTAGTTTGGACACTGGCGCTCACGTGCTATGCATATGGGCACCACTTATGAATTTAATTCTTATATAACAGGCGCTTATGTGCTTTGCACGGCGGCGCTCATGCGTGTTACACGTGAGACTCTACCATAAGATTTAATCTTATAAGAGGCCGACGCTGGCACTCATGTGGGGAGCACGTGAGACGCTGCCTCATTGGGTTTGAACAGAGCTTGACTCTTTTTATTGTGTTTAATTAATAAGGGAATGTTCCCCTCCGAATGGCGGCGCGACAACAGAGAGACGTCTTGCCTGAGATTCGGGGCAGATGCTAATTGGTGCTATCCATCCACCTCTCCGAAAATGCCAAGTTGATTTATGGCACCATGTATCGAAGGTTTAAACGGATGCGTCCGATGTAGCAGACTTCGTCAGATTCCCCCTCACTTGAGGGGTTTTTGATTGTGGGGACGCTCTTCCCTGCAGGCGCAAGCCCTTGCAGTTAATTACGCTACCGCATCGCGGTAACTACTTTCTCCTTCTCCAGATGATCACTTCGTGTCGTGGGTGTTTGTTTTGTGTTTGGTTGCCCGTGGATTGTATACGGAGACTAAGTTATGTTGTCGCCCGTAGGGCGTGGACTAGTCCAAATCCGTAGTTACTTAGATTTGGGTTTGGTGTTTTAGTTTAAGGATACGTTAGCCATATTGAGGCTAAGATCAACTTAAACGTTCGTTAAGGATACGTTAGTCTGATTTGAGACTAAGATCAACTTAACGGGAAGAGAATTTAGGGGCTCTCTTGTTCCAGTTTAGGGACGTAGTGGTCCGTTTAATATACGGCCGCCGGGACTCGTCACCTCTCTGACGACGTTGAAGGATTACAACGACAGGTGTCAGAGAAGTTCGGAGATGTACCCTTGAACCAAAGTTGATTGGGGGTCTTATAGTCTGTTTGAATGTTTAAGGATACGTTAGCCAGATTTGAGGCTAAGATCAACTTAAACAGGATGTTTAGATCTGACAAAAGAGCTTTTGGGGGCTCTATTGTTCCAGTTTAGGGACGTAGTGGTCCATAGGTAGTTTAAGAACATTGCGGTCCATTCCCAGTTTAGGGACATGGTGGTCCATTGTTCCCGTTTTGGGGACGGATATTAGTTTAAGGACGCATTAGTCCATGGATTTAAGGACCCCATAGTCCATATGAATATGTTTAAAGACGCATTAGTCCATTAGTTTCAGGACGCATAAGTCCATGGGTTTAAGGAACCCACAGTCCGTATAGGTGTGTTTAAGGACACATTAGTCCGTGAGTTTAAGGACCCCACAGTCCGTATTGTTAGTTTAAGGACGCTTAAGTCCATGAGTTTAAGGACCCCACAGTCCGTATCGATGTGTGGTTGTCGGGACCCATCACCTCTCTGACGTCGCTGAAGGATTACAACGATAGGTGTTAGAGGAGTTCAGAGATGTACCCTTGAACCGGATGTAAATTGATTTAAGAGAGCAGTCTTTCTCAGTCAATTTAATTTGAGGACTTACGGCCAGAATTGGGCTAAGTCCAGTTGAGAATATTCAACATTTTTATCTTTGGCCTATTAGGCCTGTGCTAGGGCTTTGCCCCTGTTTAATAATGCACTGCATTTTCTTTTGGCCTGCTAGGCCTTTTTGATTTGGGCTCTGTCCCTTTTAAATGATGCACAGCATCTTTTTTTGTTTGGGCTCTGCCCTTTATTAAAATAATGCATTGCATTTTTTTTAATTGGGCTTGGCCCTTCTGTAAATAATGCAGTGCATTAATCAAACTGACAGTGGCCGTGTGGCCTGTCAGGCGCTTTGCGCTAATTATTGAGCGCGAGCGCATGTGGAGGTGACACGTGTCACGCTCTGGTGAGCGCAAACGCAGTGCGCTGTGCCAGTGCACTGCGTTGTTGAGCTACTGACACGTGGCGCGCTCTGGCGAGTTGCGCCAATTTCAGAGAGCAATACTCTATTTTAAAAGCGCATAGCGCAAGTGGTCTTGGAGCTGACACGTGGCGCTCTCTGGTGGCTTGCGCCAACCCAGGAGCGCAACAGTGCAGATTTGCAAGTGCAAGGCACTGTTTTAATTTCTTGATCCAATTTTGGATTCAAGAAAAGAATCTTGAAGATTCCAGAACCAATGGTTCATGAAAAAAGCAATGCTTTTGTTATTATTTATATTTCTTTTATTGAAGATCCTTGATCTTGTTCTTAGATCAATGATCTTTTCAGAAGAAATTCTTCTTTTTTATTCAAAGGTTTTACCTTTTTTTCTCTTCTTGAGTTCTTCTCAAAAATTCTTTTGAGTTCTCTCTCTATTTCTATCTCTGTTTTTCTCTCTGTGTTTTCTTGTGTTTTGAATTGGGGTCTAGGGGCCTTTATATAGTGCCCATTAATTCGTTAAATTTGTTAAAGAGATCATTCTCTGAGTGATTTGGGGATTTTTCCCCACCGTTGGATTTTTGATCCAAGGGCTTCTGTTTTACAAAAGACAATTTTCTTGTTTTAACAAGAACAGAAAGATCTTACTGGAATTTTAATTCTGTTTGGCGCAAACGCACCGGCGCTTGACACGTGTCGCGCAGCACACAGCACAGCGCAACTGTGCTGACACGTGTCGCGCAGCGCAGGGCGCAGCGCATCTGAAGCGTTGCTTCTGTTAATTTTGTTTTAAATAGAGCCTTGCTCTGATTGGCTGCGCTGCCTTGGGCGCTGCGCTGACGTATCAGCTTTTGACACGTGGCGCGTTACGCGCAGCGCAAGGAATTTGAAGCGTTGCTTCAATTTTTGAATTTTTGAAATTCAAACAGAGCTTTGCACTGATTGGGGGAAACAAATGCCCCCCCACCGTTGCGCTCACGTGGCGCACACGTGAGTGCAGCGGTGGAAAGATCCTAGCCGTTGGATCAACTGAGGAGTTGAAGGGGCGCAAGCGCCTATAAATAGGACCCTTGGTCCTCAGTAAATGATTTACCATTTTCAAGAACTTGAATTTTCAGAGCCTTGCTCTTGATTTTAAGAACTTTAGAGCCTTGCTCTCGTTTCTTTTCAAGAACTTCAGAGTTCAAAACCTAGAATCATCTTAGGTAAAATTTAACTTAAATTAAATTAAATTAAATTAATTTTAATTAACAGAGCTTTGCTCTTATAGATCTTTGATCTAAAGAAAACCCCTTTGGGGTTTCATCAACAGAGCCTTGCTCTCAAGAGTCCATAGATCTACAGAGATCTTGTTTCATGGGTTCTAACCCATGAACAGAGCTTTGCTCATGGATCAAATATAGGTCTTTTTTATCTGAAAATGAAGAACTCCTAAGAGTTTTCATGGATCTTTAAGATCCCGAAATTTTTAATTCTTCCAAGAGTTAAATTTTCTTTTTTGATGGATCTTTCCATCATTATTGCAGAGCTAGGCTCTTTTTAGGAAATTTTATTCCCCTGAGACCAGAGTTTGACAAATGTCACTCTGTGACAGAGCTTTGCTCTGAAAGAGGAGATTTTCTTCTTGTCTCTAGGGATTTCCCATTAATGAGAATATTCTCTTGGGGGTCTCTTCATTAATTGACAGTCTCATCCAATGATGGGGCTGTCTTATTAACTGGTGCACTGTCATCCAGATTTTGTGGGTCCCCTTTTGGTCCCCTACCCACTGCATTGCAGTGTGGTATAAATTTTAAAATGCCAAGCGTTGGAATTACAACACTGACGGCTGATTTTTGTCCCTCCGCAGGAAACATGTCTGCTAATTTGTCCTTCCCGTTTGTTCGCTCGGAGGGAGGATTTCCCCAGGCGCTAATGGACCGAGTGGTGCTCTCTCTCATCAAGGATCATGACCCCGAGCACAAGAGCCTTCACCTGTGGGGTAGGTGGTATAATGAGATCATTCAGGGTCGCCGAAGTTTCAGTTCCGCCATGCCGTCTAAGCCCATATTTTCGCTCCCCTATGCGGATGAACCCCCGGTGAAGTATGCCGTGGAGGTCAAAAATTGGAATTCGGATGACCTCCTCCAGCCTGCGATTGGTGCTATTCCCGTGCAACTGCCGCCGGCAATAGACATTTTAGGGAGCCGAATCTGTCAGGGTGAAGCACACCCTTAGGGACAGGCCTATAACATTGGATTGATCCCGCGACCACCCGCCGGATATTTGCAGTAGGCCCGGTACATCTTATCGGCGAAGAGGACTCATCTGATGAAGATTGGTCTGTATTCGGAAATCTACGTCTCGCACTTTGAGTATCCCTTTCCTCCAACGTGGTGGATTAAGGATTTTATTGAACAATGGAATATCCCCACCCACACCTTCCTGATGACGGACAGGGAAGTCTCTATCTCCTTGGAAGAGTTTGCTGAAATCTCAGGTCTGCCGATGAGGGGGGAGCATTACGAGGAAGTGCTTCCTCCTGACGAATACGTCTTCGCCACCAAGCCGTTGGTGTTTGATCTGACGCCGGAGAACGCTATTCAGCACCAGTTTCCGGGCTTGGTGAAGGTGCTGGACATCTATGAAGGGCTCTATCTGGAATCAGGGGTCCGGGGAGTCAGTTTCGCAGATTTTATCGCCCGCTTCATTCGACCGGAGTTTTTATCGGAGCGGAGCGAGAAGTTCGCCAAGCTTGACGACCCTTTTGGCTTCGGCTTGGACCGTCGACCAACATCGGAAGACGATCAAAAAGACTTTTATCTCCCCAGCGCCGCCGTCATGCCATTGTCAGAAATCGCCGTCCCGGGCATGGATGAGGAGACCTTTTTTGTAGGGTTCCTGGGATTGTGGCTGTGCAGCTTTGCGCTCCCAATGCACCCGCGCCACATGCGGCCGTCCGTTTTCTACCCAGCGCATCGGATGGTGGCTGGCCTGCAGTTGACAATAGGAATCGCCGGGTTGGCTCACCTCTATAATGGACTTAGCGTGGCGGCGGACGCTAATGAACCTGGGGTGCAGCCTGCTAATTTCCCGATGCACTACTTCACCTCATGGATGGAAATGCACGTGCACGGGGTGTTCGGCGTCCATAAGATCCCTCCGTTTTTTTGAGAAGTGCAGACTTCCAAGAGTCATGCGACTGGTCGGCGCTTCGATCGTGGTTGCGCCTCCGTGGGAGGCTAGGGGGTTGATCCTTC
Source organism: Agapanthus africanus (assembly GCA_030015575.1). Classification (NCBI taxonomy): domain Eukaryota; kingdom Viridiplantae; phylum Streptophyta; class Magnoliopsida; order Asparagales; family Amaryllidaceae; genus Agapanthus; species Agapanthus africanus. The sequence goes on along the minus strand of JASDDO010000026.1, from coordinate 82,386,788 downwards.
GTCCACACCTGTTCGGAGCAAAGGTTTCTTTTTTGGACAAAGTCATAACTATAGGCTCAGAAACCTCCAAGTCGGTAGTGACGCTGCGCGACGACTTCAAGGATGGGGCCTCCGTACTGAAAGCTCGGGAGATTCATCACCTCTACTCCATTCGGCTGGGCTACCTGGTTTTCAGGCAGAACGAGACGGCACTATTCATGAGGTATAACCCCCACCGGTTCGCCCAGCAATCAAGCTATCACCAAGGGATCCCGCTTGAGGCATTTTTGGAAGAACTCATGGCCAGCCGGGAGGGGATAAGGAGTGCGATGCACCATTTCATGCGGCTTAACACGGGCTCCTATTTCTTCATCAGTGAGCCGAGCTGTGTTCCCAAGGTCCTCAACGATTACGTGGCTTGGTACGCGCACGCAATGGGTCCAGTTATCCACATGGAGAAGCGCATGCTGGTTGACCGCAAGGGTGCGCCTCCTGGCGGCGACTGCAAGGCTCCCGTGAAGCCGAGGACCCCGGTCATTCCTCCACTGAAAGGTGCTGGAGTTGGACCTCCGCGCGTGTTGAGCCCTCCGCGCGGATTGCCACTTCGCGATACTGTGGATGAGCCACCAGCCCCCCGTGCTCCAGTGGAGACGGTAAATATGGTATCACCGGAGTCCGGCGTAGGCGTGGATATCGGGACCCGCCACCCTAAGGTGCCTGCAAAGCGCAAGTCGATCTTGGGTGCACCCAGGGCTGACGGGCAGAAGAGGAAGAAGAACTTGCTCCTCTCTCTCGATGCTATCCTCGGTTTAGAGCCTCAGGCCCCTCTTGCCGAAGGTATAAGCGAGTATGGCAGCAATAAGGGCTTCTCGGTAGATCCAGCAGATATCGATCTGGCGGCCGCCATCGCGGCTTCTGAGCGATCAGCGAGGCTTGAAGCGATGTTGAATAAACTCGCTCAGTCAGGTAATCATTAGCTGCATTCTTCGTCATTTTATCGCATTTTTATCATTATTTTTTACTAATACTTTCTCCCATTTTTCAACAGGTGTCACTACCGAAGAAGCCATCGCTGCCTCTTTGAAAACCTTCCAGGAGGAAGAAAAGAAGCACGCTTTAAAGGGCGTTGGTACGTCTCGCCTTATTAAGTTTTTTGTCCTCTTTTCTGATGGATAACCTAACCTTCTTCCTTTGTCTCTTTGCAGGGGCTGCGCCAACTGATGCGGGGACTCTTCCCGGGCCGGCTACTGAAGTCCCGGTTTCTTCGGGGCTGCCGCGAGAGCCTCGACTCGAAAAGTCGGTGAGGGATGCCTTGAAGGATTTGGAGGCATCTCTGTTCACGGACGATGATGCCTCAATGAAGGAAGCTTTGGAGAGCTCCGTCTTGACGGCTCGGGAGGAGAGAAAGCGGTTGAGGCGTGAGGCGAAGGCACGCAGGGCTGCTTTGGCCGTGGGAGCGAGCCCAAGCACCGTCCCTCGTGCTGATACCCCCTCAGAAGAGCCCCCGGTCGCCTTGTCTACAGCTCACAGACAAGCGGCGCGCGCAAATAGGGAGGCTAACGATAAGTCCACCTCGGGTAATTTATCTTTCAAGAGTTTGATGTAAGGATTGTGAACCTGTCGGTTCTGATATATCTTGTCCTGCAGGGCCGAGTCCAACCGAAGGGGAGACGGAAACCGTCGAACCTAAGGGGATAGAGGAAGAGGCACCGGCTGAACCCGAGCCGACGATGGGCGACGTCGCCGGGGTTGCTGGACCTGAGCCGGGGACTGAGGGAGCTACACCAGAGAAGGTCGTTGATACCGAGCCTGAGGTAGCGGCAAATGAGACGACTGCTATAACCGAGCTTGGGGCAGCGGCGGATGGAGCGCCCGAGACCGGCGACCCCACGGCGACGGCGGACGAGACAGCAGCGCCAGCCGAGCCCAAGATAGTAGTGGGTGAGACGAGCACAACTCCCGGGGACAAGCCAGCCGCTCTTTCTCAAGAGTCTGGAAATGCTCCAATCATTGCTCTCCCTGTCTACGGTCCTCCGCCGTCTCCTGGTCGCGCGAGCACGACGACAGCCCCCGTCGAGTCCGGTGATGAGGCCACAGGAGGTGGACTCGTATCGATGGAGGAGGGAGACGCCTCCGTTTCGGCTGGTGGCTCATCAGGTAAATTTCGGGTTACCGTTTCCCCTTTTTTATCTTGCAATCCTTTCCTGACATGTGTATCTTTATTTTTAACGTAGGTGCGGCCAGTGCCGATGCTCCATTGCTCGAGGGAGCGCCGTCAACTACTGCTTTGGCGGTGGCCACCTCTCAGCCTTCCCATGTACCATCGCAGATGTCACACCCCGCTTCCCAGAGTACGCAAGATTGGGCACGTGACATAGCCAACCATGCTACCTGTGGGTAGGAAGTATCCATCCACAGTCACATTACGGCTGTAGAGATATCAAGAACAAGATAAAAACTATCTAACACATGTCCAAATCCAGAATAACAAGAGTCAATGATAAATAAGTGCGGAAGCAAATGATCCAATACAATAATAGAAAAGTATGTCCCATAATGCGGGCTCACATCTGGAAATAAGAATGCAGGAAATAAAACTAATCACTACAGAACTCACAAATCAGCCTGCTGGCTGAAGTACTACTGCTCGGTCAGCGACAGTGGTAAAGAATCTGGGCCATGCAAAACCCAGACGTCAGCGCGTCATGTCAACCAATAATATAATATGAACAGGGTAAAAGGCAATGCATAAATAAACATGAATAAAGCAATAGTATGAAACAAGCAGTACAGGGTAGTGTGCGGTGGGTAACTAAACTGTTCTATCGGGTTTTCTATTCTAAAGTCTTTGAAATCAATTCGAGTAATCCTCCATGTAACTCAAAGGATATGTCCCGTTACCCCCCGGGACCACGGATCAGGAAGATGGGAACCAATAATGGTTCTGTCCCGTTGCCCCCCGGGACCACGGATCAGGAAATGTAAGAGTCACGAATGGCTCTGTCCCGTTACCCCCCGGGACCACGGATCAAGTAATACCCTTTTAAGTTACACTTTAGATTACCCTTTTGATTTCCCCATACCCCCAGGTTATACGTGTCCGGTCAGGTATTCAGTAGTCAAGGACTAATGCCAACACAGGATCAGGTAACAGATCAGGTTTGTCTGGATAGACAATAGGAATGGTCCATGAGGACTCCATGTCAGGTTTGTTGGCATTAGGCATGAGATCGGTAACAGGTCAGTCATGGTACATCAGGTCAAGTCGATAGTAAAGGGTACCATGTCCGGTGCATCGGTATATATATATCATGTGTAGCAAGGTCAGGTCAAGATGTAACACAATCGAGGGTGTGCTCACAACAGGTATATAATCGAACTAGGATTAACAGCAGGAAGTAAGCAATAAAGTAAACAACAATAAGCAGTTCATTTAATCACAATGGTGCATTAACATAGTGCAGTCGTATTATCATATTAACAGGTTTGAGAACCCCTTGCGGTGCGTTAGATCACATGATGGTGCAATACCGTCATATCAATATCAGAATGTAATAGAGCTACCTGTGTACGGCTATCGTCCTTTAGACGGTAAAATGTGATTAACGGGTAACTTCGTTATTAGGGTTAAAGTGGCAAAATGTGATTTTAGGTTAACTGTATCATGATATATGTCATATTGCGTCCAAATGAGAAAATAGCTATACCTAGTTAAGTTTGCAAGTTTAATGAGTCAAAACACGTTTAATTGTATAGTATAGCATGTAGCAAGTGATACTTGCCTCGACGGTTCGCGAACCGGGAAAAACGGACGTAACGTCGGCGGAAAAACATGCGACGGACGCACGGTTCACGAATCGAATCCAAACAACGAACAGTGGGACCACGCGGACCGGGGTACCTCGCTGGAACGTCGGGTCAAGTCGTCGGCACGGCCGAATTCCGGCGAGATGCAAAACAGTGACAAAAGTTTAGAAACCCTACGTACGGACAAAGATCAACCAGAGGGGAAAAAGGAAGGAGGAAGGTGAAGGGAAGCTTACTGGGATTGCAAGGGTTGCGACCGCGACGGGGTCGACGGCGGCGTTTCCGGCCAACCGGAGAAGTGCTAGGGTTGCTGTTGGGTCTCTGTTGCGGCGCCGGGCACTCGGGAGAAGGAGGAGGGTGTTGAGGTCGGGAAGAGGGGCGAAGGGGAAGGTGCTGGCGTCGTCGGCGACGAGTTGCGGCGGCGACGGCGAGCAGCGATGGGTGCAGGTGGCTACGGCGTAGGTGCACGGGGACATGGGGAGAGGAGGAAGGAGGGCTGTGGTTGCGACGAGGATGATGGTGGTGGTGGCGTCGGCGTTGGGCTGCGGCGGCGACGGGCACGGTGGCTGGGCTAGTGTTCGCGATGGGGTTCTCGTGAGGGTTTTCCTCTGCGCGTGGGTTCTGGGATAATGAAGGAGACGAGGATACGTAATATATAGGGGATAGAGAGAGAGAGAGGGTTAGAAAGAGAGAGAGACAGAGAAAAAGTAGAGAGAGAGAGATAGAGATTAGAGAGAGATAGAGAGATTACGGGGATGTGGGGCCCACGGGGACAGCAGCCTCGTGATAGGCTGGAAAAGATTTGTGGGGGTTTAAAAACGAATATTAAAAGATTTTTAAAATATTAAATTAACAGTAGGATTAGTATATATATTATAGTTTTGATTATATTATTAAATTGGGATTTTGGCGCTAAATGAAACATTTCCAAATCGCGCCCGGGTTGCGCCCAAAAATTTGAAATTTAAATAATAGGATTTTAAGCGGGTTCCAAATTTTAAAATGAAATGTTTTATGATTAAAAAGCATGCCCCCAAGTCGGACACTTGCACGCGCGCGTAGCCATCCAAACTCGCCCGTTTCACCGAACGGGATGAAAACTCGACGCGCGGACGCTACCACGCGGCTAGGGGTAACGAGTAGGCCAAGATAGATATTTTTAATTTCATTTTAGGTGCTAAAATTTGTTATATGCAAAAATGACTTAGCCAGTTAAAATTTTACTGTAGGACCCAAACAAGCAAGATAAATAAAATGAGCGATGTCAAACACTCAACCAGTAACAGAAATAGTAGTATTGGGCTCGGGTGTTACATCATACCCAACTACAAAAAGAATTTCGTCCTCGAAATTCCAAGAGTACAAGATAAAAAATCTACGGGAAAAGGTGAGGGAACTTTTGTCGGATCTCGTCTTCTCGTTCCCACGTGGACTCTCCATGCGATCGATCACCCCAGGAAACTAGCACAAGGGGGATAACCTTGTTCTTAAGAACCTTTTCCCTTCGATCCTTGATTTCAACCGGTCGCTCCTCAAAAGTTAGGTCCTCCCGTACAGTTAACTCCGAATGATCCAAGACGTGGGTTTCATCTCGAACATACCTTCGTAGTTGAGATACATGAAACACATCGTGCACACCTACCAAGGACTGTGGTAACGCCAAACGGTACGCTACCTCTCCAACACGCTCCAATATCTCGAAGGGTCCCACGAATCGAGGACTAAGCTTTCCCCGACTCCCAAAACGAATCACTCCTCTAGTCGGTGATATCTTCAAGAATACCAAATCACCCACGGCGAACTCTAGAGGTCTTCTTGACGTGTCAGCCCAACTTTTCTGTCTGTCTTGAGCTGCCTTCATATGCTTTCTGATGGCGTTAACCTTCTCAACGGTCTGTACTACCAAATCTGGTCCCAATAATCTTCATTCACCAACGTCATCCCAACAAACAGGTGAACGGCACTTACGACCATACAAAGCTTCAAACGGAGCCATCTGGATAGTTGCTTGGAAACTATTGTTGTAAGAAAACTCCACCAAGTGTAGATGATCCTCCCATGAACCCTTGAAGTCCAACATGCACGCTCTCAACATGTCTTCAAGAGTTTGGATCGTTCTCTCCGACTGACCATCAGTTTGAGGATGATAAGCTGTGCTAAACTTCAATCGAGTCCCCAAACTTTCCTGTAAACTCCTCCAGAAGTGTGATAAGAACCGAGTGTCCCGATCGGACACGATGCTCACCGGTACGCCATGCAATCTTACAATCTCCTGCATGTACCGTTCTGCCAAAGTCTCCGTTGATTGACCAACCCGAAAAGGAATAAAGTGAGCTGCCTTGGTCAACCGATCGACAATCACCCATACTGCATTGTTGCCCTTTGGACTCCGCGGTAAAGCCGTCACGAAATCCATGGTTATATGTTCCCACTTCCACTGAGGAATCGGAAGTGGTTGCAACAAACCAGCAACCCTTTGGTGTTCAGCCTTGACTTGTTGACATACCAAGCACTTAGCCACGAAGCGAGCAATCTCTCGTTTCATGCCTTCCCACCAGAATTATTGTCGAATATCTCGGTACATCTTTGTACCTCCCGAATGTACAGAGTAAGCTGAACTGTGTGCCTCCTTCATAAGCTCTTCACACACATCCCCCTTTGGCGCACACACACGGCTACCATACCTCAACGAACCATCTTCGTGGACCAGTAAATCTGTTCGTAGTCCAGCTTCAACCTGCTCTCGAAACCTTTGCAGTCTAGGATCCTGCGATTGTGCCGCTTTAATCTTCTCAACTAAGGACGACTGTACTTGCAACTGCATCAACTATCCCGTAGAATGTGGTAGCACAACCTCCAAGTCAAATCTTCGAAAATCCGCAATGATATCCCTCTGCGTAGTCAATACCTGAATCGCTGGTAACCGACTAAGCGCATCCGGCACGACGTTAACCTTTCCCGGATGGTACTTAAGATCAAGGTCGTAGTCGGCCATCAGCTCCAACCATCTACGTTGCCTCATGTTCAACTCTTTCTGAGTGAACACATACTTCAAACTCTTGTGATCTGTAAAAACTTCGACTCTCTCACCCAAAAGGTAGTGTCTCCAAATCTTCAATGCGAAGATCACAGCCGCAAGCTCCAAGTCATGAGTCGGGTAATTCTTCTCATGGGTCTTCAGTTGTCTTGATGCGTAAGCTACGACCTTCCCATGCTGCATCAAAACACATCCCAATCCTTTCCCAGATGCGTCGCTATGAATCACCAGTCCTCCGGAATTGTCTGGTACGGTCAGGATAGGGGCGGTTATCAACTTCTGCTTCAACGTCTCGAAAGCCAATGCACATTTATCCGTCCAAACAAAAGGTACTTCCTTGCGCGTAAGCTTGGTCAACGGTTCTGCCAAACGAGCGAAGTTCTCCACAAATCTCCTGTAGTATCCGGCTAAACCAAGGAAACTTCTTACCTCAGCCACATTCCTTGGAATAGGCCAATCTCGAACTGCTGCAATCTTCTCGGGATCGACGGCGATTCCATCGCCCGACACAACATGCCCCAGAAACTTCACTTCTTCCAGCCAAAATTCGCACTTACTCATCTTCGCATACAATTTCTCCTGTCTCAGTGTCTGCAGTGCGATCTTCAAATGCTCAGCATGCTCCTCCGAACTCTTCGAGTAAACCAGAATATCGTCAATGAATACCACAATAAACTGGTCCAAGAATGGTGAAAAGATTCGGTTCATCAAATCCATGAATATTGCCGGCGCATTCGTTACTCCGAAGGGCATCACTAGATATTCGAAATGCCCATACCGAGTTCGAAATGTCGTCTTGCAAATGTCTTCTGCTTTCACTCGGACCTGATGATATCCGGATCGCAAATCCAGTTTCAAGAATACCCTCGCGCCACTAAGCTGCTCAAAAAGTTCTCCAATGCGAGGGATTGGGTACTTGTTCTTAATAGTCACCCGGTTTAATTCTCTATAATCAATGCACATCCTTCTCGTGCCATCCTTCTTCTTTACTAGAAGAACTGGAGCTCCCCAAGGCGAGTTGCTGCTTCGAATCCAACCCTTCTCAAGTAATTCACCAACTTGCTTCTTAACTTCTTCCAATTCCACTGGTGCCATTGGATAATAAGCTTTAGATACTGGCGCTGCACCAGGAATAAGGTCAATCGCGAACTCCACGTCTCGCTTCGGCGGTAAGCCCGATATATCTTCAAATACGTCCATAAAGTCACGAACAACTGCCGGCTCTTCAGTACTATCAACTTCCATAGCTGCAAGAACACTGTTTGTCGGCCTAGCCCTAAACTCGACTGGCCCGATAGAACTGCTTCCCCCAGTGAAGGTAAACTCAGGATGTCCGGGAATCTGGAAAATTACCTTCCTTGCTCTACAGTCAATGTGGGCGTGGAAAGTGCCAAGAAAATCCATTCCCAAGACAACTTCATAGCTGCCCGTATCTATTACCAAGAAATCTGCAAAGAGCTCCCATCCGCACACAACAACTGTACAATCTCTACATTCCCTACTAGCTATGATTTTCCCATTCCCAGTGTGTATGTCCCAAAAACTAGACAGGGTCGTGCAGGTAATCGAGTGCGTAGTTATAAATTTGGATGACATAAAACAGTGGGATGCTCCGGAATCAAATAATGCCAATGCGGGAAAACCATGAACGAGTAAAGTACCTGAAACCACTTCTCCTCATGCCTTAGCTTCCTCGGCTGTCAAGGTGAAAGCTCGAGCCTGATTAGGTCCCTGAGTCAGCTGTTTCTGCCCTTGGAACGGTCTCTGCGGAGGCTTCTGTATATCATCTCTCGTGCGAAGCTTCGACGGACAGGCACCAACTGCGTGATCGGCCGCTCCACAAACCAAACAAAGTCCCAGCTTCCTTCGGCAATCCTTCTGCACATGCCCGGGCAAACGGCAGTAGTCACAAATCATGCCTTTTCTTCGATCAACGACCACAGGCTTCTTCATTGGTGCTACACCACGCCGATCCACTGGAATACATCTGCGCCCTTGGTCTCGATTAGGTACAAATGCGGGCTTCCTGGCCGCAACTGCTGTCTGCTGTAGGTTCCCTTTCATTCCCGATAAACTCTGTTGCTCCCGGGCTGCCGTAAGAACCTGCGAGAAAGTGGTCAAACCCAGGGAGACAATCTGCCTCTGGATGTCCACATCCAAACTGCGCATGAACCTTCGCGCCCTGTCTGCCTCGTTGGCGACTAAAGGTCCAGCGAAACGGCTGAGTCTCGTCCACTCCGCTGCATGTACGTCCACGGGTGCTCCATTTTGCCTCAGCCCAATAAATTTCTCTTCCATTTCCTCCCGTGCAGTCCGCGGGAAGAATTTCTCCAGGAAACTCTTAGAGAAATCCGCCCAACTGATTGGCTTGGGCAAGCGGGTCTCCTCCACAAGCCACCACTCTCGGGCGTAATCCACTAGCTGAATGCGCACCACATCAACTCTTTTGTCCTCTGGGATCTGTGCCGCAATCAGCAAATTCTCCGTGTCAATTAGCCACTGCTCGGCTGGCAGCGGCTCCTCCAGACCAGTGAAAGTAGTAGGACCCAAACGTCTGAAATCTGCCACGGTCCCTACTCGGTCAACTGGTTTCGCTCCAGCGTTGTTTACAGACTGCCGAATGGCCTGCAAACCCTCCTGAAATGAATCTGCTTGCTGCTGGATCAGCTCAGTATGGCTCTTCTGATTTTCCAACATTCCACGTATCACTCCCAACATGGCGGCTTCATCCACGCGCCTCTGATACGTCTTGAAATTCTTATCTGCCATATTCCTGAAATCAAAACACCCAACATTAGCATGATGATAGATTCAATATATAAATCAAGGCTAGAACTCCAAGATACTTAAATAGAGTACCGCATTGTAACTATGCCGCGGTATCATAGCCACAATTACTTAACTCCACCCAAGTCGCCTAAGTCCTAGAGATAACAAGAAATCAGGTTTTCGAGTTGACATGCAAAGTAAGTTTGCACGTCGATATAATTCGGAAGAATGTGATTCAAGAATGGTAAAACGGTCAAGGTGGTAGGACATGTTTCCTAAGCACGGGTATTCTGATTCGTGTATCGGGTACAATACCCAACTACAAAAGAATCAACCCAACTAACCTATAGCTCTGATACCAAAAGAACCATGTCACGCCCAGCTTCCCAGAGTACGCAAGATTGGGCACGTGACATAGCCAACCATGCTACCTGTGGGTAGGAAGTATCCATCCACAGTCACATTACGGCTGTAGAGATATCAAGAACAAGATAAAAACTATCTAACACATGTCCAAATCCAGAATAACAAGAGTCAATGATAAATAAGTGCGGAAGCAAATGATCCAATACAATAATAGAAAAGTATGTCCCATAATGCGGGCTCACATCTGGAAATAAGAATGCAGGAAATAAAACTAATCACTACAGAACTCACAAATCAGCCTGCTGGCTGAAGTACTCCTGCTCGGTCAGCGACAGTGGTAAAGAATCTGGGCCATGCAAAACCCAGACGTCAGCGCGCCATGTCAACCAATAATATAATATGAACAGGGTAAAAGGCAATGCATAAATAAACATGAATAAAGCAATAGTATGAAACAAGCAGTGCAGGGTAGTGTGCGGTGGGTAACTAAACTGTTCTATCGGGTTTTCTATTCTAAAGTCTTTGAAATCAATTCGAGTAATCCTCCATGTAACTCAAAGGATATGTCCCATTACCCCCCGGGACCACGGATCAGGAAGATGGGAACCAATAATGGTTCTGTCCCGTTGCCTCCCGGGACCACGGATCAGGAAATGTAAGAGTCACGAATGGCTCTGTCCCGTTACCCCCTGGGACCACGGATCAAGTAATACCCTTTTAAGTTACACTTTAGATTACCCTTTTGATTTCCCCATACCCCCAGGTTATATGTGTCCAGTCAGGTATTCAGTAGTCAAGGACTAATGCCAACACAGGATCAGGTAACAGATCAGGTTTGTCTGGATAGACAACAGGAATGGTCCATGAGGACTCCATGTCAGGTTTGTTGGCATTAGGCATGAGATCAGGTAACAGGTCAGTCATGGTACATCAGGTCAAGTCGATAGTAAAGGGTACCATGTCCGGTGCATCGGTATATATATATCATGTGTAGCAAGGTCAGGTCAAGATGTAACATAATCGAGGGTGTGCTCACAACAGGTATATAATCGAACTAGGATTAACAGCAGGAAGTAAGCAATAAAGTAAACAACAATAAGCAGTTCATTTAATCACAATGGTGCATTAACATAGTGCAGTCGTATTATCATATTAACAGGTTTGAGCACCCCTTGCGGTGCGTTAGATCACATGATGGTGCAATACCGTCATATCAATATCAGAATGTAATAGAGCTACCTGTGTACGGCTATCGTCCTTTAGACGGTAAAATGTGATTAACGGGTAACTTCGTTATTAGGGTTAAAGTGGCAAAATGTGATTTTAGGTTAACTGTATCATGATATATGTCAGATTGCGTCCAAATGAGAAAATAGCTATACCTAGTTAAGTTTGCAAGTTTAATTAGTTAAAACACGTTTAATTGTATAGTATAGCATGTAGCAAGTGATACTTGCATCGACGGTTCGCGAACCGGGAAAAACGGACGTAACGTCGGCGGAAAAACACGCGACGGACGCACGGTTCACGGATCGAATCCAAACAACGAACAGTGGGACCACGCGGACCGGGGTACCTCGCTGGAACGTCGGGTCAAGTCGTCGGCACGGCCGAATTCCGGCGAGATGCAAAACAGTGACAAAAGTTTAGAAACCCTACGTACGGACAAAGATCAACCAGAGGGGAAAAAGGAAGGAGGAAGGTGAAGGGAAGCTTACTGGGATTGCAAGGGTTGCGACCGCGACGGGGTCGACGGCGGCGTTTCCGGCCAACCGGAGAAGTGCTAGGGTTGCTGTTGGGTCCCTGTTGCGGCGCCGGGCACTCGGGAGAAGGAGGAGGGTGTCGAGGTCGGGAAGAGGGGCGAAGGGGAAGGTGCTGGCATCGTCGGCGACGAGTTGCGGCGGCGACGGCGAGCAGCGATGGGTGCAAGTGGCTACGGTGTAGGTGCATGGGAACGTGGGGAGAGGAGGAAGGAGGGCTGTGGTTGCGACGAGGATGATGGTGGTGGTGGCGTCGGCGTTGGGCTGCGGCGGCGACGGGCACGGTAGCTGGGCTAGGGTTCGTGATGGGGTTCTCGTGAGGGTTTTCCTCTGCGCGTGGGTTCGGGGATAATGAAGGAGACGAGGATACGTAATATATAGGGGATAGAGAGAGAGAGGGTTAGAGAGAGAGAGAGACAGAGAAAAAGTAGAGAGAGAGAGAGAGAGAGATTACGGGGATGTGGGGCCCACGGGGACAGCAGCCTCGTGATAGGCTGGAAAAGATTTGTGGGGGTTTAAAAACGAATATTAAAAGATTTTTAAAATATTAAATTAACAGTAGGATTAGTATATATATTATAGTTTTGATTATATTATTAAATTGGGATTTTGGCGCTAAATGAAATATTTCCAAATCGCGCCCGGGTTGCCTCCAAAAATTTGAAATTTAAATAATAGGATTTTAAGCGGGTTCCAAATTTTAAAATGAAATGTTTTATGATTAAAAAGCATGCCCCCAAGTCGGACACTTGTGTTGGGGTAAAAATTTACACCCCGGTTGACCAAGTCAAAATCAAAGTCAACCCCAAGCCAAGTGGGTCCAAGCCCAGATCCAGTAGGCCCATGCCCGGGTCGAGCCCGAACATGAAGCGGCCGGTCTCCCCCCATGCCAAGATAAAAATTTTGTAATAAATAATTTTGTTGCATTTTCTTTTATTTTATTTTCGGATAAATGTAAGAAAAATAGGCATAAAGCCAAATTTTTGTAAAGCCCATGGCTTATGTGCAAAAAGAAATGGCACATGACCCATGGGATAGGCAAAATGCCATTTTATGAAGCCCAAGGGGCTATGTGTAAAATGTATGGCCTATAAAGGCAAAGATAATGAAAATATCTCATAACCTTTTTCTCTCTCCAGAAATTTCTAGATCTGAGATCTCTTTCTCCTTCTTCAAGGTTCCAAAACCTTCTTCTTTCTCTTGAATTAAATCAAGAGTTTTACTCTTCCTTTTTCAAAACTAAATAGTTTTCCACCACAAAACCCACAAAGGGGAACTTGGATCTGCCATCAGATCTTAAAAAGGAGAGATTTTGAGATTTTACATCTCTTGATCTTCAAGATCCAGCAAGCAACAGGAGGAAGAAGAAGAACCCTTCCATTAACCCCATAAAAAAAAAAAAAAAAAAACACACTCAGGAGTCTAACTCCTCTTTGATTTCTCTTCAGAGAAATCTTTTTAGGCTAAAAGCCTGTTGTGTGCGCAAGTCGCCCGCGTGCCGACACGTGGCGCGCGCGCTTGCGCAACTGCGCTTGTGCGCAAGTCGCCCGCGTGCCGACACGTGGCGCGCGCGCTTGCGCAACTGCGCTTGTGCGCAAGTCGCCCGCGTGCCGACACGTGGCGCGCGCGCTTGCGCAACTGCGCAGTTGCGCAAGTCGCCCGCGTGCCGACACGTGGCGCGCGCGCTTGCACAACTGCGCAAGTGCGCAAGTCGCCCGCGTGCCGACACGTGGCGCGCGCGCTTGCGCACCTGTGCATCCCTTGGATGTCTTTTCCCCCTCTTTTGTGTACATACATACACATATACATATGTATACAAATTTATACATACACGTACTCCACGACACTGTCCCTGTTAGAAAAAAATTTCTAACGGGGCGCTGCCCCGCACCCCGCAAGGGGGCTGCTAGCCCCCTTGACCCCCAGCCCGCTATCCGGGTAGCGGGACCCCCGTAAAAACTCTGCGTGGCTCCCGATATATCCAAACCCCCCCCTTTCAGAACTGAACACACGTATACTGCACATTGAGTTCGCATGACCAGTTTAACCCGTTAATCGGAGGTTCCCTCGCCCCAAAGGCGATGGGTAATTAACGGCAGCTTAGTCCGCGGCTGCCGGAGATTCGGATCCCCACAATCATTAAACCCCGGCCTACCTTAGGCCGGGGGAATCTGTAGTACGCCTGACAAGCGCGCGCGTATTCCCATCTCAATGGGGTGACGAAAAACACCCTACAGATTCTGGCACGCCCGGTGGGACCAATCTCTCCTTCCATATTTCGGGTTAAACGTTCATACGAACTCAATCAATATACATATCGATTGCCTATACTGAAATGATGTTTTTTTTTGCCGTGCAGCAATCAACCTTCAATGACAATGTCTTCCCCAGACGAATTCAACTTCCAAAGCGACCCCGATTCCGTACGTGGTCAAGATCAACGCTCGTGTGGTTCTCCCCGCAAGCCTCAGTCGACAATGGGAGGAACCGCCCCGCCAGTTTGGCTCTGTCATCATCTACCCTGCCGGAAGCGCTCATCTGGCAGAGATCCCAGCGGAACAGGTGGCCAAGCCGGTCTCAAGGGGTAAGAGGCCGAATGTCGTGATCGCCAAGGCACCACAACCGAAACTTAAGATGGTGTCTGAACGAGTCCCTAGCGCTCTAGCCGGGGGCAAGACTTCCGATGTGAAGGGCAACATTAAAAGTTGCGGACGAGCTCAGACGATGACTCCAACAAATGCACAATCGGGCGTATCTCCAAGGCCCTCCATCAACCGGTATGCGGCGTCTTCCCAAAAAGCCGAAGTCTGCAAGGTGCTTAGAACAGAAAAGTTAAGGCAGAAGCGGCTCAGGTATCGAGCCAACAAAAGGGCCAAGGCTTCGGCCAAATGGAATCATGTGAAGTTCCAAGTGCAGGGTTTCCCCGCGACGACGGCTGAGTCGGACGTAAGAATCAGCAATTCCTTCGAGCCTCTGAAGTGGGTTCAGAAAAACGCCATGACCGCCAGAATCAAGAAGACAGCGGTCCGAACAGTGCCACAAAGAGACGTGTCCCCTCCCCAACAGAAAAAGTACGACACTATCTCTTCAAGAGTCTATCAAGCGCTCTGTGCCGCACGAAAGCAGCGGGGAAAAACCCAGAAAAGATGCGCCATCACCATTCAAGAAACTGGTTAAGCCAGCCGCCTTCAATCGACTGCCAACAACCGAAACAAGGGGGTCAAGACAGCAATCCATGAAATCAACTGCCAATGATAGAAAGACGGCCGGATATATCATCCATACGGTCTATATGGCGGGAGGACGCCCCAGCGACAACCTTCGCAGCAAAAGCAAGGATGGGGCCACCACATCCCAAGCTCAATCTAGCCCGAATGTGGTTGCCGCTGCCCAAGAACAGCCGCCCCTGCTGGATGAAGAAAACCCTCTCGATGAGGATGATAGGCAGAAAGACCCCTCGGTCCATGCAGAGTCAAGCTCGGACAGCGAGAAAGAGCCGACTTTCCGCCCCAGGACTGCGGAGCAAGAGCTGCTTCAAGAGCTTCGAAGACAGCTCAGGAGCAAAGATAAAGAGATGGCCAAGCTCTATTCGAAGATTGACGACTTAACGAACGTGGTGATGCAGCTTACGGCTCAAATTGCTCGAGCGCCTCCCAATCAAGCACAAGCCGCCGGTAATCAGCCGGGTGATGACAATCCGAGGCAGCCAATGCCTGTTCCTTCGGGTCCAAGACTGGTCGAGCCACATGAAAGCCGGCCACACTCCGCTTCTGGGGACGCCTTGGCCCCAGATAGCACTATCCCGCTAACTCAGGATCGGATAATGGATTTGGTCACCAGCAAGGTTAAAACATTGGTGGCCGAAGCTGAAGCTCAGAAAGAAATCGGCAGTAGTGGGCGGCCATACCCTGCGCAGTACGATCTGATTGAGTTCCCAAGCGGCTACGTCATTCCTAAGTTCGGAAGATTTGATGGAACGGGGAATGCAAATCAGCACGTCGCCCACTTTAAAGCATCGTGCGGAAATACAGGGGGCAATGACGCGCTCCTTCTTCGTCAGTTTGTCAACAGCCTGACCGGCGTCGCCTTCGACTGGTATGCGAGTATACCAGACGGGTCCGTCATTACCTTCGCCCAAATGGAGTCTCTGTTCCGGCAAAGGTTCATGAGTGTCAGTGATAAAATCTCCATTGCCGACCTTGTGAGGACTAAGCCGGGGAAGAATGAAAGCAACACCGACTTTATCGCCCGATGGCGTAATCTCACAGTCAAATGCGAACCGCCGCTGGAGCAGGACCAGTCCGTCAGCCTTCTCATTGGGAACCTCAGCAATTGGATGGTCCCATTCTTGTGTACAGCGGGCCTCAAGACATTTCAGGAGCTAACCAAGAAAGTTCAAATGCTAGAACGCTCGAAGCAAGAGTCCCCGCCGGACTCTCAGAGAGACAAAACCTGGAAAAGCAAGCGGGACGACAACCGTAGAAGCGGGAGTTCCAGCAGTACCAATGTCTT
This sequence comes from Agapanthus africanus, assembly GCA_030015575.1. Classification (NCBI taxonomy): domain Eukaryota; kingdom Viridiplantae; phylum Streptophyta; class Magnoliopsida; order Asparagales; family Amaryllidaceae; genus Agapanthus; species Agapanthus africanus. The sequence continues at coordinate 82,370,558 of JASDDO010000026.1, read as the reverse complement.
CAACGCGTCTGACAATGAAGAAAAGCGAAGGGCGGGTGAATCCAAAACCAACCGGTCGCGAAAGCCATTGCTGGGAGGAGATGGGCCTTCCCTAGAGGAGAAAAAGAACAAGGTTTACTCTTTCAGAAGGGACAAGGTCCGCAAGATATTTAAAGATGCCTTGAACAACGGCTTACAATTGCCGGAGTCGAAAAGACCCCAAGAAGCAAAAATGACCGACAATCCTCTGTATTGCCCGTACCACCGAGTAGTGAGCCATGCATGCGATCGAGGATTGCTATATCTTCAAAGACTGGGTCGAGAAGCAGTACAAGGCTGGAGAGATCGAGCTATCCAAAAGTGTGTTGGTGAACAATCAAGTTGCAACCACCAACTTTATACAGACAGAAGTTGAAGCCTTCTGGGAGAGACAGCCGAACCCGCTGCCCTGAGAGATGAAACTGACTCATCGCGGCCTCCGTGGAGTACGCACATATCTAATAAGACGAAGAAGATGATAAAGCTACTTCAGAAAGAACCCAGGACGGAATGGGAAGGGCAGAAGAAGCCTACCAGTCCAGCTGCCAATGCGGCTCCATCAGGCTCAAAATCCAAGAAGCTGAAGAAGAAGAAAAGTGCAGCTCGGCGCGAAAAAGAGTCTGCAGGGAGATCGACCATTCAAAAATATATCGATTCTCTCGAAGAATATGAACAAAAGGAAAGACATTGATTCAATTGAAGGAGTTCTTCCCTGTACAAGCGGCTGAAATTCTGGAGGAGTTAGAAGAAGACTCCAATAAAGAGATCCCAGTAGTGACCTGCTACGCCATCCATCTTGGCAGCGACTCCGAGGATGATCTTTGTTTTCCCGAAGAGGATGAGGAGCTCGCCACAACGACCAATCAAATCCAGCTCAGAAGCGGCAGGGCTCTACCGCCGAATCAGGGCAACGCCCCAAAAGGGAAGGAAAAACAAGTCGCTAATGAAGAAGATGGCAGAGAAACGGCTGATGAAAACATAAGTCCTTCCTCGGTGGACTATAATGTCTTGGCGCATCTCCGGAAGCTTCCGTCTCTCCTGAGCATCTACGACGCCTTGGTCCTATCTAAGGAGCTTAGAGATGTTCTCATCCACGCTCTACAAACCCCGAGCGGTATCAGGCCCACTTTGCGGAAATTAATATGAAAGAAGCCCAGCACGCTTTGCATGCCGCCGCAGTCACATTTAAGGATGAAGACTTGCTACTGGGAACGGCTGAGCATAATCGGCCGCTTTACGTGACCGGGTACAGCGACGGAGATCGAATTAATCGCATATTGATTGATCCGGGGTCCTCAGTGAACATCATGAACTTGCGAACTCTGAAGAGTTTATCAATGGACGTCCGACATCTGTCAAGGGAAAGGATTGTCATTCAAGGCTTCAACCAAAATTGCCAGCAAGTTCTGGGGTCCATAGCTCTGGCCAATCAAGTTCGGGGATCTGCAAACTGAAGCTAAGATATATGTGATCGACGCTGACACGTCTTATAAGATTCTCTTGGGGCGGCCGTGGCTCCACGATTACGGCATCATTCCGTCAACTCTCCATCAATGCATGAAGTATACTAAAAATGGCGAAGAAAGACGCATTGACCGGGGACATCCAACCATTCGGTGTGGCATGAAGTCCGATATGAAGATTCCCGGTACTTTATGAACCACCAAAATGCTAAGCCACAACTGACTGAGGATAGACCAGCCCCAAGGCTCAAAAGCAATCTGCGCCGGCTGTCACTTTCAAAAGCAAAAATGCCCAAGTGCGCCCGCATTTCGGCAGCGACACTGATGAGTCGACGTTGGAAGCCCGTCCTTCCGCAAAACTCGCCCTCATTTCGGCAGCGATACGGACGAATCTGTTACTGAAAGCCCATCTAGCAGTAAAGTCCGCCCTCGTCTTGGCAGCGACACTGAAGAGTCAGAGGAGGAGGACCTGTCGTGCAACAGCGGTGCAGATTGGACCCCCACGCAACAAGCGAAACTACGAGAGACCTTTGAAGTTGCAGAAGGGTCCCTAGCCGTTACAAAGGTACCAGAGCAAATGTGCAAAGAGCTCGATGCATTATCAATCTCCACCGTGGACCAGCTGAAAACTTTCTACGTTCCCGGGAGGAAAAGTGGACAGAAGGGCATCCTGTTTTTATGGGTCAAACCCGTTGTGCACCCGGACGATCTTTCTGTCGCGTGCCTTCCCTATGAGAGAGGCATAAGAGCCGTCCTCAATCCCAGATACTATGCGCCCGAGATGCGGGAATACTTTAAGAAGTGCGGATGCCGGTTATATCAAACGGAGTCCGAAGCAAAGTTTTACGAAGGGCTATGGCATCCGCCCCAGGTCCGAGCACTCATCGATGGACGAATTCCAGATAGACGGGGCATAGGCTACATTCAACCTGATTCCAAAGCGTGCTACATGATCCATGTTGGTGAGGCCAAGCGAAAGATCAAATGACGACGACGAGATAGCCGAGCCAGAAGAAGCTCCTCAAGAGCTCGAAGATGGCGGACAAGCAACCTTTGACGAGCTAACCGAGATTGACTTAGGAACGCCCGATAATCCAAGGCCGACCTACATCAGCTCGCTCTTGTCAGAGGAAATGAAAGCGCAGATAATTGCCTCTGCTGCATGAGTTCGTCGACTGCTTCGCGTGGACATACAAAGAAATGCCTGGCCTTTCCCTGAAGTGGCCGTACATAAGTTGGCTATATCTCCTGATGCTAAGCCAGTCAAACAAGCTCCTCGAAGAATGAGAAGGGAACTAGAAGAAAAGGTCATCGAGGAAACTAAGAAGCTCATCGATGCCGGCTTCATCCGGGAAGAGAAATATGCAGACTGGATCGCATGCATAGTCCCAGTCAAGAAGAAAAATGGGCAGATCCGAGTCTGTGTCGATTTCAGGGACCTCAATAAGGCATGTCCTAAGACGACTTTCCGCTGCCGGTCATGGAAATGATGGTCGATGACACCTCAAATTACGAACTGTTCACCTTTATGGACGGCTCGTCTGGATATATCAGATCAAGATGTCGCCTGAGGATGAGAAGCACACAGCATTTCGAACCCCGATCGGAATATATTGCTACAAGGTAATGCCATTCGGACTGAAGAACGCAGGTGCTACATATCAAAGGGCGATGACTAATATCTTTGATGACCTAATCCATAAAGTCGTCGAATGCTATGTTGATGACCTGGTCGTCAAGACTAAAGCCAAGGCCGATCATATCCAAGATCTCAGGACCGTTCTCACCAGACTGAGGGAATACGAGCTGAAGATGAATCCTCTGAAGTGCGCTTTCGGCGTGTCATCGGGAAAATTCCTGGGCTTCATAGTCCGACATCGAGGGATCGAAGTTGACCCATCAAAGATAAAGGCCATCATGGAGATGCCCCCTCCGAAGAGTCTGACGCAGCTAAGATCTTTTCAAGGTAAGCTTGCTTATATACGGAGGTTTATCTCAAATTTATCAGGGAGATGTAGGCCCTTCTCAAAGCTCATGAAGAAAGGAGCTCCTTTTATCTGGGATATCGAATGTCAAGCAGCGTTCGAAAGCATCAAACAATACTTGTTGCACCCTCCAGTGCTGGCCGCTCCACATTCCAAATAAACCATTGATTCTCTATACTGCCGCGCTAGATGAGTCGCTCGGTGCGCTCCTCGCCCAGAATAACGAGGAGGGAAAGGAAAATGCCCTCTACTACCTCAGTCGAACTCTAGTCGGGGCGGAACACAACTATTCCCCAATCGAAAAGCAATGCCTGCTCTGATATTTGCTGTGAAGAAGCTGAGGCACTATCTGCTGGCTCATCGGGTTATGCTGATCTCCAAGGTCGACCCGCTCAAAACACTTGATGACCAAAGCAAGCCTAGCCGGCAGAATGGCAAGATGGGCTGTCATGCTACTTGAGTTTGACATAGTTTACACTCCTCAAAAGCAGTAAAAGGGCAAGCTCTTGCAGACTTTCTTGCTGCTCATCCCATACCAGAAGGGTCGCCACTAAATTGTGAGTTACCCGACGAACAAGTGCTGCATCTCGAGAATGACAAGCCATGTTGGGAGCTCTACTTCGATGGGGCCTCATCGTTAAGAACCTCCAGTAAATCAAGCGTCCCGGAGATAAAAGCAGGGATAGGATTGGTGTTCATCACACCATCAATGGGAACCCTACGGCGTTCTTTTGCTCTCACCGAGCTTCGGACAAACAATGAAGCTGAGTATGAAGCTCTGATAGCTGGTTTGGAGCTCGCCATAGAAATGGAAATCCGTCGGCTACGAGTTTACGGTGACTCCCAGCTCGTCGTCAACCAAGTAAGCGGCGACTATAAGATATACAAACCCGAGTTAGCTCGGTACAGAGGTCGAGTGGTGGAACTCATGAAACGGTTCACTCATATTGAACTAACGAGAGTCCCTAGAGCGTTGAACGGAAAGGCTGATGTACTCGCTCGCTTGGCCAAGGAACTGGCTGATCCTGAAATGGACGAAATTCTGATCACAGTCAGGAGCCGGCAAATTCTACCCCCAGTCTCTCTACGAGAAGAGAGAAAGCGCGGAACAGAAGAGCGATCCCGCCGAAGAAGCTTCGATCGTCCAAGACGAGCCCGATTGGAGAGAACCCTTCATAGAGTACCTCCGATATGACAAGCTGCCCGAAGAAAAATCTGCGAGGATTCAGCTGAAGAAAAGAGCTCTCCGATACGTGTTTGTAAATGACACGTTATACCGCATGGTCATATGACCAACTCTGGCTCAGATGTCTGTCATTGGCCGAAGCCCAAAGGTCATGAAAGATGTCCACTCGGGCGTTTGCGGTGCTCACCAATCTGGCCCCAAGATGCGAATTCAAATCAAACGGCTTGGGTATTACTGGCCCACCATGATACGGGATTGCGGAGAACATGCAAAGAAATGTTATATCTGCCAAATTCACGGTGATTTTATTCACAAGCATCCCAATCCATTGCATCCTACAGTGGCGTCGTGGCCCTTCGAAGTCTGGGGCACCGACATTGTTGGCCCAATTGATCCTCCGTCATCTAAAGGCCACCGGTTCATACTGGCCGCGACAGACTACTTCTCCAGATGGGCTGAAGCTGTCCCGCTAAAAGAAGTCAAGACAAAGGATATTCTGACATTCTTCCAGCATAATATTCTATACCGCTTCGGTACACCAAGAAGAATCATTTCTGACAACGGGCCTTCTTTCAAGAGCTTCAATGTCTCAAGATTCGCTACTCAGCACAAGATAGACTGGAGGTATTCCTCCATCTATAATCCAAGAGCCAATGGGCTAGCCGAAGCCTTCAATAAGACTCTATGCAAGCTTCTGAGGAAAAATGCTTCAGCCAACAAGAGAGACTGGAATCTCAAGCTTCACGAGGCATTGTGGGCATATCGTACCACGCACCGTACTCCAACTCAGTCCACTCCATACTCATTGCTCTTCGGAGTGGAGGCGGTCCTCCCCCTCGAAGTTGAAGTTCCGAGCTTAAGAATGGCCGTCCAACATGAGTTGACGGAGGAAGAAAACGTGCTCCTTCGACTTGAAGAACTCGATGCCCTCGAAGAAAAGAGGCTCGCGGTGCAACAAAATCTGGAGCTATACCGAGCCCAAATGTCACGGGCTTATGACAAGATAACCCGTCTCCGCGCCTTCAAGAAAGGTGAATTGGTGTTGGTCCTCAAAAGACCGATTATCCCCAATCGACATGCCAAGGGAAAATTCGAGCCAAACTGGGAAGGACCATACGTCATCGAGAAAGTGTTTGACGGAGGATCCTACCAACTAATAAGTGCCGAGGGAGAAAGGCCCATGCCACCCATCAATGGCCGATATCTCAAGAAATACTACACGTGAATGCTCCAAGTCGCAGGCGAATTGAGCACATCAGCCCTACGGTCTGGATCAGACATCCTGCAAAACCGTATACAATCCACGGGCGTAAATGACCCCTATTTTCTCCCAAATCCTGCCGGTGAGACTACTTTAAAGTCCCACCAGCGGCAAAAAAAAAGAAAAAAAGAAAAAAAGAAAAAAGAAAAAAAAAATAATAATAAAAAAAATAATAACGGTATGCCCATAAGCAAAACGGGCACGGATGAAAACCCGAAAGGGCTCCGTGAGTAAAAACAGCAGGACTACCGGCGAGTCTGTGAAAACCCGAAAGGGCGCAAACTCGTAAAAAGGAAAGGAGGTGAAATACACTCACAAAGTCCTCTCGACCTTGTGAGGAGAAAACCCCTGCGTGAGATCCTTACGACTCACAAAGGAGCAACACACTTAGGAATCCTCACGATTCCTAAGGAGAAAATACACCTACGAGATCCTTTCGACTCGTAGGGAGAAAATGCTTTTATGGGACCCTCACGGCCCATAAAATTGAAAAGCCTTGGGTGGTAGGGACCCAAACCTATCTCCTAAGCCATCGTTCCCCAACGGGCAACGGCGAATGATGAGTCGCTCCTGGTACCATATTCCAGTGCAGCGATGCAGACGCCAACCAAAATCCAATTTCTCAAAATTCTCCCAGCCCTACGGTGGGTCCCCAAATTGACCATCGTATACAATCCACGGGCTCAAATAATTCTCATCATACCCATGCCCCACCGTAATCACCAGTTACGCGGCCGGTCTCCGCTTTGGGAATGATGCTCCATTGATAAGACCCACTCATGTGTCCTTACGATACATGAGGAGAACAAACCTTTGTGGGATCCTTACGACTCATAAAGGAAAAACACACTTAGGAGTCCTCACGACTCTTAAGGAGAAAATACACCTGCGGGATCCTTACGACTCGTAGGGAGGAAATGCTTTTATGGGACCCTCACGGCCCATAAAATTGAAAAGCCTTAGGCGATAGGGATCTAAACCTGTCTCCTAAGCCATCGCTCCCCAATCCCCAAATGGCGAATGATGAGTCGCTCCTGGTACCATATTCCAGTGCAGCGATGCAGACACCAACCAAATTCCAAATCCCATACCCCAACGGCGAATGATGAGTCGCTCCTGGTACCATATTCCAGTGCAGCGATGCAGACGCCGACAAAGTCCCAAAATTTTTCCGGCCCTACGGTCTGGATCATACATCCTGCAAAACCGTATACAATCCACGGGCGTAAAACAATCCCAATTTCTCCCAAATCCTCTCGGGGCAAATGATGAGTTGCTCCTGGCATTATTCCAGTGCAGCAATGCAGATGCCAAACAAAAAACCAAAATCCCAAAATCCTCTCCATGACAGATGATGATTCGCTCCTGGTACCATATTCCAGTATAGCGATGCTGATGTCAACCCAAATCAAAATCAACAAGTCAACTTCCACTCCGACCGTCCACGTCGCTAAAAGGGCAGCACCGACCGTCCATGTCGCAAAAAGGGCAGAACCGACCGTCCACGTCGCTAAAAGGGCAGCACCGACCGTCCACGTCGCTAAAAGGGCAGCACCGACCGTCCACGTCGCTAAAAGGGCAGCACCGACCGTCCACGTCGCTAAAAGGGCAGCACCGACCGTCCACGTCGCTAAAAGGGCAGCACCGACCGTCCATGTCGCAAAAAGGGCAGAACCGACCGTCCACGTCGCTAAAAGGGCAGCACCGACCGTCCACGTCGCTAAAAGGGCAGCACCGACCGTCCACGTCGCTAAAAGGGCAGAACCGACCGTCCACGTCGCTAAAAGGGCAGCATCGACCGTCCACGTCGCTAAAAGGGCAGCATCGACCGTCCAAGTCGCTAAAAGGGCAGCATTGACCGTCCAAGTCGCTAAAAGGGCAGCATCGACCGTCCACGTCGCAAAAAGGGCAGAACCGACCGTCCACGTCGCTAAAAGGGCAGCACCGACCGTCCAAGTCGCGAAAAGGGCAGCACCGACCGTCCAAGTCGCAAAAAGGGCAGCGCAGGATTCCTACAAAGCGGGAACCAAATAACTCCGGGCCAGGGAAAACGTCTATCACGGACACTCCGTCTCGGAGACATGTCAAGCAACGACCGTCCATGTCGTAAAATGGGCAGTGCCAGCTTTCTAAAAAGCGGGAACCAAACCAAGTCGCCTCCACGTGAAAGAAGATCCATCAATTTCATGCACACGACCCACATATGTGGTGTGCATTTATTGATGGGGGGCAATTTGTTGGGGTAAAAATTTACACCCCGGTTGACCAAGTCAAAATCAAAGTCAACCCCAAGCCAAGTGGGTCCAAGCCCAGATCCAGTAGGCCCATGCCCGGGTCGAGCCCGAACATGAAGCGGCCGGTCTCCCCCCATGCCAAGATAAAAATTTTGTAATAAATAATTTTGTTGCATTTTCTTTTATTTTATTTTCGGATAAATGTAAGAAAAATAGGCATAAAGCCAAATTTTTGTAAAGCCCATGGCTTATGTGCAAAAAGAAATGGCACATGACCCATGGGATAGGCAAAATGCCATTTTATGAAGCCCAAAGGGCTATGTGTAAAATGTATGGCCTATAAAGGCAAAGATAATGAAAATATCTCATAACCTTTTTCTCTCTCCAGAAATTTCTAGATCTGAGATCTCTTTCTCCTTCTTCAAGGTTCCAAAACCTTCTTCTTTCTCTTGAATTAAATCAAGAGTTTTACTCTTCCTTTTTCAAAACTAAATAGTTTTCCACCACAAAACCCACAAAGGGGAACTTGGATCTGCCATCAGATCTTAAAAAGGAGAGATTTTGAGATTTTACATCTCTTGATCTTCAAGATCCAGCAAGCAACAGGAGGAAGAAGAAGAACCCTTCCATTAACCCCATAAAAAAAAAAAAAAAAAAAAAAACACACTCAGGAGTCTAACTCCTCTTTGATTTCTCTTCAGAGAAATCTTTTTAGGCTAAAAGCCTATTGTGTGCGCAAGTCGCCCGCGTGCCGACACGTGGCGCGCGCGCTTGCGCAACTGCGCAAGTGCGCAAGTCGCCCGCGTGCCGACACGTGGCGCGCGCGCTTGCGCAACTGCGCAGTTGCGCAAGGCGCCCGCGTGCCGACACGTGGCGCGCGCGCTTGCGCAACTGCGCTTGTGCGCAAGTCGCCCGCGTGCCGACACGTGGCGCGCGCGCTTGCGCAACTGCGCAGTTGCGCAAGGCGCCCGCGTGCCGACACGTGGCGCGCGCGCTTGCGCAACTGCGCTTGCGCAACTGCGCTTGTGCGCAAGTCGCCCGCGTGCCGACACGTGGCGCGCGCGCTTGCGCAACTGCGCAAGTGCGCAAGTCGCCCGCGTGCCGACACGTGGCGCGCGCGCTTGCGCACCTGTGCATCCCTTGGATGTCTTTTCCCCCTCTTTTGTGTACATACATACACATATACATATGTATACAAATTTATACATACACGTACTCCACGACACTGTCCCTGTTAGAAAAAAATTTCTAACGGGGCGCTGCCCCGCACCCCGCAAGGGGGCTGCTAGCCCCCTTGACCCCCAGCCCGCTATCCGGGTAGCGGGACCCCCGTAAAAACTCTGCGTGGCTCCCGATATATCCAAACCCCCCCCTTTCAGAACTGAACACACGTATACTGCACATTGAGTTCGCATGACCAGTTTAACCCGTTAATCGGAGGTTCCCTCGCCCCAAAGGCGATGGGTAATTAACGGCAGCTTAGTCCGCGGCTGCCGGAGATTCGGATCCCCACAATCATTAAACCCCGGCCTACCTTAGGCCGGGGGAATCTGTAGTACGCCTGACAAGCGCGCGCGTATTCCCATCTCAATGGGGTGACGAAAAACACCCTACAACTTGCACACGCGCGTAGCCGTCCAAACTCGCCCGTTTCACCGAACGGGATGAAAACTCGACGCGCGGACGCTACCACTCGGCTAGGGGTAACGAGTAGGCCAAGATAGATATTTTTAATTTCATTTTAGGTACTAAAATTTGTTATATGCAAAAATGACTTAGCCAGTTAAAATTTTACAGTAGGACCCAAACAAGCAAGATAAATGAAATGAGCGATGTCAAACACTCAACCAGTAACAGAAATAGTAGTATTGGGCTCGGGTGTTACAGCAGATGTTGGAAGGTATGGATTTGCAACCCATTAGTTTTATCTTTCAGCCGCATGATTTATGTACTAATGTCGTACTATTTCGTCTTTTCAGGAGTGCTTTTTGATCATCTCTATCAGGTGTTGCACCCGCACTTCTCCTTCCCATCTGAACTCGCTTCTTCCTCCAGTGGCGCTGGTGAGTACCGTTTCCAATTGATGCCTTTCTTTTTTTTTTAATAACGGAATTATTTCTGACTCTTCCTTGTCCTGATTACAGTGCTACAAATCGAAGGAGGAGACGAAAGATCGGTCGCGCCACCGGCCCTCCCGGCCTTGCCGCCTGCCGCAGCTGGTGTAGTAAACTATCCCATCGATGACTTTTTCATAGTTCTTGAACCGTCATCTAATCGTATTTTGTTTTTTCAGCTATCGTTCCGATTCCGGCGCCCTTTGAGTCTCGCGTTATAATGTCAGCAGGTCCCTTCCTGAGACGTACGTCTTCAAAGGGTGCCGTAATGAGCTTAGGCATGCTGAGCGGATACGTCGAAGAGCTTGACGCGGACGCTCCCCCATCTACTGCGGATTTCGCTGCGAAGGTTAATCTGATGTTGGCGGCGCTTGTAAATTTTCATGATGAAGGCGTCGTCGAGCTTTGGGTTAACCACTGCAGGGAAATCGAGGTCGCCTACACCAATCGGAGTTTATGCGCCCTGCTCCCAAGACCTTAGCCGCAAGCAATCAAAGAGCAGCATGGATCGAGCAAAGCGCTTCTTACTTCCGTCACTTGGAACAAGAAGCGGCTTTAAGGCTGAGGGAATACCAAGAGACCTCAAGCGAGACGGCTCGTCTGTGTGCTGAGGTTGAAGCGAACGCTGCCCAGGTGAAGGCTATCTTCGAGGGCCTTCTGGAGAGTATCTCTAATAGGCTAACGCTGAAGCGGAAGCTCGATGCCGCCGAGCGTGATGCCCCATGCCGCGAAGCAGCTCAGCAGGCCGTTGGGGAGCAGCTTGCATCCTTCTTGCAGCAACGGGCTCAAGTAGAAGCGGAACTGGCGGTGGTGGCCGACCAGGAGAAGGCATGGAAGGAAGTGCGTGAACAACTGATAGGGCTATTTAAGACGCTTCCTTCCCAGTAGCCACCCTTGTATCAATATACTTGTAAAAAATTTCCTTTTCGAATAAGATGTATCCATTCTTTATTCTTTTGTACGATTCACCTTGTAATTGATTGAATTAATAAATAAAGATACACATTTTTTCTTTGCGATGTCTTGTATCATTTCTTTGCTTTCTCCCTTCTCTTATTATCAGCATGCTATCTTGATAAACATGGTTGACAGATAATAGAGTAAGCAACTTGGTTTCTTCAAGAGATAGCGATGGCTTAGACCGCAGGTTCAGATCTGCTACCCAAGACTTTTCAACTCTATGAGCCGTGAGGGTCTCACAGAGACTTTTCTCCCTACGGATCGAGAGGATCTCGTAGGTGGATTTTCTCCTTAGGAATCGTGAGGATTCCTAAGTGCGTTTTCTCTTATAAGTCGTAAGGATCTTATAAGAGAATTTTCCCTCTTACGAGTTGAGAGAACCCGAAAGCGGTTGTTTCCCTCTTTGTCGAAATTCGACTTTGGAGAGTGAGACCCGTGAATAGTATGCAAGAGACCGTTTTAAACCGACTTGCAGGGTCCCAGTGCTTAGGAAACAAGTTTTCTAATCCCTGCTGCCTAAGGCTTTATCTTGCAAGTTGAGACGAATCGGGAAGCCGTCGCGAAGACACTGATTTCCTCACGAGTCGAGACGAATCGAGCAGCTCTCGTCAAGGACACTGATTTCCCTGAGTTGAAGTATTTGCCGAGGACGCTGGTTTCTTCGGGGTTGAAGTGAATCGGAGTATTCCTGCGGAGACACTGGTTTCTCTGCGGGCCGACGCGAATCAGGAAGCTCTCATCAAGGACGCCAGTTTCCCTGAATTGAGGTATTTGCCAAGGACACTGGTTTCCCTAGGGTTGAAACGAATCGATGTATTCCTGCAAAGACGCTAGTTTCTCTGCGGGTCGACGCGAATCAAGATGTTCTCGTCAAGGACACTGGTTTCCTTGAGTTGAAGTATTTTGCCGAAGACACTGGTTTCCTCGGGGTTGAAACGAATCGGAGTATTCCTGCGGAGACACTGGTTTCTCCGCGGGCCGATGCGAATCAGGAAGCTCTCATCAAGGATGCTAGTTTCCCTGAATTGAGGTATTTGCCAAGGACACTGGTTTCCCTGGGGTTGAAACGAATCGATGTATTCCTGCAAAGACGCTAGTTTCTCTGCGGGTCGACGCGAATCAAGATGTTCTCGTCAAGGACACTGGTTTCCCTGAGTCGAAGTATTTTGTCGAAGACACTGGTTTCCTCGGGGTTGAAACGAATCGGAGTATTCCTGCGGAGACACTGGTTTCTCTGCGGGTCGACGCAAATCAAGATGTTCTCGTCAAGGACATCGGTTTCCCTGGAAATTGAACTGATCTGTGGTGGTCTTTCAGGTTTTATATAAGTTACCGTCAAAACCGTGAAGCTAGGAATTTGATATTCGCTTCGTTTGCTGGCACTGCGTCTGCTGTATCGAGACGAATGTCACAGTTGTCTCTTGGTTGTTGGTGAACCATCGAGATTTGGCTTCGCTTTCTGGCGGAGACTGTTGGGAAGGTATGGTGCCCTCTTTGTTTGTGCCCTTGGATTGTATACAGGGATCGATGTGATCTCACATGTAGGGCAAAAGTTTCATCATATATATTTTTTATTATTGTTTTATTTCCGCGATGCTCTATCATTTCAGCTTTTATATCGCGAAGGTCGCGATTGCCCAATCATTTCGGCTATTTTTCACGGTGCCCGATCATTTCGGCTGTTTATTTTATTTTTACTCGCTGCTTTTTATTGCGAGTTGCCCAATCATTTCGGCTATTTTGTGTGCATACGTTTTTACTTGCTGCTTTTTATTGCAAGTTGCCCCATCATTTCGGCTATTTCGTATGCATGCGCGGCCTACTGGCTTTTCGCCGTAAACCTAAAATTAGACACCGATTTCGGCATCAGCACCGTTACAACTGGGATATTGCAAAGAACGAATCATCATTTGCCTCTGTCGATGTCGAACAAAGGTGGCTTAGCGAACAGGGTTAAGGTCCTGTCGACTAAGGCTTTTGACTTCATGAGCCGTAAGGGTCTCACAAAGGTATTTCTTCCTACAAGTCGTGAGGATCTTGTAGGTGTATTTTCTCCTTAGGAATCGTGAGGATTCCTAAGTGTATGTTCCTCTGTAAGTCGTAAGGATCCTACAAGAGGGTTTTCTCCTTGTAAGTCAAGAGGACTTACAAGGGTTGTTCATCATGCGAACATATCCCCAGTCACGGATGGGACTTGGTTAGGAAAATATTTATTCGCGCCCGTGGATTGTATACAAGGGTCAGTATTGAGCCACTTGTAGGGCAATATCCAAGGTTGTGGGGGGTTTGCTTAAGCACAGGTTTAGGTCTCTGTAACTTAAGACTTTCAAATCTTATGAGCCGTGAAGGTCCCATAAGAGAGTTCTCCTTACGAGTCGTGAGGATCTCGTAAGTGTATTTTCTCCTTAGGAATCGTGGGGATCCCTAAGTGTGTTGCTCCTTTGTGAGTCGTAAGGATCTCACGCGGGTGGTTTCTCCTTACAAGGTCGAGAGGACCCTACAAGTGTCCTTTTTTAATGAAGTTGCGCCCTTTCGGGTTTTCACAAACACTCGCCGGTAGCCCTGCTTTTTTTACTCACGGAGCCCTTTCGGGTTTTCATCCATGCCCATTTGCTTATGGACATACCTCTTTTTTTTATTCTTTTTATTCTCTTTTTCTTTTTCTTTTTTTTACGAGGTCGCGCCCTTTCGGGTTTTCACGAACACTCGCCGGTAGCCTTGCTGTTTTTACTCACGGAGCCCTTTCGGGTTTTCATCCGTGCCCATTTTGCTTATGAACATACCTTTTTTTTATTTTTTATTTTTATATATATTTTTTTATTCTCTTTTTTATCTCGTCGGCCTGAAGATGCTGCGGTAGTAGTTTAAAGACGTTTCGGTCGTTAGCTAGTTTTAGGACATTTCGGTCCGTCGTTAGTTTAAGGACGTTTCGGTCCGTCGTTAGTTTAAGAACGTTTTGGTCCGTGGTAAAGAAGGCCGGCTACTACTTATAGAGTTTGGTCTTAGGAAGATAGCGAGCGGACATAGTTGTCGTCATCTATCATTGACCTAGGCTGTGACTCGTTAGGTGTAGTATTTCTTCAGGAAGCGACCATTTATTGGCCTAAAAGGCCTTTCACCGTGCATATCTATGAGTAGATAGGCTCCACCCTGGTAGACCTTGTCTATAACGTACGGGCCTTCATAGTTCGGCTCGAATTTTCCCCGCTTAGCGCGGTTGGGGATCATAGGTCTTTTGACCACTAGCACGAGTTCGCCTTGGCGGAATATCCTCGGCCTGGTCAATCTTTCATATGAACGTGTCATTTTTGCTTTATAAGCCTCCAGATTTTGTTGCGCTATGAGTCGGGTTTCATCAAGGGCATCAAGCTCCTCAAGCCGAAGGTGAGCATTTTCTCCGTCCGTCAGCTCGTAATGGACTGCCACTCGTAGAGAAGGTAATTCTATTTCAAGAGGAAGTACTGCTTCTGTACCGAATACCAACGCATACGGCGTTGTGTTCGTGGCCGTCTTGAACGTAGTTCAATACGCCCAAAGAGCTTCTTGCAGTCTTTCAGGCCAGTCCTTCTTATTTCGGGACACCGTCTTCTTCATGATCTTTGTCAAGGTCTTGTTGAAGGCCTCAGCTAGACCATTAGCTCGCGGATTATAAACTGAGGAATATCTCCAGTCTATATTATGTTGTTGCACGAAGCAACTGATCTTGTGGCTTCTGTAGGCTGGCCCGTTATCGGAGATGATCCGTCGCGGGGTTCCAAACCGATATATGACGTGCGTCTTGAAGAAATGGAGGATATTCTCCGTCTTCACTTCCCTCAACAGTATTGCTTCTGCCCATTTGGAGAAGTAGTCATTCGTCGCCAAGATGAAGCGATGTCCTCTAGACGATGCTGGTTCGATGGGGCCGACTATGTCAGTTCCCCACATTTCGAATGGCCAGCTAGCCACCGTTGGATGTAGTGGATTTGGATGCTGATGGATGTAGTCCCCATGGATTTGGCATGAATGGTATTGCTTCGCATATTCAAGGCAGTCCTGAATCATTGTGGGCCAGTAGTAACCCATCCGTTTTATCTTAAACTTCATCTTCGAGCCTGCTTGGTGAGAACCGCAGAGTCCGTCGTGAACTTCCTGAATGACTCTTTTCGCTTCGTCAGGTCCCAGGCATCTTAACCACAGAGAGTCAAACGACCTCTTGTACAGAGTATCATTGACAAGGGCGAAAGACAGAGCTCGTTTTATAAGCTGATGTCTTGAGGACGCATCTTCGAGTGTTCGACGGGATTTGAAGTAGTCTATAAAGACTTCTCTCCAATCCTCAGCCTTTTCTTGGTCATTTATTTGCAGGGTCATCTGCTCAGTCGCTCCCTTTCCTTCGGATAATTCTGGAGATATTTCTGCTGGGGCAAGTACTCGACGGCTTTGTACTACGATTCTGACGTCGTCAAGGTTCTCATCAGCCAGTTCTTTAGCGAGCTTGGCTAACGCGTCCGCTTTGCTGTTTTCCGCACGCGGTATGTTTTCCAAAGTGTAGGAGGGAATTTGGGTCAACAGTTGTTGCACCTTTTCGCCGTACTTCACCAGCTCTGGTTTGCACGCTTGGTAGTCACCATTTACTTGACTGACGACCAGTTGGGAGTCTCCATATATGAGGAGGTTTTCAATTCCCATGTCGATGGCGATCTCAAAGCCTGCTATCAAAGCTTCGTATTCGGCTTCATTGTTCGTCCTCGGTTCTGTTAAGGAGAAAGCAAAGCGCATTATCCCTCCTTGTGGAGTCACGAAGATAAGGCATACCCCCGATTTGATTATAGGGGTACTTTGTTTGCGCTTCTTCATGGAAGATGCTCCATCGAAATAAAGCTCCTATCGAGTATCGCTCCTATTGATCGCGTCAAACGCATGTTCGTCTGGCAGTTCGCAATTCAGAGGGGAATCGGCAGGTATCGGATGCTCAACGAGGAAGTCGGCGATGGCCTGGCCTTTCACTGCCTTGAGAGGCTGATAAGTTATCGAGAACTCCATTAAGAGTAGTTCCCATTTAGCGAGTCGCCCCGTCAATATGGCCTTTGACATCAAATATTTAAGGGGGTCCACCTTCGAAATGAGACGGACTTCATGCGCCAACGCATAGTGCCTAAGCTTTGTTATCACGAAGATCAACGCCAGGCAGTGTTTTTTAATGGGGGAGTAGTTGCTTTCTGCCCCCAGAAGAACTCGACTTAAATAGTAGAGTGCTTTTTCTTTCCCTTGGTCGTTCTCTTGAGCCCATAATGCGCCTAAGGAACCTTCGAGGGCAGTCGTATAGAGAATGAGGGGATTTCCCTTGACCGGAGCAGCCAGCACTGGCGGGTTTTGCAAGTACTGCTTGATTTCGTCTAGCGCGCTTTGGCATTTTTGATCCCAGACAAACGGGGTCCCCTTCTTCATCAGGTGGCTATAAGGACGGCACTTGCCTGAAAGATTGGCTATAAATCGTTGTATATAAGCGAGCTTTCCCTGGAGAGACCGCAGCTGTTTGAGAGTTCTTGGCGGAGGCATTTCCATGATCGCCTTAATCTTCGACGGATCTATCTCGATACCTCGGTGTCGAACGACGAATCTCAACAATTTGCCCGAGGAAACTCCGAATGCGCACTTGAGAGGGTTCATCTTCAAGTTGTATTGTCGAAGGCGTTGGAATACGGTCTTCAGATGCTCGAGATGTTCTTCATACGATTTGCTTTTCACCACGAGGTCATCGATATAGCATTCGACGATTTTATGTATAAAGTCATCGAAGATCTTCGTCATGGCCCTTTGATAGGTGGCACCGGCGTTCTTTAGACCGAAAGGCATCACCTTGTAGCAAAATATGCCCAAAGGGGTTCGAAAAGCAGTATGCTTCTGGTCCTCAGGATGCATCTTTATCTGATTATACCCTGATGAGCCGTTCATGAAGGAGAAAACCTCGTGAGTGGACGTATTGTCTATCATCAGCTCAGTGACTGGCACTGGGAAATCGTCTTCCGGGCAAGCTTTATTGAGATCCCGGAAGTCCACGCATATGCGTACTGTCCCATTTTTCTTCATCACCGGGACGATGTTGGCGATCCAGTCGGGATATTGAACTTCTTGGATGAAGCCAGAGTCGATTAACTTCTTGACCTCGGCATTGATACTCATCTCGAGCTCGAGCCGCATTCTTCTCGGCGCCTGTTTGACTGGCTTGACGTCCGGGGATATCGCCAGTTCATGCATAGCGATTTCTAGGTCTAGTCCTGGCATTTCGGAATAGTTCCACGCGAACCAATCTCTATACTGCATAAGCACGTCTTTTCCTCGTCTTGAATTTACTGTTATCTGCGGTGGATGTATTTTGCTCCAGCGGGAGTGTCTCAACTCTTTCGTCAAGTCGCTGGCGCTTGGCCTTTTCAAATATGGCCGCCTCGCGTTCCCGATCAGCTTTACTTTTCAACAGAGCTTCGTTGAGGAATGCGTCAATTGTTTCATCCGATGGCCCCAGAATTTCCGGTTTAGGATCTGCCCCCAGCTTTTCAGTGCAAGGAGTTTCCTCATCGTTCGTAAACGAATGGGAAATCATATGACAGCTCGCCACGTATTCCTCGGATTCATCCGACGAACTCTCCCCCTCATCTTCTTCTTGAAAGACGTGGTTGAGGAACTCTTGGAGTGTGATGGGAGTTCGTGCTTTCTGGTTGTACTCCTCCAGTGCGTCAATTTGCTATTGTAAGTCCGTGCGCTTGTCGCCAGGCTTCAAGGGATTCTTGGATTTCTTCTTCTTCTTCTTTGAAGATTTCGACGGCTGGTTGTGAGTGCTTGGGCCACCACCATCGATCTTTGGAGTTGGGCGCGGCTTCAACATCCCTTCAATGATCTAAGGTGGTTCCAACGGGTCCTTCCACCTGATCGCTGGGCATGTTTGAAGATCGTTCAGCATCCTCTTTGTTTTGGCTGATAACACAACCTCCCATGGAGCTTCTTCAACGAGGGAGCACGTTGCCCCCGGTGTATTCACCTTTCTAGGAGTGTGAGGCTGAGGTGGGTTCACCTTCCATCTTTCGGACAGCGCGAATTTGCCCTGTTGGTACTGGTCTTCAATCCAATTTTTGAAGACGTAGCAATCCTCGATCGGATGGCCCACTACTCGGTGATAGGGGCAATAATTAGGATCATGGACGTCGTTTGGCTGCGACGGACGTCTTGGGTCTGGCAGGTTTATGAGTCGGTTGCGCAGTGCCAGCTCAAACAGTCTTCTCGTTTTATCTTGAGGAAACGAGTAAGGACGTCCTAGCCTCTCCTTAAGGGGTACGCGCAGACGCATATTATTTTGACGGACAACCGGATTCAAGTTGCTCGGTTGTTGTTGAGCATTGGTGACAATGAGCGCTTTTCCCTTCCCCTTCTCATTTCGAGAGTCCGGCTTTGGAGGGGGCGGTCTATGACCCATCTGATCCATTTGACCTAGCTTGTCGATCAGAGCCTGGAAGGTAGTCGGCTTGAAGAACATCATGAATTGGGATATGGTCGCCTGCGGATCGAGGGTTCCCACAAACATGCCTACTGCAGGAGCCTCTTCAATGCGTTGTTCGCATTTTGACCATAAGTTCCGCCACCGTATCGCATACTGAACCCATGTTTCGCCTGGCTTCACCCTGGCATTAATCAATGTCGTTATCGGGTTGCGTTCGCTGGCGCTTGTGAAACGCTGGGTAAACAGCAGCTCCATCTCCGCAAATGTCTTGATAGAGTCGTTTGGGAGCTCGGAATACCACTCGAATGTTGTATCCGATAAGCTACCGACGAACTGGCGAAGCAACAATTTATCATCACCGCTAATATTGCCGCAAAGCGCCCTGAACTGGGCAACATGCTGGTGGGGATTGCCCGTCCCCTTATAGACATGAAATTTCGGTATTGTATAGCCCGGCGGGTACTTGATTTGATCATACCATCTCGGATATGGTCGCCCCGTTTTTACGACCTGACCGGCTACCTCAGTCGCCTGATGAACCCGTATCTGCTGAGCTATATATTCGTCCAAGTCAGCTTTGGAGATTGTCTCCTCCTTGGCTGTTGACAGAGCTGGTGGAGGATTTGACGTTTCTCCCCTGTCGTCTTCAAGGACGATCGGAGGATCTTCAGCAGGAGGATCTTGTTGGATTATCATACCCACCATGTCCTGTAACAGGAGGGCCATTCGCTTTATGTTGGCTGTGTTCAGTTGATAAAACTGCACATTTGTTATTACATTTATCCTACCATTTTCATATTAAAAAAGGTCTTTATTATAATATATCATACATATGAGGGTTTATGTGTAAAAATACTATTTTCCATATGTTAATATATTATAATTAGAATTTGGTAGAAAATTGTATGCAGATAATATCATTGACCAAATCCTAGTAGAATAAAGTCTACTAAATATTATTTAAGTTGTTGTGCAGAATTTTTCCAAGTTGTGCAGAATTTTCCAAGACTAAAATCAAGGAAATCAAGTTGTTGAAAAAAACTTGCCTAATTAAGAGAGCAAAACTTGGAGACCAAGTCTGGCAACAACCACGAGAAGATTTCCATGATACAAAGGTTCCAAGGATCGCCAAATGTCACAAATACAAAGCCCAAGAAAAATGATGAAGGGAGGAGATTGAATGGCCGTGGATCCGTGGCCATACCCCCCCTTGGGCCGCGGATCCGCGACAGGATCATGGAGATAGAGTCTACGCTTTTCTGGGGAAAATCTCTACTACTATTTCCCTAATTTGGAAGCAAAGGTTTCTGGCTTTGGACTATAAATAGGGACCGAGAGCCTCTTGGAAAATTTATCAAGCCGAAGCGATCACGAAGTCCAAGACGGCTCACGCATCCAGGCTGGTCATCAACTGTTCGTCTACCTCCTTAGAAGAGATCGAGAAGCAACTAGAAATTGTAATCATTTTCTAAGGATTCAAGTGTAATGAATATTGTTGATTAATAAAGGTAGCTTTCTTTTTCTTATTCTATTTCTTCGTAGTTTAATTATGCAATTTCTTTCCATCTCTTTTTCTCCCAACATGCGCGAGTAATTCTCCGCTTGTTAGGGTTCGTAAGATTAGGGTAGGCTAATGGATGATGAACATCCCTAAACCCTTTTTAAGTCCTATAAAGTTTATGAACTTTATCAAAAGAATCATTAACATCCTAATCGGGCGCGCTAACAATTCTTTGTTAGTCCCAACCGCGATTAGAGATTAGATTAATGATTGTTTTGGTAAAGGCTAGATATGAACGGAGTTCCGTGTCGAGATAAGGATTAAGAGTGGGATTCCTTTTCCCTCCAGAAACCCTAATCTACACGCATCACCGCCGTTCTAGTTTTAAATCTATTAAAGGATAAAAAGGGTAACTTTTAATTAATCGTCCATAACTACTAAATCCTAACGAACCCTACAAGCCCCCTTATTATATTAACTACATCCCTAAAATAATCTAGATCTATATTTTTGCATTAGTGCTTAACGTAGATCTAGAAACTTTCCACAAAATTCTTTATCCCTCCTCTCTTTCTCAACACATCTAAAATAAGAGTAAAAGGTTCCACGTTTCCCAGAGGACGACTCATACTCATCTCGGTCTAGCTACACGCGACACCGTTATTGATTGGGGTTAACTACTACAAACACTTTTTCGTACCAATCAAATGGCGCCATTGCCGGGGAATACGTGCGTAATTTTTATTCTTACTATTTGTGTTGAATTCTTAGACGATTCATATCATTATTAAGACAAAACTGCAAATTGCATATTTAACGATTTGTGCGTGAATTTTGCAAGGAGATCTGGAGTCACAGAATTAAGGAAAACAAAAGACAGAGACATTCATCGAGATCCAGAAGAGTACAGGAGGCCAAAGAAAAAATTTCATCACTTGATTCCTCCACCTCGCGGCGGAACCGCGGCACAAAGGTACTTTAGGCGGCGGAAACGCGGCCTAACAAAGGGATCTAGGGTTCACACTTCTCTGGTATCTTTTTCAACTCCTTCTCTCTCCTCTCAAATCCAATAAAATCTATTTTCTGCAGGATTCTTTGCAAAATAGCGCCGCTCAAAAAAAAATCTTTTTGCAAAAGTTTTGTGATTGGTTTTGTTTTTGCATATTTTAATATGGACTTTAAGGGGCAAAGACCAAATCAAGATTAGGTGGGGATTTCATCACCCTTCCTAAGCCCCACAAATCACAAACCGAGCATCTAGATCAACCCTTCATTAATTTAAAAAATATCTAGACCAGACTCTAAGGACTGTCGCGCTCAATAAGGACAGAGGAAGGTCGTGGGTAATCTATCGTTTATCCGCATTACTTTTGTAGTGCCTAGGCAAGTGTGACAAAAGGCTAGTGGTTTTTAATTAGGCCCACTACTGTGGTTCCTTCCTACTTACCTGGCACTTATCTGGATACAAGGGTAGTACGGAGGCGGTAGAGGATTGATCTTGCGGCTTGTCCTTTGGAAGTCTAGGAGCGGTCTAGAGACTGGACCTAGGTGACCGTAGTTCTAGGGTTGCTTGTGCATTTTAAAGTGATTTTTCTTAAGTCCCATTTTTTCAAAACAGACCAATTTTAAATCATACACACGCTGCCACTTGCACTAAACCCGCTTAGTGCATGCTCGGCTGGACACGGGATCCTAGTGCCCGTCTTGTCCGTGTTCCTGCTATCGACGCCGAAGTCGGTACTTCTTCATCTTCTTTTCCCCCACCACACACCACAACCAAGATGGACGGTACTCCATCAGAATATAACACGACGCTGCCACCGCCCGTAGGTGCGCAGAATCCACCTCGCATCTCTCTCCAAGAGAGATGCTATCCTATCCGTGGTCCCCTTCCTACTTGTCTATCCATTCCACCAACTAACGGGGATAATTTCGAAATTAAACCCCACTACATCAATCTGCTGCCCAAATTTCACGGGCTTGAGTTGGAAGACGCGTACGTTTTCATCACCAAATTCGAAAACGTATGCACAATGATGGGTACTTCACAATTGACTGTCGATGCTATGCACTTGCGTCTTCTCCCATTCACACTGTGCGACTTGGCAGAAAAATGGTTTTACAATACTGCCGCACACTCTATCACTAATTGGGATGAATTCGTCATAGCATTTCTTAAGAAGTTTTACCCAAACCATAAGACTGCCCGTGTTAGAAGCGAGATCAACCAGTTCACCCAGCTTCCCAATGAACCATTTTGGAAGTGCTTTGAATGTTTCAAAGATCTGCTTGTCCAATGTCCTCATCATGAAATCAATAGATGGGATTTATGCCGAATAATATACGAGGGCATTAATCCAGCGACAAAGCAGATGCTTGAAACAAATTGTCAATGCAATTTCATGTCTAAAGACGATGGTGAAGCTTGGAAATATCTGGAAGACCTTGCTGAACACACTTTGCAGTGGGAAAGCGTAAGACCACCTTCTTCTAAGGGAAGTATTCATCAGCTCGATGTTTCTATCGCAGTAAAAGCCGAAATGGCAGCGATACAGAAGAAACTCGACGCTATTGAGAACAAGTTCTCATCATTCTCCCTAAATCAGGTCACACTTCCTAAGACCGTCTGTGGTTGCTGTTCGGATCCTTCACACTTAACGGAAGAATGTCCTATGAATGCATCGTTTCAAACTAATGCTGCTTTTCAGCAGTGACCTAGAAACGACCCTTATTCTTCCACATACAATCAAGGATGGAGGAATCATCCTAACTTTACTTGGAATCAAAACCAACAAAGCAATTATCAAAGACCTCCTCCACAGCAACCACAACCACAGAATCAGCCCCCCTTTCAGTCATAAAATTTCCAAAATCCGGCCAACATTTCTACACCACAGGTGGCCGGTACTGACAACTCTTCACTTGCACAAACTTTGGATATGTTCATGAAACATTCCATGCAATTGTCGGCTGAGATGAAGTCTTCTATTGATACCGTAACGAAAAACTCCGCCTCCCATGGTGAGAGTATTAAATCATTAGAAAACCAAATCGCACAGTTAAACGCCGCAAGAGTGCGAGAGAAAAAGGGAAACTCCCATCTCAACCTCTACCGAATCCTGGCCATTCACAAAGTCATAATGTGAATGCCATCACTATGTTGAGATCGGGGAGAGTGCTGAATAACCGAGTGGGTGAGCAATTTGATGTTAGTGACACTATTGATACCCCAGCTTCTTCTTCTTCTTCCCTTAATTCGTCTAATCTCCCACCTTCATCCGAGCCTATTCTCCGTTTTCCCCAAGGCTCGAACATTTCGCCAAATCTATCTAAGTCGATTCCCACTCCAATTTTGGGATCGAATCCGTCCCCACAGTCTTCTCCACAAACGTTGGACCCAAAACTTCTTGATCGAGCTCCATTTCCAAACAGATTAAGGGCCAACAGACCTAACCCGCAAATGGAGAAAATTATGGAAATGTTTAAGCAAGTTAGCATGAACATTCCTCTCCTAGATGTTATTCAACAAGTTCCGTCAGATGCGAAAATCCTAAAGGACTTGTGCACTAGGAAGAGAAAAGTTCAAGTACCTAAAAAAGTTTTCCTTGCGAGTAATGTGAGCACAGCTTTTACCCAACAAATACCAAAGAAACGTAAGGACCCCGGCTGTCCTACAATCTCTATTTCTATTGGGGGTAAAAATATTAATCGTGCTTTACTCGATCTAGGCGCTAGCGTTAACTTGCTTCCTTATTCGATATACGAGCAGTTAGGAATTGGAGAGTTAAAACCCGCCCATTGTACTCTCCAGATGGCAGACGGATCTATCACCAAACCTCGGGGCGAACTAGAGGATGTGTTAATTAAAGTCAGGGAATTCATATTTCCCGTGGACTTTATTGTTTTAGATACACAACCTGTGGCAAACCCACGCAATCAAATCCCGGTGATACTCGGTCGACCCTTTTTGGCCACTTCCAACGCAGTAATCAATTGTAGAAACGGCTCTATGACCCTATCCTTTGGAAAGAAGTCAATTGAGCTTAACATTTACAAGTTGGGAAGTGAACCCTCCGAACCCTATGCTCATGTGTGTTCTGTCGAATTAATGGATGTCGACAGCAGCGAATTTGATCAACCTCATGATACTGACTCTATTCATATGTTGTTTGACCCAACCATGTACTCTTCAACCGAGTTGTCCGGGTCAACATCTAACACTGATGAGGAACTTTTTATAGAGTCCGACGATCACCCCATTTTTTCTGATGACATTATTCTTCGGGGTATCGATGAAAGCTTTGAGGAAATTTTCGCTGATGAACTCGTATTTTTACAAGACACGGGTGTTGAGATGAATCAACTCCAAGATGAAGAAATTGGACCTCCACCCCTTCTTTTGGACAATCATGATAATGCGGGTAATCCATCATTACTATCACTGTGTCGTCTCTCCAAATTGAGACGCAATCCTTTTCCATTACACCTCTTATCACCTCCCCACTTCTTCTTGTCGAAAGGTGACATGTTCTTCCACCAACCTTGATGCTTCATCGATAAAATTTTTGAATGGTTGGTGTTGACCTTCGGTCTTTGCAAAGCTTGGCATTGACCAATAACCTTGACCCCCTCGTGTGATTTTAAAAGATTAAAATTGTTTAACTCAAGTTTGGAGGGTATATTTTGGCTCTTGAAAGAAAATGATTTTTACAAAATTGTGAGCCTAAAATAAGTTTGGGGGAGGATTTTCACTTTCATATATTCTTGCCCCCATTAATAATTTCCTCCCAAGTCTACAGATTTTTTAGCTTAACGGATGACATCAGTGAGGACACTGCTGTAAACAGGTTTGGGGGAGGTTTGTGCTTATTTACATATCAATTTGCATCATAATTTGCATAAGCACAACATTTTCAAAAATTTTAAAAAGTTTTTTTTTATAACAAAAGAGTAAAAAGTGAAAAATTACATCCAAAAGATAGGAATAGTCTAAGAAAACCAAGAAAATTAGAAATTTTCTTAAACGAACTAGTAATAAGTAGTTATGAGCTGTTGTCCCAAGGGTTAGTAAGATGAAGGAAGTCACTAATCTGAGGATAAAAATAAGTCTGAAAAATAGTTTCTATTCTGGAAGCCAAACATTTGAATGTTGATACCCTACTATATGCACTTACACACGTCTTGAAACTCGGGATAGTAGAGGAAACCTTGAAATGCTCTTGTCTAAAAGCCAAAGTATGAAGGAAATAATAAATGAAGAAAATATAAAAATGGTGAAAAGAATTAGGTAGGAAATTGTATGCAAATAATATCATTGACCAAATCCTAGTAGAACAAAGTCTACTAAATATTATTTAAGTTGTTGTGCAGAATTTTTCCAAGTTGTGTAGAATTTTCCAAGACTAAAATCAAGGAAATCAAGTTGTTGAAGAAAACTTGCCTAATTAAGAAAGCAAAACTTGGAGACCAAGTCTGGAAACAACCACAAAAAGATTTCCATGATACAAAGGTTCCAAGGATCGCCAAATGTCACAAATACAAAGCCCAAGAAAAATGATGAAGGGAGGAGATTGAATGGCCGCGGATCCGCGGCCATACCCCCCTTGGGCCGCGGATCCGCGGCAGGATCATGGAGATAGAGTCCGCGCTTTTCTGGGGAAAATCTCTACTACTATTTTCCTAATTTGGAAGCAAATGTTTCTGGCTTTGGACTATAAATAGGGACCGAGAGCCTCTTGGAAAATTTATCAAGCCGACGCGATCACGAAGTCCAAGACGGCTCACGCATCCAGGCTGGTCATCAAATGTTCGTCTACCTCCTTAGAAGAGATCGAGAAGCAACTAGAAATTGTAATCATTTTCTAAGGATTCAAGTGTAATGAATATTGTTGATTAATAAAGGTAGCTTTCTTTTTCTTATTCTATTTCTTCGTAGTTTAATTATGCAATTTCTTTCCATCTCTTTTTCTCCCAACATGCGCGAGTAATTCTCCGCTTATTAGGGTTCGTAGGATTAGGGTAGGCTAATGGATGATGAACATCCCTAAACCCTTTTTAAGTCCTATAAAGTTTATGAACTTTATCAAAAGAATCATTAATATCCTAATCGGGCGCGCTAACAATTCTTTATTAGTCCCGACCGCGATTAGAGATTAGATTAATGATTGTTTTGGTAAAGGCTAGATATGAACGGAGTTCCGTGTCGAGATAAGGGTTAAGAGTGAGATTCCTTTTCCCTCTAGAAACCCTAATCTACACGCATCACCGTCGTTCTAGTTTTAAATCTATTAAAGGATAAAAAGGGTAACTTTTAATTAATCGTCCATAACTACTAAATCCTAACGAACCCTACAAGCCCCCTTATTATATTAACTACATTCCTAAAATAATCTAGATCTATATTTTTGCATTAGTGCTTAACGTAGATCTAGAAACCTTTCCACAAAATTCTTTATCCCTCCTCTCTTTCTCAACACATCTAAAGTAAGAGTAAAAAGTTCCACGTTTCCCAGAGGACGACCCGTACTCATCTCGGTCTAGCTACACGTGACACCGTTATTGATTGCGGTTAACTACTACAAACACTTTTTCGTACCAATCAGGCTGCTTGTTCCGCAGCCTCTTTGTCCTTCTTCTCCAATATCCTACGAAGGAATTCAGCATCAGTTTCTTACTCCTGGCGTTGATCCAAGGACGCTTCGGGGGTTTCTTTTGGCCCAGTGAGTGCGACCATCGCATTCATCATTTCTTGGAGCTTCTGCTGTTGCTCCTGAGCTTTGGTCACCGACCGTGTAAGCGGTCTATGACCTGTAGATGTACGGCTGTCCTCCTTACCAGACGCCATGTAGATGGTATGGACTACAATGCCCCCGGACTTAGGGTGGTTGGGCTCGCCGCCTTTGGCATTGGCTGCAGGTGTAGGGACCTTCTCCGGCCTTCTTCTCTTGTGGGCCGTTGAAGTTGAAGGGGCCGTTGCAGCAGGCACCCTGGCGGTTGTCGTCCTTTGCTGTTTGTCAGGACGGTTCTTTTCTTCCTGCACTTTCGCCATTTTCTGCCGGCGAGAGTGATCTTGGTCGATTACTGGGTCTTGAACCCTCCGCCAGACCATATAAATTTTGGAGGACAGCCGTTGAGGGGATTGCTCCAGCTTAGTTTCTGTAACCCTCTCCGCAGGTGGAGGAGATCTTTTCAGTGTGGCAGTCGGAGAGTTCTTGCGTACCCTCCTTAGCGGTTCAAAGTTGTTCCCAGTCGGAATAGCAGCATTAATTTCCACCATCGGAGCCGGTGGAGTTAGCCCTGAGGGGGAGTTGCCCCCGATCTTCTTTACTCGGTGCCAGTGGCGACGTCGAGCGTGACGAGCCATTGGGGCTGGCTCGGCGATAGGGATAGTTTCGTCTTGCCTCCTGTCCGGATGAGGCGCCTCTGGTGCCAGCCTCTTAAATACTGATGTTGTCTTTTGAGTGGCGATGTTCAATCTGTCAAAGACAGACCCTCGAGTAGGAGCAGGAGCCGGAATAGTCAGCCTTGAAAAGACCAACTCTTTAACAGGAGAAGCCGCCTTGACGACTTCAGGAGCAGAGGTGGTTGTCCTCCTCGGGACGGCCATTTCAGGGTTCATGGGCTTCTTGGCGAGCCCATCAGAATTCTGGTTCAGCCTGGAAAAGACAGAGGCTGCTGGCCTGACATTGGACGACCCGTTGAAAGGGGCCGTTGTAGCAGTGAGCCGATCGAAGACCGACTTCTTGTGCGCTTCTGGTGCGGGCACTGGAATAGTGAAGCTTGCAGGCGGGAGCATGGTCCCGAAAAATAGACCGGTGATGGCCTGGGTCACTTGTTCCACCGGCATGGCAAGGATGGAGGCCGCTTGAGGCCCATAGGCTACACCTCCAGGTGAGGCGGAGCGTCGGTTGCATTGGCATTTGGAGCAGCTCGAGCAGTTGGAGGCCATTGATGCTTGATTTCTGCGCCAGGAAAAAGACCAAATCTTAGTAACTTGAAACCCAAAGGCAACCATTAACAAACCGCGATTCGTTCGCGAAGACGACACACGAAGTGTGGAGTGGAAAGAGGAAAAGGTCCCACCGGGCGTGCCAGAATCTGTTCCCCTCCGAATGGCAGCACGACGACAGAGAGACGTCTTGCCTGAGATTCGGGACAGATTCTAATTGGTGCTATCCGTCCACCTCTCCGAAAATGCCAGGTTGATTTATGGCACCATATATCGAAGGTTTAAACGGATGCGTCCGATATAGCAGACTTCGTCAGATTCCCCCTGCTTGAGGGGTTTTTGATTGTGGGGATGCTCTTCCCTGCATGCGCAAGCCCCTGCAGTTAATTATGCTACCGCATCGCGGTAACAATTTTCTCCTTCTCCAGATGATCACTTCGTGTCGTGGGTGTTTGTTTTGTGTTTGGTTGCCCGTGGATTGTATACGGAGACTAAGTTATATTGTCGCCCGTAGGGCGTGGACTAGTCCAAATCCGTAGTTACTTAGATTTGGGTTTGGTGTTTTAGTTTAAGAATACGTTAGCCATATTGAGGCTAAGATCAACTTAAACGTTCGTTAAGGATACGTTAGTCTGATTTGAGACTAAGATCAACTTAACGGGAAAAGCATTTAGGGGCTCTCTTGTTCCAGTTTAGGGACGTAGTGGTCCGTTTAATATACGGCCGCCGGGACCCGTCACCTCTCTGACGATGTTGAAGGATTACAACGACAGGTGTCAGAGGAGTTCGGAGATGTACCCTTGAACCAAAGTTGATTGGGGGTCTTATAGTCTGTTTGAATGTTTAAGGATACGTTAGCCAGATTTGAGGCTAAGATCAACTTAAACAGGATTGTTTAGATCCGACAAAAGAGCTTTTGGGGCTCTATTGTTCCAGTTTAGGGACGTAGTGGTCCATAGGTAGTTTAAGGACATTGCGGTCCATTGCCAGTTTAGGAACATGGTGGTCCATTGTTCCCGTTTTGGGGACGGATATTAGTTTAAGGACGCATTAGTCCATGGATTTAAGGACCCCATAGTCCATATGAATATGTTTAAGGACACATTAGTCCATTAGTTTAAGGACGCATAAGTCCATGGGTTTAAGGACCCCACAGTCCGTATGGGTGTGTTTAAGGACGCATTAGTCCGTGAGTTTAAGGACCCCACAGTCCGTATTGTTGGTTTAAGGACGCTTAAGTCCATGAGTTTAAGGACCCTACAGTCCGTATGGATGTGTGGTTGTCGGGACCCATCACCTCTCTGACGTCGCTGAAGGATTACAACAATAGATGTCAGAGGAGTTCAGAGATGTACCCTTGAACCGGATGTAAATTGATTTAAGAGAGCAGTCTTGCTCAGTCAATTTAATTTGAGGACTTACGGCCAGAATTGGGCTAAGTCCAGTTGAGAATATTCAACATTTTTATCTTTGGCCTATTAGGCCTGTGCTAGGGCTTTGCCCCTGTTTAATAATGCACAGCATTTTCTTTTGGCCTGCTAGGCCTTTTTGATTTGGGCTCTGTCCCTTTTAAATGATGCACAGCATCTTTTTTTGTTTGGGCCTGCTTTATTAAAATAATGCATTGCATTTATTTGGCCTGTTAGGCCTTTTTTTAATTGGGCTTGGCCCTTCTGTAAATAATGCAGTGCATTAATCAAACTGACAGTGGCCGTGTGGCCAATCAGGCGCTGTGCGCCAATTATTGAGCGCGAGCGCATGTGGAGGTGACACGTGTCACGCTCTGGTGAGCGCAAACGCAGTGCGCTGCACCAGTGCACTGCGCTATTGCACTACTGACACGTGGCGCGCTCTGGCGAGTTGCGCCAATTTCAGAGAGCAATGCTCTATTTTAAAAGCGCATAGCGCAAGTGGTCTTGGAGCTGACACGTGGCGCTCTCTGGTGGTTTGCGCCAACCCAGGAGCGCAACAGTAAAGATTTGCAAGTGCAAGGTACTGTTTTAATTTCTTGATCCAATTTTGGATTCAAGAAAAGAATCTTGAAGATTCCAGAACCAATGGTTCATAAAAAAAGCAATGCTTTTGTTATTATTTATATTTTTTTTTATTGAAGATCCTTGATCGTGTTCTTAGATCAATGATCTTTTCAGAAGAAATTCTTCTTTTTTATTCAAAGGTTTTACCTTTTTTCTCTTCTTGAGTTCTTCTCAAAAATTCTTTTGAGTTCTCTCTCTATTTCTATCTCTGTTTTTCTCTCTGTGTTGTCTTGTGTTTTAAATTGGGGTCTAGGAGCCTTTATATAGTGCCCATTAATTCATTAAATTTGTTAAAGAGATCATTCTCTGAGTGATTTGGGGATTTTTCCCCACCGTTGGATCTTTGATCCAAGAGCTTCTGTTTTACAGAAGACAATTTTCTTGTTTTAACAAGAACAGAAAGATCTTACTGGAATTTTAATTCTGTTTGGCGCAAACGCACCAGTGCTTGACACGTGTCGCGCAGCGCAGAGCGCAGCGCAACTGCGCTGACACGTGTCGCGCAGCGCAGAGCGCGGCGCATCTGAAGCGTTGCTTCTGTTAATTTTGTTTTAAATAGAGCCTTGCTCTGATTGGCTGCGCTGCCTTGGGCGCTGCGCTGACGTATCAGCTTTTGACACGTGGCGCGTTGCGTGCAGCGCAAGGAATTTGAAGTGTTGCTTCAATTTTTGAGTTTTTGAAATTCAAACAGAGGTTTGCTCTGATTGGGGGAAACAGGGAACAAATACGAGCGAGCGCGTCCACCATTGATGCCAGTCAGTCGATCTGTGTGATTAGGGTTTCGACGACGTTGGGAGGAGGAGTGGAACCGCCCCCGCCTCTATTGCCAAGCCCGGGATGGCTCGTACTAGGGTCTTTGTTGCGATGATCGCTGGCCATTGAATCGAAGGAAGAAGATTTACTTTTTGGAGGAAAAAGTTTCCCGTTTTCCATAGACGGCACCAACTAATGGAAGGTCGGAATCTACCTAAGTTGTTGTCCTCTATTGATCTTGTAGCCAACAAGGCTGAAAGCCAAAGATTTGAAGAGAGAGTGTGTATCTCAATGGATTGTTGATTGATAGTGACGCCGAGCTACCTGCAAAAGGAGTCCCGGCGTGGGAAACCTCCGTAGGACCCTCCGACGATCAAGCAAGTATCGGGGAATAATTGGGCAGAATAACGACATATTGGATGTTCGAGTTACCTAAATCGTCTAGATGATGGGTTTATATAGGGGTAGCCTGAGGGCGAGCCGAAGAAAGATCCCCGCCGCCTGTTTCGCCCATGAGTAACGTTCACATTGATGGTGAAATACGTTCATTAATGGCAAAATATGCTAGTGTAGGATGCGGGACGTAGAGCGACGAAGATCTCGTCGTGGTGAGATACACGGAGCCGTTACGAGGACGCTCGTGCTCCATGCTTTCGGCCAAACCGGGACGCTGAGGGATCTCAGCTATAGGATAGTTCAGAGACAAGTAAGGAGGCTGAGAAAGCTCAACTCTATAAGTGCTCAAAGACGAGCTATTAGCTGATGGTTAGGTGAAGAGGGAAGGTACTCAGGGGAGACTCCCTAAAAGTTGGATGCTACCTCGGAGGCGAGGCGACGAGGAATGTCCCCTTGCCTGGTATTTATCTCCGCTCTGTAGACTTCAACTTGTTAGTTGGTGCATATGGGAGACTTGTCATCTGCCACGTGTCTTGATCTGGGGAATCCCCACTTGTGAGCACCATCAATAATGATCGAGGTCTTCGGAGGACAAGGAATCATGCCACTAACATATGGCCACAACTTGTTTGCATGCAGAAATGGTTGCACTCGAGCATGCCAAAAATGAAAGTTATCGCCGTCAAGACGAGGAGTGAGGGCTGGAAGAGTAGGATGGCATGTTTTGAGAGAGGGTCGTTTTGTATTGTAAGTGATGGAGCTCCTTTTCGGGCCTCCGTCAGATTTTGTCTTCCGTTGATCTCGCGGTGGACTTAGTTGATTATCTTCCTTCGCGTGCGGGTCTCAATGGGTTTTTGGAGGAAGTGGTGAGGTGAGGGAGTTGTTGCCGAGTACCTGCAAAGAAGTCCCGGAGTGGTTTGGTACCACCAAGAACCCTCCGACGCTCAAGCTAATGACGAGATCCGAGCAGAGTAACGGCATAAAAATGTAAAAGATGGCTCACTTGACCCCTCTGTGATGGGGGTTTTATATAGCGGTGGTGGCATACAGCAGCAGGCGCGAGAATCTCGCCGGCAATTACGCTCCCGACGTCACGCCCGCGTAAAGAGCAGATCGCCCGTTAATGGGGATCGTGATGGCGCGGAACGTGGGATGTTGCCGGCGGAGAATCTGCGCATGGAGAGATTTGCGGAGCGGCGGTTATGCCTGTGAGTGGTGGAGTTGGTCGGTCGGAGGGACCGAGGAAGACGGCCTCGGCTGGGGACCTCATAAGCGAGCACGAGGGCCGAGGAGTCTCGGTCTTGCGGCAGCTCGGGGCGAGCTGAGAGGCCGAGGAGGCTAATTTGCAAGGACCCTGAGGTGAGCCAGCTTTGTGCTTGTAGGTCGAGCCTGATCGGCCCCTGCGGGCCCTCTCTCCTGAGTTCTGGGACACGTCATCTGCCACGTGTCCTGATCTGAAAGGTCGCCAACATTGAGCATCATCATTAGCCCCCCACTCTTGTCCCGACCAGCTAGTGGGTCGGGTCAAGAGTGGACTGCCGGGCCGTCTGGGGTAAGCTCCCTCCTAAGGTTTCGTCGGGACGCGTCCCCGAGCTGTCAGCTGTCTTTTCTTCCAGCTTATCGGGGCGAGATTTCTGCATTTAGGAAAGGTGCGCCGGTTAGAGCATCCTGCCACTGAAGTGACGGTCCACGTGTCAAGCGCCGGTTGGCCGACGCGACGTGTGCAGACCTGTAGACTGATGGGGCGTAGCCCAGTGTGGGCGTGACATGTGGAGCGATCGGTCGTCGAGTTGATTTTGATCACTTGCCGAGTGTGCCAAGCGCTGCTGAGAAGGAGGCGTCTCCATGGCCCCGAAGTCGAGGGGGGATTACTCAGACTTGGATAGACCTGATGTCTCTTGTTGGGGATGACCGAGTAGGGAAGCTGCTCGGTAATTCTTGGCGAGGGTCTTGACCCCTGGCGTTGCGAGTAGGGAAGCTACCGGCCAGGGATAGTCGAGTCTGGAAGGACTTTGATCCTTGTCATTGTTGGGTAAGAAGCTACCCGCCGGGATGTGCCGAGTAGGAAGGGGCTCGGCGGCCTCGCGAAGAGGGCTTCAGATCCTCAGCGTTTGATGGGCAGGAGGACGCCCGCTGGGGATGCGCCGAGCAGAAAGGAACTCGGTGGCCTCGCGATGAGGGCTTCAGAACATCAGCGTCTGATGGGCAGGAGGATGCCCGCTGGGATGCGCCGAGCAGGAAGAAACTTGACGGCCTCACGATGAGGGCTTGAGATCCTCAGCATCTGATGGGCAGGAGGATGCCTGCTGGGATGCGCCGAGCAGGAAGGAACTCGGCGGCCTCGCGATGAGGGCTTCAGACCATCAGCGTATGATGGGCAGGAGGATGCCCGCTGGGGATGCGCCGAGCAGGAAGGAACTCGGCGGCCTCGCGATGAGGGCTTCAGACCATCAGCGTCTGTTGGGAAGGAGGATGCCCGCTGGGGATGCGCCGAGCAGGAAGGAACTCGATGGCCTCGCGATGAGGGCTTCAGACCATCAGCGTCTGATGGGCAGGAGGATACCCGCTGGGGATGCGCTGAGCAGGAAGGAACTCGGCGGCCTCGCGATGAGGGCTTTAGACCATCAGCGTCTGGTAGACAGGAGGATGCCCGCTGGGGATGCGCCGAGCAGGAAGGAACTCGGCGGCCTCACGATGAGGGCTTGAGATCCTCAGCATCTGATGGGAAGGAGGATGCCCGCTGGGGATGCGCCGAGAAGGAAGAAACTCGGCGGCCTCACGATGAGGGCTTGAGATCCTCAGTATCTGATGGGCAGGAGGATGCCCGCTGGGGATGCTCTGCGGCCTCACGATGAGGGCTTCAGACCATCAACGTCTGATTGGCAGGAGGATGCCCACTGGGGATGCGCCGAGCAGGAAGGAACTCGGCGGCCTTGCGATGAGGGATTCAGACCATCAGCGTCTGTTGGGCAGGAGGATGCCCGCTGGGGATGCGCCGAGCAAGAAGGAACTCGGCGGCCTCACAATGAGGGATTGAGATCCTCAGCATCTGATGGGGATGCGCCGAGCAGGAAGGAACTCGGCGGCCTCACGATGAGGGCTTTGATCGTTGACGCTGGAGGGGCCGTGAGAGGCCTGCGAAGGATGGCCGAGCAGGGTAGCTGCTCGGTGCCTCTTGGCGAGGGCATTGGTCCTTAACGCTGGAGGGGCCTAAGAGGCCTGCGAAGGATGGCCGAGCAGGGTAGCTGCTCGGTGCCTCTTAGCGAGGGCTTTGATCCTTGACGCTGGAGGGTCCCTGAGAGGCCTGCGATGGATGGCCGAGCAGGGTAGCTGCTCGGTGCCTCTTGGCGAGGGCATTGATCCTTGACGCTGGAGGGGCCCTGAAAGGCCTGCGAAGGATGGACGAGCAGGGTAGCTGCTCGGTGCCTCTTGGCGAGGGCTTTGATCCTTGACGCTGGAGGGTCCCTGAGAGGCCTGCGAAGGATGGCCGAGCAGGGTAGCTGCTCGGTGTCTCTTGGCGAGGGCTTTCTGATCCCCGGCGTTGCGGTAGGGAAGCTACCCGCCGGGGATAGCCGAGCGAGGGATCCTCGGACTCGACTGCCTCTGGGAGGACTTTCTGATCCCTGGCGTTGCGGTAGGGAAGCTACCCGCCAGGGATAGCCGAGCAGGGTAGCTGCTGGGCTGCCTCTTAGTGAGGGTTTAGATCCTTAAGCGAGGTGGCCCTCGAGCCGCCGTGGCGAGCCCCCTCTGTGCGACCCCGTCAAGGGAGGGGGTGTCGGTCTATTCGGCCGGCGAGGGCGTTGATGACGGTGGCCGGAGGAGGTTCACCCGCGCCTCCGGTGAGGGGGAGGAGGCGGCTGGTATCTGGATCTTCAGGGTGATCGCTTGCCATGGGGATGGAGATCGGAAGGCCAACTTTGTTTTTTTGTGGAGTTTCTTTCCCACAGACGGTGCCAACTGATGGAGCTCCTTTTCGGGCCTCCGTCAGATTTTGTCTTCCGTTGATCTCGCGGTGGACTTAGTTGATTATCTTCCTTCGCGTGCGGGTCTCAGTGGGTTTTTGGAGGAAGTGGTGAGGTGAGTAAGTTGTTGCCGAATACCTGCAAAGAAATCCCGGGATGGTTTGGTACCACCAAGGACCCTCCGACGCTCAAGTTAGTGACGAGATCCGAGCAGAGTAACGGCATAAAAATGTAAAAGATGGCTCACTTGACCCCTCTGTGATGGGGGTTTATATAGTGGTGGTGGCATGCTGCAGCAGGCGCGAGAATCTCGCCAGCAGTTACGCTCCCGATGTCACGCCCGCGTAAAGAGCGGATCGCCCGTTAATGGGGATCGTGGTGGCGTGGAACTTGGGATGTTGCCAGCGGAGAATCTGCGCATGGCGAGATTTGCGAAGCGGCGGTTACGCCTGTGAGTGGTGGAGTTGGTCGGTCGGAGGGACCGAGGAAGACGGCCTCGGCTGGGGAGCTCAGAGGCGAGCACGAGGGTCGAGGAGTCTCGGTCTTGCGGCAGCTCGGGGCGAGCTGAGAGGCCGAGGAGGCTAATTTGCAAGGGCCCTGAGGTGAGCCAGCTTTGTGCTTGTAGGTCGGGCCTGATCGGCCCCTGTGGGCCCTCTCTCCTGAGTTCTGGGACACGTCATCTGCCACGTGTCCTGATCTGAAAGGTCACCAACATTGAGCATCATCAGTAAGGAATTAAGGAGGCTAGAACAAAAGAGCTAAATCAACCTGTAAAGCTCTGATACCATCAAAGGAGTAAAGCTTTAAACCTCTCTCTCTTGATTGAGTTCTGAGAGGAGGAATGCATTGTATTTATCATTGAGAAATTTGTTACAAAGTACAGGTACAAGAACAATATATTGTTGTTATAGTAAGGATTTGATAAGAGAAACAATCTCTAAAACAAACTCAAAACAATTCTGAAATTTAACCTCCAGAATACCTTAGAGATTTATTGTTCTTTGATATATGGTTACAGTTGGCAATCAATAATCACAAATAGGAAAAACCTCAATTAATGAGCTCTTATTTTTGTGTTCGGTGTCAGATACAACAATGAATTAAAAAATTTATCCAACAATTCAGGACCGTTCAAAGTTAACCGTTTATTAAAAAAAGGTTAAAATCTAACGGTTGTCATTTAACAGTTACTCAAAGTAAGGGTTAACATCAAAGTTGGATAAAAAATTATACAACAAATCAGAACCGTTTATACTTAACCGCTACTTTAAGTAGCATTTAAATCTAACGGTTTTTATTTAACATATATTTAAAGTAACGGTTAAAATCAAAAGTTAATTTATCCAACAAATCAGAACCGTTCAGACTAACTGCTGCTTAAGATAGCGGTTAAATCCAACGGTTATTATTTAATCTCTACTTAAAATAGTTATTAAAATCAAGAGTTAACCGCTGCATAAGTAAATTTTTTTCAAGCGGTTGCGGAATATATCACCTCTCGATTTTCAAACCCTATCTTCCGCCACAGGACGTTTATGTCTTCCTCAACGAGTTTTTTTGAAGTGGTTATGCTATATTTTTTATTTTTACGTTTACAGACACTATCATGTCTATTAATCTAGGTTATGAGTGACTATCCCTTAATTAGAAGAAGAAGAAGAAGAATAGTGGAAACAAACGAAAAAACTATATGACTAATTGATTTATGTTATAAAATCGATTAAAGAAACAATAGAATACTTAGCAACAATCACAATTCAAATCACATGAAAAAAATACGTCCCATTTAAATCTGAAAACCCTAAATAAATAACAAAAGCTACAGTAATTAAAGTAATTAATTTACCTTATGACATCAATTCAAGAATCAAGAGAATACCCAGCAAGAATTGCAGTTCAAATTATAGCAAAAATCGTCAAATTTCGACATCATGAGAATACCTCCCCAACAGTTTTTCGAATAATAGAGAAAAACATCAATGCTACGTACATTTTTATGCCATATGATTTCTGCAAAGACATCAAAGGGGGAAACAATATTCTATATATTTTTATGTTCACAAAAGTTCTTCGAATTAGTAAAATTTCCACAATGATATTTTAAAATAAATAGTGCTCACTAAAACCATGGCTAAACCATTAAACACCATCATGCCTTGAACTTTAAAGTTAGTTAAAACTACAACAAACTATTTTTTTGTTGCGTCTAGATATACCGAGAATATGCAATGGGAATAGATGAAATTACCCGCAGTTAAACGAGTGCTACAATTTCTGCTATCACCCGACCTGTATAGCGCGGACGGATGTACGGATAGTTTTTGTATGGATAAAATGGTCATTCATGAGCAAGTTAGGGGTTTATATAAATCATACTTAGGAGGAAGCAACTAAAATCCAAAAACTTCTATTAAACTAAAGTCATTACATATGTGAAAACATCTACTTAAATTAAGGGACAGTTTCTCATTGCTATTTGGAAACTCCACCATATTATTTTATTAATTATGAACTTCATTTTCTATAAGGACCGAGTAAAATTCATAGGCCTATAAGTGGGGTCAACCTGAGCCTATAAGTAGGGTCAACCCTACGGTACTTTTATCGTGTTGATCAATACATGTAATCTTTAAATGGATTATAAATTTTTAAACGATGATCATTGTTTTTTTGGGTTTGCTCATATAGGCCATGGATCATGAGCCATTCTTAACCCCTCTAATATTCTTAACCTTTTCATAAAAATAACCTGGCTTTTAGCCTAGGTCAATATTGTAAGAAAGCCCTTTTCATCTTCAGCTGTTACATGTCATAACCCTACATCGAAAAATACAATCATTACTTAATAGAGTTTTTCCATTCAAATTGGAGAAATATTATGCATTTATTAGAGGATACATCTTCAGCTGCATGTTAAAAGAAAGGCATTTGAATAAAAATTTGGAAAACCACAAAAACCCTAATTTGAATTGCCATATCTTCCTAGCCTGCATTAAAATCTTCTTTATTTGTTCTTTCAGGGCAAGCAAGCCGATATGCATCTCTTCCAACGTACTTGTAGATGAAGATTTATCAGAATAAGAAGATTGCTCTAAAAGGAGAGAAGAAAAAAGGTTTGTGAAAAATATTTTGACTGAAAAAAGAAAAGAGATGTGTTTTTCCTTTTTTTGAATCTAAAGAGAGAATTGTTTTGAACATTAGATCGAATAAAATAGGGAGAACATGTTATTCATGACGAGCTAGCAACTTAACTTTATGCTATATCTCAAATCCTTAAATGCCCAAACCTCTAAATCCATGCATCCCTAAACTCCAAATACATAAATCCAAATTTGTAACCTTAATCTTCTCACTTAATTTTCTTTCCTTCTCCTCACTTCACTTCACTTGCTGTCGATCTTCAACCTCAACAGCATCCGTTTATCATTTTTGTTCTAAGCTCCTCTAATCACCTCTACTTCTCTAACTAGTAAATTGGTATTACAGTTGTATTATAAGGCATCATTGTATGGTATCAAGATCTAATTAAATTAGTCCGTGGGCATAAAAAACTAGGAAAGTCATGGTGTTTTAGTATAGTTTAATGTGAAGATTTAAATCTTATCTTAACACAACTTCTATTTCCATGGCGTCCTACCATGAGTAATCCTAAACTAATCAAAATAGTTACCCAAAGTCATGCATCTCCTAATTCTTTACAAAAATATCACCTTGGGGGCCCACTGCAAATACTTCAGCAGAAGAACGGGCCCACCTTCACTACGCCAACGGTCCAGAATCGCCCAAGCGGGACCGGGTCAGGATCAATTACAGCGAGTTCCTGCTAAGGGGTAAAATCGTAAACTCACCACGATATAATAAAAATTCACCAATCACTTCATCTCGCTTATAAAAGGGCCCTTAGTTGCCTCCGTATCAGCCCATCACCCGCTACGAAACGCGGAGCGGCAATCGATTCGACCCGAAACGTAACGATACGATACGAAGCATGGGGAATCACGCCGCCGTCTCGCTCATCGTTCTTTTCGTTTTGGCCGTGCCGTTAACTAACGCCGTCTCTCGCCTCGACGCCTTCCTCAAGCTGCCGTCTGAAGGCCGAGCTAACGGCGAAGACGGCGGCGTAGGCACGAGATGGGCGGTTCTCGTCGCCGGATCGAATGGCTACGGGAATTATCGCCATCAGGTATCGATTTTCTTATTTACTTTTTATTTTATTTTTTGAATAATTGAGTTGACTATCATTTAGTCCTAGTTTTTACTGTTTTTAGTAATTGATCGGTGAATATTTTGTGATATCGAAGAACGAGGCAGTTGATTGTTAGAGATAAATTGCGATGAATTAGTGTTTTTTTCCCAATTATTTACAGGTAAAAACTTAGCCCTTATTCCTTTTTATTTCGAGGTTTTGTTGATGGTTTTTTTATACTCAAAGCAGAAATATGGGTAGATATTTGTTGTGAAATAGCCGTTATTTGAGTGATATTTTTAAGATATGCTAGATCTTTGGAGGATACAAGTGGCTTAATGAATCCCCCTTGTTAATAACGACAAGCCATATCAGCTCAGCACTGGTGCTGGACTTTTTTTTATAAAATTTTATTCCAAGGAGCGCACTTGGAAAGTGTGTCCCATTCCATTCAAAGGGGCGCACTGTCTCTTTGAATTGTATGGGCACACACTTCGCAAGTGTGCCCCATACTTCTTCTTCCTCCCTCTGGAGACTCATCCTGCATCCCTCAAACCTTCCTTCAAACCTTCCTTCATTCAATGCTTGACAGCTTTCTTCATGTGTTCAAGACGTGACACGTCCATTAAAAACCCGAATTGGTGAATTGACTAACATCTTCTTCTTTCCCTCTCTCTTTCCCCTCTCTCTTTCGTCTCCAACATCAATTCCCTTCTCCTCCATCGACGCCGCCACTCCTTCACCGCCACTGCCGCCCCAATCATAACCATGTCACCACCTCGCTGCCCCTCTCACCATCGGCCTCTCCTTCCTCGTTCCCAAAGACCCCAAAACCAAACCCTAGCTATCAAATTACTACCAAAACAAGAAAAATCAAGCAAAAAAATTACCTCGGCCTGCTGCAAATTTAGAGAGCCTCCCTCGATTCAAGAAAATGATGAGCGCGACCTCGCAATCACAAAGAACCGAAAGCTCGTAAGCTTTCTTGAACAACCCATTTTCCTGTTGGCAAAGGGGGTCCATGTGGTGAGGGAGGGAGAGGGTCGCGTTGAGAAGGACGGCGGTGGCGGTGAGAGAAGA
Organism: Agapanthus africanus; assembly: GCA_030015575.1. Taxonomy (NCBI): domain Eukaryota; kingdom Viridiplantae; phylum Streptophyta; class Magnoliopsida; order Asparagales; family Amaryllidaceae; genus Agapanthus; species Agapanthus africanus. The sequence goes on along the minus strand of JASDDO010000026.1, from coordinate 82,330,001 downwards.
GCGTCGGTGTCGGTAGAGGAGGGAATTGATGTTGGAGATGAGAAAAGGGAAGGAAAGAGAGGAAGAACTAGATGAGAAGGAGATGAGTCTTCAGAGCGAGGAAGAAGAAGATGAGAGGGAGGAAGGAGATGAGACTCCAGAGGGAGGAAGAACATTTTCAAAGGGGCGCACTTCCAAAGTGTGCCCCTTTGAATAGTATGGGGCGCATTTAGGTAAGTGTGCCTCTTGGAAAAAAAATTAAGAAATAAAAGCCAACGCCGGCGCTGATGTGGCGCCTACGTGGTCAAAAGTGGTCTGCATTTGTAATAATTTTTTAAAGTCGCATAATTTTATTAATATTTTATAAAATAAGCCTATTTTAAAAAATTGTCCTGTTAATAAACTAAGCAAAAATATGCATAGATATTTGCACTTTTTCTCCAAATTATTTGCCCATATACGGCCTGTTTGTTTCCATGGAGTTTGTAAAATTCAGGTGTTCAAACTCCTGAATTTAGCCCAAAATTTGATGTTTTATGTTTTTTGTGGACATTTTTTGGAAATTAGCGATTTTAAAAAATAATTAGCAAAATGTTGTTTGGGGGGAAATATTTAGCAATATAGTGGTGATGGGCTGATTAGGGCAGTTATGTGGTTCTTAACCAAAACCACGCTTGTAAAGTGCGGTTTTGCATCGTTTACTTAGATTAGTTGGAAACTGCACTTATAAAGTGGGGTTTCTATCCCCTCGTTCCTAAGCTCCCTCTCTCAACTTCGACAACCTTGAACCCTAACCCTAAGCGGGTCTCTTATCGGGTGTAGGCAAAATTCTGTGAAATTCATGTTGGCGCTGTCGTCGACCATGACCGAGGGCAAGATCATGTCCTGGATCAAGTCCGTGGGTGACAAGCTCTCTAAGGGCGTAGGAGCAGATGGGGAGCGTCTGCAGCAAGTCGTCGTGCTCGAACTCGAGCAAGCAAACGGCGCAATCATGAGTAGCTAGGGAGGACTCAAGGGAGGAGAAGGGGGAGGGGGAGGGGAGGGATCTAATGGTGGACTTGTCGAGGCCATAATGGGAGAAGTAGTTGTCGGTGGAGAGGTCGAAGGAGAAGCTGTCGTTGGGGGGGAGGGGCTTGAGGTCGCCGTCGCCGGCGAAGAAAGAGGTGGAGATGAGGAGGCGGTGACAGTAGACACAGAGATGGGGAAGGGGACATCGACGGTGTGGGACATGAAGAGGAGGAGGAGGCGGAGGGGTGGAGGAGGGGTCGCAGGAGGTACCGCACTTTAGAAGTGCGATTTTGGTAAAGAACCCCACTTTAGATGAAAACCGTACTTGTAAAGCACGGTTTTGGTTAAGAACCACTTAACCATTCTAACCAATCAACCAACACCATATTCCTTAATATTTCCCACAAACACCATTTTGCTAATTATTTTTAAAGAATTGCTAAATCCCAAAAATTGTCCTTGTTTTGTCAGAAAAGCCAGCAACTTCGAAGTCCTAATTTCCTATGTGGAGTGATGAAATTGGGGATCAGAGTTTGGTTTTTTTTGGGTGGAGTTGGGATGGAGATTGTCACATCAGTACTATCTATTCTTTTAAATCGGCTTCTTGCTTAACTACCCTATTTATCTCCAATTTCATCTATGAATTCTTAATTTCTTAAAATGCTCAACCAAACACAAACTTCAAATGCCTAATTTAAGTCAACAAACTCCTTCTAAACAAGCACAAGAATTCACACGTTTTCATGCATGACTTCTAAGTTCTAACTCCTGATTTCTTACTCCATGGAAACAAACATGCCCTTAAAATATTAACGAGCATGTTTTACTATATTCTTCTATTGTCAATGCACTTCAAACGTGGAGCGCTCCAAATCTAACTATAAAAATGCAGCTAATGAAGACTTTGATAGGGTCAGATTAGGTATTTCACGTCTATTACATATTGAGTTCTAGAAAAGATATACTTTTTTTAATAAGTGTGCAAGAGGAGAAAAGGGCAAGAATTCTAAGACGGAGGGAGTAAACCACTAATTGCATCAAAGTAACAATCAAAAGAGATGTAGGTATCACTATATCTCCTTTTGCATAATAAATTAGCCCGTGTCTCCTTTTATAACCTTGAACTATGAATTTACCACTGATAGCATCTTCGCATTTTCACCCGACAATCGGCTCTAGTGATGTACATACGTGCACCAAGATGAGCAGTCAATACATGTAAAGTTTTCTGTTTATTAATATTAGTAAATATTTTGCGGTTTCTTTGCAGCCAAATAGCCCATGTGACAGGTCATCGCTGCAATATCGTTTACCTGTGATTATAGGCTTGGAAACTGATTTATTCCTCCACTTTCCATATAGTGCGTTAAAAGTACTAGGATATCCTGTAATCTTAAACTTATTAAAGAAGTGCCTCTAAGTACCTTCTGTGACCGAGCAAGTGAAAGAACAACTATTTCTGTTTCTAATTCTCATATTAACTCATGTTCTTTCAAATGTAAGCTTCCTTCAACCTTCTCACGGTTACACAATGAGATAAAATGCTAGATTTCTCTTTAAGTGCTTCCCATTGCACCAAAATTTTGTAGTCGTCATTGAGGATTAAGGATATGTTTATATATTCTAACACGCCCTGCAGCAGATCATCCTTTTTGTGGGTGAAACATGGGTTTCCGGATTTTGGTATCTTTGGAATCTGCTCTTTAAAAGGAAAAAAATATGTATGAATGACCATGGGAGTAGAAATTTATTATTAGACTGACGAGAATTAAATTTTAATTAATATGCAACCAGAAACAAAATATGTAATACTGTAACTTAAATGATATTATTTGTAGTAAAATGTGTGTCCAGTGGGATTTGAATCTGGGCTGTATCGGCACCATCCTAAAGTCCCTATGTTGCATCAAAACTCTGAAGATTTGGTAAGGGTTGATGGATATAAGTAATACTTCAACCATTATAATATGCAGAAAAGGACATCCATTAGTCTTATTTGATCAAGATGATAATTGCAGCCTCCCACTTGTAAATTCCTTCCTATTCCTTGAGAGTTGAGACATTGGTCTGTCTGTAAATAAACATTTGAACTTGGATGTGTATTTGCTTTTCATGATTGGTTGACCGCAGAGAATTTGCTTGAATTCTCTGATTTTATTTTATGACATGGGCATCTTCATTTTTGGTTTTTACGTCGTGAGGTAACTTATCAGTAGATATAAAGGTGGGAAGCAGGACATGATGAAACTATGGCCACCCTTTCTAAATCATCGCCACCACAAAATTTGTTTGAATTCCCAAACTTTAAGATTTAAACTTTTATATTCAGCTTCAGGGCAACTTGTGTGCTATTAGTTGTTATAACTACTGATATTTTTGTACAGATTTAATCATTGGGCATTTTACTAAACTTGTAGAAATAAAAGCTGTGTACTGCGATCTATCATGGAGTGTTTTATTATCGCAGAACAGTTATTTTTATTCTTGTGAAGATTCAAATATTCCACTGAACTTATTGAATTCAAATTTGCATCTTGCAAATGTCTTGATATGAACTTAAGCTCTATCTGTCATGAACTGTTTGACATTTCAGACCTTCTAGTTAGTTTTCTTTCATGGGAAGACCAGGGAGAGTTGAATATAAATAATGCATTTTCTTCCTAAAGTTCCAACTGAGCATGCTTTCTTGTTTTGTTACCTAGTTTTCTTCTCACATTGACTTAACTTATTCTGAATCATGGCCAGCCTTCTCGTTTACCCTGCCTAGGTTCCTTCATTTCGTCATTTTTTATAACGACAAAATTTTTTATATTGACTCAGTAGGGTAAACACTGATTAAAAAATCTGTTGGTAAATGAGGCCTTGTCACTATGAAAACTTTGTAAGGAAGAGGAGACGGTTGGAACTCATCATCCAGACTAATTCTAATTATAGCTTGTCTTCAAAATTAAAGATCGATTAGGCTGACATGAAGTTTACAAACAGAGCAATATTAATTCAGCCAATAATCATCTTGCAGCTGATGCACTGGTAGAAATTATAACCCATTATATGAGATTCTTCCTATCTCTGTCCTGTCTATGTGAGGGTTTTAAGAAATGCATCCTTTTTCCTTAAAATGAGAGAACCCATGCTACCTTCTTTTGTGGATCACTCTTTGCATTAAGCAGCTGATAAGTGATTTCATGTGTTGCTTAACCAAAATCTTTCAGGACAGTAAAAATGTCAGCCCACTTCATTATGATCAGGTTGATGTGTGATGACTATCCTGCTATGTTGTTTTCAATGCTTCTCATGATTTACATCAAACTAACAAAGAAATTACTTCTCATGGTTTTGCTTATACATTGATTATTTCCTTGTTCTTCTAATACTTTCATCTTTGTTATTTCTTGAGAGATAATCTGTATTTAGTAATAGTTGATCTTCTTCTACTTCTACCCCAGCAAATTCCCCCCGCGCACGCGCACACACACACACACACACACACACACACACACACACAGAGAGAGAGAGAGAGAGAGAGAGAGAGATTACATAAATTTGTAGTGCTGTGCTTTAATTTAGAGCCAATTCTCATTGATCAGTTTATGTGTATACTAACTCGTTTCCATTTAACATTCTCTTAGGCCGACATCTGCCATGCATATCAAATCATGAAAAGTGGTGGTTTGAAAGATGAAAATATCATTGTTTTCATGTATGATGATATTGCTTACAATGAGGAAAATCCCAGGCCTGGTGTTATTATCAATCACCCGCAAGGTGGAAATGTATATGCTGGAGTTCCTAAGGTTTGTTTCAATTTATAGAATACTTTTTTTCACATTCAAAATCTTTTCTTCGATGATGACAATGATGATGTGTTTTCAGGATTATGTTGGTAGACAAGTGAACGTTGGCAACTTTTTCGCTGTTCTCCTTGGTGATAAGAGTGCTCTAACTGGAGGAAGTGGAAAGGTTGTTAATAGTGGCCCCAACGATCATATCTTCATATTTTATTCAGATCATGGTGGACCTGGGGTTCTTGGTTAGTATTAAATATTCATTCATTTTTAAGCCTGTATTTGCTGCAGTAATTCCTAAGGTTGATATAATTTCCGCTGCTTTGAAAAAGACAGACAAATAAGGGGGAACACGAGCGCGCGCGCGCACATACATTTGAGAACTAACTTCTTGAATAGGAAAAGGCTCGCTCTTCATTTGAACATTTTACAAAGTTTTGAGACTTTAATGTAAATTCCATAGACAATTAGTGTATTACATTCGCTTCCATTCCATTAGCTAATTGTCATCTCATAGGTTTCTTTTTTAATGTGGAAACACGGAGAACATGAACAATCACATAGGACACCAATGAAATGTTGTGTTGTTTCGAGATCACTCTAACACAAACATGCACGCGCATGTGCGCGTGCGCACACACCAAATTTATAGTGATGGCTAGTCAGTACCACATGCTGTGTCGTTTCAAGGTCAGTAGGACCTGCTTTATCAAAAGCAGAAGAAAGAATAACAAATTAATTTTGTGATCGACATCGATGGTTTCTAAATTTAAATTAAAGAAACATAGCCAAAAGTTCCGATACCTGATCTAGTACCACCCCATGACGTGTTTCTAATGTTTGGAAAGCTTACTATAAGCGACCAACTTGTGTTAATAGTTTCTTATATTTATTTACTATGCTTGGTTATAGAGTTCTCCCCTCTTTTCCCTTCCCCTTTTAATCTAATTTCTCCCTTTTATACACCCATTTTCTAGACTTCTCCCAATCTAGAAACATTTGAACAACGAATTGGAAGACACCAAGCGATTATTTAGGCTATGGAAAGTTCATCTCTTGTTCATAGTTTTCTCGTTCAGGAATTTGACGCCAAATAAGAGAGTTAACGTCAGGTAGTCATCGACTCTAAACTAGTCAAACCTTCCATAGAGCCTTGCTTCATAGCTGATCCCATATGCCAGGACAAGGCTTGGACAACAATGATTCATGATGCTGGTTCTGGAACCTTTTGACAAGAAATCTTTAGATTTTTTCACCCTCATTAATGTTAATAAGACTATGGCACACATGATCCTACTATTCATTTAAAACTGACACAGATGATCGTTCAAATATTTGTTCAGCACAAGTCAGACATGGGACTCATGCTAAACTGTTTGTGCATCCTAGCTTGTCTTATTTTGACAATTAGTCATATCATAGAATTTTCAATTGTTATCTCGAACAACTCACATTGGAGTGCTTCATGCTGAAGTCTGAACCTGCGTTGTCTAAAAGTATTTTGTTGATAGAAATATTGTGGGTAATGATTATGATATATGATAAAATGCATGACCTCATTAGAATGTAAAAATTATTGCTGAATTCTTAGGTCAGTGGAGGTTTTAGTCAAATGCTTAAGCTTCCTTTCATGTTACTTTCTCTTTGTTCTTTAGTAACATTTATTGTTGATATTTCAAGAAATACACTGACCGCTTCTTTCTCTATGTTGTATTTAATTGCCAGGTATGCCTACCTATCCTTACCTTTATGCTGACGACTTAGTAGCTGTGCTCAAGAAAAAGCATGCCAGGGGAACCTATAAAAGCATGGTAACCTACTGATTTTCTCGAATAATCTAAAAATGTTTATTCTTATTCACAAATTCACTGTGTTTTTTCGTTCTTCTTGCATTAAAGGTATTTTATCTTGAGGCATGTGACTCTGGAAGCATCTTCGAAGGTCTTCTTCCAGAAGACATAAATGTGTATGCAACAACAGCATCGAATGCCGTTGAAAATAGTTGGGGAACCTACTGTCCCGGAGAGTACCCTAGCCCTCCTCCAGAGTTCTTGACGTGTTTGGGAGATTTGTATAGCGTTTCTTGGTTGGAAGACAGGTGCAAAATCATAAAATTCTGAATGAAATATTTAAAAGCATTGCATATATAACATTCCCAAACTATAGGATGCTAGTAGAAAAAATATCACTTTCCGTTAACTCCTCAACTTCAAAATCTAGGACTGGTAACATGTGACACAAATGTAACTGACATGAATAGACTTCCAAGATATTTATGATTCTAATTCTATTATTACTAAAAACAAAAGTATATACTTACCACATTATATTTTCCAAAAAATGTTAAATAGAATGGGTTTTTCATATCTATCACAGCTAATAATCGGTAATCCAAGACTATGTTTTGCTTGATATTTCAGAACCCTAGCTTGATATTGAGTATAAAGTAATAACAGAATGTTTTGCTAGAAACTGAAAGAAGGAAACTACATAGATCTAAATGTAAGTATATGGAGGTAATTAAACTCCAGCATGAAAAGCTGATCTTTATATGGACTATGCTGTCTCATGATCGATATGTTGACATGGATGAATATATCAAGTCTGTTTGAATGCTTTCTTGAGTTGAGAAATGGAAATGTGTTTATGTCGTCTTTTTCCTTGCTCATCAAGTCTGATTTTTTTTTGTTATATGCAGCGACATACACAATTTGCGAAGTGAATCTCTAAAGCAGCAGTATAACCTAGTATGTGCTTGAAAATGTTCTCTTGATCTTTTATTACCTTTATCATCGTTCCTTGTACTAATATGCATTCTTCCTATATTTTCCCTTTTTTAATTTGGCATTTTCAGGTCAAAACTCGGACGTCAGCTCATAATACATACAATCTTGGTTCCCATGTTATGCAATATGGGAATCTAAAGCTCAGTGCAGATAATCTTTTCTTGTACATGGGATTTAATCCTGCAAATGAAAATTCGACTTTTATTGAGGATAACTCATTACCATCTTTTTCGACTGCTGTGAACCAGCGAGATGCAGATCTTGTTTACTATTGGCATAAGGTTAGCTTCCTATATTTCCTTTAAATAAACTGATGGGTTAGGTGAAGTCATTAGCTTCCCCTTATACTGGATAAGCTTTTCTTAACATGTTGCGTTGAAGCTATGACTATCCTCATCACAATGAAGCTTTAGAGAACAGTGGACTCTATACTGTTTTCTGAACTATAGGAACTGTCCATCTTAATTGTCGTCGCCTAAAACCTAGATACACCAAATTTCATGTGATTTCAATACTTGTTACCCATTCTTCTAGTGGGTGCATAATTAAAGGTTTTCTGATAATTGAATATTTTTTGCCACTAGATCAATGGATAAAAAGTAATACAATCATATGAAATTCGGTGTACCAAATAGACGTTCGAGGTTCGAGGTTAAGACGGACAGTCCCTATTGTCCAAAAAATGTTGCATGGTTTTTTGTTTTTTTCTGGCCGCATTGGAGGGAATCTCTACTATGGCCTTTGTTCTCCATTTTTCTCATTGATGATTTATATAATGGTTTTGAATCGTAAGTAGTTTGATGTGTTTTGACCTATCAATTGCTATACATATCATCATCGTCTTCGTACATCAAAATAGGGTTGGCTATAAAGCTGCATGAAAGTTTTGACAGAATTTTATAATCAGATACCAACCTAATGCACAAGAGGGAGGATTGCCATTAGAAAAAAGAAAAAAGAACACAGTGACATCTCTAATTGCAATAATAACTAGTATAAACCTACAATATCCCCATTTGACTTCTCTTTATTGATTCATATAATGGTGTTAAAATCATTAGTACTTTGATGAGTTTTGACCCATCAATTGTGATACATGCCATCTCATTGCCTTCTTTCATCAAAATAGGGTTGGTTATAAAGCTGCATGAAAGTATTGACAGAATTTTACAATCAGATATCAACCTAATGCACAAGAGAGGGAATTTTACAATCAGATATCAACCTAATGCACAAGAAAAGGAAAAACAGCTACATCTTTAACTGCGATAATAACTAGTATAAACCTACGATATCCCCATTTGACCATGCTGCAGTTTCTTTGTATCGACTGACCTGTTCCTTTTCTTTGATACCAGTTTTCAAAATCGCCAGAAGGCTCTCCCAAGAAACTTGATGCTCAAAAACAGTTTCTTGATGTGATGAGTCATCGTCTGCATGTAGACAACAGTATCGAACTTGTTGGGAAGCTCCTCTTTGGATCGGAGAAAGGCTCAGAAGTGCTCAAGACTGTTCGACCTGCAGGACAGCCTTTAGTGGATGACTGGGACTGCCTTAAGTCGATGGTAACTATCCAAAAGAAACTCAGCTTTTTCCTCAACTCTCTTGTTAAACTCTATATAAAGTCATTTATTAGGGATTAAATGTGCTTTTTTTATTGGGATAAGAAATCATAAGGTCCAATATTTAACTTTGAACTTTGATAAATGGTATAGCAGATAAAAGAAAATTTGAATCATTTCACTTTGTCTAAATTACATGTTGTAAGATATGTCACACATCTGCTTTTCACATTACCGTAAAAGAAAGTCTAAATTTCACTGTATGTTGATCTCATTGATTAATTTTATTTACCTGATGAGAAAACAACCATACTCTATTTACTTAAACCATTTCTTTTAATTATTTATCTTTTTCAGTAGAAATTTAAATGCTCAGTAGTTTAGTTTGGCTTCTATGATTCTTTTCTTTATAACATATGGTACCATATTTAGTAGTTTGTTGTGTTTTTATTGGTCAGGCGCGATCTATCATTTTAGTCTGTTTTGTATATAATAACCCGATTTGATTGGTTAATCTTCACATATCACAATCTAAGATTCAGCAAGATTTGTTATCCTTGGTTCAACGTCAACATTCTTAGGAAAAATCAAAGTATTTGAATGCGTGTCCTAGGGATCCTCATAAATTCAGTATGCATTAAATGGAAGAGGACTTTAGGATGACATATCATTCTGGAACCATTTTGTATAAATGAAAAAATCATCTAAATCTGAAAATAGGCAATAAAGAAATTAAACTTTGAGTAATGTATACTAGGTGAAAATTTCTCATGTGCTGCTTTCTTCATGTTCTCTTTCATAGTCGATGTATGTTATGATTAATTCTTAGAACACTTGAGATAATAAGTGAACTCATTCTGGTTGGAGAATGGCCATGGCAATCTATAACAGGACTTCTGATAGCACTTATTGAGATTTTAAAGACAAATATTCTCACAAGCATTGGAATATATCCAAGAACCCTGTTGACACCATACCATTTAACTCGAGCTTCTTTTGTTCAGGTTCGGACTTTTGAAGCACATTGTGGGTCCCTATCCCAATACGGCATGAAGCACATGCGCTCCCTCGCAAACATATGCAATGCCGGCATGAAGAAAGAGACGATGGCCGAGGTTGCTTCCCAAGCTTGCCTCAATATTCCCGGCAACCCTTGGAGTTCGCTCGATAAGGGTTTCAGCGCTTGATACTGCAATAGGTGAAGCCACTAAAGCCCATGTAAATATCGCAAATGTGATGCTATAGCAAGTGCTTGCTTATTTAGCTGTGTTCCCCAGCTTTGTGATTAATTAATTAAAGCATATGGCCACATTGATTCTGGGGAAGTTTCCATATTTATCCTTTTCGGGATGTTCGCGTTGTGTAAAAAAACTTGTCATTGTAACGTAGTGTCCTTTGATGACTATTGGGTTTACTTATCACATGCATTTTGTTTACCTAATTTTAGTTTTAGATCAGTGTGCTGTTTTATCATTAAGGTATATGTTGTATAACCTGTGAATAATTAAGAGTGGAGATGATTAATTTTATGCTTTGTGTTGTGATATGCATGGCTATTAATCAAACAAATGGTTTGAGGATGTCAACTGATTTGAGACTAGTTAAAAACGAATTAACACCAGGTTGACACCCGATTGTAAAACTTGGTCGTGTATTTGAACAAGCCTTGTGTTCCATATACGATCGTATTTTGATGTGATAATAATGGTTGCGCCTACTAAATATGTGATTCAAACCACTATGGTTGAGCTTATTATACACAAATGATACACAATCCTTTGAAGTATAGACGCCCCTTAATCTTTATTCTCATGCCCTTACAACATCATGACCGCTCCTTTAAGCAGCTTGGCCACAGACAGAGCCAATGTGTAAAGCTTCAAGAAACTAGAAATTACCTTCATTTGGTCCCTCTCTTTTTTTTGGGTCATAATTAATTAATGAATGGCAAACAATAGAAATGTACAGCTATGCATGTTCCCTTTCTCTTGGTTGGAGTCCCACATGTGTGTTGTTGTGATGCACATGGGAAGATGCAGTGACAAGGGAGGAAATCTTTGTTTGCTGTGCTTTCTTAATCTCTTCATCTTTCCTTTCTCAAGAATCATCATCTTCGTGTACTCTATAATAATGGTGAGCATTCTATGCTTCAACTGTTCACTCCCATGTGAACAAATATCTCTTGAAGTGGTTTCTGCCTTAATTTATGAATTATCATCTAATTAGGTAGATTTGAGAGTCATCAATGATGTATTTTAGTCATATATAAAATGGTTCCTCTGAGTTAGAGGTCTTGTGATCATTAGATGACACCTATGTAGAAAATGCAATGTGATTATGGGCGGTTGTCTCATGCAGCTCTAATTGCGTGTTTAAATTTCTTTTGATATGATATAGTGTTTATGGTTCTGGTCAAGTATAATGATCGCTAGAAACAGATTTAAATGTTATTATTCAATCGTACTGATATCAATATTGTGATTTGAAATTGAAACTCTAGAGATGACCCTAAATTTAGAAAGGGATGACTTGGTCTTTCGGCGTGTGTCGGGGATGTTTGAAATTTAGCTATCGAAGAATCAGCCAGAAATATTCGGAAAATGATATGGATGGTTTGAAAATAGGAGTATATTAAAAGATTCTTCTTGGTTTTAAAATTTTCTCGGAACTCCATTGATGCATTCCTGTGGTCTGCATTATAAGACAAGCAATTATGTGTATATGAGATGGTTTTTCGCTTTCTATGTTGGTCAAAAATTCAACTTTCAATACTCAATATTATCCATGTTGATTTTCATGGTCTAAAACATACATACACCGTTTATTATGTGATTTCGATGCACATTTGCCTGTTGGTAAATAGTTAAACTTGCAATCATCTAATGCAAGTATAATGCAAGTATAGGAAATTGGAATTCACAAGAGTATACTCCTGTGTGCATGTTGCTTTAGAATATGTTAATTAAGAAATGGTGTCGATTAATGGAAAAACTTGATATACTATTGATTTTTTGATTGATGTGTCTTTGACCCGGATATTCCTATGGGCTCTAAATTGGGCATTTTTTAACTACAATTTATAGCCCTATATCTTACATAGTTAACCAAATCTAGAAAGTACAATCCAGACAAATGTTAACAAATCCAGCTCCATTCCTTATCAAACAAAAACTTCCAAATGAAAGGTTTTATGTGATATTGTCTTCATATATTCATTATTTCCATGCACACATCATAACTAAAAACATTTAATATATCTAGGTAACATGGTCGGTCTCATATGACAGCTGGGTTAGGTAACTTAAAATGTTAGAAATACAACTGGTTGTTGCCATTGATGGGAGAATATTGCCATTTGTGCTACTATTGCTTGTGGAACATTCCTAGTTCTTTATACTACCACAACTCAAAAACTTGATTGATTCAACTCTTCACTATTTCAACATAATAATTTCTACGTCTTAATCAAGTATGACATTTTAAGATGAAAGAATGCCTTGTAATGCAAGGTTTAAAATCTTGCTTATATCATGCTATTGTTTTCTTAAATTGTCGAAGCCTCAAGATTTGAAAACTTACTCTATTCGAAGGCTCGTTTTATTTATTTATTTATTTATTTCCAATTTAAGTTCCTTAACTAGATCTATTTTGTATGAGCCCTTGATATGTTAATAGCTGTTTTGAGATCTCTTGTTTCCTCAAGTGATATCAAGTTCGACAAAATTCTATCAAACAAATTGACGCAGGACGGGAACGATAGGTCTGCTAAACATGTGTGAGCGAATACCAAAATAAGCACGCAAGCAATGCAAATTCTAATGACCCTCTAAATGGGATGCAAACACACATACGAGATCCGATATGAATAGCCGTAATGAATAAATAATATAAATTGCAAGGCTAAAACGTTCGCAATAGAATTTCAAAATTTAAAGAATTGAGTCATGTTGATATTGGATTGTCTGGCAAGTGTAAATCAACTAATCGATCTAGACAAGATCCAAATATTATATTAATGAAAATTGAAATAAAATATTCTATACATAGATATGCCAAAAATGTTCAATAATTGAATCGTTAAACACCAAATCAATTAACCAATTAATCCCATGAGACAAAAAATCAGGCCTTGTAATTACGTCGGTTCTTTTGCCTAAGGGAACCAATAGCCATGCACAGGATGTCATCTCCTTCATTGCCCAAAACAAAATTAAATGAATAAACCTTCGTCGCCCTTTGTTCAAGTGTTGCGATCTTGTGGTATGGTTAAGCAACAAATAAAATTAGGATAAATGTTATTCTAACACAGCGATACATAAATCATTTATTATATGCAAATCTTGACCGTTGAATTCTATTCTAAATGAATCTGAAACGTTGCATACAATACAATAGTAAGAGTGCTATTTTGCCTGGCACAGGGACTCGGAAACCCATCAAAGGAAGCCTTTCGGAAAATATCTCCCATCGAGGGTGGGCCCCACACAAAAAACGGACAGCTGTTCTTCCCAGGCTGTCTGCCCGGGCTGCTGCCCGCTCCAATTGCTGCCCGCCTCTGTATAAATACCCGCCCTTCTCGCCTCTTTCTCTCAATTGTTAAATGCCCGAGGAGAGAGAAAGAGAAAGTAAACCTCCCTCATCAATGGTGTCCAAATCCTTCGCCATCGCTCTAATGGCGGCCGCTGCGATCTTCGCCCTCGCCGGCGTCGCGTCCGCCGCAGACAGCCCCGCCCCCAGCCCCGCCTCCGCCGCTCCCGCGGTCTCCGCTTCCATCGCCACCACCTTCCTCTTCTCCGCCACCGCCGTCCTCGTTGGAGCTCTCCGCCAGTGATTGATCTATTCGTTCTTAAGGGTTTGATTTTATTTGAATTCGAATTGGTATTATGGTAGCAGTTGATCTTCGTCTTTTTGTTTTTTTCTTGGGTTATTTTTAGGAGTTGGGGAGAGTTGTATTCTTTAGAGTTAATAAGGAGATGGATGGATACTTTGTGTGATATCTTTTTACTTATGCTTGAGTAGATTATTGATATATGGATTATGGTTTCTTTTTTATTTTCTGTTCAATTTTCTTTTTTCTTTTTTTTATGTGCCGTATCTGCATGCTCTGATTTGTATCTGAATGCTCTGATTTGTATAGGACAAATTTTTATATTAAATCGTATTAAAATAATATTTTTATTAAAAAAACCACTCTCAAAACGTATTAAAAAATATACGGCTTTCTGTTTCGTAGGCGTCATGTCAACGCTCAACAGACGCTTATGTAACAAAAATAAAAAAAATTATACGCTAAACAGACGCTTACGTAACAAAAATTAAAAAAATTATTAAAGGAAACTACAACCCTTACAATTATACTGGATGCAGTTTAAAACTGCGTTTCATTATATTTGTATGGGGTGCAGTTAAATATAGCGGAATAATATGAATCGTTTTTTTTGTCGGGACTTTGTTTTTTTGCTTTGATTTTACGGGTTTGTAGTTTTATGCCGCGGTTTGCAAGTACGTTCCAAAAGGAAACGTTATCATTCACAAGTAGATTTATTTTTTTGGCGCAATTGCGAACTGCTTTCCAAAAATAAACATACCCATTCACGGGTTTGTTTTTTTATGCAGCGGTTTGCAAGTATGCCCCAAAAGAAAACACTATCATTCACTGGTATGTATTTTTTTTTGAGGCGCGGTTACCAATTGCGTCCCCCAAATAAACACATACCCGTGAATTGCGTCCCCCAAATAAACACATACCCGTGAATGATAGTGTTCCTTATATGAAGAGTTCAATCTCTTTCTCTTTATCTCGAATATCACTCTCTGTGCCGAGCTCTCTCATACTCTCTCAGATCTCACCGTCACCAAATTCTCTATCTTTCTCCCCCTCGGTTCTCAGTCTCGCTCTCTCTCAATATCGGGATCTTCATCTGCAGTATTGATATCAATCGATGAAATTAACAAATGTATCCCTTACACCATCGTAAAATCTGTATACATGATGATAGACTACGCAAGTTATGAAGGCATTCTTTATTGATTACGGGAGGTATGAACTGGCCGATGAAGTTCGATCGCGAAATCCTGCGGCTCTTGCACTTACGTGTATTGAATGCGCTCTCATCTCCCCCTGAAGAAGTAACTCATGACCACCATAGGGAAGCAAATCGTCGTCTCCATTTCTTTCATTTTATGGGTCTTCTTTCTGATCGCAATATCGAGTACTCCGCAAGCTTTCTACTGCACCTTTATGCACGGTCGGACTTTGAACCATCTCGAACTCATTCGAGATTTCGCGGTAGGTGATGAGGTCATTGATGCAATTACATAGTGGATTAATTCTGTTGCTGCGGAGCTTAACGTAGAAGGTTTATTTTTGAAATTTTAGTGATGCATTATAGTGTTGTTATTGTTCTTACTATCTATTTTGTTTGCGTGATTCTCGTATATATTGTGGATGTGTGTAACATGTGTTTAATATATCGTGTATGAACATGTGTTTGTGTGAAAGAAAATCAACGTTTAAATTAAAATGAATTAAAGTGTTTTTTTGTAAAGAAATAATTTTTGAAAATCGGACAGCACACCATTCGTAAATTTTGAATAAAATTCATGTATGAATATAGTAAATTAATAGCATCTATATACAGAGCTAACTCAACGTCCAAACGGTAGAGACTCAACGCCCAAATGGCGAAGACACAATCCACGCAAAATATACGATGTCCAAACAACGAAAACCAATAAACTGAAAACAATAAAAAATGTAAAATAAATAACGAAGTTATCGCAACACAATACAATACAAACATTTCATGCAATCTAACGAAGTCATCGCACCATCCCTGGTGTCCTCTTCGCTACAGGACGTCGAGACCGTGACAGTCCGGATTCGTCGGCGGCAGGTGGTTGAGACAGCTCTGGCTGTAATGGTCAATACTCGTACTCATCGGGATGCTGAGACGATTCCGACTGTGCCAGTTTACGTCTTGTTCGTGCATATGTGATAGGAATGGCAGGTGCGGACACGGCTGGTGCAGGGACGGGTGAATCTGTGCCTCGTCATCACACTCCTGATGAGGGGCTTGATATTCATAAAGCAGCTCGCTGAGTCTTTTGTGCCACCAATCCCCTCATTAGCTATATCCTCTGACACGTAAATGGTTTGGAGCTATATTGATAGTAAATAAGATAATGAATTTCATAAAAATAAGATTTTAGTTTTAAAAGGTTTGATATAAAGTTACCAAATCTCTCTCTATCAGTCCTTGAGGCGTATAAGAGGTGGGCGTGGGAGATGTGATGACGAATCTGCGGGTAATCATCCAAAACCAGGTAAGGTACCGGTCTATCAGTATACCTGACTGTATCTCATCGGTTATGTGGTGTACCCGACCGTACCATCAACCCATCCAAATTTGATACCCACGAGCCAAGCATCCCCAACTAGCACTACACCCATACGTGGTGTCCGCTCCACCACGTCTGTTATGTATTGCCTCAAGCCGAACTGGAGAAAGACACGGTCTGATCGTGCATCGGAATAATATTGTTGTAGACGATCGGTGTCCGTACACGCCAGAATCTAGCGCCTTCCAAGCATAATGGATGTAGAGTGCTAATCAGGTCATGTGTATACGGTGTCCACATAACCGATGCATCCTCCATGTCATCGAACTCATTGCAGTAGAAGCGGAGGATGCAATCCGATGTCACATATCATGACCTGTGCACATTCCACCGGCATAAAGATTATGCACAAGTTAATATTCCAAAAATCTTGAAATTTGAAATTTACGCATGGTTTCAATTACTTACTGGCAACCATATGACCTTTGACCATCTAAAGTGAACTGTGTCATAATGATCGGGCGAACAATAGAGAGATATGTTCATAACCATATCTGAAATACAATATGATAGAATTACGTTTTATATTGAATATCAATTTAATTACGCAAAATTAGTCCATGCAGTTTTAAGTATTAAATTTATACCTGAAAAGCGTCAGACAGCCTCCAAAACTTTTCTGCTCTATCAATGCAGTCATCTTAAGCTCGCTATAGAGGAATGAAAAACTGCACTCTCCCATCATAAAGTGACACACTGATCAAGATCAGCTAAAAAAGACAGCTAGGCAAGACTAACTCTGCTCTTATTCCTATCTGGGAACAAGAGAACCCCTATTTGATATAAAATGTAAGCTCGTGTGTGCTGCTCGATCGCCGCAGGGCTAGCATCCACGGCAGGCTCAGCGCTAAACGCCTCCCGCAGCCAACTCAAGTTAATGTTACTGCCTCTCCTCTGCCCAACAAGCAGAATCCTACCCAACAATCTGGGACACAAATCCGACCAATTGTGGCTGTACTCCACAACAACCACCTCTCCATCTATAGGCAAACCAAGCAGCACAGCGACGTCCTAAAAGGTGATAGTCATCTCGCCAACTCTAAAATGAAATGTGGAGGTCTCTGGTCTCTATCTATCTACCAGAGCCATAATCAAGGCTCTATCTAGACGTATATACTCTAATCTGCATAGAAAATGAAAACCTTCCCGTTGCAGCTTAGCCTGCATACGGGCATCTCCAGCTAGGATTCTATTGCTCTGGAGTGAGTGGTCAACGCATGTAATCATCTGACCACTCTGCCAACTATAAAAAGAGAATTTGTATTAATAAAGTATAAATAACATATGTAATTAGATAAAATAATATTACAAAGTTTTACCTGTACTACGGTGGCGTTGGCTGACTTGTGGTCAGCCTGCAAGTACAAAACACTCGTATCTATGGATCCAGGCTCCATAGGTATATCTGCACAATGAAAAAGTCGAGTTATATTATCTTTGAAAAAATGAGCATGTATAACAAAGAACATATGTGTGTGTTTATGTCTGTGTAGATGTATGTTTGGTTTTTGTGTTTAGACGTTTGTGTATGTGTGTTTATATGCATGTGTGTGTATTTTAAAATATAGGCGGTGATTACCAATGGTGACGTGGGGTTGGAGAATTTTTGCATCATGCATTGTTATGACCATACTCATTGCATCTATTTTATCTACGTTCTTCTCATGAATTATCCATAACAGTTTTGATACAAGTAGAACGTGGTCGTCCTGCTTGTCTCCTACCGATGGTAATATCATTGGACCGTTGTATGCCTCCCAATATCGGCTATCAGGTACAGGATGGAACAACGGGGCATAAGCAGCTTTGTATTTGGAGACAGAATACCATTTCGAAATAAGATCGTGATGTGCAATGTTCCCCCTACCCTCTGTTCGTGCGCATACTGATATTACATGTGAACAAGGCAACTTTTGCAACTTAGAAATATTGCACATACAACTGCAATTCCTACCATCGATGACTACGCCGTAATTTTTTCCATCGTTGTTAGTCACCTGCCATTCGGACTGGCTAAACCTTACGATCCTGTTGGGGTCGAAAATTGTACCCCGATTGACCAAGTCAAAGTCAAGGTCAACCCCAAACCAAGTGGGCCCAAGCCCAGATCAAATGGGCCCATGCCCAAGTCGAGCTCGAACATGAAGCGGCCGGCCCCCCATTCCAAAATAAAAATCATGTAATAAATAATTGTGATGTAATTTTTTATGCATGAATGTAAGAAAAATGGGCATAAAGCTAAATTTTTGTAAAGCCCATGGCTTATTTGCAAAAAGAAATAGCACATGAGGTATGGGATGGGCAAAATGCCATTTTTGTAAAGCCCGAGGGGCTATATGTAAATTGTATAGCTTATAAAGGCAAAGATAATGAAAATATCTCAACAACCTTTTTTCTCTCTCCAAAAAATTCTTTAAGGCCTGTGCCTCCTTCTTCCTCAAGGTTCTAAACCTTCTTCCTTCTTTTGAATTAAATCAAAAGTTTTACTCTTTCTTAACCCACAATAGGAAGCTTGGATCTTCCATCGGATCTTAAAAAGGAGAGCTTTTGAAAATCTCACCCCTCTTGTTCTCCAAAATTCGGCCAACAGAAGAGGAGGAAGGAGACCCACCTCCAAAGATCCCATTTGGGAAAAATCCAAGGCTTAAGAGAGAAGAACCTCTGAAGAATTTTAGGGAGTTCAACTCCAAGACCCAAATCCTTAAAGGAGTTTAACTCCTAATCCAGATCCTTAGGAGTTTGACTCCAACTCTAAATCTTTTGGAATTTAACTCCACTTAAAATCCTCTTTAGGAGTTTAACTCCCATTTCTAGGGGTAAAAACCCCTTCCTTTCGCGAGCGCCCGAGTGCCGGGCACGCGAGATGCTGGCGCCCAAAGCGCCAGCGCCCGAGCGCCCACGTGCCGGACATGCGAGGCGCTGGCGCCCAAAGCGCCAGCGCCCGAGCGCCCACGTGCCGGGCACGCGAGGCGCTAGCGCCCGAGCGCCCAAAGCGCTAGCGCCCGAGCGCCCACGTGCCGGGCACGTGAGGCGCTAGCGCTCGTGCAAGCGTCCAAAGCGCTAGCGCCCACATGTCGGGCACGTGAGGCGCTAGCAGCCAAAGCGCTTGCGTCCGAGCGCCCACGTATCGGGCATGTAAGGCGCCCGCGCCTGCATGCTAAGCGCGTGAGGCGCTGGCACCCACGCATCCTTTGGACGCCATTCCCCTCCCCCCATTTTACACACACTCCACACTAAAAATACCTCTCCCGTTGGAAAAAATTTCTAACGGGGCGTTGCCCCGCACCCCGCAAGGGGGCTGCTAGCCCCCTTGATCCCCAGCCCGCTATCCGGGTAGCGAGCCCCCCGTAAAAACTCTGTGGGGCCTCCAATATATCCAAAACCCCTTCAAAACACAACAATGCACTTTGAGTTCGCATGACCAGTTTAACCCGTTAATCGGAGGTTCCCTCGCTCTAAAGACGAGGGGTAATTAACAGCAGCTTAGTACACAACTGCCGGAGATTCGGATCCCCACAATCAATAAACCCCAGCCTACCCTAGGCAGGGAGAATCTGTAATGTGCCTGACAAGCGCGCGTGTATTCCCATCTCAATGGGGTGATGAAAAACACCCTACAGATCCAAGCATGCCTAGTATCAGTAGCCCTTTTGTTATTAATTGTTCGAACTTAGGACATAACTTGGTAGTCCTCTCTTGTCCCTCCTGACGTGCAAAAAAGTATTTGTTCGTCCTATAAAAAGTCCGTCCTTCTAAGGCCTAAATAGACAAAGATCGGGATTCTTTTAAGATCTCGTTAAAGCTTTCTGAAGTATTCGTAGTCATCATGCAAAATCGCTTACCATCATCTTTCGAAAGAGCCCATCTTTTTTCTTCATTTTTAAGACTACTTTCAATTCAAGTATCTGCTCTTGAACATATACGTTTAAGTTCCTCTCTCAGCTCTGTATATGTCAAGTCATCTGGTGCATATACATTTTGAGAGAACAAACTCTACAAGGTTTTACCATTAAATCCAGTGGTTAAGGAGTTGGCTCTGATATGTCGCATACAATAACAATGATTATGAGGTTCCGGCCATGATTTTTTTAGGGCAGTCGGAATCTCTTTCATCCGGACAGATATGAAAGTAATGTATCTTCTCCGTATGGATGGAATGTTGAGATGAATGCAAGTAATGAACCGCTCCCAATTTTCAATGGTTTCACCTCCAAATACAGCGTATGCCAAAAGATAAAGGCCATCATTTGCATCAGCACCAGTAGTAATGAGCAAAGTCCCTTTCTATTTGCCATATAAGCGTGTCCCATCAATACTGAGAACGGGATGACAATAAGAGAAACTATCAATGGCCGGTCCAAATGCCCAAAATGCACCGGTAAAATATCCTATTCTTTCTGACATTGAAGCATCGGTCATCTTGATGACAGTTCTAAGATTAGTAGATTTGATGTGGTAAGGTATCATGGCAAATGTTCATATGAATCTTCCCAATCTCCATATATTTTAGACAATGCCATGTCCAATGCATTCCATGCCTTCATATAATTTATCTCAATGAATAATGTATGTTTTATAAGCATTTTAATCGTTTTGGGGATCAAATCGACATCCGCTTTCACAAAAGGCAATATCCTGTTACATATGAATGTAGAAATAGCTTGTTTATGATTTGAATTCACTACAGAATTAACATAAGTATGATTACCCGCATACTTCTTTATCTGCCAATGTCTCGTTGGTGATTTCTTCGATATATATGCATGAAACCTCTACGGGCAGTTTGCGTCTGTTTTAAAAACGACGGTGTACTTGGTAATGATAGTCTTGATTGGTTTAAAAGAAACTCCGTATTTAATTGACCAAACACTGCCTGCCTGAATTAACTTCTCCTTATTCTCGAACAAATCGCCGACTTTCAACCCACTTTCAATATCGACAGCCGAAAGCCTATCAGCACGAAAGTTGACATTCTCCATTACCATTGTAGATAACATGTGAGCATCTATCATGTTATCGGCAAGTAGATCTTCAAACGCAACGAAATCATTATTAACACATTAGTAATCCACTGCCTATCATTCTCATCGTCAAGGACATATGCAATTTGCATACTCCTTGTGCTTGAATCTCGTCCTCATCACTAGCATCATCATTACTTTCATCTCCATTATGTTCCAACATCGTTGGATCCGTAGCAGGTGTGTCCGGAGCCGGTATATCGGTTGGATGTGCGGAACCAACATTATGGACTAATATGGTACTTGATATTCCGGCTTTATACCAACGAAATCCCAACTTATCCTCTGCAAACGGTATCCATTCCGTATTGTATCCCATATTGTATCCCGTATTGTAT
The DNA here is from genome assembly GCA_030015575.1 of Agapanthus africanus. NCBI lineage: Eukaryota > Viridiplantae > Streptophyta > Magnoliopsida > Asparagales > Amaryllidaceae > Agapanthus > Agapanthus africanus. The sequence goes on along the minus strand of JASDDO010000026.1, from coordinate 82,308,121 downwards.
AACTGCATGTGCTCGATATTTTGGTGCAGAATATTGAAGACGAAACTTGACGTTGGCATGCAATTAAAACCGAAGTTTGGCAGTGATATGCAATTATAACCGACCGGCGGTACATAAGAACTGCATACAAATTTATGAATACTTAGTAACTATAGCATATCTCAACTCTCAATAAATAGTGTTCCGCTGAATGTACATACGATATAAAGATATGCAATATAATACATACTTCGTAAACTGCCAATTCACTGACGTCTCGCCTACGTAAGTTTGATCTCTATACTGTTCATCATTGGTAGAAGACATAAAACCTATAGAATCAGCATTCATATTGAGCATGCGTGTCATTTCTCTTTACGGGTAATACTCGGATGCTCGAAATGAAGAATCAGACATTTCAGAATAAAATTTGAGCAGTTGAGCGGACGTCAATATCTCCTTCTTCATAAATAGCTCGATCGATTTCGATTCCGATGCAAGCATGACTTGTGTATACTCGTCATCGGATACTTCAGTGGCGGTATATTCATGCTCCGTCGGCCATTTGCATATTAAGAAGATATTGAACTCTAACGGATTGATTTTAGAATGTAACATTTCAGAAATATAAAATATTATTTTTTTGGAAATTAAATATTAAAATAATATATTTCGCGAAAACTATTCGATTTGCGAATAGGGGTTTTTCGTAAATGGTATAATTATATACCAATATTTGGAATATAGGTGGAGATTAAAATGATTTATTTATTATAAAGATATTTATCGGATTTTGGTATTTTTACAATTAATTATATGCAGGTTTAAATTAAACTTGATTAGTGCACTGCTAATCACGATTAAGCCAAATCCGTTTTTTTTCATTTTCCATGACTAGTGCACCATGTCATGTTATATTTTGATTGCATGTTGTTTTCATTGTGATTGGTTTTAATGAGTGAGAAAGAAAAAAAAAGTCATGAAAGAGAGAGAGGACAAAGAGATATTTTGAGGGAGAGTGAGGATGAGAGAGAGAGGGGTTATACTCACCATAGTTCTTTTCTTTCTTTCTTCATTTCTTCCCTCATTTTTCTTCATCTCCTTCTTCACTTTCTCCACCCCCTCTACCTCCATGAATCATCTTCAAACCATCACCAAAATCTCATGCTACGTTCAATAAAAAGATGCATAAGCTCTTCCTAAACCCTTTAGACCAATCAAGTTTGGATTTTGAGGACTTTAGACAACTCAAGAATTCTCTTCAGTTGCAAATGAGGTATATTTCTAGATTTTTAGTTAAGTTGTTATGGTTAGTATATCTTAGTTTAGTTTAGAGTTTGTATTAGTTAGTTTTGTAATGTTTGGAATTTCCTAGATGAGGTTTATGGTTTGAGTTGAGTTGTGATGGTGTATTTGAGGCGTAGTGAATGTTTTACTTGACCTTGGTGATGTTTAATGACCTAGATCAGAGATTAGAACCCGATACACGAACTTAGAATTTTCCCGTGTCGGTTTTGTGAAGACTAGAGGACTACAGGGTATCTGGAGCAACTTGAGATGTTTATGATGAAAACAAACATGGTTGACCTAGATAAACCACTAGAAAAACACCACCAGAATACGAACCCAAAATTCCCTACAATGGCCGGCAACGCCGGATTTTTGGGGCATCTCGCCGAGCCCCTTTGAGCTTTGGTGTTTGGGGTTTGGTCTGTAGCACACACTCCCTATAAGCTAGCCTCTGTTTTGTTGGTTTAGTACCTAATTACCCGAGACAAAATCTGGGAGTTGTTTGAGAGTGCTTTGGCTATGTTTTCCCGATATTTCAATTCTTGGTTTTGACATTTGATTGTTGGATTTAGTCGTTGGACGTCAACGATGAGGGTTATTTGGTTGTTTTTGCATGCGTAAGCTGTAGGTTCTAACCTATAAGCAATTCATGTGCTGTATCGGTTTTCGGACATTGATTTTAATAGCATTACGATGTGTTGTGATTGTAGGTACCTTCGCGTTGATTTCTGAGACGACGAAGCACATCGATTTCGGTTGAATAAGGAGTTTAGCAGATGAGTAGATTTATATCTATGGGAGAAGTCGGGTGGATGGCGTATAGCACCCCCGCAACTGTGGTGTTAAGAATATATATATATATATATATATATATATATATACTCTCTAAGGTTATTAGAATACCTTATGCGATAATAGTGGACATGGTAGAAAGATATATCCTTAATTCTATTTCTTAACCTTGAGCTATATATGCACATATGTGGGAAAAAGGAAAGTTATGATATGATGATACGAATCGTTATGATACGACATAATGAGAAAAGACGATGAGATATGATATGAATACGAGATGGCATGAGATGAGATGATGTACTTGACTATAGATCCGTACTATTGTTTTGATATCATACGATGGATATTCCGAACGTGATATAATAAGGATGAATCACCGATATTCATTCCGATTTGAGAACATTTTATTGTATATCACGAAGCGGATATTGTGATATGTTTGGAGTCATACTCATTTCAAAACCAACGAATCGTTACGCACTTCTAATTGATGATTTCAAGGAGACGCTACAAACCTTTCAAATGGTATCTATACTCAAAAATATATTAGTCCCCTATTTTCTAAAACAACGATTCGTACTATTTTAAAGTATAACTATATGACTCCTACGTAGTTGCATATTTTTATATATTGTTCGCGCTTACGATCTCTTATTTCTACATACGCTCGTGTTTCTTTTATCACGATATCTATACGACGTTTCATACCCTTTGTTTACCTGACTTCGTCTGCTAGTACACCTGCACAATTATCGATGATGTTCATGTTACACTTACACAGAATTGCCGGCTCACACACATTCATCATCGGTAATTGCTGTAATAACCCTAACTTTCTGTACTGAATTTGTCCAAAATACAGAAAGGGACACCTGAATCTGAGCACGAGTTAAAAGTTTAATTTACTTTTGAACAACAAGAAAGTACTTGTAGCACATTGGTAAAGCCTTGCACTGCTGAGACAAAGCACCTGAGTTCAAATCCCATCAGCCACATTATTTTTTTAATTTTCTTTTAATATTTTTAGAAGCTCAAGAGTCAACACGAGCATTACACGTAAACTAAAACGACACTAACTATTTTAACATGTGCATGAGGGTATAGGAAACGACACGACACGTGGCACCAAGACCCAACACCCCCCGTCGATGTTGACCCGGCAAGAATAAGGATTTCCCCGACGCCGCTGGTCTCCCTCGTTGGGAATGCTCCTATTCTTTTCCCCTACAACTCTTGGCCTACCCCACTTCCTTTCACACTGTTTGTTTTCTCTGAATTCACACAGAGAACATTGAATCACCCATTTAATCCAATTTTAATGCAAATTTTAAATGTTTTTCTTTCACACACCAACCCTAATTTTCTCTATAAATACACACTCCATTTTTCACCTCTCTCACTCAGAATTCTATTACAAAAACTATACCAAATTCCCAAGTCTTTTTGTGTACAAGTGGAGTTAGCGAAGGGCGAAGCTCCGACAAACTTTCGAGAATATTTCGGCGACGAAACGACGTCCCGACGCTTCCCAATCCTTCTCCTGCCTCTCTCCTCTCTTTTAAGCCAGTAAGTCCCCTCTTTCCCTTCTTATCTCTATTCTAAAAACTTCAAATTCTAAAACCCGACGGAAGTGGAGTTAATCCGACTTTCGATTCGGTTTTCCTTTAAAAATCATATTTTTCTTAAACAAGAATATACCAAACTCTCATATCATATTCAATAAACATTAACAAACACCTTCAACAAGTTTCACAGTAAAATACCACATACTTTCGTTTCTGACATAATCATCATAATACCTATCATACCTTTAGATAGTTCACGAGGTAATGACCTACATCATCACAACACACGTCTCTATCATAGTACGATGAAGTTTGGAACAATAAAATATGGGAAAATACGACTTTACAAATAAATACCATCAACTTATAAAACTCTTTTCTATAAAAAGATGTATTAAACATTTCCATACAATTACGCCTCTACAACCCATTTTGGGGACTGTTCCCCTCCGAAGGACGGCGCGACAGAGACGTCTTGCCTGAGATTCGGGGCAGATGCTAATAGGTGCTATCCGTACACCTCTCCGAAGATGCCAAGTTGATTTATGGCACCATGTATCGAAGGTTTAAACGGATACGGCCGATGTAGCAGACTTCGTCAGATTCCCCTTAGTCTGAGTGGCTTTTGATTGTGGGGACGCTCTTCCCTGCAGGCGCAAGCCCCTGCAGTTAATTACGCTACCGCATCGCGGTAGCAACTTTCTCCTTCTCCAGATGGTCACTTCGTGTCGTGGGTGTTTGTTTTGTTTGTGGTTGCCCGTGGATTGTATACGGAGACTAATTTATGTGGTCGTCCGTAGGACGTGGATTAGTCCAAATCCATATTTTCTTAGATTTGGGTTTGGGGTTTTGGTTTAAGGATACGTTAGCCATATTTGAAGCTAAGATCAACTTAAACATTTGTTAAGGATACGTTAGTCTAATTTGAGACTAAGATCAGCTTAACAGAATCATTTAGATCCGACAAAAGAGTATTTGGGGGCTCTATTGTTCTAGTTTAGGGACATAGTAGTCCATTGCCAGTTTAGGGACATGGTGGTCCAACATTCCTATTTTGGGGACGAATATTGGTTTAGGACATCATAGTCCATGAGTTTAAGGACCCCACAGTCCGCAGCAATATATGGTTTGTTCCCCTCCGAACACAGAGACGCGACCGCGTAGGCTCGTCTTGCCTGAGATTCGGGGCAGATGCTATTTGATTTTATCCGTCCACCTCTCCGAAGATGCCAAGTTGATTTATGGCACCGTATATCGGAGGTTTGGGCGGATGCGGACGATGTAGCAGACTTCGTCAGATTCTCCCTCGCTTGAGGGGTTTTTGATTGTGGGAACGCTCTTCCCTGCAGGCGCAAGCCCCTGCAGTTAATTACGCTACCGCAACGCGGTAGCCACTTTCTCCTGCTCCAGAAGTTCACTTCGTGTCGTGTGTGTTTGTTTTATTTGTGGTTGACCGTGGATTGTATACGGAGACTAAGTGATGCCGTCGCCCGTAGGAAGTGGATTAGTCCAAATCCGTATTTACTTAGATTTGGGTTTGGTGTTTTGGTTTAAGGATACGTTAGCCATATTGAGGCTAAGATCGACTTAAACTTTTGTTAAGGATACGTTAGCCTAATCTCCAGACTAAGATCAACTTAACAGGATCGTTTAGATCCAACAAAAGAGCAATTGGCTCTATTGTTTAGTTTAATGACATTGCGGTCAATTTCCAGTTTAGAGACATGGTGGTCCATCATTCCCGTTTGGGGATGAGCATTAGTTTAAGGACATTTCGGTCCAACATTCCCATTTTGGGACGAATATTAGTTTAGGGACGTTTCGGTCCACGAGTTTAAGGACCCCGCAGTCCGTATCGATGTGTGGTTGTTGGGACCCGTCACCTCTCTGACGTCGTTGAAGGATTACAACGATAGGGGTCAGAGGAGTTCAGAGATGTACCCTTGAACCGGACGTAAATTGATTTAGGAGAGCAGCCGTGCTCAGTCAATTTAATTTGAAGACTTACGGCCATGATTGGGCTAAGTCCAATTAAGAATATTCGATATTTTTCTTGATTTTTGGCCTATTAGGCCTGTGCTAGGGCTTTGCCCATGCACTGCATTTTATTCTGGCCTGCTAGGCCCTTTAATTTGGGCTCGGTCCCTTTATAAATGATGCAGAGCATCTGCTTTGTTTAGGCTCTGCCCTTTTAATGCATTGCATTTTATTTTGTTTGGGCTCTGCCCTTTTAATGCATTGCATTTTATTTTGGCCTGTTATGCCTTTTTTAATTGGGCTTGGCCCTTCAGTAAACAATGCAATGCATTTGTCAGGCGCTCTGCGCCAATCATTGAGCGCAAGCGTATGTGGAGGTGATACGTGTCACGCTCTGGTGAGCGCAAGCGCAACAGCGCAGTGCGCTACGCCAGTGCGCTGCGCTGTTGCACTGCTGACACGTGGCGCATCCTGGTGAGTTGCGCCAATTTTAGAGAGCAAGGCTCTATCTTAAAAGCGCATAGCGCAAGTGGTTCAGGTGCTGACACGTGGCGCTCTCTGGTGGCTTGCGCCAACCCAAGAGCGCAACAGTGCAAATTTTATAAGTGCAGGGCACTGTTTAATTTCTTGATCCAATTTAGATCAGAGAAAACAAGTTTTTTTTTGTTTTCAGAGAACCAGTGGTTCATAAAAAAGTGCAAGGCACTATTATTATTTGTTTTTTTATTGAACATCATTGATCTTGTTCTTAGATCAATGATCTATTTAGAAGAAATTCTTCTATTTTAAAGGTTTTTACCTTTTTCTTGAGTCTCTTTTCAAGTTTCTTCAGAGTTGAAGTTCTTGATGATTCTTGATGTTGATGATTTGAGTTGGGGTCTAGGGGTCTTTATATAGTGCCCATAGATTTATTAAGTTTGTTAAAGAGATCCTTCTCTGAGTGATTTGGGGAATTTTCCCCACCGTTGGATCTTTGATCCAAGGGCTTCTGTTTTACAGAAGACAATCTTTTGTTTTAATAAGAACAGAAAGATCTTACTAGAATTTTAATTCTGTTTGGTGCAAACGTCCCAGCGCGTGACACGTGTCATGCAGCGCAGAGCGCAGCGTAACTGCGCTGCCACGTGTCGCGCAGCGCAGAGCGCAGCGCAACTGCGCTGCCACGTGGCGCGCAGCGCAGAGCGCAGCGCAACTGCGCTGCCACGTGGCGCGCAGCGCAGAGCGCAGCGCAACTGCGCTGCCACGTGGCGCGCAGCGCAGAGCGCAGCGCAACTGCGCTGCCACGTGGCGCGCAGCGCAGAGCGCAAGTCATCTGAAGCGTTGCTTCTTTTAATCTTTGTTTTAAATAGAGCCTTGCTCTGATTGGGCGCGCTGCCTTGGGCGCTGCGCTCCCTGCGCTGGCGTGCCTGATTTTGACACGTAGCGCTCTGCGCGCAGCGCAGGGGATCTGAAGCGTTGGTTCATTTATTAAAATTTAAATTTTCAAAGTAGAGCTTTGCTCTGACTGGGGGAATCAGAAGCGTTGCTTCATTTCCCGTCTTGGAATTTGAACAGAGCTTTAGTCTGATTGGGGGTAAACAAATGCCCCCCCATCGGTGTGCTTACGTGGCCCCGAATGTGAGCGTAACGGTGGCAGAATTCCAAGCGTCGCGACAATTTTTGGAAGCCGAAAGGGCACTTGATGCCTATAAATAGGGCCTTTGGCCCCCTAAGATGACTTTCATTCCTTCATAAGCATTTGCCCAGAGCCCCGCTCTCTCTGTTCAAGCACTCTTAAGAGTTAAAACTCTATAACATTTTAGGTAAAAATTAATTTGGATTAAATTAAATTAATTTTAAGACCCTTGCTCTCAATAGATCCCCTGATCTAAAGGAGACCCATTTTAGGGTTTCACTTAGCAGAGCTTTGCTCTATAGGTCTAAAAGGATCTAAAAAGAACTAAAGGGGATCCTATTAGGGTTCCATTAATGGAGCTTTGCTCTCTAGAAGATTTTCCTTGTATTCTCTACAGAAGAACTCTTAAGAATTCTTCGTGGATCTTGGGGATTAAAGATGGCATTTTTATATTATTATTATTATTATTATTATTATCTTCTCAAAGCAAAGCTCTCAATGTTCTTAGGGGATTTTCTTCAAACTCTCCTCATCACTGAATTTGATAGGTGTTAATCCTGTTCGCAGAGCATTGCTCTCGAGGAGTTTAACTCCCTGTGCCTGTTTTCAATAAGAATTCGCTTAATTAGTCTGTCTGCTAATTCTGTTAATCTTTTTTTACAGGAGCAATGGATGCCCACATGTACGACCTCGATGAAATCATCTCTTACGGAGACATCCGCCGACTCGGTCGTTCTCAGAACCGAGAATTCACGAATGCGGAGTGTGCCGAGATCATGAGCCGCTTCGACGCATATAACGGTCAAATGCTTCCCCGACGTTCTTTTCTCCTGAAGCTTATCGTAGGAGCCATTTGGGAAGCACTTCCCCTATTCTATTCCGGCGTGTCGCTTAGGGCGTTGGATGCTGCTAAGGACAAGGTGCACTCGGTGTATCTGATGCACCTAATCTCGAAGAGACGGCGAGACAATCTTGTCGATCTCCTGCACCAGGCTTTCCAACAGTCCGCCATACTCGCTGCTTATTGGAAGGAGGAAGACATCAGGGGGGACCCCGACGCTTGTGCTCGTGAAAGAAAGCACACCAGGATGGTCCGCGAGGCTTGGAAAGTCTTAGATAGGGTTACCTTCGAGTTCCTCAACCCATGTCCTGGGTCTGAGGTTATACCATTGTAGATATTTTAATAATTTTGTTATTTATTTCTTCATGATTGTAAGAACCCTTTTGGAACATGAATGAACATTTTTATTTCAGCTTGTCTTATTCCCCGTTCTGAGTCTTTTGCACATGCATGAATGAGTGTGTCTCGAATGCTTGGTCTAACGCCAATCAAATGTTCTTTCTGTCGCTTTCTTCCTTCTCTTATTATCAGCATGCTGTCTTGATAAACATAATTGGCGAATAACTTAGTTTTTTCCAAGAGATAGCGATGGCTTAAGCCGTAGGTTCAGATCTGCCGCCTAAGACTTTTCAACTCTATGAGCCGTGAGGGTCTCATAGAGACTTTTCTCCCTACGGATCGAGAGGATCTCATAGGTGTATTTTCTCCTTAGGAATCGTGAGGATTACTAAGTGTGTTTTCTCTTATAAGTCGTAAGGATCTTATAAGAGAATTTTCTCCCTTACAAGTCGAGAGGACTCGTAAGTGGTTGGTGAGTTGACTTGTTTCCGAGTCGAAGTATTTCTCCGACGGGGAGGTCGTTGGCTGACTTGTTTTCGGGTCTGAGCGTTGTTCCGACGAGGAGGTCATTGGCTGATTTGTTTCTGCGACAGAGGTCATTGGCTGACTTGTTTCCGAGACGGAGGTCGTTGGCTGACTTGTTTCCGCGACGGAGGTCATTTGCTGACTTGTTTCCGAGACGGAGGTCGTTGGCTGACTTGTTTCCGATACGGAGGTCATTGGCTGACTTGTTTCCGATACGGAGGTCATTGGCTGACTTGTTTCCGAGACGGAGGTCGTTGGCTGACTTGTTTCCGCGACGGAGGTCGTTGGCTGACTTGTTTCCGAGACGAAAGTCGTTGGCTGACTTGTTTCCGAGACGGAGGTCATTGGCTGACTTGTTTCCGAGACGGAGGTCGTTGGCTGACTTGTTTCCGAGACGGAGGTCGTTGGCTGACTTGTTTCCGCGACGGAGGTCATTTGCTGACTTGTTTCCGAGACGGAGGTCGTTTGCTGACTTGTTTCCGAGACGGAGGTCGTTGGCTGACTTGTTTCCGCGACGGAGGTCGTTGGCTGACTTGTTTCCGAGACGGAGGTCATTTGCTGACTTGTTTTCGAGACGGAGGTCGTTGGCTGACTTGTTTCCGAGACGGAGGTCATTGGCTGACTTGTTTCCGAGACGGAGGTCATTGGCTGACTTGTTTCCGAGACGGAGGTCATTTGCTGACTTGTTTCCGAGACGGAGGTCGTTGGCTGACTTGTTTCCGCGACGGAGGTCGTTTGCTGACTTATTTCCGAGACGGAGGTCGTTGGCTGACTTGTTTCCGCGACGGAGGCCATTTGCTGACTTGTTTCCGAGACGGAGGTCGTTGGCTGACTTGTTTCCGAGACGGAGGTCGTTGGCTGACTTGTTTCCGAGACGGAGGTCATCTGTTGACTTGTTTCCGAGACGGAGGTCGTTGGCTGACTTGTTTCCGCGACGGAGGTCATTTGCTGACTTGTTTCCGAGACGGAGGTCATTTGCTGACTTGTTTCCGAGACGAAGGTCATTTGCTGACTTGTTTCCGAGACGGAGGTCATTGGCTGACTCTAGGTTGTCTGTAAACCGTAGAGGCTTGGAACTGGGGACTTTGCCGTGGCTCCGATTGGTGATGTTACGTCCGTGTCCTGCTGGAATGAGGAGGAACGTCGCTGTTGGTCTCCAGGCTGTAGATGTGGTCGTCGAGATCTGACTTCCCTTTGATGCAGCCTGGTGGGGAAATGTACTCCCCTTTCCCCTTTTTTTTGTTTATGCCCATGGATTGTATACAGGGGTCACTATGGACTTACCTGCAGGGCAAAAGTTTCATTCTTTCATTTTTTTTATTTCTTTCTGCGATGCTCTATCATTTCAGCTTTTTACATCGCAAGAGTCGCGATTGCCCAATCATTTAGGCTATTTTTCGCGGTGCCCAATTATTTCGGCTGTTTATTTTTATTTTTTACTCGCTGCTTTTTATTACGAGTTGCCCAATCATTTCGGCTATTTTGTGCGCATACGTTTTTACTTGCTGCTCTTTTTTTTTATTGCAAGTTGCCCCATCATTTCGGCTATTTCGTATGCATGCGCGGCCTACTGGCTTTTCGCCGTAAACCTGAAATTAGACACCGATTTCGGCATCAGCACCGCTATAATTGGGATGTTGCCAGGAGCGAATCATCATTTGCCTCCGTCGATGTCGAACAAAGGTGGCTTAGCGAATAGGGTTAAGGTCCTGTCGACTAAGGCTTTTGACTTCATGAGCCGTAAGGGTCCCACAAAGGTATTTCTCCTTACAAGTCGTGAGGATCTTGTAGGTGTATTTTCTCCTTAGGAATCGTAAGGATTCCTAAGTGTATGTTCCTCTGTAAGTCGTAAGGATCCTATAAGAGGGTTTTCTCCTTGTAAATCGAGAGGACCTACAAGGGTTGTTCATCATACGTACATATTCCCAGTCACGGATGGGACTTGGTTAGGGAAATGTTTATTCGCGCCCGTGGATTGTATACAAGGGTCAGCATTGAGCCACTTGTAGGGCAATATCGAAGGTTGTGGGAGTTGCTTAAGCATAGGTTTAGGTCTCTGTAACTTAAGACTTTCAAATTTCATGAGCCGTGAGGGTCCCATAAGAGAATTCTCCTTACGAGTCGTGAGGATCTCGTAAGTGTATTTTCTCCTTAGGAATCGTGGGGATCCCTAAGTGTGTTGCTCCCTTGTGAGTCGTAAGGATCTCACGCGGGTGGTTTCTCCTTACAAGGTCGAGAGGACCCTGTAAGTATCCTTTAACGAGGTTGCGCCCTTTCAACTTTTCTCAAACACTCGCCGGTAGTCCTGCTGTTTTTACTCACGGAGCCCTTTCGGGTTTTCATCCGTGCCCATTTTTCTTATGGACATACCTTTTTTTTTATTCTCTTTTTTTTATTTTTATATAATTTTTTACGAGGTCGCGCCCTTTCGGGTTTTCACGAACACTCGCCGGTAGTCCTGCTGTTTTTACTCACGGAGCCCTTTCGGGTTTTCATCCGTGCCCTTTTTGCTCATGGACATACCGTTTATTTTTTTTTATTTTTTTTATTTTTTTATTATTATTATTTTTTTTATATTCATCTCGTCAGCCTAATGATGCTGCGGTAGTAGTTTAAGGACGTTTCGGTCCGTCATTAGTTTAAGGACGTTTCGGTCCGCCCAGGAGAAGGCTGGCTACTGCTTATAAAGTTTGAGCTTAAGAAGATAGCGAGCGGACATAGTCGTCGTCATCTATCATTGACCTAGGCAGTAACTCGCTAAGCGTAGTATTTCTTTAGGAATCGACCATTTATTGGCCTGTAAGGCCTTTCACCGTGCATATCCATGAGCAGATAGGCTCCACCCTGGTAGACCTTGTTTATGATGTATGAGCCTTTATAGTTTGGCTCGAATTTTCCCCGCTTGGCGCGATTCGGGATCATAGGCCTTTTGACCACTAGCACGAGTTCGCCTTGGCGGAATGTCCTCGGCCGGGTCAATCTTTCATATGAACGCGTCATCTTTGCTTTATAGGCCTCCAGATTTTGTTGTGCTATGAGCCGGGTTTCATCAAGGGCATCAAGTTCCTCAAGTCGAAGGTGAGCATTTTCCTCGTCTGTCAGCTCATAATGGACTGCCACTCGTAGAGAGGGTAACTCTATCTCGAGGGGGAGTACTGCTTCTGTACTGAATACCAACGCATATGGCGTTGTGTTCGTGGCTGTCTTGAACGTAGCTCGATACGCCCAAAGAGCTTCTTGCAGTCTCTCATGCCAGTCCTTCTTATTTTGGGACACCGTTTTCTTCATGATCTTTGTCAAGGTCTTGTTGAAGGCCTCAGCTAGACCGTTAGCTCGCGGATTATAAACCGAGGAATATCTCCAGTCTATATTGTGTTGTTGCGCGAAGCGATTGATCTTGTGACTTCTGTAAGCTGGCCCGTTATCGGAGATGATCCGTCGCGGGGTTCCAAACCGATATAAGACGTGCGTCTTGAAGAAATGGAGGATATTCTCCGTCTTCACTTCTCTTAACAGTACTGCTTCTGCCCATTTGGAGAAGTACTCAGTCGTCGCCAGTATGAAACGATGTCCTCTGGACGATGCTGGTTCGATGGGGCCGACTATGTCAGTTCCCCACATTTCGAATGGCCAGCTAACCACTGTCGGGTGTAGAGGATTCGGGTGTTGATGGATGAAGTCCCCATGAATTTGGCATGAGTGGCACTGCTTCGCATACTCAAGACAGTCTTGAATCATCGTGGGCCAGTAGTAGCCCATCCGTTTAATCTTCAACTTCATCTTTGGGCCTGCTTGGTGTGAACCGCAGAGTCCGTCGTGAACTTCCTGAACGACTCTTCTCGCTTCGTCATGTCCCAGGCATCTCAGCCACAGAGAATCAAACGACCTCTTGTACAGAGTATCATTGACGAAGGCGAAAGACAGAGCTCGTTTCATAAGCTGATGTCTTGAGGACGCATCTTCGGGCGTTCGACGGTATTTGAAGTAGTCTATAAAGACTTCTCTCCAATCCTCAGCCTTTTCCCGGTCTTTTATTTGCAGGGTCGTCTGCTCAGCCGCTCCCTTTTTTTCGGATGATTCCGGAGATATTTCTGTTGGGGCAAGCACCCGACGGCTTTGTACCACAATTCTGACGTCATCGAGGTTCTCGTCGGCCAGTTCTTTAGCGAGCTTGGCCAATGCGTCCGCTTTGCTGTTTTCCGCACGCAGTATGTTTTCCAAAGTGTAAGAAGGGATTTGGGTCAACAGTTGTTGCACCTTTTCGCCGTACTTCACCAACTCTGGTTTGCACGTTTGGTGGTCGCCATTTACTTGACTGATGACCAGCTAAGAGTCTCCGTATATGAGGAGGTTTTCAATTCCCATGTCGATGGCGATCTCGAGGCCTGCTATCAAAGCTTTGTATTTGGCTTCATTGTTCGTCCTCGGCTCTGTTAAGGAGAAGGCAAAGCGCATTATCCCTCCTTGTGGAGTTACGAAGATGAGGCCTACCCCCGACTTGATTATAGGGGTGCTTTGTCTGCGCTTCTTCATGGAAGATGCTCCATCGAAATAAAGCTCCCATCAGGTATCACCATCGCCGATCGCGTCAAACGCATGTTCGTTTGGCAGATCGCAATTCAGAGGAGAATCGGCGAGTATCGGATGCTCAGCGAAGAAATCGGCGATGGCTTGGCCTTTCACTGCCTTGAGAAGCTGATGGGTTATCGAAAACTCCGTCAAGAGCAGGGCCCATTTAGCGAGTCGCCCCGTCAATATGGCCTTCGACATTAAATATTTAAGGGGGTCCACCTTCGAAATGAGACAGACTTCATGCGCAAATGCATAGTGCCTGATCTTTGTTATCGCGAAGATCAACGCCGGGCAGTGTTTTTCAATGGGGGAGAGTTGCTTTCTGCCCCCAGTAGAACTCGACTTAAATAGTAGAGTGCTCTTTCCTTCCCTTGGTCGTTCTCTTGCGCCCATAATGCACCTAAGGAACCTTCGAGGGCGGTTGTATAAAGGATGAGGGGCTTTCCCTTGACCGGAGCAGCCAATACTGGCGGGTTCTACAGGTATTGCTTGATCTCGTCTAGCACGCTTTGGCATTCTTGGTCCCAAACGAAAGGGGTTCCCTTCTTCATCAGGTGGCTGTAAGGGCGGCACTTGCCTGAAAGGTTGGCTATAAATCGCCGAATATACGTGAGCTTCCCTTGGAGAGACCGCAATTGTTTGAGAGTCCTTGGTGGAGGCATTTCTATGATCGCCTTGATCTTTGACGGATCTATCTCGATACCTCGGTGTCGGACGATAAATCCTAGGAATTTGCCCGAGGAAACTCCGAATGCACACTTGAGAGGGTTCATCTTCAAGTTGTATTGTCGAAGGCGTCGAAATACGGTCTTTAGATGCTCGAGATGTTCCTCGTATGATTTGCTTTTAACCACAAGATCGTCGATATAGTACTCGATGATTTCATGTATGAGGTCATCGAAGATTTTCGTCATGGCCTTCTGATAGGTGGCACCGGCGTTCTTTAGACCGAAGGGTATCACCTTGTAGCAGAATATATCTAGCGGAGTCCTGAAGGTGGTGTGCTTCTGGTCTTCGGGATGCATCTTTATCTGATTATACCCTGATGAGCCGTCCATGAAGGAGAAAACCTCATGAATGGACGTATTGTCTATCATCAGTTCGGTGACTGGCACTGGGAAATCATCTTTCGGGCAGGCTTTATTGAGATCCCGGAAGTCCACGCATATGCGCACTGTCCCATTTTTCTTCATCACCGGGACGATGTTGGCGATCCATTCAGGATATTGAACTTCCTGGATGAAACCGGAGTCAATTAGCTTCTTAACCTCGGCATTGATACTCATCTCAAGCTCGAACCGCATTCTCCTCGGCGCCTGTTTGACTGGCTTGATGTCCGGGGATATCGCCAATTTGTGCACAGCAATTTCTGGATCTAATCCCGGTATTTTGGAATAGTTCCATGCGAAGCAATCTCTATGCTGTTCAAGGACGTCTTTTAACGCAGCCACCCTTTTTTTAGATAGCAGCTCACTGACAAATGTTGGTCGCGGGTCACTCGCCGTCCCCAACTCAATTTTCTTAAGGTTATCTGCAGTGGTATGTATTCCATCTTCTAGCTCTTTCGGTGCTGGTGGAAATTCTGAGATCACCTTATCGTTGCTGTTTTCGAAGCACCAGGGAAGGTTATTCATATTCTCGGGCTCTTCTTTTGATATTGTTATCATGTGACAAGTGCGAATCCGCTTCCAAGTCCAATGTGGAGTTGGTTCTGTTCTTGTGGCTTTGGGTTCATACTTCTGTGGCGGTGTTACCCTCCAGTTGTCAGACAGTGCGAACTTGCCAAGCTGATACTGATCTTCAACCCAATTCTTAAAGGTGAAGCAGTCCTCGAGAGGGTGCTCTATCACTCGGTGATAAGGGCAATAGTCCGGATGATCGCCTGCTTGTTCGGGGTGTTTAGACTCCGGCAGTGTAAGTATCTGATGTTTTAGAGCGAGGTCAAGTATTTTCTTCGTCTTGTCCCGAGGAAAAGAGTACGCTCGACCCATTTTTCTTATGAGGGATAGATCAGAACCGCTCGATTCCCGCTTGCGTGGCTTCTTGGTCCCGCTTTGTTGCTGTTGAGCGTCTTTTTCACGTTTCGACTTGTTTCTGCCTCTGCGTCGAGCCTTCTTTATAACAGGTTGACAGGGAGCGGTATTTTCATCTTTCACAGCCTGTTGGAGGAGGCGTTGTGTTTTGGTTTTCTCGTAGATTGTCATTTCGCGGTTGTGGTCGTCTCAGACTTTTTGACCAGCTTCCCTTATAAGCTTTTCGATTTGCTCTTCGAACGACGGACTGGGCACTTTTGCATCAGGAACTTTTACTGGTTCAGGATTAGCATCTTCCCATTGAGCATCTGCTTCTTCATCAAAGTCATGCACGACGTAGCAACCGTGGAGTAGCTCTTGTTTCCTGGACCGAATGTATCCAAGCCCGATCGTTTCCATTCTCCCATTAGGCAACTTGTGCTGAGTTCCGGGGACGTTCCAGACCCTGTCGTAGAATTTGGCTTTCCGACCGGTCTGTTTGAAGGATATCCCCTGGCGCTTCAATAGCCTTTTCAAGCCTTCCGTATAATATCTGGGGAGACGGATGGGCTGAAGCCTGTCAAGCGTAGGCTCCGCACCGTGCCAGGTTTCTTTCTCCACTTTGTTTTCTTCAGAGGGTAGAATAGAATTGCTTTTTCACCTTTTCGCCTGGGAGGGACGTAGAACGTCCGCAGCTCCTCTACACTGTAGATATCAAGTGCGTCCAGTTCTTTATGGTGTTTAGGTGGGACCATGGTGACTTGCAGACTTTGCTCTTCGTCAGCGGACGTTTGTATTGAAGGCCGAGCAGAGAATACAACATGGACCTCATCTTCCGAGTCACTACCAAAGATCAACGTAGGAGCAGATGGTCCCGGCTTGTTGTGTTGGGGTAGACCCGAATGAATCATCTCCTCTTCCTCCTCGGTATCACTGCCGAAGACAGGGATGGTGGCATTAGCTTTATTCTCCGGCTTGTGACACCTCTCTGTGTCTTCGAAATCCGGTACAAAGTACTTGGCATCTTCATATTTGCGGACTTCGTTCACGGAGAACGGGTTCAGTTCTCCCGTCGCGGTATATTCGAGACCATCCTTAAAATACTTCATACACTGATCCTGTGTAGAGGGGATGATGTTGTACTCGTGTAACCATGGTCGGCCGAGCAGAGCATTGTAGCATGTCTTGGCATCTATGACGTGGAACTTAATATCCGTGACGAGTAGCCTAAAGCGTAGCGTCAATATCACAGACCCAAGAGTTCTTGATGATTGGGAGTCGAACCCGGAGATGGTGATCTTGTCCCGAGCAAGGTGCTGGACGCTCATGCAGATTTCTTTTAACACCCACACATTGAGGAGATTAACGGAGGATCCGTTATCGACCAGGATTTTGTCTATCTTTATATCATGGCAGTATCCTGAGACATAGAGAGGGCGATTGTGTTCGCACGTCCCAAGGAGAAGGTCTTCGTCGCCAAAAGTGACATCGGCCGTGTGCACTTCCTCCAATTCATCCTTCATCATTTTTTCGGCGAGAAAAGCTTAGAATTACTCCGGCTCCTGTAGCGCTTTGATCAACGAATCTCTTGCTTCTTTTGATAGTAGAAGGGCGTCAAGAATGCTGAGCTGCGAGGGTAGCTTTCTCAGATGCGCTAAGACGTTGTAATCCACCTTATTTCTCTTCGGCGGGTTCTTGGCAGTTAGCTCCTCCACAACTTGATCATCTAGGGCGATCTCCTCAGGGACCTTCTCTTTTCCCTTATCTTTTTTATTTGAGGGTCCGAGATTCTTTTCAGGTAGCGTACGATTACGCAGCCAGATATTTTCACAGACCTTCTGATCTTCTTCTTTTCCCGAGGTGGACTCTTTAAAGAGGGGGCTAAGAGCCAGCTCCTCGTCGGAATCGCTCCCGAATGTAAGCACTTGTGATCCCCCGGCATTAACCATGCGACAATTGCCGGTAGTTCTGTCAAGTCCCTCGGTTGTACCTTTCCGCTCCCGATGAGTTTTGCGCTTTTCCCGCTTAAAATGTTTCCTGTGAGCGACATATCCTTGCCACCATTTATTGAAAGCTTTGCACTCTTCAGTGGGGTGCGAAACCTTCCGATGATATAAGCAGTAGAAGGGGTGCATTTCCGCCTCACCAGTAATGCTTCCTTCAGAGGATGGTAGCTTCATACCCATTGACATGGCTTTAGCAAACCTTTTCCTCGTCTTGAATTTTCTTTTATCCGTAGTAGGTGTATTTTGCTTTAGCAGGAGTGTCTCAGCTCTTTCGTCAAGTCGCTGGCGTTTAGCCCTTTCAAATATGACCGCCTCACGCTCCCGATCAGCTTTACTTTTTAAGAGAGCTTCATTGAGGAACGCGTCAATTACTTCATCTGATGGCTCCAGACTTTTTGGTTCAGGATCTGCCCCCAGCTTTTCAGTGCAAGGAGTCTCCTTATCGTCCGTGAACGAATGGGAAATCACATAACAGCTCGCTATGTATCCTTCACGTTCATCCGACGAACTTTCTCCCTCATCTTCCTCATGAAAGACGTGGTTGAGGAACTTTTGGAGTGTAATGGGAGTCCGCGCTTTCTAGTTGTATTCCTCCAGCGCGTCAATTTGTTTTTACAAGTTCGTGCGCTTGTCGCCAGGCTTCACGGGCTTCTTGGATTTCTTCTTCTTTTTCGTCGAAGATTTTGACGGCTGGTTGTGAGTGCTTGGGCCACCACCATCGGTCTTTGGAGTTGGACGCGGCTTCAACATCCCCTCAATGATCTGAGGTTCCAACGGGTTCTTCCACTTGATCGCTGGGCATGTTTGAAGATCGTTCAGCATCCTCCTTGTCTTGGCTGACAGCACAACCTCCCATGGGGCTTCTTCGACGAGAGAGCATGTTGCCCCCGGCATATTCAACCTTTTAGAGGCGTGAGGTTGTGGCGGATTCACCTTCCATCTGTCGGATAACGCGAACTTGCCCTGTTGATACTGGTCTTCGAGCCAATTTTTGAAGACGTAACAATCTTCGATCGGATGACCCAGTACCCGATGATAGGGACAGTAGTTGGGCTCATTGACATCATTTGGTTGCGACGGACGTTTTGGCTCCGACGGATTTATGAGTCGGTTGCGCAACGCTAACTCGAATAATCTTCTCGTTTTATCTCGGGGAAACGAGTAAGGACGTCCTAGCCTCTCCTCAAGGGGTACTTGCGGACGCATATTATTTTGACGAACAACCGGCTTCGAGTTACTCGGCTGTTGTTGAGCATTAGCGACAACGATCGTTTTTCCCTTCCCCTTGTCATTTTGGGAGTCTGGCTTTGGAAGAGGAGGTCTATGGCCCATCTGATCCATTTGCGCTAACTTGTCGATCAGGGCCTGGAAGGTAGTCGGCTTGAAGAACATCATAAATTGCGAGATGGTTGCTTACGGATCAAGGGTTCCCACAAACATACCCACTGCAGGAGCTTCTTCAATGCGTTGCTCGCATTTTGACCATAAGTTCCGCCACCTTATAGCGTATTGGACCCATGTCTCGCCTGGCTTCACCCTGGCGTTAATCAGTGCCGTCATCGGGGTGCGTTCGCTGGCGCTTGCAAAACGCTGGGTAAACAGTAGCTCCATCTCCGCGAAGGTCTTGATAGAGTCGTTTGGGAGCTCAGAGTACCACTCGAACGCTGTATCTGATAAGCTCTCAACGAACTGGCGAAGCAACAGTTTGTCATCACCGCCGGTGTTGCCGTAGAGTGCCCTGAACTGGGCAACATGCTGGTGGGGATTGCCCGTCCCCTTATAGACATGGAACTTGGGAATGGTATAGCCCGGCGGGTACTTGATCTGGTCGTACTAGCTCGGATATGGTCGTCCTGTTTTTACGAACTGGCCGGCTGCTTCAGTCGCATGATGAACTCGTATTTGTTGGGCTATGTACTCGTCCAAGTCAACTTTGGAGATTGTCTCCTCCTTAGCTGTTGACAGAGCTGGTGGAGGATTCGACGTTTCTCCCATATCGTCTTCAAGGACGATCGGGGGATCTTCAGCTGGAGGATCTTGTTGGATCATCATCCCCACCATGTCTTAGAACAGGAGGCCCATACGCTTCATGTTGGCTGCTTGTTTAGCGGCCTCTTTATCCTTCTTCTCCAATATCCGACGAAGGAATTCGGCGTCAGTTTCTTGCTCTTGGCGTTCATCCGAGGACGCTTCAGGGCTTTCTTTTGGCCCAGTGAGTGCAGCCATCGCGGTCATCATTTCCTAGAGCTTTTGTTGTTGCTCCTGCGCTTTGGTCACCGATCGCGTGAGTGGTCTATGACCTGTAGATATGCGGCTATCCTCTTTACCAGACGCCGTGTAGACGATATGAACTACGATGCCCCCTGACTTAGGGCTGTTCCCCTCCGAACGGCGGCAAGGACTGACTTCTCGCCTGAGGTTCGGGGCAGATGCTAATTGGTGCTATCCGTCCACCTCTCCGAAGATGCCAAGTTGATTTATGGCACCGTATATCGAAGGTTTAAACGGATGCGTCCGATGTAGCAGACTTCGTCAGATTCCCCCTCGCTTGAGGGGTTTTTGATTGTGGGGACGCTCTTCCCTGCAGGCGCAAGCCCCTGGAGTTAATTACGCTACCGCATCGCGGTAACCACTTTCTCCTTCTCCAGATGGTCACTTCGTGTCGTGTGTATTTATTTTATGTTTGGTTGCTCGTGGATTGTATACGGAGACTGAGTTATGTCGTCGCCCGTAGGGCGTGGACTAGTCCAAATCCACATTATCTTAGATTTGGGTTTGGGGGTTTGGGTTAAGGATACGTTAGCCTCCTTTGAGACTAAGATCAACTTAAACGTTTGTTAAGAATACGTTAGTCTAGTTTTTAGACTAAGATCAACTTAACGGGATCGTTTAGATCCAACAAGAGAGCAATAAAAAGGGGGGGCTCTGTTGTTTAGTTTAATGATGTAGGGTGTTTTTCGTCACCCCATTGAGATGGGAATACGCGCGCGCTTGTCAGGCGCATTACAGATTCCCCCTGCCTAGGGTAGGCCGGGGTTTATTGATTGTGGAGATCCGAATCTCCGGCAACCGCGGACTAAGCTGCCGTTAATTACCCCTCGCATTTGGAGCGAAGGAACCTCCGATTAACGGGTTAAACTGGTCATGCGAACTCAATGTGCAGTATCGTGTTTTGAAGGGGCTTTGGAAATATCGGGGGCCCCGCAGAGTTTTTACGGGGGTCCCGCTACCCGGATAGCGGGCTGGGGGTCAAGGGGGCTAGCAGCCCCCTTGCGGGGTGCGGGGCAGCGCCCCGTTAGAAATTTTTTTTAACGGAAGACAGTGTCGTGGAGTCGGTGTATGTTTTCCTTCCCCCTCCCTTTTTTTTTTAAAGTGGAGCTTAATTTCAAAAGGGATTTTATTGTGGAGTTAAACTCCAAAGAATTTTAGATGGAGTTAAACTCCTAAAAGAATTTTATGCGGAATTAAATTCCTAAAATAGAACTTTATTAGGGAGTTAAACTCCAAAGAATATATATATGTATATATTTTAAAAAGGTTTAAATTCCAGAAGGGATTTTATTGTGGAGTTAAACTCCAAAGAATTTTAGATGGAGTTAAACTCCTAAAAGAATTTTATGCGGAATTAAATTCCTAAAATAGAACTTTATTAGGGAGTTAAACTCCAAAGAATATATATATGTATATATTTTAAAAAGGTTTAAATTCCAGAAGGGATTTTATTGGGGAGTGCACGTAAAACGAGGGGAAAAGAAAACAAAATGGCGTCTAAAGGACGCTCGCACGGCAGGTGGGCGCCTTAATGCCCGGGGTCACGTGCGCGCATGTGACCGATGGGCGCCTTGGCGCCCCAGGGGTCACGTGGGCACACGTGACCGATGGGCGCCTTGGCGCCCCAGGGGTCACGTGGGCACACGTGACCGATGGGCGTCTTGGCGCCCCAAGGGTCACGTGCGCACACGTGACCGAAGGGCGCTTTGGCGCCCCGGGGGTCACGTGCGCACACGTGACCGATAGGCGCCTTAACGCCCCAGGGTCACGTGCGCACACGTGACCGATGGACGCCTTAGCGCCCCGGGGTCACGTGGGCACACGTGACCGATGGACGCCTTAGCGCCCCGGGGTCACGTGGGCACACGTGACCGCGGGAAAAACCCGCGGAAGGGGAAGCCTAGCCCCTAGGCTGGGGAGTTGAACTCCCAAGGGAACTTTTGGAGTTGAACTCCTAACAGAAACAAATTTATGGAGTTAAACTCCAACAGAAATTAATTTATGGAGTTAAACTCCAGCAACTTTAGAAAGGAGTTAAACTCCTGGAGATTTATTGCTCTTCTTTTGAGCCTTGGGCCTGTCCAAAGTTAGATTTTTGGAGATGGGTCTCCTTCTTCTTGCTCTTGACCGGCGGGATCTTGGAGAAAAAGGGGATGAGCCTTAAAAGCCTCCCCTTTTCGAAATCTGGTTGGAGATCCAAGCTCCCCTTCGTAGGTTTTGTGGTGGAAATCTATTTATTTTGAGAAAAGGAAGAGTTAAACTCTTGATTTAATTCAAAAGAAAAAGGAAGGTTTTAGAACCTTGAGGAAGGAGGAAGAGATCTCAGATCTAGAAAATTTCTGGAGAGAGAAAAAGTTGTGAGATATTTTCATTATCTTTGCCTTTATAGGCCATACATTTTACACATAGCCCCTTGGGCTTCACAAAATGGCATTTTGCCTATCCCATGGCTCCTGTGCCATTTCTTTTTGCACATAAGCCATGGGCTTTACAAAAATTTGGCTTTATGCCTATTTTTCTTACATTTATCCAAAATAAAATAAATACAACAAAATTATTTATTACAAAATTTTTATCTTGGCGTGGGGGGAGGCCGGCCGCTTCATGTTCGGGCTCGACCCGGGCATGGGCCCACTCGGTCTGGGCTTGGGTCCACTTGGCTTGGGGTTGACTTGGATTTTGACTTGGTCAACCAGGGTGTAAATTTTTACCCCAACAAATTGCCCCCCATCAATAAATGCACACCACACATGTGGGTCGTGTGCATGAAATTGATGGATCTTCTTTCACGTGGAGGCGACTTGATTTGGTTCCCGCTTTCTGGGAAGCTGGCACTGCCCTTTTTACGACATGGACGGTCGTTGCTTGACATGTCTCCGAGACGGAGTGTCCGTGATAGACGTTTTCCCTGGCCCGGAGTTATCTGGTTCCCGCTTTGTAGGAATCCTGCGCTGCCCTTTTTGCGACTTGGACGGTCGGTGCTGCCCTTTTTGCGACTTGGACGGTCGGTGCTGCCCTTTTAGCGACTTGGACGGTCGGTGCTTGATTTGACTTGCTCTGCTTCTTGCAGTGTCAGGGGTAGACTTGACTTGCTCCGCTTCTTGCGGTGTCGAGTGGACGTTGACTTGTTGATTTTGATTTGGGTTGACATCAGCATCGCTATACTGGAATATGGTACCAGGAGCGAATCATCGTCTGTCATAGAGAGGATTTTAGGATTTTGGTTTTTGTTTGGCATCTGCATTGCTGCACTGGAATAATGCCAGGAGCAACTCATCATTTGCCCCGAGAGGATTTGGGAGAAATTGGGATTGTTTTACGCCCGTGGATTGTATACGGTTTTGCAGGATGTATGATCCAGACCGTAGGGCCAGAAACATTTCGGGACTTTGTCGGCGTCTGCATCGCTGCACTGGAACATGGTACCAGGAGCGACTCATCATTCGCCATTGGGGTATGGGATTTGGAATTTGGTTGGCGTCTGCATCGCTGCACTGGAATATAGTACCAGGAGCGACACATCATTCGCCCTTTGGGGACTTGGGATTTGAATCCTTTTTTTTTTTTTTGCATCAGCATTGCTGCACTGGAATAATGCCAGGAGCAACTCATCATTTGCCTTGGGAGGACTTAGGATTTGGGTTTTTTGGTCGGCATCAGCACTGCTAACACTGAAGCAAAATGCCAGGAGCGACTCATCATTTGCCGTTGCCCGTTGGGGAACGATGGCTTAGGAGACAGGTTTGGGTCCCTATCACCTAAGGCTTTTCAATTTTATGGGCCGTGAGGGTCCCATAAAAGCATTTTCTCCCTACGAGTCGTAAGGATCCCGCAGGTGTATTTTCTCGTTGGGAATCGTGAGGATTCCTAAGTGTGTTGCTCCTTTGTGAGTCGTAAGGATCTCACGCAGGGGGTTTCTCCCCACAAGGTCGAGAGGACTTTGCGAGTGTATTTCATCTCTTTTCACGAGTTTGCGCCCTTTCGGGTTTTCACAGACTCGCCGGTAGTCCTGCTGTTTTTACTCACGGAGCCCTTTCGGGTTTTCATCCGTGCCCATTTTGCTTGTGGACATACCGTTTTTTTTTTTTTTTTTTTTTGCGCCGCTGGTGGGACTTTAAAGTAGTCTCACCGGCAGGATTTGGGAGAAATAGGGGTCATTTACGCCCGTGGATTGTATACGGTTTTGCAGGATGTATGATCCAGACCGTAGGGCTGATGTGCTCAATTCGCCTGCGACTTGGAGCATTCACATGTAGTATTTCTTGAGATATCGGCCATTGATGGGTGGCATGGGCCTTTCTCCCTCGGCGCTTATTAGTTGGTAGGATCCTCCGTCAAACACTTTCTCGATGACGTATGGTCCTTCCCAGTTTGGCTCGAATTTTCCCTTGGCATGTCGATTGGGGATGATCGGTCTTTTGAGGACCAGCACCAATTCACCTTTCTTGAAAGCGCGGAGACGGGTTATCTTGTCATAGGCCCGTGACATTTGGGCTCGGTATAGCTCCAGACTTTGCTGCACCGCGAGCCTCTTTTCTTCGAGGGCATCGAGTTCATCTAGTCGGAGGAGCACGTTTTCCTCTTCTGTCAACTCATGCTGAACGGCCATTCTTAAGCTTGGAAGTTCGACTTCGAGGGGGAAGACCGCCTCCACTCCAAAGAGCAATGAGTATGGAGTGGACTGAGTTGGAGTACGGTGCGTGGTACGATATGCCCACAATGCCTCGTGAAGCTTGAGATTCCAGTCTCTCTTGTTGGCTGAAGCATTTTTCCTCAGGAGCTTGCATAGAGTCTTATTGAAGGCTTCGGCTAGCCCGTTGGCTCTTGGATTATAGATGGAGGAATATCTCCAGTCTATCTTGTGCTGAGTAGCGAACCTTGAGACATTGAAGCTCTTGAAAGAAGGCCCGTTGTCAGAAATGATTCTTCTCGGAGTACCGAAGCGGTATAGAATATTATGCTGGAAGAATGTCAGAATATCCTTTGTCTTAACTTCTTTTAGCGGGACAGCTTCAGCCCATCTGGAGAAGTAGTCTTTCGTGGCCAGTATAAACCGGTGGCCTTTAGATGACGGAGGATCAATTGGGCCAACAATGTCGGTGCCCCAAACTTCGAAGGGCCACGATGCCACCGTAGGATGCAATGGATTGGGATGCTTATGAATAAAATCACCGT
This sequence comes from Agapanthus africanus, assembly GCA_030015575.1. Taxonomy (NCBI): domain Eukaryota; kingdom Viridiplantae; phylum Streptophyta; class Magnoliopsida; order Asparagales; family Amaryllidaceae; genus Agapanthus; species Agapanthus africanus. The sequence continues at coordinate 82,283,159 of JASDDO010000026.1, read as the reverse complement.
GAATTTGGCAGATATAACATTTCTTTGCATGCTCTCCGCAATCTCGTATCATGGTGGGCCAGTAATACCCAAGCCGTTTGATTTGAAGTCGCATCTTGGGGCCAGATTGGTGAGCACCGCAAACGCCCGAGTGGACATCTTTCATGACCTTTTGGGCTTCGGCCAATGACAGACACCTGAGCCAGAGTTGGTCATATGACCTGCGGTATAACGTGTCATTTACAAACACGTATCGGAGAGCTCTTTTCTTCAGCTGAATCCTCGCAGATTTTTCTTCGGGCAGCTTCTCGTATCGGAGGTACTCTATGAAGGGTTTTCTCCAATCGGGCTCGTCTTGGATGATCGAAGCTTCTTCCGCCGGACTGCTCTTCTGTTCCGCGCTTTCCTCTTCTCGTAGAGAGACTAGGGGTAGAATTTGCCGGCTCCTGACTGTGATCAGAATTTCGTCCATGTCAGGATCAGCCAGCTCCTTGGCCAAGCGAGCGAGTACATCAGCCTTTCCGTTCAACGCTCTAGGGACTCTCGTTAGTTCAATATGAGTGAACCGTTTCATGAGTTCCACCACTCGACCTCTGTACCGAGCTAACTCGGGTTTGTATATCTTATAGTCGCCGCTTACTTGGTTGACGACAAGCTAGGAGTCACCGTAAACCCGTAGCCGAAGGATTTCCATTTCTATGGCGAGCTCCAAACCAGCTATCGGAGCTTCATACTCAGCTTCATTGTCTGTCCGAGGCTCGGAGAGAGCGAAAGAACGCTGTAAGGTTCCCATTGATGGTGTGATAAACACCAATCCTATCCCTGATTTTATCTCCAGGACGTTTGATCTGCCGGAGCTCCTCATTGATGAGGCCCCGTCGAAGTAGAGCTCCCAATATGGCTCGTCTTCCTCGAGGTGCAGCACTTGTTCGTCGGGTAACTCACAATTTAGCGGCGATCCTTCTGGTATGGGATGAGCAGCGAGAAAGTCTGCAAGAGCTTGCCCTTTTACTGCTTTCTGGGGAGTATAAACTATGTCAAACTCAAGTAGCATGACAGCCCATCTTTCCATTCTGCCGGCTAGGCTTGCTTTGGTCATCAAGTGTTTGAGCGGGTCGACCTTGGAGATCAGCATAACCCGATGAGCGAGCAAATAGTGCCTCAGCTTCTTCACAGCAAATATTAGAGCCAGGCATTGTTTTTCGATTGGGGAGTAGTTGTGTTCCGCCCCGACTAGAGTTCGACTGAGGTAGTAGAGGGCATTTTCCTTTCCCTCCTCGTTATTCTGGGCGAGGAGCGCACCGAGTGACTCATCTAGCGCGGCAGTGTAGAGAATCAACGGTTTATTTGGAATGGGAGCAGCCAGCACTGGAGGGTGCAACAAGTATTGTTTGATGCTTTCGAACGCTGCTTGGCATTCGGCATCCCAGATAAAAGGAGCTCCTTTCTTCATGAGCTTTGAGAAGGGCCTACATCTCCCCGATAAATTTGAGATAAACCTCTGTATATAAGCAAGCTTGCCTTGAAAAGATCTTAGCTGCGTCAGACTCTTCGGAGGGGGCATCTCCATGATGGCCTTTATCTTTGATGGGTCAACTTCGATCCCTCGATGTCGGACTATGATGCCCAGGAATTTTCCCGATGACACGCCAAAAGCGCACTTCAGAGGATTCATCTTCAGATCGTATTCCCTCAGTCTGGTGAGAACGGTCCTGAGATCTTGGATATGATCGGCCTTGGCTTTAGTCTTGACGACCAGATCATCAACATAGCATTCGACGACTTTATGGATTAGGTCGTCAAAGATATTAGTCATTGCCCTTTGATATGTAGCACCTGCGTTCTTCAGTCCGAATGGCATTACCTTGTAGCAATATATTCCGATCGGGGTTCGAAATGCTGTGTGCTTCTCATCCTTAGGCGACATCTTGATCTGATTATATCCAGACGAGCCGTCTATAAAGGTGAACAGTTCATAATTTGAGGTGTCATCGACCATCATTTCCATGACCGGTAGCGGGAAGTCATCTTTAGGACATGCCTTGTTGAGGTCCCTGAAATCGACACAAACTCGGATCTGCCCATTTTTCTTCTTCACTGGGACTATGCATGCGATCCAGTCTGCATATTTCTCTTCCTTGATGAAGCCGGCATCGATGAGCTTCTTGGTTTCCTCGACGACCTTTTCTTCCAACTCCCTCCTCATTCTTCGAGGAGCTTGTTTGACTGGCTTAGCATCAGGAGATATAGCCAACTTATGTACGACTACTTCAGGGGAAAGGCCAGGCATTTCTTTGTATGTCCACGCGAAGCAGTCGACGAACTCACGCAGCAGGGCAATTAGCTGCTCTTTCATTTCCTCCGACAAGAGGGAGCTGATGTAGGTCGGCCTTGGATTATCGGGCGTTCCTAAGTCAATCTCGGTTAGCTCGTCAAAGGTTGCTTGTCCGCCATCTTCGAGCTCTTGAGGAGCTTCTTCTGGCTCGGCTATCTCATCGTCGTCATTTGATCTTTCGCTGGCCTCACCAACATGGATCATGTAGCACGCTTTGGAATCAGGTTGAATATAGCCTATGCCCCGCCTATCTGGAATTCGTCCATCGATGAGTGCTCGGACCTGGGGCGGATACCATAGCCCTTCGTAAAACTTTGCTTCGGACTCCGTTTGATATAACCGGCATCTGCACTTCTTAAAGTATTCCCGCATCTCGGGCGCATAGTATCTGGGATTGAGGACGGCTCTTATGCCTCTCTCATAGGGAAGGCACACGACAGAAAGGTCGTCCGGGTGCACAACGGGGTTTGACCTGTAAAACAGGATGCCCTTCTGCCCATTTTTCCTCCCGGGAACGTAGAAAGTTTTCAGCTGGTCTACGGTAGAGACTGACAATGCGTCGAGCTCTTTGCACATCTGTTCCGGCACCCTTGTGATGGCCAAGGACCCTTCTGCGACTTCGAAGGTCTCTCGTAGTTTTGCTTGTTGCATGGGGGGCCAATCTGCACAGCTGTTGCATGGCAGGTCCTCTTCTTCTGACTCTTCAGTGTCACTGCCAAGATGAGGGCGGGCTTTGCCGCTAGGTGGATCTTCAGTAACAGATTCGTCCGTATCGCTGCCGAAACGAGGGCGAGTTTTACGGAAGGACGAGCTTCCAGCGTCGGACTCATCAGTGTCGCTGCCGAAATGCGGGCGCACTTGGGCGTTTTTGCTTTTGAAACTGACAGTCGGCGCAGATTTGCTTTTGAGTCTTGGGGCCGGTCTATCCTTAGTCAGTTGTGGCTTAGCATTTTGGTGGTTCATAAAGTACCGAGAATCTTCATAGCGGACTTCATGCATACCGAACGGCTGGATGTCTCCGTCAATGCATCTTTCTTCGCCATTTTTAGTATACTTCATACATTGATGGAGAGTTGACGGAATGATGCCGTAATCGTGGAGCCACGGCCGTCCCAAGAGAATCTTATAAGACGTGTCTGCGTCGATCACGTATATCTTAGCTTCAGTTTGCAGATCCCCGAATTTGATTGGCAAAGCTATAGACCCCAGAACTTGCTGGCAATTTTGGTTGAAGCCTTGAATGACAATCCTTTCCCTTGACAGGTGTCGGACGTCCATTGACAAACTCTTCAGAGTTCGCAAGTTCATGATGTTCACTGAGGACCCCGGATCAATTAATATACGATTAATTCGATCTCCGTCGCTGTACCCGGTCACGTAAAGTGGCCGATTATGCTCAGCCGTTCCCAGTAGCAAGTCTTCATCCTTAAATGTGACTGCGGCGGCATGCAAAGCATGCTGGGCTTCTTTCATATTAATTTCCGCAAAGTGAGCCTGATACCGCTCGGGGTTTTGTAGAGCATGGATGAGAACATCTCTAAGCTCTTTAGATAGGACCAAGGCATCGTAGATGCTTAGGAGAGACGGAAGCTTCCGGAGATGTGCCAAGACATTATAGTCCACCGAGGAAGGACTTATGTTTTCATCGGCCAGTTCTCTTCTGTCTTCTTCATTAGCGACTTGTTTTTCCTTTCCTTTTGGGGCGTTGCCCTGATTTGGCGGTAGAGCCCTGCCGCTTCTGAGTTGGATTTGATTGGCCGTTGTGGCGAGCTCCTCGTCCTCTTCGGGAAAACAAAGCTCCTCTTCCGAGTCGCTACCAAGATGGATGGCGTAGCAGGTCACTACTGGGATCTCTTCATTGGAGTCTTCTTCTAACTCCTCCAGAATTTCAGCCGCTTGTACAGGGAAGAACTCATTCAATTGAATCAATGTTCTTTCCTTTTGTTTATATTCTTCAAGGGAATCGATATATTTTTGAATGGTCGATCTCCCTGCAGACTCTTTTTCGCGCCGAGCTGCACTTTTCTTCTTCTTGAGCTTCTTGGATTTTGAGCCTGATGGAGCCGCATTGGCAGCTGGGCTGGTAGGCCTCTTCTGTCCTTCCCATTCCATCCTGGGCTCTTTCTGAAGAATCTTTAGCATCTTCTTCGTCTTATTAGATATGTGTGTACTCCACGGAGGTCGCGATGAGTCGGTTTCGTTTGTCAGGGCAGCGGGTTCGGCTGTCTGCTCCCAGAAGGCTTCAGCTTCTGTCTGTATAAAGTTAGCGGTTGCAACTTGATTGTTTACCAACACGCTTTTGGATAGCTCGATCTCTCCAGCTTTGTACTGCTTCTCGACCCAGTCCTTGAAGATATAGCAATCCTCGATCGCATGGCTCACTACTCGGTGGTACGGGCAATACAGGGGATTGTCGGTCATTTTTGCTTCTTGGGGTCTTTTCGACTCCGGCAATTGTAGGCCGTTGTTCAAGGCATCTTTAAATATCTTGCGGACCTTGTCCCTTCTGAAAGAGTAAACCTTGTTCTTTTTCTCCTCTAGGGTAGGCCCATCTCCTCCCAGCATTGGCTTTCGAGACCGGTTAGTTTTGGATTCGGACGCCCTTCACTTTTCTTCATTGTCGGACGCATTGAAGACACTGGTACTACTGGAACTCCCGCTTCTACGGCTGTCGTCCCGCTTGCTTTTCCAAGTTTTGTCTCTCTGAGAGTCCGGCGGGGACTCTTGCTTCGAGCGTTCCAGCATTTGGACTTTCTTGGTTAGCTCTTGAAACGTCTTGAGGCCTGCTGTACACAAGAATGGGGCCATCCAATTGCTGAGGTTCCCAATGAGAAGGCTGACGGACTGGTCCTGCTCCAGCGGCGGTTCGCACTTGACCGTGAGATTACGCCATCGGGCAATAAAGTCGGTGTTGCTTTCATTCTTCCCCGGCTTGGTCTTCACAAGGTCGGCAATGGAGATTTTATCACTGACACTCATGAACCTTTGCCGAAACAGGGACTCCATTTGGGCAAAGGTAATGACGGACCCATCCGGTATACTCGCATACCAGTCGAAGGCGACGCCGGTCAGGCTATTGATAAACTGACGAAGAAGGAGCGCGTCATTGCCCCCTGTATTTCCGCACGATGCTTTGAAGTGGGCGACGTGCTGATTTGCATTCCCCGTTCCATCAAATCTTCCGAACTTAGGAATAACGTAGCCGCTTGGGAACTCAATCAGATCGTACTGCGCGGGATATGGCCGTCCGCTACTGCCGATTTCTTTCTGAGCTTCAGCTTCGGCCACCAATGTTTTAACCTTGCTGGTGACCAAATCCATTATCCGATCCTGTGTTAGCGGGATAGTATTATCTGGGGCCAAGGCGTCCCCAGAAGCGGAGTGTGGACGGCTCTCATGTGGCTCAACCAGTCTTGGACCCGAAGGAACAGGCATTGGCTGCCTCGGATTGTCATCACCCGGCTGATTAGTAGCGGCTTGTGCTTGATTGGGAGGCGCTCGAGCAATTTGAGCCGTAAGCTGCATCACCACGTTCGTTAAGTCGTCAATCTTCGAATAGAGCTTGGCCATCTCTTTATCTTTGCTCCTGAGCTGTTTTCGAAGCTCTTGAAGCAGCTCTTGCTCCGCAGTCCGGGGGCGGAAGGTCGGCTCTTCCTCGCTGTCCGAGCTTGACTCTGCATGGACCGAGGGGTCTTTCTGCCTATCATCCTCATCGAGAGGGTTTTCTTCATCTAGCGGGGGCGGCTGTTCTTGGGCGGCGGCAACCACATTCAGGCTAGATTGGGCTTGGGATGTGGTGGCCCCGTCCTTGCTTTTGCTGCGAAGGTTGTCGCTGGGGCGCCCGCCCGCCATATAGACCGTATGGATGATATATCTGGCCGTCTTTCTATTATTGGCATCTGATTTCACGGATTGCTGTCTTGACCCCCTTGTTTCGGTAACTGGTAGTCGATTGAAGGTGGCTGGCCTAACCAGCTCCTTGAATGGTGTTGGCGCTTCTTTTCTGGATTTGCCCCGCTGCTTTCGTGCGGCACAGAGTGCTTGATAGACTCTTGAAGAGACAGTATCATACTTCTTCTGTTGGGGCCGGGACACGTCTTTTTGTGGCACTGTTCGGACCGCTGTCTTCTTGATTCTGGCGGTCATGGCATTTTTCTGAACCCACTTCAGAGGCTCGAAGGAATTGCTGATTCTTACGCCCGACTCAACCGTCGTCGCAGGGCAACCCTGCACTTGGAACTTCACACGATTCCATTTGGCCGAAGCCCTGGCCCTCTTGTTGGCTCGATACCTGAGCCGCTTCTGCCTTAACTTTTCTGTTCTAAGCGCCTGGCAGACTTCGGCTTTTCTGGAAGACACTGCAGACTGGGCGATGGAGGGCTTTGGAGATACGCTCGATTGTACGTTTGTTGGAGTCATCGCTTGAGCTCGTCCGCGACATTTGTTGTTGCCCTTCGCACCGGAAGTCTTGCCCCCAGCTAGAGCGTCAGGGGATCGTTCAGACACCATCTTAAGTTTTGGTTGTGGTGCCTTAGCAATCACAACATTCGGCCTCTTGCCCCTTGGGACCGGCTTGACCACCTGTTCCGCCGGGATTTCCGCCAGATGAGCGCTTCCAGCAGGGTAGATGATGACGGAGCCAAACTGGCGGGGCGGTTCCTCCCACTGTCGACTGAGGCTTGCAGGGAGAACCACACGAGCGTTGATCTTGACCACGTATGGAATCGGGGTCACGTTGGAAGCTGAATTCGTCTGGAGAGACATTGTCGTCGAAGGTTGATTGCTGCATAGAAAAGAAAATATCATTTCAGTATAGACAATAGATATGTATATTAATTGAGTTCGCATGAACGTTTAACCCGAAATATGGGAGGAGAGAAGGGTCCCACCGGGCGTGCCAGAATCTGTAGGGTGTTTTTCGTCACCCCATTGAGATGGGAATACGTGCGCGCTTGTCAGGCGGGTACTTGATCTGGTCGTACTAGCTCGGATATGGTCGTCCTGTTTTTACGAACTGGCCGGCTGCTTCAGTCGCATGATGAACTCGTATTTGTTGGGCTATGTACTCGTCCAAGTCAACTTTGGAGATTGTCTCCTCCTTAGCTGTTGACAGAGCTGGTGGAGGATTCGACGTTTCTCCCATATCGTCTTCAAGGACGATCGGGGGATCTTCAGCTGGAGGATCTTGTTGGATCATCATCCCCACCATGTCTTAGAACAGGAGGCCCATACGCTTCATGTTGGCTGCTTGTTTAGCGGCCTCTTTATCCTTCTTCTCCAATATCCGACGAAGGAATTCGGCGTCAGTTTCTTGCTCTTGGCGTTCATCCGAGGACGCTTCAGGGCTTTCTTTTGGCCCAGTGAGTGCAGCCATCGCGGTCATCATTTCCTAGAGCTTTTGTTGTTGCTCCTGCGCTTTGGTCACCGATCGCGTGAGTGGTCTATGACCTGTAGATATGCGGCTATCCTCTTTACCAGACGCCGTGTAGACGGTATGAACTACGATGCCCCCTGACTTAGGGCTGTTCCCCTCCGAACGGCGGCAAGGACTGACTTCTCGCCTGAGGTTCGGGGCAGATGCTAATTGGTGCTATCCGTCCACCTCTCCGAAGATGCCAAGTTGATTTATGGCACCGTATATCGAAGGTTTAAACGGATGCGTCCGATGTAGCAGACTTCGTCAGATTCCCCCTCGCTTGAGGGGTTTTTGATTGTGGGGACGCTCTTCCCTGCAGGCGCAAGCCCCTGGAGTTAATTACGCTACCGCATCGCGGTAACCACTTTCTCCTTCTCCAGATGGTCACTTCGTGTCGTGTGTATTTATTTTATGTTTGGTTGCTCGTGGATTGTATACGGAGACTGAGTTATGTCGTCGCCCGTAGGGCGTGGACTAGTCCAAATCCACATTATCTTAGATTTGGGTTTGGGGGTTTGGGTTAAGGATACGTTAGCCTCCTTTGAGACTAAGATCAACTTAAACGTTTGTTAAGAATACGTTAGTCTAGTTTTTAGACTAAGATCAACTTAACGGGATCGTTTAGATCCAACAAGAGAGCAATAAAAAGGGGGGGCTCTGTTGTTTAGTTTAATGATGTAGGGTGTTTTTCGTCACCCCATTGAGATGGGAATACGCGCGCGCTTGTCAGGCGCATTACAGATTCCCCCTGCCTAGGGTAGGCCGGGGTTTATTGATTGTGGAGATCCGAATCTCCGGCAACCGCGGACTAAGCTGCCGTTAATTACCCCTCGCATTTGGAGCGAAGGAACCTCCGATTAACGGGTTAAACTGGTCATGCGAACTCAATGTGCAGTATCGTGTTTTGAAGGGGCTTTGGAAATATCGGGGGCCCCGCAGAGTTTTTACGGGGGTCCCGCTACCCGGATAGCGGGCTGGGGGTCAAGGGGGCTAGCAGCCCCCTTGCGGGGTGCGGGGCAGCGCCCCGTTAGAAATTTTTTTTAACGGAAGACAGTGTCGTGGAGTCGGTGTATGTTTTCCTTCCCCCTCCCTTTTTTTTTTAAAGTGGAGCTTAATTTCAAAAGGGATTTTATTGTGGAGTTAAACTCCAAAGAATTTTAGATGGAGTTAAACTCCTAAAAGAATTTTATGCGGAATTAAATTCCTAAAATAGAACTTTATTAGGGAGTTAAACTCCAAAGAATATATATATGTATATATTTTAAAAAGGTTTAAATTCCAGAAGGGATTTTATTGGGGAGTGCACGTAAAACGAGGGGAAAAGAAAACAAAATGGCGTCTAAAGGACGCTCGCACGGCAGGTGGGCGCCTTAATGCCCGGGGTCACGTGCGCGCATGTGACCGATGGGCGCCTTGGCGCCCCAGGGGTCACGTGGGCACACGTGACCGATGGGCGCCTTGGCGCCCCAGGGGTCACGTGGGCACACGTGACCGATGGGCGTCTTGGCGCCCCAAGGGTCACGTGCGCACACGTGACCGAAGGGCGTCTTGGCGCCCCGGGGGTCACGTGCGCACACGTGACCGATAGGCGCCTTAACGCCCCAGGGTCACGTGGGCACACGTGACCGATGGACGCCTTAGCGCCCCGGGGTCACGTGGGCACACGTGACCGCGGGAAAAACCCGCGGAAGGGGAAGCCTAGCCCCTAGGCTGGGGAGTTGAACTCCCAAGGGAACTTTTGGAGTTGAACTCCTAACAGAAACAAATTTATGGAGTTAAACTCCAACAGAAATTAATTTATGGAGTTAAACTCCAGCAACTTTAGAAAGGAGTTAAACTCCTGGAGATTTATTGCTCTTCTTTTGAGCCTTGGGCCTGTCCAAAGTTAGATTTTTGGAGATGGGTCTCCTTCTTCTTGCTCTTGACCGGCGGGATCTTGGAGAAAAAGGGGATGAGCCTTAAAAGCCTTCCCTTTTCGAAATCTGGTTGGAGATCCAAGCTCCCCTTCGTAGGTTTTGTGGTGGAAATCTATTTATTTTGAGAAAAGGAAGAGTTAAACTCTTGATTTAATTCAAAAGAAAAAGGAAGGTTTTAGAACCTTGAGGAAGGAGGAAGAGATCTCAGATCTAGAAAATTTCTGGAGAGAGAAAAAGTTGTGAGATATTTTCATTATCTTTGCCTTTATAGGCCATACATTTTACACATAGCCCCTTGGGCTTCACAAAATGGCATTTTGCCTATCCCATGGCTCCTGTGCCATTTCTTTTTGCACATAAGCCATGGGCTTTACAAAAATTTGGTTTTATGCCTATTTTTCTTACATTTATCCAAAATAAAATAAATACAACAAAATTGTTTATTACAAAATTTTTATCTTGGCGTGGGGGGAGGCCGGCCGCTTCATGTTCGGGCTCGACCCGGGCATGGGCCCACTCGGTCTGGGCTTGGGTCCACTTGGCTTGGGGTTGACTTGGATTTTGACTTGGTCAACCGGGGTATAAATTTTTACCCCAACAAATGACATTGCGGTCCATGGGTAGTTTAAGGATATTGCGGTCCATGGGTAGTTTAAGGACATTGCGGTCCAATGTTAGTTTTAAGACATTGCGGTCAAGGTTAAGGACGTCATAGTACATGGGTTTAAGGACCCCACAGTCCGTTGTTAGTTTTAAGACATCTCGGTCAAGGTTAAGGACCTCATAGTCTATGAGTTTAAGGACCCCACAGTCCGTTGTTAGTTTTAAGACATCTCGGTCAAGGTTAAGGACCTCATAGTCCATGAGTTTAAGGACCCCACAGTCCGTTGTTAGTTTTAAGACATCTCGGTCAAGGTTAAGGACCTCATAGTCCATGATTTTAAGGACCCCACAGTCCGTGTCAATGTGTGGTAATCGGGACCCGTCACCTCTTTGAAGACGTTGAGGAATTACAACGCCAAGTATCAAAGGAGTGAAGAGATGTATCCTTGGACCGGGGTGGATTAAACAGTCTTTGGCCCAATTTGGGATCGAGACCAATTAATTGTGTTATGAGCCCAATAGCCCAGTTAAGTTTGAATTGAGGACTTATGGCCATCTTGGGCTAAGTCCCATCATGTTTAGAATACTGGCTTTCTGTTGGTCCATTGAAGGAGAAACTTTGCCTCTGGCCATTTAATCAACTGCGCTGAAGTTAGTGTTAAACACTAAAGATCAGTAGTGTTGAACACTGGGAACAAGTTAGTGTTTTAACACTAAAAGGCAGTTGGTGTTAAACACCAACAACAGGGGGTTCAAATTAGTGTTAAACACTAGAGCAAATCAATGTCAAACACTAGCAGCAGGGATTTCAGATTAGTGTTAAACACTAAGAATAATCAGTGTTAAACACTGCAAATAAAGTTCTTTGATTAGTGTTGAACACTAAGGCCAAACAGTGTTTAACACTGGATTCCGGGATTCCAATTTAGTGTTAAACACTAAGGCAAGAGGGGTCACGTGGTAGCACGTGAGGGCGCCCTCCCTTCCTTCTATTCTGTCAAAAGTATTGAATACTTTGGAGCATCACGTGTTGTCACGTGATGGGTATTTTGGTGCTTATCCGTTAAAGCTTCAGCCAAGGGGTCACATGGTAGCATGTGATAGCGCCATGTTTCCCTTTATTTTGTTCTACAGATAAGTGTTTAACACTTTTAATTCTAAAAGCCATCACGTGTGGGCACGTGATTGGGGCTTGCGCTTTGATCTGTTAGAATATTCATTAGGGGTCACGTGGTGACACGTGAGGGCGCCCCAGAGCTTCTTTTCCTTTGCTTTTTCTTTGCGCGCTTTGGGGGTCACGTGAAGCACGTGAGACGTTGCCTCGAAGTTTTAGCGGTGGCTCTTTACAGGGGTCACGTGGTAGCACGTGACCCTGCCTATTTGAAGATATGTTTATCTTTTTAAGAATCAAATTCTTCATAGGGTTAAACCCTAGCAATAAACTTTAGAGGAATTAAATTCCTGTTATTTTAACAGATTTGAGTTCTTAACTTGGGTTAACCCTGGTTCTATTCATTTTGAAGGAATTAAATTCCTATGACATAGGGTTAAACCCTAATTTTAATTCACAGGAATTAAATTCCTATAGTTCCATGAGAATTAAATTCTCAAACATCCATTCCCTCTCTATGCTTTGGATCTGCATGGCAGAATCTCAACCCAATGAGAATTAAATTCTCAATTCATGGGGAGATGTGCACTTTGCAGATCCTCTGCTAAAGAGAGAACTAAGTTCTTTTTAATATCAGAGTTAAACTCTATTGAGAATTAAATTCTCTTTTTCTTGAAAGCCTCCCCCTTCTTACCTAAGGCTTTCTTTTGCAGAAGATCCCAATTCCTCCAGAGTCTCAAGGCTCTATTTCTCTCTCTCTCTATGTATCTGTATCTCCCTCTCTATATGTCCCTTGGCTCCTATTTATAGGAGAAGAAGCAGAATCAATTAGTTTTGGTGAATCTTTCATTGAAAAATTTAATTTGTATTCACCATTCGTTTGGACCTTTGGATTATTAGGTGAATTTTATTCACCATTGGATTTTAAATCTAAAGATATTCTTCTGTTGTTTCGGTTAGATTTTAAGGGGAAATCTTTCCAAATTCAAGATTTTTCCATAGATAGATGATATTTAATCACCTTTAAATCTTTAGTCCAATCGGTTCCAAATAATCATTTTCCTTTGGAAAGATTTGAATGATCTCTTCAGAATTTGATTCTGTTAAATAAATAGGCTTTGAAAGCCGGTCACGTGTGGCCACGTGACCCTTGGTCACGTGTAGGCACGTGACCCCTGGTCACGTCTAGGCACGTGACCCCTTGGAACGAGCCTTCTTCTTCTTTCTGCGTTCTGTCTTCTGACCGCTGTTCAAACCGTCACGTGCCAACACGTGACCCCCGATCACGTGTGAGCACGTGACCCTTTCTGAAGCCTTTTCTTCGATTTAATCAGGGAACTGATGTGCCTTTGAAGCCGTTTTTAAATGTCACGTGCCAACACGTGACCCTGGTCACGTAGGAGCACGCGACCCTTTCTGAAGCCCTTTTCTTTGATGTAGTTGGGAAACTGAATTCGCCTTGCCGATGCTTTTAGATGTCACGTGCCAACACGTGACTACTGGTCACGTACGAGCACGTGACCCTTTTCTGAAGCCTCTTCCGTAGGTTTTCCTGATTTTAAATCAGGAAACAAATGCCCCCACAGCGTTGTTCTCACGTGTCTGCACGTGAGTGCAACGCTGTCACTTTTGTGACCGTTGGATTCCTCTAGGGATTTGGGGAGACGAAACGTTTCCATCACCTCCTATAAATATAGGGGTCATTTCAGAGACGCCTCCACTTTGCTTGTCTTCCTCCTTGCAAACTTTCTTCTTTTGAGAATTTAATTCTCTTTTCCCAGAGCTTAGTTCTCTGCCTTAAAAATCTTCCAGAGTTTAACTCTGTTCGAAGAGACTTTTCTCTTTAGGTAATGCTCTCGAATGAACGATGAACTCTCATATTCCTTTGGATTTTAAATCCAAAACAAGGGTTTTTACCCTTTTTTAACAAAGAACCCATTTTTCTTCAAGTTTCTTAACCAAAATACGAAATCATTTAACCTCCAACAGTAGATTTCTTAGGGTTCATATGATGATCCATGGAGTTTAACTCTGTTCACAGAAAAGGCCTTTTGGGGAATTTAATTCCCTTTTCTTAATAAGAAATTTAATTCCTGTGAAGAACTCGGTTTCTTCCTATGGGGGCTCCTTAGGGTCTCCTTACCCCTAGGTTGTCATTCTGTAATCAATCAGTGGAGAAGAAGCTTGTAATGATATTTTCCCCTAGGGAATGTCCATAGTCCACTACCCATCTAGACAAGCGTTCTTTTTGATTGGCTTGTCCACTATATTCTCATAAATTTTTTTATTTCAGATACTATGGCTGACCATTGGTATGATCTTGACGAGATCATTTCTTACGAAAACATTCGCGCATTGGGCCGCAGCCAGAACCAGGAATTCACTGACGCTCAGTGTGCCGAGATCATGGGTCGCTTCTACGAGTATAATGGACAACTACTCCCCCGTTGCTCTTCTCTTTTGAGGCTAATCGTGCTGGCGATCAGGGAGGCACTCCCTTTATTTTGTACTGGTGTGCCACTTAGGGCATTGGACGCCGCCGAGGATAAAGTACACTCGGTGTATCTGATGCACTTGATCTCAAAGAGAAGGCGAGACAATCTTATTGATCTCCTGCATCAGATTTTTCAGCAATCAGCCATACTTGCCGCCTACCGGAGGGTAGAGGACATCCACGAGGACCCCGACGCTTGTGATCGTGAGAGAAAACATACTAGGGCGGTTCGAAATGCATGGAAGATCTTGGACAAAGCTACGTTCGAGTTCCTCAATCTATGCCCCGCGTCTGAGGTTCTACCGTTGTAATTGTGTCCTGTTTATTTTGTATGAACTTCTCAAAGTATAAATGATAAGTTTTATTATGTTTTTCCATGTTTGCATGCCTTTCTCTGGGATTTTATCATTTTGCTACTGTTGTTGTTGATGCTTTTAATATGCAGGGTGCTACTCCATTTTTTTTTAGTGCACATCAAGTTTGGGCCTCACGTGTTCTGCACGTGGGGTCCCTTGATGGGGCTGTTCACAAAATTTTCCCATGCCATATTTTCAGTGCACAATATCAGATGTAGAAAAAGGGCCTTGGAAATAGTTCCATCTCCCTGATTTTCGATGCCTTTCCTTTTTTGGGCCTTGGAAATAGCTTCATCATGCAAGATTTTCCGTGCATAGCACTTAATGCACCCCTTTATATCTGAGGCAGTGGCTTTCCTTTTCTCTTCACAGAGAACTTTTATTCCCATTTTAAAGCGATTTAATTCGAGAACAACTAAGTGCCATGGCCTACAACCGTCCGCACGCTCGTCGACAGCCATGGGAAGTTCCTATCGAGGAGATGATCCCCCGCTTTGCCGCCCGGTTGGTGGATCCACTCCTTACCGATGATGAATGCGACTCGGCGATGTATGAACTCTCGATCCGTAGGGGGTCTCCCCTCCCAATGGGTTCCCTCTGGCTCCGGATGATCCCCACGGCCGTGCTTGCCGACATTCCTCCTCACCCGGCAGAGATGACCCTGGCGATGGTTGATGTGGCTGAAGAGAAGCTCGAGGGCTTTCACGAAGCGTGCCTGATTACTCAGGCTTTGAAAGACTGCTTGATTCACCTGTTGAGCCAAATAAGGGCCCGACGAGCTATTATGTTTGCTTTCGCGGACGAACATGGCACCAATCGATGCGGAGCGACTCCTCGCGAGAACAGCCGCTTTGATGTGCTGGAGAGAGCGGAGAGAGAGATGGAGAATTTTGTTCTTTGCTTTGTTAACCCTTGTGCTACTGATCCCGTGTTTGGTGACCTTTTCCCGCTAGCGTAGAATATTTAAATTAGTCCCCTTTTTTTGTATGCTTTATGTTGAACTTCCGTGTAGGCTCGGTACTCGTATGTATGTTTTCGCTTGCATGAATAAACTTTGTGTTCTTTTTACGGAAACTTCCTCTAATTATCAACATTGTCATCATGTCGCATGCACATTAAAGCCTCGAATTTTATTTCTTTTACGGATGTTCATATGATTGCGAACACATGCTCGATAGGACAAACATCGGAAATTTTCTCGTTGCTTTTCATACCAGGTGATGTGAGCGCGTTTTAGATCGATTATTGCTGTCGACCGAAAGCCCATTTATGTGGTCTTGAGCGTGTATGTCCCGTTTCTAAGGTTGTGGTCATGAAAGTGAGCTTACATGGCCTGATAGGGCGACACATGGTGAACATATTGTTGTGCGAGAAAAAGGGCTCGGCCGTAAATTCTCGGAGAGAGAGCTGGCTTCTAAAGCGCTGAGCGAGCTTCAGGCGAGTCTTACTGCCAAGGCCAACAAAGCGTATTGTAGGGTGTTTTTCGTCACCCCATTGAGATGGGAATACGCGCGCGCTTGTCAGGCGTACTACAGATTCCCCTTGCCTAGGGTAGGCCGGGGTTTATTGATTGTGGGGATCCGAATCTCCGGCAGCCGCGGACTAAGCTGCCGTTAATTACCCCTCGCCTTTGGGGCGAGGGAACCTCCGATTAACGGGTTAAACTGGTCATGCGAACTCAATGTGCAGTATCGTGTTTTGAAGGGGCTTTGGAAATATCGGGGGCCCCGCAGAGTTTTTACGGGGGTCCCGCTACCCGGATAGCGGGCTGGGGGTCAAGGGGGCTAGCAGCCCCCTTGCGGGGTGCGGGGCAGCGCCCCGTTAGAAATTTTTTTCTAACAGGGACAGTGTCGTGGAGCACGTGTGTGTGCAAATATGTATACATATGTATATATATATGTATATATGTATATATATAAAAGAAAGAGGGGAAAAGGCATCCAAACGATGTGGGGGGGCAGCACCTTGGGCGCTGTGCGCTCAGGCGCTAGAGTGCCACGTGTCGGCACGTGGGCGCTGGGCGCTTAAGCGCAAGCGCGCCACGTGTCAGCACGTGGGCGCTGGACGCTTGATCGCAAGCGCGCCACGTAGGCGCTTTGCGCTAGAGCGCAAGCGCGCCACGTGTCGGCACGGGGAGACTTGCGCTCGAGCGCTTGCGCTCGAGCGCAAGAGCGCCACGTGTCGGCACGGGGGAGACTTGCGCTCGAACGCTTGCGCTTGGGCACAAGCGTGCCATGTGTCGGCACCAGGGCGACTTGCGCTTGAGCGCAAGCGCGCCACGTGTCGGCACCGGGGCGACTTGCGCTCGGGCGCTTGCGCTTGAGCGCAAGCGCGCCACGTGTCGGCACGCGGGCGCTCTGCGCTTGAGCGCCGGCGAGAAAAAGTGGCTTTTAGCCTAAGAAACAGAAGCTGTGCTTCAGAAAGGAAATATTTGTTATGTATATATGTATGGAGTTAGACTCCTGGGATGTTTTGAAGCTGATGAAGGGGGTTCTTCTTCTTCCTTCTGTTGTTTGGCCGGGTCTTGAAGATCAAGAAGTAGGAGATTTTAAAAATCACTCCTTTTTGAGATCTGATGGGAGATCTGAGTTCCCCTTTGTGGGTTTTGTGGTGGAAAACTACTTAGTTTTGGAAAAGAAAGAGTAAAACTCTTGATTTAATTCAAAAGAAATGAGAAGATTTAGAACCTTGGAGAAAAAGCAGGAGGCACAAAGAACCCTAGGTTTTGGGGGAATGAAAAGTGTATGTTTTATTCATCATCAGGTTACCTTATATAGGCTTACATATTACATATAGCCCCTTGGGCTTTGCAAAAATGGCATTTTAGCCATCCCATGGCTCATGTGCCATTTTATTTTTGCACATAAGCCATGGGCTTACAAAATATTGGCTTTATGCCCATTTTGTTTACATTCATGCATAAAAAATTACATAAAAATTATTTATGATATGATTTCGTTGTTGGCGTGGGAAGGCTGGCCGCGGGCTCGACTTGGGCATGGACCCGCTTGACTTGGGCTTGGGCCCACCTAGCTTGGGGGTTGACCTTGACTTTGACTCGGTCAACCGGGGTGTAAATTTTTACCCCAACAAATTGCCCCCCATCAATAAATGCACACCGCACATGTGGGTCGTGTGCATGTAATTGATGGATCTTCTTTCACGTGGAGGCGACTTGCTTTGGTTCCCACTTTTTGGGATGCACTGCCCTTTTTACGACATGGACGGTCGACGCTTGACGCGTCTCCGGGACGGAGTGTCCGTGGTAGACGTTTTCCCAGCCCGGAGTGATTTCGTTGACGTGCCCCCGGCGCAGTGTCCTTGGTCGACGTTTCCCCGAGGCGGAGTGTCTATGTTGGACGTTTCCCCGATGCAGAGTGTCTGTGTTGGACGTTTCCCCGATGCGGAGTGTCGCTGGTTGACATTTCCCTGATGCGGAGTGTCTGTGTTCGACGTTTCCCCGATGCAGAGTGTCGCTGGTTGACGTGTCCCCGGCACGAAGTGTCGCTGATCGACTTTTCCCCGGCGCGGAGTGTCGGTGGTTGACTTTCCCCGGCACGGAGTGTCGCTGATCGACTTTTCCCCGGTGCGGAGTGTCGGGTTGACTTTTCCCCGGCATGGAGTGTCGCTGATCGACTTTTCCCCGTCACGGAGTGTCGGTGGTTGACTTTTCCCCGGCACGGAATGTCGCTGATGGACTTTTCCCCGGCGCGGAGTGTCGGGTTGACTTTTCCCCGGCACGAAGTGTCGCTGATCGACTTTTCCCCGGCGCGGAGTGTCGGTGTTGACTTTTCCCCAGCACGGAGTGTCGCTGATCGACTTTTCCCCGGCGCGGAGTGTCGGGTTGACTTTTCCCCGGCACGGAGTGTCGCTGATGGACTTTTCCCCGGCGCGGAGTGTCGGGTTGACTTTTCCCCAGCACGGAGTGTCATTGATGGACTTTTCCCCGGCGCGGAGTGTCGGGTTGACTTTTCCCCGGCACGGAGTGTCGCTGATGGACTTTTCCCCGGCGCGGAGTGTCGGGTTCACTTTTCCCCGGCACGGAGGGTCGGGTTGACTTTTCCACGGCACGGAGTGTCGCTGATGGACTTTTCCCCGGCGCGGAGTGTCGGGTTGACTTTTCCCCGGCACGGAGTGTCGCTGATGGACTTTTCCCCGGCGCGGAGTGTCGGGTGGTTGACTTTTTCCCGGCACGGAGTGTCGCTGATGGACTTTTCCCCGGCGCGGAGTGTCGGTGGTTGACTTTTCCCCGGTACGGAGTGTCGCTGATCGACTTTTCCCCGGCGCGGAGTGTCGGGTTGACTTTTCCCCGGCACGGAGTGTCGCTGATGGACTTTTCCCCGGGGCGGAGTGTCGGGTTGACTTTTCCCCGGCACGGAGCATAATTCCTGCAGGGAAGGTAGATATCCCGAGGCGAAGCATGATTTCGACACGGGGTAAATTCTGGGACGGAGCATGATTCCGCCATAGAGGTTGTTGGTTTGATTTGATTTGGGTTGACATCAGCATCGCTACACTAGAATATGGTACCAGGAGCGAATCATCATCTGTCTTGAGAGGATGTGGGAATTGTTTTTTTTTATTTGGCATCTGCATTGCTGCACTGGAATAATGCCAGGAGCAACTCATCATTTGCCTCGAGATGATTTGGGGATTTTTTTGTTGGCATCTGTATTACTGCACTGGAATAATGCCAGGAGCAACTCATCATTTGTCCCGAGAGGATTTGGGAATTGGTGGCTTAGGAGACAGGTTTAGATCCCTATCACCTAAGGCTTTTCCATTTTGTGAGCCATAAGGGTCTCACAAAGCATTTTCTCCCTACGGGTCGTGAGGATCCCGCAAGTGTATTTTCTCCTTAGGAGTCATGGGGACTCCTAAGTGTGTTGCTCCTTTGTGAGTCATAGGGATCTCACGCGGGAATTTTCTCCTCACAAAGTCGAGAGGGCTTTGCGAGTGCATTTCATTTCTTTCTTTTTTTACGAGTTTGCGCCCTTTCGGGTTTTCACAAACTCGCCGGCAATCCTGCTGTTTTTACTCACGGAGCCCTTTCGGGTTTTCATCCGTGCCCGTTTTGCTTGTGGACATACCGTTCTTCTTTTTTTCCTTCTTCTTTTTTTCTTTTTTTTCTTCTTTTTTTTTCTTTCTTTTTTTTTCTTTTTTTTTTTGGAGAGATCGGGATTGTTTTACGCCCGTGGATTGTATACGGTTTTGCAGGATGTATGATCCAGACCGTAGGGCCAGAAAAATTTCAGAACTTTGTTGGCGTCTGCATCGCTGCACTGGAATGTGGTACCAGGAGCAACTCATCATTCGCCGTTGGGGTATGGGATTTAGAATTTGGTTGGCGTCTGCATCGCTGCACTGGAATATGGTACCAGGAGCGACTCATCATTCGCCACTTGATGATTGGGGAGCGATGGCGTAGGAGACAGGTTTAGATCCTTATCACCTAAGGCTTTTCAATTTTATGGGCCGTGAGGGTCCCATAAAAGCATTTTCTCCCTACGAGTCGTAAGGATCCCGCAGGTGTATTTTCTCCTTAGGAGTCGTGAGGACTCCTAAGTGTGTTTTTCC
Source organism: Agapanthus africanus (assembly GCA_030015575.1). Lineage (NCBI taxonomy): Eukaryota > Viridiplantae > Streptophyta > Magnoliopsida > Asparagales > Amaryllidaceae > Agapanthus > Agapanthus africanus. The sequence continues at coordinate 82,263,372 of JASDDO010000026.1, read as the reverse complement.
TTTGTGAGTCGTAAGGATCCCACAAAGGTTTGTTCTCCTCATGCATCGTGAGGACACATGAGTGGATTTCCCTACGTCCCTAGTTTAATGACTTAGGGGTCAACTGTTTCCAGTTTAATGACTTAGAGGTCAACTGTTTCCAGTTTAAAGACTTAGGGGTCTGTGGTGCCCAGTTTAACGACTTAGCGGTCATCTGTTTCCAGTTTTAAAGACGTGGAGGTCATCTGTTTCCAGTTTAACGACTTAGCGGTCATCTGTTTCCAGTTTAACGACTTGGTGGTCATCTGTTTCCAGTTTAAAGACTTAGGGGTCTACTGTTTCCAGTTTAAAGACTTAGGGGTCTACTGTTTCCAGTTTAACGACTTGGTGGTCATCTGTTTCCAGTTTAAAGACGTAGAGGTCATCTGTTTCCAGTTTAATGACGTAGAGGTCGTATGTTTCCAGTTTAACGAAGTAGAGGTCGTCTGATTCCAGTTTAACGACTTGGTGGTCATCTGTTTCCAGTTTAACGACTTGGTGGTCATCTGTTTCCAGTTTAACGACTTAGGGGTCTATTGTGCCCAGTTTAACGACTTAGCGGTCATCTGTTTCCAGTTTAAAGACGTAGAGGTCATCTGTTTCCAGTTTAACGACGTAGTGGTCATCTGTTTCCAGTTTAACGACCTGGTGGTCGTCTGTTTCCAGTTTAACGACGTAGAGGTCGTCTGATTCCAGTTTAACGACTTGGTGGTCATCTGTTTCCAGTTTAACGACTTGGTGGTCATCTGTTTCCAGTTTAAAGACTTAGGGGTCTACTGTTTCCAGTTTAACGACTTGGTGGTCATCTGTTTCCAGTTTAAAGACGTAGTGGTCGTCTGTTTCCAGTTTAACGACCTGGTGGTCGTCTGTTTCCAGTTTTACGACGTAGAGGTCATCTGATTCCAGTTTAACGACTTGGTGGTCATTTGTTTCCAGTTTAAAGACTTAGAGGTCTAATGTTTCCAGTTTAACGACTTGGTGGTCATCTGTTTCCAGTTTAACGACTTGGTGGTCATCTGTTTCCAGTTTAAAGACTTAGGGGTCTATTGATGGCGAGCTTGGAATTTTAGGGTGGGGGCCGGCATCAGCGTTGCTAACACTGAAGCAGAGGTGCCAGGAGAAATTCATCATTTGCCTACTCTTGTTGGCGGAGCGATGGCTTAGGAGACGGGTTTAGGTCCCTATCGCCTAAGGCTTTTCAATTTTATGGGCCGTGAGGATCCCATAAAAGCATTTTCTCCCTGCGAGTCGTAAGGACCCCGCAGGTGTATTTTCTCCTTAGGAGTCGTGAGGACTCCTAAGTGTGTTTTTCGTTTATGAGTCGTAAGGATCCCACAAAGGTTTGTTCTCCTCATGTATCGTGAGGACACATGAGTGGGTCTTCTCAATGGAGCATAATTCTAAAGGCGGAGACCAGCCGCGTAACTGGTGATTACGGTGGGGCATGGGTATGATGAGAATTATTTGAGCCCGTGGATTGTATACGGTAGTCAATTTAGGGACTAACCGTAGGGCCAGAGGGAATTTTGAAAAATTGGATTTTTGTATGTGTTTTTTTTTGTTTTACCGCGATTGCTCTATCCTTTCAGCTTTTCTTATCGCGAAGGTCGCGATTGCCCTATCCTTTCGACTTTTATTCGCGGTTGCCCAATCATTTCGGCTTTATTTTCATCTTTATTTTACTCGCTGATTTTTATTGCGAGTTGCCCCATCATTTCGGCTTTTCTCTATTTTTCTTTTATTTACACACATTTTTTTGTTTATTTACATATATATATATATATGTATATTTTTACATTCCCAGTTTAACGACTTAGAGGTCGACTGTTCCCAGTTTAATGACGTGGTGGTCAGCTGTTCCCAGTTTAACGACGTGGTGGTCCTCTTTGCTTATCCCAGCTCCTTGAACTTTGATCTTGGCGGGGCTGTGTTGATGACCTAGCTCTGTGGCTTGCCGATACATCCGAGAATTGTGAGGTTTTTCCAAGCTTATATTGGTCCTCTGCCCAATCTTTGAAAATATAGCAGGCTTCGATGGTATGACCCACCACTCTATGATATGGACAGTATAGGGGATTGCCGGTCATGTTCATTTCCTGTGGCCACTTTGGGACAGGCAGTTGCAGACCGCTGTTCAGGGCGTCCATGAATATTTTGCGGACTTCATCCCTCCTGAAGGAGTATACCCTCTTCTTTCCCTCCATTGGAGTAGGTGCCTTTACTGATGCTGGTCCTCGAGGCACATGTCTGGAAGGATTAGGTTCCCGAAAGGTTTCAGTCTCCATTTGCATGAAATCGGCGATCGTAGCTTGACTGTTTGCTAACACGCCTTTAGAAAGTTCTATCTCTCCCATCTTGTATTGCCTTTCGACCCAATCTTTGAAGACGAAGCAGTCCTCAATGGCATGACCTATCACCCTGTGATAGGGGCAATATTTTGGGTCGTCGGTCATATTCTCTTCTTGCGGTCTCTTAGATTCTGGCAGTTGTAAACCGTTTCTTAGGGCGTCCCTGAATATCTTGTGGACCTTTTCCCTCTTGAAGGAATAGACCTTTTCCAGCTTCTCTTTCAAAGGCGATTCCCCCCCGGCATATGTATCGGAGGGACTGGAGGCTGATTGCGGCCGTTTTTCGCGAAGGCGCTCCGCTTTTAGGTTGAAAGGGATATCAGTTGGCTGCCCCCGGGTATCATACCCTGGCTCATGAACCAAAATTTGATTCTGCTGTAATTGCAATCGGGCGACTTGGGTCGCGAGATCTGCCACGACGTTTGCCAGCTCATCGACTTTGGAATAGACCTCGGCAATTTTCTCATCCCTGTCCTGAAATTGCCTTTGAAGCCATTGGAATAATACTTGTTCTGTAGTTCCGGCTATGACAACCGGGTAATCTTTATTGCCCAAGCTCAATTCCGTAGGAACCACGGGCTCCTCTGGCTTATCGGCCTGAGCGGGATCTTCATCATTTAGATCGAGCCGATGCTGGGTAGCATCAACCATATCATCACCATGGCTGTGAAGAAGAGGAGGGTTCGTTTCTTCATGTCCGGCCGTGTAGACAGTGTGGATAACACACTCATCCATTCTTTCATCACTGGCAGCTGGTTTCGCGGAGCGGTCCGGGCTTTGGAAATTCATAAATTTTAACATGGCCAGAGCCCTAGCCCTTTTGTTGGCTCTATATCTGAGCCGCTTCTGCCTCAGCTTCTCTGCCTTGAGCGTCTGGCAGGCTTCTGCTCTTCGGGAAGCCGCCACAGGCCGAGTGATGGGGAGGCTTGAGAAGACACCCAATCGAGCAGTGGTCAAGGGCACCGCCGGAGCTTGCTCGGGATGCCTTGTTTCTTTGCTGGTGCTGATGGCCTTGCCCCCAGCTGGGGCCATGGAGAGTCGTTCAAACGCCGACTTGTGTTTGAGTTGGGGCGCCTTCGAGACCACCACATTCGGCCTCTTGCCTTTCGAGACCGGTTTGTTTGTTGCTGGAGCTTGAGGAGCTGGGATGGCGCCAACTGGCATGAACATGATAGAGCCGAATGGTAGCAGCGACTCCTTCCATTGTCGCCCGAGACTGGCCGGAAGGACCGTCCTAGAGTCTATCCTCATCGTGTAGGAGACGGGAGCTGAGTTCATCATCGATGACATCGTCAGAAGGTGATTGCTTGAAAATCTGCATGAAAAAGCATTATTTTCAGTATAAATACAGGTATGTATATTGATTGAGTTCGCATGAACGCTTAACCCGAAATATGGGAGGAGAGATTGGTCCCACCGGGCGTGCCAGAATCTGTAGGGTGTTTTTCGTCACCCCATTGAGATGGGAATACGCGCGCGCTTGTCAGGCGTAGTACAGATTCCCCCTGCCTAGGGTAGGCCGGGGTTTATTGATTGTGGGGATCCGAATCTCCGGCAGCCGCGGACTAAGCTGCCGTTAATTACCCCTCGCTTTTGGGGCGAGGGAACCTCCGATTAACGGGTTAAACTGGTCATGCGAACTCAATGTGCAGTGTACGTGTGTTGTGTTTTGAAAGGGGGGGTTTGGATATATCGGGAGCCACGCAGAGTTTTTTACGGGGGTCCCGCTACCCGGATAGCGGGCTGGGGGTCAAGGGGGCTAGCAGCCCCCTTGCGGGGTGCGGGGCAGCGCCCCGTTAGAAATTTTTTCTAACAGGGACAGTGTCGTGGAGCACGTGTGTGTGCAAATATGTATACATATGTATATATATATGTATATATGTATATATATAAAAGAAAGAGGGGAAAAGGCATCCAAAGGATGTGTGGGGGCAGCACCTTGGGCGATGTGCGCTCAGGCGCTAGAGTGCCACGTGTCGGCACATGGGCGCTGGGCGCTTGAGCGCAAGCGTGCCACGTGTCGGCACGTAGGCGCTTTGCGCTCGACCGCCTGCGCTCGAGCGCAAGCGCGCCACGTGTCGGCACGGGGAGACTTGCGCTCGAGCGCTTGCGCTTGGGCGCAAGCGCGCCACGTGTCGGCACCGGGGCGACTTGCGCTTGGGCGCAAGCGCGCCACGTGTCGGCACCGGGGCGACTTGCGCTCGGGCGCTTGCGCTTGAGCGCAAGCGCGCCACGTGGGCGACTTGCGCTCGGGCGCTTGCGCTTGAGCGCAAGCGTGCCACGTGTCGGCACCGGGGCGACTTGCGCTTGAGCGCAAGCGCGCCACGTGTCGGCACGTGGGCGACTTGCGCTTGAGCGCAAGCGCGCCACGTGTCGGCACGCGGGCGCTCTTGCGCTTGAGCGCCGGTGAGAAAAAGTGGCTTTTAGCTTAAGAAACAGAAGCTGTGCTTCAGAAAGGAAATATTTGTTATGTATATATGTATGGAGTTAGACTCCTGGGATGTTTTGAAGCTGATGAAGGGGGTTCTTCTTCTTCCTTCTGTTGTTTGGCCGGGTCTTGAAGATCAAGAAGTAGGAAATTTTAAAAATCACTCCTTTTTGAGATCTGATGGGAGATCTGAGTTCCCCTTTGTGGGTTTTGTGGTGGAAAACTACTTAGTTTTGGAAAAGAAAGAGTAAAACTCTTGATTTAATTCAAAAGAAATGAGAAGATTTAGAACCTTGGAGAAGGAGAAGGAGGCACAAAGAACCCTAGGTTTTGGGGGAATGAAAAGTGTATGTTTTATTCATCATCATGTTGCCTTATATAGGCTTACATATTACATATAGCCCCTTGGGCTTTGCAAAAATGGCATTTTAGCCATCCCATGGCTCATGTGCCATTTCATTTTTGCACATAAGCCATGGGCTTACAAAATATTGGCTTTATGCCCATTTTGTTTACATTCATGCATAAAAAATTACATAAAAATTATTTATGACATGATTTCGTTGTTGGCGTGGGAAGGCTGGCCGCGGGCTCGACTTGGGCATGGACCCGTTTGACTTGGGCTTGGGCCCACCTAGCTTGGGGGTTGACCTTGACTTTGACTCGGTCAACCGGGGTGTAAATTTTTACCCCAACACGTATGAGCTCTGGCGGGTGCTTCAAGAGTCTATCAGGGAGGTGGTGACTCTTTCTAAAGCTGTTATGTTCACTCGTGAAAGGGTCGAGGCTCATAAGGCCACCGAGAAAGAGCTTGAGGACCGGCTCGCTTCGTATTAGGCCCAGCAGGCTCAGGCGGAGGCCCGTCTTCTGGCGATCTTAAATCATGAGGTCGTGGCCCAACAAAAGCAGGATGAGCTGATCAAGCTGCTAAATCGCCCGCCGGCTTGAAACATTTGTATCTTTCCCTTTTTTTTTGTACATACTCATGGATGAGAGTATCTTCTTTTTGTTTCTTTCATGAATTGTACGTTGTATCCATTTTGGTTTATGAAATAAAAGATACATTTTTCTTCTCAACGGCGTGTCTCTTTTCATTGAATGCGTTTGCGGACAATTTATCTCGATCTCCTTGCAGGGCTTCGGTGGCTTAGGATTCAGGGTTAAGATCTGCTTCCTAAGACTTTTGCGCCTTATGAGCCACGAGGGCCTCATAAAGAGTTTTTCTCCCCATGGGTCGAGAGGATCCCATAGGTGTAAGTTCTTCTTAAGAATCATAGGGATTCTTAAGCGGGTTTTCCCTTGAGAGTCGTAAAGATCTTACCAGAGAGTTTTTCTTCCTTACAGGTCGTGAGGACCTGCAAGTGCTGGATGTAGTCACCCTTATTCGTGTTTCACGGGGTCGGGGGTTGCTCAAGGCATCGTAGTTTAAAGACGTCGCGGTCAAGGTTAAGGACATCATAGTCCGTGGATTTAACGACTCCACAGTCCGATGTTAGTTTTAAGACATCTCGGTCAAGGTTAAGGACCTCATAGTCCGTGGATTTAGGGACTCCACAGTCCGATGTTAGTTTTAAGATATCACGGTCAAGGTTAAGGACCTCATAGTCCGTGGATTTAGGGACTCCACCGTCCGATGTTAGTTTTAAGACATTACGGTCAAGGTTAAGGACCTAATAGTCCGTGGATTTAGGGACTCCACCGTCCGATGTTAGTTTTAAGACATCACTGTCAAGGTTAAGGACCTCATAGTCCGTGGATTTAGGGACTCCACAGTCCGATGTTAGTTTTAAGACATCACGGTCAAGGTTAAGGACCTCATAGTCCGTGGATTTAGGGACTCCACCATCCGATGTTAGTTTTAAGACATCACGGTCAAGGTTAAGGACCTCATAGTCCGTGGATTTAGGGACTCCACCGTCCAATGTTAGTTTTAAGACATCACGGTCAAGGTTAAGGACCTCATAGTCCATGGATTTAAGGACTCCACAGTCCGATGTTTGGTTGCAGGGACCCGTCACCTCTTTGAAGACGTTGAGGAATTACAACGCCAGGTATCAAAGGAGTGAAGAGATGTACCCCTTAAACCAAGGTAGAATCCGTAGGGAATCGGGGTGGTTGATCGTTAGTTTTAAGACATTACGGTCGAGGTTAAGGACATCATAGTCCGTGGATTTTAGGGACTCCACAGTCCGGTGTTTGCTCTGGATGCTTCACACGGGTTCACTGCCGTGCTTGGCGAGGACCAGGCTCCGCTCTGGACGTTTTCCGCGGGGTTAAACAGGGACGTTATTCGCGTTCCACGTAACCAGGAATTTTGCACTAGATATTTCACACGGGTTCACTGCCGTGCTCGGCGAGGACTAGGCTCCGCTCTGGATGCTTCACACGGGTTCACTGCCGTGCTCTGCGAGGACCAGGATCCGCTCTGGACGTTTTCCACGGGGTCAAAGAGTGACGTTATCCGCGTTCCACGTAACCAGGAATTTTGCACTAGATGCTTCACACCGGTTCACTGCCGTGCTCGGCGAGGACTAGGCTCCGCTCTGGATGCTTCACACAGGTTCACTGCCGTGCTCTGCGAGGACCAGGATCCGCTCTGGACGTTTTCCACGGGGTCAAAGAGTGGCGTTATCCGCGTTCCACGTAACCAGGAATTTTGCACTAGATGCTTCACACTGGTTCACTGCCGTGCTCGGCGAGGACTAGGCTCCGCTCTGGATGCTTCACACGGGTTCACTGCCGTGCTCTGCGAGGACCAGGATCCGCTCTGGACGTTTTCCACGGGGTCAAAGAGTGACGTTATCCGCGTTCCACGTAACCAGGAATTTTGCACTAGATGCTTCACACGGGTTCACTGCCGTTCTCGGCGAGGACTAGGCTCCGCTCTGGATGCTTCACACGGGTTCACTGCCGTGCTCTGCGAGGACCAGGATCCGCTCTGGACGTTTTCCACGGGGTCAAAGAGTGACGTTATCCGCGTTCCACGTAACCAGGAATTTTGCACTAGATGCTTCACACGGGTTCACTGCCGTGCTCGACGAGGACTAGGCTCCGCTCTGGATGCTTCACACGGGTTCACTGCCGTGCTCTGCGAGGACCAGGATCCGCTCTGGACGTTTTCCACGGGGTCAAATAGTGACGTTGTCCGCGTTCCACGTAACCAGGAATTTTGCACTAGATCCTTCACACGGGTTCATTGCCGTGCTCGGCGAGGACTAGGCTCCGCTCTGGATGCTTCACACGGGTTCACTGCCGTGCTCTGCGAGGACCAGGATCCACTCTGGACGTTTTCCATAGGGTCGAAGAGTGACGTTATCCGCGTTCCACGTAACCAGGAATTTTGCTGATTGTATCCGCATTTCACGGAATTGGGATTTGACTTTTCGGTGATCAGGATATCGCCGAGCCATGGAACTGGGAGTTGCCGCTGTTCCGTTTCGCTTGAAGTCGTGTTCGTTGTTACGAGACGAGTGCTGAGATGATCTCTAAGTCATTCGCGGCCCGTCGAGATTTTGCTTCTTCTTATGATGAGACCTGGGGGAGAAGTATGATCCCTTTTTGTTTACGCCCTTGGATTATATACAGGGTGTGATGGAACATCACCTGTAGGGCATAAATTAAAACTTTTTTTTTATTTCTTTTTCCGCGATGCTCTATCATTTCAGCTTTTACATCGCGAAGGTCGCGATTGCCCTATCATTTCGGCTATTTTTCGCGGTGCCCAATCATTTCGGCTATTTATTTTATTTTTACTCGCTGCTTTTTATTGCGAGTTGCCCCATCATTTCGGCTATTTTTCATGCATACATTTTTACTTGCTGCTTTTTATTGCAAGTTGCCCTATCATTTCGGCTATTTCGTATGCACTTGCGGCCTATTGGTTTTTCGCCATAAACCTAAAATTAGACACAGATTTCGGCATCAGCACCGCTACAACTGGGATGTGGCCAGGAGCGAATCATCATCTGCCTCTGTTGATGTTGAACAAAGGTGGCTTAGCAAACAGGGTTAGGGTCCTATCGACTAAAGCTTTTGACTTCATGAGCCGTAAGGGTCTCATAAAGGTATTTCTCCCTACAAGTCGTGAGGATCTCGTAGGTGTATTTTCTCCCTAGGAATCGTGAGGATTTCTAAGTGTATGTTCCTCTGCAAGTCGTAAGGATCCTACAAGAGGGCTTTCTCCTTATAGGTTGAGAGGACCTACAAGGGTTGTGTTCACCATATGGACATATCCCTAGTCACGGATGGGACTTTGTTAGGGAAATATTTGTTCGTGCCCGTGGATTGTATACAAGGGTCAGTACTGGACCACTTGTAGGGCAGTGTCGAAGGGTATAGGGAATTTTGTTTAAGCACAGATTTAGGTCTCTGTGACTTAAGACTTTCAAATCTTATGAGCCGTGAGGGTCCCATAAGAGAGTTCTCCTTACGAGTCGTGAGGATCTCGCAAGTGTATTTTCTCCTTAGGAATCGTGGGGACTCCTAAGTGTGTTGCTCCCTTGTGAGTCGTAAGGATCTCACACGGGTGGTTTCTCCTTGCAAGGTCGTGGGGATCCCGCAAGTGTCCTTTAACGAGGTTGCGCCCTTTCGGGTTTTCACAAACACTCGCCGGTAGCCCTGCTGTTTTTACTCACAGAGCCCTTTCGGGTTTTCATCCGTGCCCATTTTGCTTATGGACATACCGTTTTTTTTTATTCTTTTCATTTTCTTTTTCTCTTTTTTTTTTACAAGGTCGCGCCCTTTCGTGTTTTCACGAACACTCACCGGTAGCCCTGCTGTTTTTACTCACGGAGCCCTTTCGAGTTTTCATCCGTGCCCTTTTTGCTTATGGACATACCGTTTTTATTTATTATATTTTTTTTCTTTTTTTATTTTTTTTATTCATCTCGTCAACCTAAGGATGCTGCGGTATTAGTTTAAGGACGTTTCGGTCCGCTATTAGTTTAAGGACATTTCGGTCCGTTGTTAGTTTAAGGACATTTCGGTCCGTCGTTAGTTTAAGGACATTTCGGTCCGTCGTGGAGAGAGCCGGTTACTACTTATAGAGCTTTGAGCTTTAGGAAGATAGCGAGCGGACATAGTCGTCGTCATCTATCATTGACCTAGGCTGTGGCTCATTAAGCGTAGTATTTCTTTAGGAAGCGGCCGTTTATTGGCCTGAAAGACCTTTCACCATGCATGTCCATGAGTAGATAGGCCCTACCCTGGTAGACCATATCTATGATGTACAGGCCTTCATAGTTTGACTCGAATTTTCCCCGCTTGGCGTGATTGGGGATCATCGGTCTTTTGACCACTAGCACGAGTTCACCTTGGCGGAATGTTCTCGGCCTGGTCAATCTTTCGTACGAGCGCGTCATCTTTCATACGAGCTGCCTCCAGATTTTGTTGCGCTATGAGCCGGGTTTTATCGAGGGCATCAAGCTCCTCAAGCCGAAGGTGAGCATTTTCTTCGTTTGTCAATCCGTGGTGGACTGCAACTCGTAGAGAAGGCAGCTCTATCTCGAGGGGGAGTACCGCTTCCGTACCGAATACCAGTGCGTATGGCGTCGTGTTCGTGGCCGTCTTGCACGTAGTTCGATATGCCCAAAGAGCCTCTTGCAGTCTCTCATGCCAGTCCTTCTTATTTCGGGACACCGTCTTTTTTATGATCTTTGTCAAGGTCTTATTGAAGGCCTCGGCCAGAACGTTAGCTCGTGGATTATAAACTGAGGAATATCTCCAGTCTATATTGTGCTGCTGCGCGAAGCGGCTAATCTTATGGCTTCTGTAGGCTGGCCCGTTATCGGAGATAATCCGCCGTGGAGTCCCAAACCGATAGATGACATGCGTTTTGAAAAAGTGGAAGATATTCTCCGTCTTCACTTCCCTCAGCGGTACTGCTTCTGCCCATTTGGAGAAGTAATCAGTCGTCGCCAGGATGAAACGATGTCCCCTAGACGATGCCGGTTCGATAGGGCCGACTATGTCAGTTCCCCATATTTCGAATGGCCAGCTAGCCACCGTTGGATATAGCGGATTCGGATGCCGGTGGATGAAATCCCCATGGATTTGGCATGAGTGGCATTGCTTCGCATATTCGAGGCAGTCCTGGATCATCGTGGGCCAGTAGTAACCCATCCGTTTAATTTTTAATTTCATCTTCGGGCCTGCTTGATGAGAACCACAGATTCCGTCATGAACTTCCTGAACGACTCTTTCCGCTTCGTCAGGTCCTAAACATCTCAGCCACAGAGAATCAAACGACCTCTTATACAGAGTATCATTGACGAAAGCGAAAGATAGAGATCGTTTCATGAGCTGATGTCTTGAGGACACTTCTTCGGGCATTCGGTAGGACTTAAAGTAGTCTATGAAGACTTCCCTCCAGTCCTCATCCTTCTCACGGTCTTTTATCTGTAGGGTCGTCTGCTCAGTCGCTCCCTTTTCTTCGCATGATTCCGGAGATATTTCTGCTGGGGCGAGCACTCGACGGCTTTGTACCATGATTTTAACGTCATCGAGGTTCTCGTCAGCCAATTCTTTGGCGAGCTTAGCTAACACGTCCACTTTGCTATTTTCCGCGCGTGGTATGCTTTCTAAAATATAGGAGGGAATTTGGGTCAACAGTTGTCTCACCTTTTCGCCGTACTTCACCAACTCTGGTTTGCACGTTTGGTAGTCACCATTTACTTGACTAACGACCAGTTGAGAGTCCCCGTATATAAGAAGGTCTTCAATTCCCATGTCAATGGCGATCTCGAGGCCCGCTATCAAATCTTCGTATTCGGCTTCGTTATTCGTCCTCGGCTCTGTTAAAGAGAAGGCGAAGCGCATAATCCCTCCTTGTGGAGTTACGAAGATGAGGCCTACTCCCGATTTGATTATGGGGGTACATTTCTTGCTCTTCTTCATGGAAGATGCTCCATCAAAATAGAGTTCCCATCGGGTATCACCGCCGCCGATCGCATCAAATGCATGTTCGTCCGGCAAATCACAGTTCAGAGGAGAACCGGCAGGTACTGGATGCTCAGCAAGGAAGTCGGCGATGGCCTGGCCTTTCACTGCCTTAAGAGGTCGATATGTTATCGAGAACTCCATCAAGAGTAGAGCCCATTTAGCGAGTCGACCCGTCAATATAGCCTTTGACATCAAATATTTAAGGGGGTCCACCTTCGAGATGAGACGGACTTCGTGCGCCAACGCATAGTGCCTGAGCTTTGTTATCGCGAAGATCAACGCCAGGCAGTGTTTTTCAATGGGAGAGTAGTTGCTTTCTGCCCCCAGCAGAACTCGACTTAAGTAGTAGAGTGCTCTTTCTTTTCCTTGATCGTTCTCTTGTGCCCATAATGCGCCTAAGGAACCTTCGAGGGCGGTTGTATAAAGAATGAGGGGTTTTCCCTTGTCCGGAGCAGCCAACACCGGCGGGTTCTGCAGGTACTGTTTAATTTCGTCCAACGCGCCCTGGCATTTTTGATCCCAGATAAATGGAGTTCCTTTCTTCATCAGGTGGCTGTAAGGACGGCACTTGCCTGAAAGATTGGCGATAAACCGCTGGATGTATGCGAGCTTCCCTTGGAGAGACCGCAACTGTTTGAGGGTTCTTGGCGGAGGCATTTCTATGATCGCCTTGATCTTAGATTGATCTATTTCGATACCTCGGTGTCGGATGATGAATCCCAGGAATTTACCCGAGGAGACTCCGAACGCACATTTGAGGGGATTCATCTTCAAATTATATTGCCGAAGGCGTTGAAATACAGTCTTCAGATGCGTTAAGTGCTCTTCGTATGACATGCTCTTCACCACGAGGTCATCAATATAACACTCGACGATGTCATGTATGAGATCGTCGAAGATCTTTGTCATGGCCCTTTGATAGGTAGCACCGGCGTTCTTTAGACCAAAGGGCATAACCTTGTAGCAGAATATTCCCAAAGGGGTCCGGAAAGCCGTATGTTTCTGGTCTTTAGGATGCATTTTTATTTGATTATACCCTGATGAGCCGTCCATGAAGGAGAAAACCTCGTGAGTGGACGTGTTATCTATCATCAGTTCGGTGACTGGCACTGGTAAATCGTCCTTCGGGCAAGCTTTATTAAGATCCCGGAAGTCTATGCATATGCGCACTGTCCCATTTTTCTTCATCACTGGGACGATGTTGGCGATCCATTCAGGGTATTGAACTTCCTGGATGAAGCCAGAGTCGATCAGCTTTTTGACCTCGGCGTTGATGCTCATCTCAAGCTCGAGCCGCATTCTCCTCGGCGCCTGTTTGACTGGCTTGATGTTCGAGGATATCGCCAATCTGTGTACAGCAATTTCTGGATCTAATCCTGGCATTTCGGAATAGTTCCACACGAAGCAATCTCTATGCTGTAGAAGCACGTCCTTTAACGCAGCCACCCTTTCTTCAGATAGCAGCTCGCTGACGAATGTCGGTCGCGGATCATCTGCCGATCCCAACTCAATCTTCTCGAGGTTATCTGCAGTAGTATGTATGCCATCTTCCAGTTCTTTCGGAGCTGGCGGAAATTCTGAGATCACCTCATCATTGCTGTTCTCAAAGCACCAGGGAAGGTCATCCACGTTCTTAGGCTCTTCTTTTAATATTGTAATCATGTGACAAGTGCGAATCCGCTTCCAAGACCGATGTGGGTCTGGCTCTGCTCTCGCGGCTTTAGGTTCGTGCTGTTGTGGCGGCGTTACCCTCCAGCTGCGGGATAAAGCAAATCTGCCTTGTTGGTATTGGTCTTCGACCCAGTTCTTGAAGGTGAAGCAGTCTTCGATAGGGTGTCCTATGGCTCGGTGATAAGAGCAATATCCCGGATAAGAAACCTCGTTAACTTGCTCAGGGTGCTTAGATTCCGGAAGTGCGATCATTTGATGTTCTATAACGAGCTCGAGTAGCTTCTTCGTCTTGTCTCGAGGGAAGGAATACGCTCGATTCATCTTCTTCATGAGGGACAAATCCGGACCGCGCGATGCCCGGTCACACGACTCTCTGATCCTGCGTCGTTGTTGTCGGCTCTTCTTTCCGCTTCTTGATTTATTTCTGCCTCTGCGTCGGGCCTTTTGCACAACGGGTTGACAGGGAGGAGCATCTTTGTCTTTTGCAGCCTGTTGAAACAGACGTTGCGTCCTGGCCTTCTCGTAGATGGCTATCTCGCGGTTGTGGTCTTCCCGAGCCTTTTGACCTGCTTTCCTGATAAGCTTGTCCATTTGTTCTTCAAATGACGGACTCGGCACTTCACTCGCGGGATCCAGTTTTGATGAAGGGTTGGCATTGCTGGACAGGGCGTTTTCCTCCTCCTCGAAGTTATATACGGTGTAGCTACCGTGGATTCGCTCCCGTTTACCGGATCTCACGTATCCAAGGCCGAGCGTTTCCATTCTCCCGTTGGGCAATTTGCGCTGAGTTCCAGGGACATTCCAAATCTTGTTGTAGAACCGAGCTTGTCGAACAGTCTGTTTTAAGGGTACTCCTTGGCGCTTCAATAGCCTCTTTAGTCCATTTGTGTAATATCTGGGCAAACGGATAGGTTGGAGCCTGTCGAGTGTAGCATCCGCGCCATGCCAGATCTCTTTCTCTACTTTCGTCTCTGAGGATCGGTAGAATAGGATTACCTTCTCACCCCTTTGCCTGGGAGGGACGTAAAACGTCTGCAGGTCCTGCACATTGTAAGCTTAAAGTGTGTCGAGATCCTTATAGTGTTCTCACGGCACCATGGTGATTTGCAAACTCTGATCATCGCTAGGGGATGCTTGTATTGACGGCCGATTGGAGAACACGGCATTAACCTCATCTTCCGAGTCACTTCCGAAGATCAACATGGGGGCGGACGTCCCCGGGTTGTTGCGTTGAGACGGCCCAGCATAAACTATCTCTTCTTCTTCTTCAGTATCGCTCCCGAAAACAGGGATGGTGGCGGCGGCTTTGTTCTCCGGCTTGCGACACCTTTCTGTATTCTCGAAATCTGGCAAAAAGTACTTCGCATCTTCGTATTCGCGGACTTCGTTCACGGAAAATGGATTCAGCTCACCTGTTACGGTATATTCGAAACCATCCTTGAAGTACTTCATACACTGATGCTGTGTAGAAGGGATGATGTTGTATTCATGCAACCAAGGACGACCGAGCAAGGCGTTGTAGCAAGTCTTGGCGTCAATGACGTGAAACTTGATGTCCGTGACGAGCAGTCCGAAGCGTAATGTCAGTATCACGGATCCGAGAGTCCGTGACGACTGGGAGTCGAAACCAGAGATGGTAATTTTGTCACGAGCGAGGTGTTGCACACTCATGCAGATTTCTTTCAACACCCGAACATTAAGGAGATTGACGGAGGATCCATTGTCAACCAGGATTTTGCCTATCTTGATATCATGGCAATACCCGGAGACGTATAGGGGACGGTTGTGGTCGCACGTCCCGAGGAGAAGGTCTTCGTCACCGAAAGTGATGTCGGCTGTATGCACTTCCTCCAGTTCATCCTTCATCCTTTCCGCGGCGAGGAAGGCTTGGAATTTCTCGGGTTCTTGTAACGCCTTAATTAGTGAATCTCGCGCATCTTTTGATAATAGGAGGGCATCGAGAATGCTAAGTTGAGAAGGTAGCTTCCTTAGGTGCGCCAGGATGTTGTAGTCCACCTTACCCTTCCTGGGAGGGTCTTTGGTAGTCAGCCCTTTCATGACTTGGTCATCTAAAGTGATATCCTCAGTGACTTTTTCCTTTCTCTTATCTTTTCTATTTGCAGGTCCGAGATTCCTTTCCGGGAGCGTACGATTGCGCAGCTGAATGTTTTCGCAGGCCTCTGGTTCTTCCTCTTTCCCCAAAACGGATTCTTTAAAGAGAGGGCCCAGAGCCATTTCTTCATCAGAGTCGCTCCCAAAGGTGAGAACTTGTGACCCTCCGGCGTTAACCATGTAACAGTTGCCAGTGGTTCTGTCGTGCCCGTCGGCAGTACTTCTTCGTTCCCGACGAGTCTTGCGTTTCATGTGCTTAAAATGTTGCCGATGAGCAACATATCCCTGCCACCATATCCTAAAGGCATCGCACTCCTCCGTAGAGTGTGAAATTTTTCGATGATATGCGCAATAATTAGGGTGCCTCTCCGCTCCATCGAGCGTGTTTTCTTTCGAGGGTGGTAGCTTCATTCCCATTGACATGGCTTTGGCAAACCTTTTCCTCGTCTTGAATATCTTTTTGTCTGCATCGGACGTCTTTTGATCTGGCGGGAGTGCTTCGACTCTTTCGTTCAGTCGCTTGCGTTTGGCTCCTTCCGATGCGGCCATCTCACGCTCCTGATCCGCTTTACTCTTCAGACGAATCTCGTCTAGAAAGGCGTCGATCATTTCATCTGTTGGCCACACACGCTCTGGTTCAGGCTCTACCCCCAGTTTCTTAGTGCTAGGAGTTTTTTCATCGTCAGTAAACGAGCGGGAGATTACGTTACAACTCGCCACGTATCCCTCGGATTCATCCGACGAACTCTCTCCATCATCTTCCTCTTGAAAGATGTGGTTGAGGAACTCTTGCAGCATGACAGGAGTTCGCGCCTTTTGATTGTACTCTTCCATCGCGTCGATTTGCTTCTGCAAGTTCGTGTGCTTGCCTCCAGGCTTCACGGGCTTCTTGGATTTCTTCTTCTTTTTCTTCGAAGATTTTGACGGTTGGGCGTGAGTATTTGGGCCATCACCACGAGTCTCCATAGTTGGGCGCGGCTTCAACATCCCTTCGATAATTTAAGGTTCAAACGGGTCCTTCCATTCGACCACTGGGCACGCATGAAGGTCCCTCAGCATTCTTTTGGTTTTAGTTGACAGCACGACCTCCCATAGAGCTTCTTCAATAAAGGAACAGATTGCCCCCGGTGTGTCTGCTTTCTTAGGAGTATGCGGCTGTGGTGGGTTCACCTTCCACTTTTCGGACAGTGCAAACTTCCCCTGGAGGTATTGATCTTCAATCCATCCTTTGAAGACGAAGCAATCCTCAATCGGATGACTTACCGTTTGATGGTAAGGGCAATAGTTAGGGTTATTCACCTCGGTGGGTTGTGGCGGTCGCCTTGGATTTGGTAGGTTTATAAGTCTGTTGCGTACTGCCAGCTCGAATAACCGTTTCGTCTTGTCCCGTGGGAACGAGTAGGGACGCTTCATCTTCTCATTATAATACCGGCGTCTTTCTTCCAATTGATCCGCCAGCTTTGGGGCATTGGGTTGCTGCTGGGCATTCGCGACGAAGGTTGCCTTTCCTTTACCCTTGTCATTCCGAGGTTCTGACTTCGGGGGAGGCGGTCTATGACCTATCTGGTCCATCTGAGCCAACTTGTCGATTAAAGCCTGGAATGTGGTTGGCTTAAATAACATCATAAACTGGGAGATAGTTGCGTGAGGGTCTAGGGTTCCCACGAACATGCCCACCGCGGGCACTTCCTCAATGCGTTGCTCGCATTTCGACCACAAATTCCGCCAGCGTATAGCATACTGGACCCAAGTTTCGCCTGGTTTTACCCAAGTGTTAATCAATGCCGTTATTGGAGTGCGTTCGCTGGCGCTTGCGAATCGCTGAGTGAATAGCAACTCCATTTCAGCGAACGTCTTGATAGAATCGTTTGGGAGTTCCGAATACCATTCGAACGCTGTTTCTGATAAGCTGCCCACGAACTGGCGAAGCAATAGTTTATTGTCACCGCCGATGTTACCGCAAAGGGCCCTGAACTGGGCAACATGTTGATGGGGATTGCCGGTCCCCTTGTAAATATGGAACTTGGGAATTGTGTAACCCGACGGGTACTTGATTTGGTCATACCAGCTTGGATATGGCCGCCCCGTTTTTACGACCTGGCCGGCTGCTTCAGTCGCATGATGAACCCGTATTTGCTGGGCTATGTACTCGTCCAAATCAGTTTTAGAGATTGTCTCCTCCTTGGCCGTTGAGAGGGCCGGTGGTGGATTTGACGTTTCTCCCCTGTCGTCTTCAAGGACGATCGGGGGATCCTCAGCGGGTGGGTCTTGTTGGATCATCATTCCTATCATATCTTGGAAGAGAAGGCCCATACGCTGTATATTGGCTGCTTGTTCAGCAGCCTCTTTGTCCTTCTTCTACAATATTCGGCGAAGGAATTCGGCGTCGGTTTCTTCCTCCCGGCGTTCATCCGAGGACGTTTCTGGGTTTTCTTTTGGCCCGGTAAGTGCGGCCATAGCGTTCATCATTTCCTGGAGCTTTTTCTATTGCTCCTGAGCTTTGGTCACCGACCGTGTAAGCGGTCTATAACCTGTAGACGCACGGCTGTCTTCCTTTCCTGACGCCATGTATACGGTATGGACCATCATGCCCCCAGACTTAGAGCGTCTGGGCTTAGTGCCTTTAGCTGTCGTTGCAGGCTGGGGGATCTTCTCTGGCTTCCTTCTTTTATGAGCAGTGGAAGTTGAGGGGGCCGTTGAGATGGGCATCCAGACAGCCTTTCGTGGTTTAGCCTGGTGACTGGCTTCCTGTTGGATTTTCAGCTTCTTGTGCTGGCGGGAGAATTTTGGATCGATCATCGAGTCTCGGGCCTGCCGCCAGACTTTATAGATTCGGGAGGACAGCCGTTGAGGAGATTGGGACTGTTCTGTTTTTACTTCTACAGCCTTTTTTAGCGGAGGGTGAGACCTCTTTAGCACCGCGGTAGGAGAATTCCTACGCACCTTATTCAGCATCTCGAAGCTGTTCCCAGTCGGAACAGCAACATTAACTTCTGCCATCGGGGCTGGTGGAGTTAGCCCAGAGGGAGAGTTTCCCCCAGCCTTCCTTACTCGGCGCCAGTGGCGACGTCGAGCGTGTCGAGCGGACGGCGTGGTGAGGGCGATAGCCTCGTCTTGCCCCCTGCGTAGGTGGGGGGTCGCTGCTGGTGTCAGCCTGTCAAAGACCGATGTCCTTTGGGTAACAGGAGCGGGAGCTGGAGCCGTTAATCTTGTAAAGACCGACTTTTTGGCAGGGGAAGCCGCCTTGACGACTTCAGGAGCAGGACCGGTCACTTTCTTAGAATCAGCCTTCTCCGGGATTGCAGGCCCTATTGCGGGTCCACAAGAGTTCTGGCCCAATCTAAAGAAGACCGAGGCGCTAGTGTTGGGCGACCCGTTGAGAGGGGCCGCAGCAGGGGTAAGACGATCAAAGACCGACTTTTTGGGAGCCTCCTTTGTCAGCACCGGAGTGGTGAAGCTTGTCGGCGGGAGCATGGTTCCAAAAAACACAATCCTGTGGTGGCTCGAGTAACTTGTTCCACGGGCATTGCGAATAGCGAAGCAGCTTGGGGTCCGTAGGCTATACCTCCTGGCGAGGCAGAGCATTGGTTGCCATTGCAATCCGAGCAGTTGGAGCATTTCGCACAAGTAGAAGCCATCGATTCTTTGCTTTCTACAATAAGCAAGACGCCAAGTCTTAGTATCTTGAAACCCAAGGGCAACCATTAGTGAACCGCGATTGGTTCGCGAATCACGACACACGAAGTGTGGAGTGGAAAGAGGAAAAGGTCCCACCGGGCGTGCCAGAATCTGTTCCCCTCCGAATGGCGGCAAGGACTGACGTCTCGCCTGAGGTTCGGGGCAGATGCTAATTGGTGCTATCCGTCCACCTCTCCGAAAATGCCAAGTTGATTTATGGCACCGTATATCGAAGGTTTAAACGGATGCGTCCGATGTAGCAGACTTCGTCAGATTCCCCCTCGCTTGAGGGGTTTTTGATTGTGGGGACGCTCTTCCCTGCAGGCGCAAGCCCCTGCAGTTAATTACGCTACCGCATCGCGGTAACCATTTTCTCCTTCTCCAGATGGTCACTTCGTGTCGTGTGTATTTATTTTATGTTTGGTTGCCCGTGGATTGTATACGGAGACTGAGTTATGTCGTCGCCCGTAGGGCGTGGACTAGTCCAAATCCGCATTATCTTAGATTTGGGTTTGGGGGTTTGGGTTTAAGGATACGTTAGCCTCCTTTGAGACTAAGATCGACTTAAACGTTTGTTAAGAATACGTTAGTCTAGTTTTTAGACTAAGATCAACTTAACGGGATCGTTTAGATCCAACAAGAGAGCAATAAAAAGGGAGGGCTCCGTTGTTTAGTTTAATGACATTGCGGTCCATGGGTAGTTTAAGGACATTGCGGTCCATAGGTAGTTTAAGGACATTGCGGTCCAATGTTAGTTTTAAGACATTGCGGTCAAGGTTAAGGACATCATAGTCCATGGGTTTAAGGACCCCACAGTCCATTGTTAGTTTTAAGACATCTCGGTCAAGGTTAAGGACCTCATAGTCCATGAGTTTAAGGACCCCACAGTCCGTTGTTAGTTTTAAGACATCTCGGTCAAGGTTAAGGACCTCATAGTCCATGAGTTTAAGGACCCCACAGTCCGTTGTTAGTTTTAAGACATCTCGGTCAAGGTTAAGGACCTCATAGTCCATGAGTTTAAGGACCCCACAGTCCGTGTCAATGTGTGGTCATCGGAACCCGTCACCTCTTTGAAGACGTTGAGGAATTACAACGCCAAGTATCAAAGGAGTGAAGAGATGTACCCTTGGACCGGGGTGGATTAAACAGTCTTTGGCCCAATTTGGGATCAAGACCAATTAATTGTGTTATGAGCCCATTAGCCCAGTTAAGTTTGAATTGAGGACTTATGGCCATCTTGGGCTAAGTCCCATCATGTTTAGAATACTGGCTTTCTGTTGGTCCATTGAAGGAGAAGCTTTGCCTCTGGCCATTTAATCAACTGGGCTGAAGTTAGTGTTAAACACTAAAGATCAGTAGTGTTGAACACTGGGAACAAGTTAGTGTTTTAACACTAAAAGGCAGTTGGTGTTAAACACCAACAACAGGGGGTTCAAATTAGTGTTAAACACTAGAGCAAATCAATGTCAAACACTAGCAGCAGGGATTTCAGATTAGTGTTAAACACTAAGAATAATCAGTGTTAAACACTGCAAATAAAGTTCTTTGATTAGTGTTGAACACTAAGGCCAAACAGTGTTTAACATTGGATTCCGGGATTCCAATTTAGTGTTAAACACTAAGGCAAGAGGGGTCACGTGGTAGCACGTGAGGGCGCCCTCCCTTCCTTCTATTCTGTCAAAAGTATTGAATACTTTGGAGCATCACGTGCTGTCACGTGATGGGTATTTTGGTGCTTATCCGTTAAAGCTTCAGCTAAGGGGTCACGTGGTAGCATGTGATAGCGCCCTGTTTCCCTTTATTTTGTTCTACAGATAAGTGTTTAACACTTTTAATTCTAAAAGCCATCACGTGTGGGCACGTGATGGGGCTTGCGCTTTGATCTGTTAGAATATTCATTAGGGGTCACGTGGTGACACGTGAGGGCGCCCCAGAGCTTCTTTTCCTTTGCTTTTTCTTTGCGCGCTTTGGGGGTCACGTGAAGCACGTGAGGCGTTGCCTCAAAGTTTTAGCGGTGGCTCTTTACAGGGGTCACGTGGTAGCACGTGACCCTGCCTGTTTGAAGATGTGTTTATCTTTTTAAGAATCAAATTCTTCATAGGGTTAAACCCTAGCAATAAACTTTAGAGGAATTAAATTCCTGTTATTTTGACAGATTTGAGTTCTTAACTTGGGTTAACCCTGGTTCTATTCATTTTGAAGGAATTAAATTCCTATGACATAGGGTTAAACCCTAATTTTAATTCACAGGAATTAAATTCCTATAGTTCTATGAGAATTAAATTCTCAAACATCCATTCCCTCTCTATGCTTTGGATCTGCATGGCAGGATCTCAACCCAATGAGAATTAAATTCTCAATTCATGGGGAGATGTGCACTTTGCAGATCCTCTACTAAAGAGAGAACTAAGTTCTTTTTAATATCAGAGTTAAACTCTGTTGAGAATTAAATTCTCTTTTTCTTGAAAGCCTCCCCCTTCTTACCTAAGGCTTTCTTTTGCAGAAGATCCCAATTCCTCCAAAGTCTCAAGGCACTATTTTTCTCTCTATTTCTCTCTCTCTCTATGTATCTGTATCTCCCTCTCTATATGTCCCTTGGCTCCTATTTATAGGAGAAGAAGCAGAATCAATTAGTTTTGGTGAATCTTTCATTGAAAGATTTAATTTGTATTCACCATTCGTTTGGACCTTTGGATTATTAGGTGAATTTTATTCACCATTGGATTTTAAATCCAAAGATATTCTTCTGTTGTTTCGGATAGATTTTAAGGGGAAATCTTTCCAAATTCAAGATTTTTCCATAGATAGATGATATTTAATCACCTTTAAATCTTTAGTCCAATCGGTTCCAAATAATCATTTTCCTTTGGAAAGATTTGAATGATCTCTTCAGAATTTGATTCTGTTAAATAAATAGGCTTTGAAAGCCAGTCACGTGTGGCCACGTGACCCTTGGTCACGTGTAGGCACGTGACCCCTGGTCACGTGTAGGCACGTGACCCCTTGGAACGAGCCTTCTTCTTCTTTCTGCGTTCTGTCTTCTGACCGCTGTTCAACCGTCACGTGCCAACACGTGACCCCCGATCACGTGTGAGCACGTGACCCTTTCTGAAGTCTTTTCTTCGATTTAATCAGGGAACTGATGTGCCTTTGAAGCCGTTTTTAAATGTCATGTGGAGGTGACACGTGTCACGCTCTGGTGAGCGCAAGCGCAACAGCGCAGTGCGTTGCGCTGTTGCGCTGCTGACACGTGGCGCGCCCTGATGAGTTGCGCCAATTTTAGAGAGCAAGGCTCTATCTTAAAAGCGCATAGCGCAAGTGGTTCAAGTGCTGACACGTGGCGCTCTTTGGTGGCTTGCGCCAACCCAAGATCGCAACAGTGCAAATTTTATAAGTGCAGGGCACTGTTTAATTTCTTGATCCAATTTAGATCAGAGAAAACAAGTTTTTCTTGTTTTCAGAGAACCAGTGGTTCATAAAAAAGTGCAAGGCACTATTATTATTTGTTTTTTTTATTGAAGATCATTGATCTTGTTCTTAGATCAATAATCTATTTAGAAGAAATTCTTCGATTTTAAAGGTTTTTACCTTTTTCTTGAGTCTCTTTTCAAGTTTCTTCAGAGTTGAAGTTCTTGATGATTCTTGATGTTGATGATTTGAGTTGGGGTTTAGGGGTCTTTATATAGTGCCCATAAATTTGTTAAGTTTGTTAAAGAGATCTTTCTCTGAGTGATTTGGGGAATTTTCCCCACCGTTGGAACTTTGATCCAAGAGCTTCTGTTTTACAGAAGACAATCTTCTTGTTTTAACAAGAACAGAAAGATCTTACTAGAATTTTAATTCTGTTTGGCGCAAACGTCCTAGCGCGTGACACGCGCCACGTAGCGCAGAGCGCAGCGCAACTGCGCAAGCGCAACTAAGCTGCCACGCAGCGCGCAGCGCAACTGCGCTAGTGCAACTGCGCTGCCACGTGGCGCGCAGCGCAAAGCGCAAGTCATCTGAAGCGTTGCTTCGTTTAATCTTTGTTTTAAATAGAGCCTTGCTCTGATTGGGCGCGCTGCCTTGGGCGCTGCGCTCCCTGCGCTGGCATGCCTGATTTTGACACGTGGCGCTCTGCGCGCAGCGCAGAGGATCTGAAGCGTTGCTTCATTTATTAAAATTTAAATTTTCAAAGTAGAGTTTTGCTCTGACTGGGGGAATCAGAAGCGTTGCTTCATTTCCCGCCTTGGAATTTGAACAGAGCTTTGCTCTGATTGGGGGTAAACATGGTTGTCGGGACCCGTCACCTCTCTGACGACGTTGAAGGATTACAACGACAAATATCAGAGGAGTTCAAAGATGTACCCTTGAACCGGGTGTAAATTGATTTGAGAGAGCAGTTGTACTCAGTTCAATTTAATTTGAGAACTTACGGCCAGAATTGGGTTAAGTCCATTTGAAAATGTTTAACATTTTGTTCATGATTGGCCTGTTCAGGCCTTTGCTTGGGCTCTGCCCTTTTTTTTAAAATAATGCACAGCATTGGGCTTTTTAATTAAATGCACGGCATTTAGATTAGGCCTGTTAGGCTTTTTAATTGGGCTCTGCCCCCTTTTAATAATGCATAGCATTTAATGTTCTGATAGTGCACCACATGGCTTGTCAGGCGCTTTGCGCCAATTAATGAGCGCAAGGCGCCAGCGCATGTGGACGTGACGCGTGTCACGCTCTGGTGAGAGCAAGTCTGTTAGCGCAGTGCGCTGCTGACACGTAGCGCGCTCTGGTGCAGTGCGCGAACCCAAGAGCGCAGCGCTCTGTTTTTAGGAGCGCAAGGCGCAGATTGACATGTGGCGCTCTCTAGTGATTTGCGCCAGTCCAAGGAGCGCAACAGCGCAAATCAAGAGTGCAGGGCACTGTTCAATAGCGCAGAGCGCATCTTGATCAAATTTAGATCAAAGAAAAGAATCTTTTTAGAGATTCTACCTCAAGATTCAAGAACCGATGGTTCATCAAAAGGCAATGCCTTTATATAGATCGAAAGATCTAGAAATGAAGTAAATTACTTCTTTAATTTTTGTGATTGGATCTTTCTTTTTGATCTTTTTCTTTTTATGGAGGATCTTGATCTTGTTCTTAGATCATTGATCTTTTTAGAAGAACTTCTTTTTTTCAAAAGTTTACCTTTTTCTCTTCGAGTTCTTCTCAAAGTTTTTAGAGGAGTTCTGTATATCTGAGACTTGGAGTCTAGAGGCCTTTATATAGGGCCAATTAGTTTGTTACGTTAGTTAGAGAGATCTTTCTCTGGTTGATCTGGGGACATTTCCCTACCGTTGGATCTTTGATCCTAAAGCCTCTGTTTTACAGAAGACAATCTTCTTGTTTTTAACAATATTGGAAATATCTTTCCAGAATTTTAATTCTGATTTAGTGCTGGCACAGTTGGCACAAGCGCACCTGCGCTTGACACGTGTCACGCAGCGCAGAGCGCAGCGCAGCGCAACTGCGCTGACATGTGTCGCGCAGCGCAGAGCGCAAATGATCTGATGCGTTGTTTCCATTATTATTATTATTATTATTATTATTATTATTTATTTTTCTTTTATTGTTATTATTTTATACGGAGCGGGTTTTGAGCCAAAATTTTGGCGGGAACAGGGACCCCGTTCGGGATGGTGCGGATTTTCGCACATCCTCGGTCCTAGTAGAGCAAGATGCAGACCTTCGAAAGGAGCATTCGATCTCGATAGAATTTTTATACGTTTTTCTTTAGAAAATGAGATTTCTACAAGAAAATAAATAAATTATTTTTATAAAATATATATACATATATTAACAAAATATCTATTTTAATTATATAAATATTCCATGTTTTCTAAAATCAAAGGAATCACTACTACATGAAAATACCATCCGAATACAACACAAGTACAATATTTCAAGAAAATACCATATACTATGAAACTAGGTTCTATTCACTAGAAATTTCACATTATAAAATATACATCTATGAAAACCCTAAAGACGATAATTAAATACTTGAGGTGTATTGTGAAAATTATATCAAACTATTTTTACATAAAACCCCATCAAGTTATACTGAATTACAATAAGGACTCTAGTAAACATAGGTTTAAGCGGGACCAGTCTCTTGAGCCCCATGGAGCCGAAGATATAGGTGCTTGCCGATTTAAGGTAGACAACCTAACAAACGGTGTTATCAACACGATAATTGTTTTTGAAAAAAGACACAAATCCTGCCGTCCATGTGCAGCAGTTACCGATAACTTCAAAACCTAATTCAGGACTTCAATTTCTTTTCTAATTGTCTGACTCAAACTGAGTCTCAATATAATCAATCTGACTTGAATGAGATTCAAGTATAAACTACAATTCAACATGAATCTATGAATCCATATATTCAAGCTATATCAATCTATACCACTTAACTGAACCGAACCATGGATATACTCGATCTACATGTTCATCCATTATATCCGTTCTATTTACTGATATTATGGTTTCGGTAAGTCATCCATCTATACAATTTATAATACAAGACAAGACAATACAATCCATACAATCAATATATAAACACTACGGGGTTATAAAGAGGTAGACTGGTATGGAACATGTTAAAGGTGGCACGAGATGGTCACGTAAGACGTAATTACATCTATGACGTTGTTCCACGGTATTTTCGACGGAGCCTTGTACTACGGGTTACCAAAATCTCCGGTGTAAATGGGACTCCTCTCGTATACACTGGCATTTTCTGTACCAGGCTACAAACAACTATGCTAACATTATAATAAAACATTATAAAACTATACTCTCTTTCTGTCTATTCTACTTCTCCCTCATTTTTTGAGACTTACCGAGCGATTGTTCGCTGAAGACATTCATATTTCTCTTCTTCTTTGGAATATTGTCAGGAGGACCCGACGCTGAGGAGTACGAGACCAGTTAGGAGCATTTGAAGCAGGCCCCTGAGCAGTACACCGAAGACCCAGAGCTGTAGCCACTTGTAGTTATTCCATTTTTATTTATGTCATGCCATTATTTAGGCATCACTTTCTATTCATTTATTTACTTTCCAGTTGTACCTATAAAAGAATGTTTAATAAATAAAGTTGATTCTCCTTGCCTAGGATAGACTGAGGTTTATTGATCGTGAGGATCCAAATCTCCAGCAGCTGCGAACAAAACTGCCGTTTATTATCTCTCACTTTTGGGAGCGAGAGAGTCTCCGATTAACGGATCGAACGGGTCATGCGAACTCAATGTGCAGTATGCGTGTGTTATGTTTTGAGGGTGTTTTGGGCATATCGGAGGCCTAACAGAGTTTACGAAGGTCCTGCTACCCGGATAGTAAGCTGGGGTTAAAGGGGCTAGCAGCCCCTTGCGGGGTGTGGGACAACGCCCCGTTAGAAATTTTTTTCTAACGGAAGAGCGTTTTGAGTGTGTCGGGATCTCCCGAAAAATAGGAAAGGGGGCAGGGAACTTGCTCTGGCGCAAACGAAGAGCTGATGCATGATCCCGAGAGGGGAAGTGGCGCAAGCGTCTGAGGGGTATTGACTCATGCGAGGAGGTTGGCGCATGCGCTTTGGCATCCGCGCCAAGATTTCAAAACTTAAGCTCCCGGGGGTTTGGCACAGACGCTTTGGCTCCCGCACAAGGATTTCAGAACTTAAGTTTCAGTGGTTTTGGCCTTGCGCCAGGATCTCGGAACTTAAGTTCTAGGGGCTTGACGCTGGCGCTTTGGTGCCTACGCCAAGATTCCGAAACTTAAGTTCCATCGCGTTATGGCGCTAGCGCTTTGGCACCTGCGCAAGGATCCCGAAACTTAAGTTCTAAAAGGGTTTGGCACTGGCGTTTTGTCATATGCGTTAGAATTTCGAAACTTAAGTTCCATGGGGGTTTGGCCTCTACGCCAGGATTTTGGAACTTAAATTCCATAAGGGTTTTCCCTAAGAGGAAGCACCCAATAGGAACTACCCTCGATGGGGTCATCCCCACTCTTCTCCTAATCTGGTCCAAAAATCTCTCTTGATTTTCGAATCTCCGGATTTTGAATCTTGGATGATGGAAAAGGGTCTTTTCCCTTCTTCAAGTCTCGGATCTTATCAAAAATGGGGTTTTGTAGGTGGGTTTTCCTTCTTCCTCCTCTTTCCTCTTTGGATCTTGAGGAGGAACAAGAAAGGATGTAAAAATCACAACTTTTTAGGATTTGATGGAGGATTCAATCTTCTCTCAATGGGTTTATAGCTAAAATCTATTTAGTTTAAAAAAAAAAGAGATTAACATCTAGATTTGATTGGAAAATGAAAAGGAAGAAGAACCATGAGAAGAGAGTGAGAGAGGAGGCTCATAATACTAGATTAATTGAGGGAATTAAAGTTGGTATTCATTTATTATTATGTTTGCCTTTTATAAGCTACTCATTTTACATATGACCCCCTTTGGCTTTACAAAATGGCACTTATACATTTTTATGGCATGTGCTCTTTTCTTTTTGCGCACAAGCCATGGGCTTTTACAGAATTGACTTATTGCCCGTTTATTTTACATTTATTTATGAGAATTACATTAAAATCTATTTATTGCTTAATTAATATTTTTTCTTAGCATGGAGAGCCGGACTTTTCATGCTTGGACTTGAATTTGGCTTCAGCTAGATTTGGACCTGCTTGACTTGGATTCAGGCATGGGCCCATTTATTCGGGTGCTGACTTTGATTTTCTTGAACAAAGGGGTGTAAATATTGTCCCCAACATTCATACTAATCAAATAACCCGATTTCTTTGAAATCCTTTTCTGTCCAAAACTGCGGTCTATCCTAATTATCACTAAATATTCGCACCTAACATAAGATGTGCCATTATCATCCGCCTGCCCTCAGTAGCATGGTCGTCGCTCTACCGCAGACATTGGCCGCCCCACCGCCGGTTGTCACTCGACCATCTGCTGCTGATCGACGATTGTGCATACATACATTACCGGAAATGATTAAAATATACCAAGCACGTTAATGCCATTTCTTGAAATTAGATGCCCGGTCATCACATTCTCAAGAATGCGAGGATTCCTAGTAATTTTCCATTTCATTCTACGTACCGAGCATACCCTTTATGGTTAGCCTTTATGGTTAGCCATTCATATGGAGCTTGAGATATTTGTTCTTATATAAAATATCAAATTAATAAAATTAATTTACTTAAAATTTGTAACACAGATGAAAAAGTGATTGTTTTTTTTTTCTGGAGGGGGGAGGGATCCGGAGCTTCTGCTATTATCAATCTTCATTATTAAGAACGATTAGATCTAAAGGAGAGTGAATGTGTGACCATGATCTAATGATAATAGTGAATATAGTAGAAATTCTTGCATTGATAGCCCACCTCCCTCGTCCCCTCCCCCGCCCCTGCCCGGCTGGCCGGAGAAGAGTGAAGGGAATGCTACTTAGAATTTTGAAATAAGAAAAGGTTGGCATAACTTTCCAAGAGTAACAAATTATTAATAAATTTTTTCCTCTAATAATTTTTTTCCTTAAAACTAAAAGACACCAGGTGAACTACGCAAATGGTGGAGAAGCGATGCTAAAATTGTTAAACTATTTCGGTGGAAAATTTTGTCGAAAGCAACTGCAATAGACTTGGAAGGGACGACCTGCAATGTCTTGAAGTCTTCTCTTTTCCCACCGCATGGCCCATGAGGCCATGACCCAAGTCTACTTCAAAGCAGGCACCTCTCCTTATCATTACGGCTCTTCGTTTTAATAATCTTATTCACACTTATCAAAAACAAATCATGGCTTGCTAATGATAACAATGTATACTATTATTTAATCAACAAAGTTTTACAATTCTTTGTATCGGAGGTGGTCCTAAAAACGTCCAATCTGATTTTCATGGCGTTGGATGTGTCTAAATCAATTTTGCAAATGGAATTTTGTTTCTTTGTCATAGATAATTACTCCCCCTAAAACGACATCGCGGATTTTGGCCCTACACCAACCAATCCATTAATGAAAATTTTATTTTTTTTCTTTTCCTTTTGAATATCTTGATGCAAAAGCCCCCAAATAAATCATGGGAATTATATATAAGCAAAAGTCACCTTCTTGAAAATATTTATAAATGTAAAATTTATATGCTTTCACTTTTGGTGCATGTAAAAGCAAGCAAGCCTTTGTAACTTAATATTAATTACTAAAAACGGGTAAGTTCGGATGAGCGGTGTGAAATCATAGTTTTGTAATCAAATCATATTTTAAAGAGTGTTCGGAAGAGCCGTGTGAAACCATGGGAGGCACCATTGTAATTAAAAAAAGAATTAAAAAAGGCCCACCATTCTTAAAAAAAAACAGAATTAATAGCAAACCCAAATAAAGACATGCTCTTTCTTCGAGCATTATTAGGATGGTACCTTTCTTTCCCGCTAAAACTTCCAAGTTCCAACTGAATGAAAGCATCCTTAAGTAGCAAGCAATTAGTGTAGAAAAAGAATCGATTTTCTTTACTTTCTTAATTAACTGGGTTTTTTTAAATAAATTTTTTGGTTGAATATTTTTTTAGTTTGTTTTTCTTTGTCTTTGAAGACTTGAATGAATATTCCAAGCCAAGGGAATTGAGTTTGGCAAAGAATTTATGGCTTGTGGGCATGTAAGCCGGTTCTTGTCTCCATCACATTGCGATCATGTGTTTAATTACTAATTCTGTTTATATATTAAAACTAGATGGTTGAATATAACAATAATCATGATTAAAATACGTGAGTCATGCTTCATGTGTTTCTGCAACTTTGATAATAATTAATTACCAATGATATTAAAACTAAGGGAAAAATGGACCAAGTCCTTAACTTTAAAACTTTAAAAAGCAATAGGTCTAGATCTTTGGCCTAAAATAAGTTGTGAAAATGCTCCATAAACTTAAATTTTTTTATGTTTTGGTACATATAGTACATTTATTATTGTTTTATACCAACATTGCCCTTTTAGGAAAACTACTACATTTACTATGTAAAATACTATATATTAGCGACAAGAAGACACAACACAAGCAGACGTCTGAAAAAATCTCGTGCAGACATTTAGGAACGCAATGGAGCGAAAGTAAACGTCTACTCCGAAAAAAGCACAGACGTCTGGAAATCGATCCAGAAAATACAGAGTCTAAGCAGACGTCTGAGCATTTGCCCAACAGACGTCTGCCGACTGTAGACACGGCTGTTGCAGATTTTTGTTATTAAAAAAATCTTTCCATATCTCTTCAATGTTATTTTTTTAGTAAAGATTTTATTTATTTTTCTCATCATGTAAAGTGTATATATACATCTTTAATATTCAATACAAATCAATAATGTTACAAACCCTAAAAACTATCTTCACCAAAATTCTATACTATGGTTATCTTTCAAATTAAGTACTACATCTATGTTAAAAAGTATTATAGTATTTGTATTAAAATACTACATTTGACATGAAATTGTTATATTTTATAGTAAAATTACTATATCTATTACATTTGATCTATTTAAATATAAATGTAGTATTTTATAATATAAATGGAGTACTTCGAAAGACAACTATAGTATTTTTAAAGGAAAATACAGTGGTTTATCTGAAAGGGCAATATTGGCATAAAACAATTGTAAATGTATTATAGGGACTAAAACACAAAAATCTTTTAAATTTAGGGAGTTTTTCACAACTTTTTTTGGGTCAGAGGCTTAAACCAATTGTTTTTCAAAACCAAAGACTTAGATCCATTTTTCCCTAAAACTAAATGTTAAAGCATGAAAACTAATTTGTTGTCGATAAAAGTACCGTGATATCTTTTTCTTTTTCTTTCTCATCGTCTTCTTCATAGCGAACCCAGCTATTTAATCCAATGATTTGAACTTTGAAATTTTACATTCAGGATGTATTTTGGTTACTGCTGTCACGAAATCTTGGATTACACTCATAGATTTTTGAGTCCCTAATTGTGCCCATATGCTATATCAAAAGTATAAAACAACCTAATTAAGCAGTTGTCCCTTATAGATATTGGAATTAAAAAAGATATGTCTAGTCTAGATTTAAAAATATGATACACATATGTTTGTTATGTTAATTATGCTATGGAACAATCATGAAACGATTGTATTTGTACAAGAGAGACAAAAGATGGATATTCCAATGTGCAGCAAACATAAATTTAGAGATTTTCTGGTTTCTATTTAATCGTGGCAAATTTTCCTGATCCATGAACCAGCAAAATAAAAGGCTCAAAATTATACGCAAGCAGGCATCTTCAAATCTCAAGAGTCATGGCAGTCAACAAAGCTTTTGGATTGATTTGTTGTGTACGAAGCAGAAAATGAGTTCACATTTGCGACCACATAGACTGGCATTTCTCGATCATTTAAATCAAACAGGCCTGCCATATTTACAAACATCAAAACTGCTAAAGTCTTTTGGTTTGATATGCTTTTGGCAATTTTGTGCTAAACATATGAAATTTTCAAAATGCTTGGATATTTTTCCAATCAATTTAACGAAACATTTTTTCGGGTGCATGTAACCGGTCATGAAAATAAAGATATGGATCCTACAAAACGTCCGAAGATACCTGAAAAATCCATATCTTTCTCTGATGATGCTCGATATCGGTGATCTCCCAGATCATGACACGTGGCAGATGACGTGTCCCAGAGCATGCAAGAAAGGGCCTATAGCGGCCGACCGGAACACACCTATGCTCGTCCTACCGAGCAAACGCTGGCTCACCTACGAGCCCCCCTGCATAATCGGCCTCCTCAGCCTCACAGCTCATCGCCGAGCTACCGCAGAACCAAGATACCTCAGCTCTCTCTGCAAGCTCTCCCGCCGAGGTTATCTTCCTCGGTCTCATCGCCCGACCAACAGCACCGCTTGCAGGCGTAACCGCCATCCCGCGAATCTTGCCACGCGCGAGATCTCTGCCGGCCACATCCTACGTTTCACGCCACCACGATCCCCCATTAACGAGCATGTCTCGCCGTTAATGGGAGATCCGGCTCATCACATGGGCGTGATGTCGGGAGCGTAACGGCCGGCGTGATCCTCGTGTCTACTGCACCTGCTGCCATCACTGCTTAAACCCCTCTTTCAGACGGTCAAGGTAAACCATTTTTACTCCACTATTCTGCTCGGATTTTTAGTCTAACTTGATCGTCGGAGGGTCCTCGGTAGTGCAACCATCCCGGGACTTCCTTGCAGGTAACTCCGCAACCACAACCTCAACCCATTGAGATCCACACGCTTCAGGAGCGACGGTCTTCAGATCCAATTTTAGCCACCCATCATAGCCATCAGCAGATCAACGGAAAGCAACATCTGAAGGAGATTTCACCCTCCATCATTCTCCTTCATGCACATCTTCTAATTTAACTAAAATATTTTTGACACCTATGAATACTCTTATCAGGCCTAGCTATTATTACCTAGCGATTACAAAGGAAGATGCACACTTTTCCTGTTTCTCTCTTTATCTCTTTATCAACGTATCTTTGTTCTTTATGATAATAACACCAAAAAAAAAAGGCTTGTCCTCTCTTGCCATTTGAAATGCCTGACAGCATAACAAGCATTGTCGATAAGAGAAAAGCTGGGTAGTTTGAACTCTAATTTGTCTCCATGATGTTGGTGATACTTTTTTTTTAAAGGATCTTCTAAATTCCTTGAGATAAATGGATCTATAGATAAATGTCCCAAGAATCCTTACAGAATATCATAATGTTTGGGATTCTACAAATAGGGTTTCCAAAAATTCGTGATTCTCTCATACAAATTCGAAGAGAATCCCATCCCATCCAAAGTATGTGAGCATTCAAATTTCCGACCTTGTGTAAAATCTTATAACATATTATCATAATACATATTATTATTGTAATCGCTGGCTTCCATCCACGTCCCCCTACTCTTCCTTCCATGCATCATTGCACCCATTGACGTAACTGTAGTTACCACCACAATCACCTCTGTTGCGACAATCACCATTGATATTTTTTTTAATCACTCTTGTTTTACATGTTACATAATGGAAATTATCAATTCACCCCGACCATATTCCTATGAATGCGTAATATCCAAGGGTGCCATTGGTAAATGGTAATCTAGACGATATATATTAAATTGGC
This sequence comes from Agapanthus africanus, assembly GCA_030015575.1. NCBI lineage: Eukaryota > Viridiplantae > Streptophyta > Magnoliopsida > Asparagales > Amaryllidaceae > Agapanthus > Agapanthus africanus. Next base: position 82,230,036 of record JASDDO010000026.1, on the reverse strand, counting down.
ACAAAATATTACCAAGCTTGTATTGATATAAAAAATATTCCGGGAAATATAAGATTACCAAGATAAAATGTTGGCCAAAAATTATGGGAATCCTACTTCTACACAGATCGGTATCTATCTAAGATTACCCCAAATATTACCACCTAACATAAATGTCACGCAACTATCGGCGCCTGCCCATCGCAACCATGTCGTCAGTAAGCCGCTACCCGACCACCAATCAGTCGTCTGCCATCGTCCTTGCCGATCGATCGGCCGCCGGTTGCCGACTATCTACTGCCCACCGACTATCCGCTGCTCGCCACCGGCCTCCATCCGCCGCCACCTGGTTGCCCTCCACCCATCCCTCGCCGGCTACTTGTTGACCATTTGCCGTCGATCTCCACCCGTTGGACTCCTCCCCCCTCCACCCGTAAGACTCCTGTCTCTACCAGTCGCCTGTCAGTCTCTCGTCGCCAACCTCTACCCCCTCCGCAGCCATATGCCTCTGTTGCCGCCGTCGATCGTTGATGCTGTCCATTGTCGTCCTCCACCACCGTCTGCTCATCGTCATCGGCCACCACCATTGCACATACAAATATTACCTAGAATGGTTATTATATATCAAGCGGATTAATGGAAAGTTTTTCGGAATTAGATAACTAAGCATTAAATTCTCGAGAATATAGGAATTCCAGTAATCTTTCATTCTGTGTGCCCGTCACACCTTGTTTTCATAGAATAAAAAATAATCTTAATCAAATTAAACCCAACTTAATAATAAAGAAAAATATAATCTATAATTTTTGGGATTTTTATTACATGGTCCCTCAAAACTCAGCTAAATACTAAAAAAACCCTAGGCTTGATAATTAAAAATCTAAATGATTTCTAAAAGGCCCTCTGCTTGCTAAAAAGATTCTCTTTTTTCATTCTGATGGAGGTCCTTTTCGGATCTCCCTCAGATGTTGTCTTCCGTCGATCTCCCGGTGGATTTGGAAGGTAATCCCCTGTTTCTTATGGGTCTCAGTGGGTTTTGAGGAGGTTGATGGCTTGAGGAGTTTAGCGCCGAGTACATGCAAAGAAGTCCCGGGATGGTTTGGTACCACCGAGGACCCTCCGACGATCAAGTTAGCACTAGATCCGAGCAGAGTAACGACTAAGTGGAGTAGAAAAATGGCTTACTTGACCCCTCTGTGATGGGGGTTTATATAGCGGTGGTAGCATGCAGCAGCAGGCGCGAGAATTTCGTCGGCAGTCACGCTCCCGACGTCACGCCCGCGTAGAGAGAGGATCGTCCATTAATGGGGATCGTAATGGTGTGGAACGTGGGATGTTGCTGGCGAAGAATTTGCGCGTGACAAGATTTGCGGAGCGGCTTACGCCTCCGAGCGGTGGAGTTGATCGGAAGACCGAGGAAGACGGCCTCGGCTGGGAAGCTCGGGGACCCGAGGCCGAGCGAGAAGGCCGAGGAGTCTTGGTCTTGTGGCAGCTCGGGGCGAGCCGAGGGGCCGAGAAGGCCAATTTGCAGGGGGCCTCGAGGAGGGCCAGCTTGCGCTTGCAGGTCGGGTACATGGGTGGCCTGGTCGGCCTCTGTGGGCCCTTCTTCTGGGTCTTGGGACATGTCATCTGCAACGTGTCGTGATCTTGTAGATCGTCAATATTGAGCATCATCACATTCTGTTAGGCATCTAACAGAGTGATGTCTGGGCTAGGGTTTTAAACCCCCAAACCCTTCACCTACGTACATTTAAAATTCCCTAGTTCGCCCCAAATCAACATTAGGGTTAGGAATTGGTTCTATCAAAACTCAATTCACTATGGAAACATGGTCTGCTTTCTTAACCTTCTCTTCACATGGACCAGTGGAATGCGAATATGATTAGATTAGCGAGCTAAGAATAAGTGAAAAAACTAAATTGAAGAGAAAGAAGACAAGTTAATTGGGAAAGAGATTTAAAATAGAAAAAAATCGATTCTCAAATTAAGTGGAGGATAATTAAGAAAGTATTAGGTCGCAACGTAGGCTGCACTCTTGCCATACAAAATTCATGATACAACAACATTATTTTTGGACGGAAATTATAGAAGGGAGTTAAAAGTAACATGTTCGAAGTTTTGGGGAGTAAATAGTAATTATCAAGCAATATTGAAAAAATCTCGTTACGTAACTTGTTATTTTGCGTTACGCAGCATAACCCAACCTATTTGCTACGAAACTCAACCAAATAACTTAAATACAAAATAACTTACGCTATTTCTATAAAAATCTTATGTTACGTTATGAATTGATAGCAGTAGTATTGTCTATATTTGTAAATAAGATTTTACACACGATTTTTTTGTTATTAAATTGGATTTGAACTTCAATAGATCAAGGAAATCTAGTAATTATATGTTAAAACTAATTTCACTTGATTACTTTGAATATCTAATTATGAATGTAAACTTGTTAAGTCGAAAATTAGGAATTTGTGATGTTAATTCTAGTAGGCTTTGCAATATTATTTTCTTGACGCTTTAAAGAATGTAATCTACCTTTTAATTTTAAAACTAATTTATTTAAATTTATGATTTAAAATGAATAAATATAATTATTAAAATTAATTGATAACAATCCATATAACTTGCGTTTTGCGTAACGCTATTTGCGCCTTTCGCTTTTAGAAACGTAACGCTATTTACGCTTTTACGCTATCGTTGTTTTCAACGTTGTTACCATATTGTTTTTTTTTAGTAATTACCAAGTTTTGAGAGAGTAAAAAACCGATAATTTTTTTATTTTGTAAAAAGTTGCTTAGCAACCCGTGGAGTCTTTCCCGTTTAAAATACGGCTTGAATTAATGAATTTTTCCCCAAAATAATATTATTAAAATAAACTATTCCCAAAATGATACTAATCCTAAAATAATTCCCAGAATAGACTTCCACATAGTCATGTAGGAATGGTCTTGAAGTGACAGTTAGATACCAAAGAAAAACGCTATTGTTTTCCTTTTGATGAAAACACTATTAGGAATAGCGTTTTTCTTAAAGTGAAAACCAATACCGTTTTCTTTTGTTGATATTGATTTTGTTATATGTCTAGTAAGATATTGATTTTGCTAAGATTGTTTTAGATTTAGATTTAGATTTCGTTGAAATTGTAACAAAATTGACAAAGAGTAGATGAAAATACCTCATGGTTTTTTGAAAATAGACTAAATTTAGTTAGTATATAGAAACCTATTATGATATTTTTCTATAGAAATCTATATTTGATTTGGAAAATATATAGAAATCTATATACTAACTAAATTTATTTTTTTCTCAAAAAACTATGAGATTTTTCCATCTACTCCCGGTCAAGTCAATTTTGTTACAATTTCAACAAAATCTAAGAAAACCTTTAAAAAAATCAAAATCAATATAAAAAAAAAACGCTTCTTACAACCACGTACATACCCATTCGGTCCAACCCTTTCCAACGGTTCACAAGGCTGTCTGTTCGGGCAGCTGCCCGTTCAACAAGTCCCTGCCCGAACATCTCCCCTCTATAAATTCTCCCCCTCTCTCAGTCTCTCTCCATCTCCGTCTTCCAAAGCTCTCCCATTTCTCAGAAAGAAAGAAAGAAAAATCCCTAACCCTAAAAAATCTCAACAAATCGACAAATGGCACTCACCACCTCAAAGGCTCTCGCTGCCTTCCTCATGGCGATCCTCGCCATGATCTCTCTCGCCGCCGCCCAGGCTCCGGCGCCGAGCCCCACCTCCCCCGCCATCGCCGCCGCCGCGACTTCCCCCATCGCCGCCGCTGTCGTCTTCTCCACCGCCGCGATCTTGATCGGATCTCTTCGTAACTGATCTATTATCGGCACTCGTTTGGATCTTAGGCTGTTTATTTAAAGTACAATATTATTGATGTATTAGGGTTCTAGGGTTTTATATGGCTTGATAATCTGATGTGATGAGAAATTGCTTGTTTTTTTTATATATTTATAACTGGTTTTATTATAATTTTTCTCTTATTTGATCTTCTTTCATGCTGGATTATATTTCTTTGGTTCAGAAACCGTGAGTTTAAGAATATAATTATATAAGCAAAAAATAGAAGGAAAAAAACGTATTCGAGTAAATGATAGAGCATTTTTTTTTTGGGCGTTCCGTTGTTTTCTTCACTTTTTCCTATAAAAGTATAACAAATACAAGTCAATTAAAGTAAACTGTAAGTATAATTAAAATGGAATGGTAAAATAGATACCGAAGAAAAACTCTGGATTCAATTGTTATTTTGGTTTGAACATTGCGTACAAAAGTGCCATGCATTTAGCCATATATTTATTTGGAATTGGATGTGTGGCTTTAACATAAGGGCAAGTCATTTTTAAATCCTTCCAATAAATTTGGTTTGTGCCAACTTAAGAATTATGATCCAAAAAAATTTCAATCCTTTGTTTGAGTGCACCAAATAGATATGGAGTCCAAAACTTAGATTCGGAGGGAACATTAAAAATATCTTTTGTCACCTTCAAATAAGACTAAATATCTAATTTTCAAATCCATTAAAGCGGTAAGAATAACAATTTTTTATTCCAAAAAACATGGAGGTAGTTTATCCCGAATACCTATATTTTTTTTGGTTTCATGAATCTGTGTTATGGCTTATGTGGGAACAAATTCATCCAAACTCAAATCCATCAACCGAACAAAAATTATCAAATTCGTATGGATTTGGCCACCAATCCGCCATAGCAAATGCAAAACTAAACTACTCTCTAAAAGCTGATTGTTTGTAAATGTTTGTAGTGATTTTATGGACGGCAAGAAAATCAATGAAAAGTTGTTAGCTAATAAATACCAATTCTCAATATTCCAAGTTCACTTATTTTTTGTTGTTGTAATCCTTTCTCTCAACAACTCCCCCAATTTGCGCTCCACTGGTCAGTAGAATTTGGGTCGGCCATGTAATGCTTTGTGCAGCTTTACTCCATGGAATCAAAGTCTACAGTGAATATCATGCTCCTTTTTTTTGTACATAAAGTTTGGCTCCAGTAATGGAAGGACAATTTGGCCTGATTTAATGGAGCCTGAAATCGTGGGGGTCACAAGTTTGATGGTTTCTATCCTTTTGACGATGCAGACAGATGTTCTGGTCATGGGATCAATTCGAAAAATTTAGAAACAAAACTGCAAATTCCAAGATCATATTTTTCATCTCCATCTTATAGCCAATCACCAACAGGGTGTTCTGTAATGTGCATCAAGGATGACTGATAGGATAAAGTCGATGAATACATGCATGCGGAAACTTTTTATTTCCATTTGTTAGTTGTGCCTTTTAATCTAGCGAAACTAATCGCTAGCTCTGATGTACTTAAGGCAATTTATTACAATGCTTTTGATCCGAGACATGACTTTCATATATGTTTTTCTTCTTGTACAGCAATAATACTAAATAAGAAAGAAAATGATGGTCGATGGTTGATTGTAAAACTCCAGCGATAAATAGCTATGTTGTCCTGGTTTGAAAGTGTGACAGGTACACCGACACAATCAAAAACTTGAACTCCTTAAAAACTTAGCTTGATATATCTCATCTAAAACCAAGGCACATGATACCCAAGTTGATACAGCTTGCAACATGACACATAAAAGAGACATTCCACCTACAAAAAGATTTCAAACTTGTCAAGTATTTAACCACACACCAAATGTGAGGTGCCTAAAGTTTTATATTGGTTGGTGAGCTACATAGGTTGTTATTCCTTAAATATTAGTGTTGTTCTTAACATCTTATATGTTTTGATGCAGTGTTGCCAACTAGATGAACCTATGTACTCCTTGTTGTTGTTGTATAGCTATCACATAAGCTGCTATATACAAATGTGCTAAATAGCAAGCCTTGTTTCTAATAAGGAGTTTTTGTTAATGAAGTTTTAGTTAGTGCATGATACCCCCTCCACTTGGAAAGAGACGATACCATATGAAAATGTCTCTTCCACTACACCAAAACTTCGAAACTATGGTGATGGTTGAGGAAATATATTTTTGGCTTATTTCATAGAAACGACAGTGTGGTTTACTCAAGTTTTTAAAAACCACTCTATAGTTTAAAACCATCACAAAATCCCCCCCAAACTTTTATTTCGTTGTACAAGAACCCTGTGGTTTGATTTGTAAAGTTTTTTGGCGATAAATAGCTCATATGACCCCACATTTAACCGATTCTTGTAGTTTTATCCTAAATTATCCATTCTAATCTCATTATATCATTTTTTCCTTCTAAATTTCGATTTAACTCAAATTGAGTCTTCTTTTCTAAATTCTCAAACCTGAAGTTTTCTTCTCCAAATTATGCCAAATTGCCCACTAAACGGCACTACGAGTATGGTTTACTTTCGGTGCATCTAGAAGATTCGTATTTTCATTAAAATAAAAGCTTAATTTACTCAATTTTTGAAATAAATAACCGTAGGGGTTTTCTATGCAACGAAATAAAAGTTCAGGGGGTTTTCGAGATCGATTTAAACTACGGTTTTGGAAAACTCAAGTAAACAACATCGTAGTTTCTATAAAATAAGCCTATATTTTTATATTCTAACACGTCTTCACGTCTTTGTATGTCGAAGTCTCTTTGGGCCGAAACCCGGGCTTTTATGCGGCGGCATTTTTAATTTAATAAATCTGCATTTAATACGCGTCCGGTGAGAATCGGACCTGAGTTATTCTGATACCATGTGAAAATGTCCCTTCCACTACGCCAAAACTCCGAAGTTATGATGAGAGCTAAGGACATATCTTTATATTCTAAAAATCTTGGTTGACAAATGATTTGACAAATTAAACTACAACTAATTCCCGTCCTTTTGGCGGGAAGTCCATCTCCCTTCTCCGGTCCCCCCCATCCGAAAATGGATCAAGTTGTCCTGAGAAAATCGCTTGCTTGAGATTTTCCCGATATACAGACAAGAACCAATCCCAACGAAAAGACAGAATAAATTGGATTGGTAAATAATACTACTCCTAGACCTTCTAATATAAGAAATAATCCTAGAAATACTACAAGTATGTTGTGGATTGGTCCAGGTAAATCCATTATGTGCAGCAGATAAATAAGTCGAAATATTTCAAGACCTTACTAAATAGTCCAGGAAAGGGAAGAGCATTACCCTTATTTTTTTTTGATGGTTTTCTAATTGAATTAAATCTTAATATGGATTAATGTAGATATAGATAAAGTTATTAAAATTATTGGCCAATCCTACATTTTTATCTGAAAGAAAAGAATAGTTGGAATTTTCTATTTCGAAACCATCAAGAAAACATATTCTCGGTTTAAATCAAAGAGTGATTCTTAACAATCAAAAGTTTTTAGAAGGACAGAAAGCATATAAGGATGGGAAAATAATAAAATTTCTTAAATTTAAAGCAGATTATCATGTTATTATACATATTCGTGTAGAAAGATTAATAGGTACACTTCATTTAGTTATCATTCCTTCCATAACATCTATATCAGCTTTTCTTGTTGAATACACCCAAAATTACTCGCTTTCTCTAGAGGAGGGAGTTGGTCATCCAACGAAAGAAAGAATCGAGAACTACACACCAAAAGTGAGGGAGATTGACCCATATCAATGAAACGGGTGACTCATTATTTCGATGAATCATTTTTCGGACAGAAGAAAATTCTGTAAACACTTATTCGAAATCTCATTTATCAGAGTTCATTGTGGAAGAATTCTCTAAGAAATTGGCCATGATATATCTGATCCATACACGAGCATTTCAAGGCACTACATTTGCCGTGCGCACTAATTTTCTGGTAGGTGGATACATGACTGTTCCCTCTGTTCTACAATGCGTGTACTCAGGTACAATTTTTTCCACTTGGATATATTATTGCCACTTTAGATTATTAAGAATCATATTTTACATTTTATGCTTTTATTGCTGCATCCTTTAAACTTTGAATATGGAGTTCCAAATCTGACATTAAAAATGCAACTAAGCAGAGTTAAATCAGGAATCTCCTCGTATATATGACATCAGTTTTCAGAATATTTATTTTCTGCCTTCAGAAGCATGCAAGAGAAAAAAGCACTGGTAAGGTGAAATGAAGGGGGGTATTAAATTATTAATCCATGAAAGGAATCGCTTGGCAGTGATTTTGTGGTTCTTTTGAACCGCAAGCCATTTGAAAGAAGTTTCTCCAAAACTTCGAAAAAAAATTTAGGGGTTTGGGCTAAAGTATAAACATGTCTGTCCGAACCTCGGAAATTGATTTGGTGGGGACCTGAACCTGAGCTCGAACCCGTCCTCACCTATTCTAAACCCATAACTTCGCAGTTATCTAAGTAAGTAAAATTTAGAGATTTATAAATTAACCGTGTCTACATTTATCGTGTTGTAAGTGTCCATTTAAATTTTTTTTTATAGTTTTTTATAATTATTTTTTCAATCAATTTTATAACTTGTTTATTAAATGGGTAAACCAGAAACACGTTACAACCCAAATCCCCTGTTCGAAACATGACCGAACCCATATTTATGTGTTTGTGTAAATAATATTGTAAACCTGTCGGCGGGTTTTGGGTTTAGTATTAATATTTTTGGCCGGGATTAAAATTCTTTGAAAACTCGCCTTGCCCGGCCCAGTTTCACCCATAGTTCGATCGAGAAGTACGCATCCGACGACTTGGAGTTCGATCTGGTGGTAGGACTTAGAGTCGACTTTAGGTGGCCTAATCAAATACCAGGCGTGCCAACGTTAAGTGTCCAATCTAGTGTAAGGTGGCCCGATCAAGGATTACGTGTCCGAAGACGGCAAAAGGGAACCCGGTTGAGGACTGGGAATTCAAAGACTTGGAGTTCGATATAGTGGAGGGTAACCCGAACAAGGACCAGGCATCCGAAGACTACCGTCCGATTAGACAAAGAAGAAACCCGATCGAAAAAGTGGATATTTTAACAGACAATGATGCTATACGGTGAAAGAAGAATTTTCAAAGAGAAATCACAGCAAAGAAAAGGATGCTAGATCACTAGAATACCAAAACATTGATGAAGAACGTCTTGTGCTGATGCAATCTGGTTTTTCTTTCCTTTGTATAGTTTCATTAAGCTTTTTCCACGTGGGGTATTTACTTCCGTTTTGGTTAAAAGAAGAAAAAGAACATATACCTCGATAGTGAGAGATGTCACTTGAAAACAGCCCAATACCAAGGCCTAACAAGGGATTGGGCCACCAAGGCCTACCAGGGCTAATAGGTCCAGCATGTTGAGATTTGATATTATGCGGGCTTTTCCATTACCCTATTCAAGCAAGGGCAGAGAGAGTCAACTTAACACTGTTGTAATTATTAGGGCACTCTCTCTTTCGCTCACTAGCGGCTAGGCTACTTTGCTCAATCAATGGCGTCCCAAGATCACCACCATCACCATCACGACCACGACCACTCTTATCAGTAACTACAACTCTCTCATCTTCTTGTGCTAACAATTTCGCTAACATTTACTTAATTATTTGTGATTGATTGATCATTAGAGGAGAAGGAGAAGGAGAAGGAGATCATCCTCATCCTCATCATCATCATGCCAGCTCATCGTCGTGGGTGGGCCCTGATGGTAGGGTGTACCACTCCCACGATGGGCTGGCCCCACACTCCCACGAGCCCATCTACTCCCCAGGCCACTTCCCCTCCCGGGCCCCGCCCCTCCCCTCCCGCGACTTCTCCGGCCGTGCCTTCACCGTCGGCATCGGCGGCCCCGTCGGCACTGGGTATTTGTATTTTGGCATTCATTCATTCATTCATTTTTAGGACTTAAACAATAATAATTAGGGCTTCTGATTTATGCTGATGACGATTCTTCTTGTTGTAGGAAAACGGCACTGATGCTGGCGCTTTGCCGCTTCTTGCGCGACAAGTACAGCCTAGCCGCGGTATGTAGTTTTTTTTTGGAATCGATGTTTTCCCCCCTAATATATACTGAAGATGTCGAGCTAATGCATCTTCGACAAATATTGTGAAGGATTGTTTACTTCAATAAATGTGGCTTCAAATTAATTTCAAAAAAAGGGCACCATTTAGTTCTTTCTTATAGTAAGATACAAAACAGGGACACACAAGAAGGATTGAGATATGTTTGTTATGGCATTTTGTTGGTTCATTTGGGCACAAAGAAATACCACGATCTTCCACGATAGGAAAAAAAAAGCTTCTTTTTTGGTTGTACTTCATAAAATTAATACTCTGTTGGATGTTTGGGCAAGCGCATTGAGGAGGAAATTCGCTTCATTTGCCGAGCTTTATGAAGATATTGGTGGATGATTGGTTGATTACCATGCAGTCAATATTTTGTTCTCCGCTTTGAGGGATGCATTTTTTGAAAATTACTATTTTTATTTCGTTTTCTTGTAATTTCAACTTTTCTCATTTCATACCATTGATGAAATGTTTTATTAGGCTAGGGTCTTATCAACCATATCCATTTTCCCAATGTTGGGGGCGGGGGGGGGGGGGGTGACTTCATGTATTGTTGACAAGTTTTTGTGTTAGATTGGATAGAGAACAATGTAGCTTGGCAAATATTCCTTCTACATTACATCTTTCATCGTAGAGTAAAGATTTTTAACTTTAGCCCTTCTAGGCTTAATTTTATCTAGAATGTAACTGAGATTTTAGATTCGTACTTGGGAAAAGCATAATTCCTAGTTTCTTTGTTTTTTTGGTTTACGCTTGCTATGGCTTAAAACATATTAATACTTTGGCTTGTGCTCACCTTTACCACAAATGAGGGGTATGTATTCTTTTAATTGCTCAAGGAGGCAATGATATTGATGTCAAATTATCAATGCTTTCGGTTCTTGTGAATCAGGTGACTAATGACATATTCACGAAAGAGGATGGGGAATTCTTAGTAAAGCACGGAGCGCTTCCTGAAGAAAGAATTCGTGCCGTTGAAACTGGAGGCTGCCCACATGCAGCTATACGTGAAGATATAAGTATTAATCTCGGGCCACTAGAAGAGTTGTCTAATTTATACAAGGCAGACCTACTACTTTGTGAATCTGGAGGAGGTACTTACTGCTAATCAAGAGAATATATTAAAAATCAGTTAGTTTTCCTTAATATTGGTTGTTAATTATTGATATGTGTTCAGATTAGAGTAATAATTTGCTAATATTAGCTGAAAGAAGTTGAAATAATTTTTTAGTATAGTACTTTTAAACCTCACCACATATTTACATGCAAATGTTTTGGTCATGCAAGAAATGAAGATGAACCACACAATTGAACTCTTGTTTAATAATGTCGTAGAATGTTAATCATTTGACTAATTTGAATTTCTGTTTACAACTTCTCTTGTATAGACTTCTTAGGCCAACTAATTAATGCTCATCTTTGTTTTTTTTATATACAAGAAAAGTAGGGACTTTTGTTGGCTTTTCTTTTCAAATTCTCTTAGCCAATAATGATGTTATAGCTTTGCAACCTTCAAGATTATTTCCACAAAAAGTGTGTTTATCCAAATAAAAATGTACATTAGACAATTGAGATGTGATATCATTTTTTCTTATGTAATTTAGTATAAGCAATTTCCACCAATTAGATTAAAGAAATAGTACTCAAAAAGTGTGTTTATCCAAATAGAAATGTTCATTAGACAATTGAGATGTGATATCATTTTTTTGTTATGTAATCTAGTATAAGCAATTTCCACCAGTTAGATTAAAGAAATAGTACTTTGCTGACATTACAACTCTAACGGCTTTTATATTAGGGGTTTCCCGTTATATTATCGGTGCATGTTATCTACAAGGGTCCATGAGATATTTAACTTAGACAACAATTTATTGAGGAACTTAAAATTTAGTCATATGCAATCTGCAACTTCTGGATTAATATAAATACAAAATTCATTAGAATTTAAGCACAATGGAATTGACACTAACACGGCGCTATTCAAATCTCTAACCTTTTAGCGATTGTTGGTGGTGGTGTCTTATCATTAATTTGTTTATCTGATAAAAGAGAGTAAAGCAACGTTGTAATCTGATAGTTTTTCCTTTTCCAAAATCTTATACTGTACAATATGGGGAATTTATCATATTAACAGAATTGATATTTGTCACTCTACACGGACCTGTTTGCACTTCTCTGTATTGTGTCTAAACCAGATAAACCTTTTCTGGGTTGTACTAGTTTATTAATTATTAAAAGATCCATTTAAAAAACTTTACAGGAGCCTGTCATTGTTCTCTCTGTAAACTCTCTAAGAAACATCAGGACAAATTTCATCTGCATGAGATTTGAAATTAATTCAAGTTCACCATTGCAGTGAATACTATTCTGATTTTGCTATTCTTTTGCTCCTCTAAATTGATTCCTGGAATTCTGAATGTTAAATGATGAAGAAGGTTGAATCCAGAACTGTAATGACAAAAGCCTCTTAGGTTTCATCTAGTGTCAATTCTCCATGTGAAAAGCGTGGTGGTCCTTTTTTGCCAAGGAAAGGCGTGGTTGTCTCCTCCATAGGTACGGCCCAAGTATCAAAGCAATGATTTCCAGATGGTTGAGGTTTATGAAGCGTGAAGTGAAATATGAAGCACAAGAAAGCTTTATTTGTTTCCCTCCTATCATAAATGAGTAGTTTCCCCCCATCAATGAAGACAGGATTAAGGCGATTGTGGAAAATCCTTGTGTAGAAGTTATAGTATCCATAAGTTGTAGACTCTCAATGTTGAATATATATGTGTTTGGGGCTAGTGTTAGAGATACATATTGGTTATAAATATATTATACAATTATATACCTTGTCTTTGCTTGTGGGACAAACTAGGTAAATTTTAATCGTCAGTCAAATTGGACAGTTTTTTATTTATTGCCAAGCTATGCTTGTATGTAAGTACAAATGACTCAATGAAGATCCTGTTCGACTCTCCTTAGTCAAGGTTTATGGTGTCAATGGTATCCTAATTTTCTAACCGTTGAAGCTGTTTCTTTTGCATCCATAACTAGTTAGTTGCCAATTTAGATCCATCCTATGTCCCTGAAGATGTTGGTCCATCTTGATTTGTTGTCTGTGTTCTGGAATCTTCCCTATGTGGGCACTTGGCGTTCTCTGCAATCATGAGGCGATCCTTTGGCTAAAGGATTGCAAAGAGCTAACTTCCCTATGAAGAAGTTGGATAGATCTACATTGGCAACGAAGTATTTTATAGGAAGAAAAGGCGACGTGCTCTGAAATCGGACGGATTAGAATCTTCAGAAGCTGTAACACCATGAAACCTTGAAATAAAATCTTTTACGGTCTTTATTGAGGCTTTGTGTTTTTATGCACAAGCATAGACTGGCTATCAAAAATTGATGATACCTCAATTATTTCACAAGCAATATATATACAAAGTCCATATTTATATATCGTATTTTATACAATATATATCTATAACACTTTTAATGGACAATGATCAATGGTTTGTCAATTTTGGAGAAGACGTCGAACTCTGGTTCTGCATTTGTATGTTGTTGGAGACTTGCAAACAGAAAGGGATTGATATTTAGGGCATGAGGCGGGGATTTTATCATGCACCGTCTACGCTTGGGTACATGTTCTCTGCCTTCTCCTGGTTGTATGGTCGAATAATTGTATTAAAAAGAATCTTCTCTGGCGATGAAAGCTTAAACTAGATTGTGGAGTCATTCTTCACAAGTCGTTGCATTATAATGATTTCAGATTCTTTAACATGAAAAAAAATGTCCTGTCTGATGTCGTCGGAAATATAGATTGCGACATGTCGTATGACTTATTAGACCAACATAGTAATTATGTTCCCAAATTCTTGTTGTACATGCAGATAACTTGGCTGCAAACTTCAGCAGGGAGTTGGCAGATTATATAATTTACATAATAGATGTTTCTGGTGGTGATAAAATACCGAGAAAAGGAGGCCCTGGAATAACCCAAGCAGATCTCCTGGTATGGTATATGTCACTATAGCCACAATTTATAGGAACGTCTTATTTTTTGGTTTATGTAAAATTGCTTTCATGAATTCTAGGTGATAAACAAGACAGACCTTGCACCAGCTGTTGGAGCTGACTTGGCTGTTATGGAACGCGATGCACTTCGGATGCGTGATGGAGGGCCTTTTGTCTTTGCACAGGTTTGTTAGACATTTTTTGTATTCACTCTCTTGTAGAATAATTATGTACGGAAAATCTTTTTGTTTGTGCTGAGGTCAGCTTACGAAATTTCTCTACCCTTCAACTTCCATCGATCTCCGATCTCCAATCAGTCTGATAGACTTTAACTATTAGGGTCAATTTTGCAAAATCATCCTAGAACTTGTTTATGCTATTTAGAGTTAAATATGAGTGTTTCTTTATAACCGATGCTTGAGATTTCTCTCCCCTTTCTCGCGAATATAGCAAGTTCCAGGATTTAGTTATAAAGAGCAGACGTCTGAAACTTATTTCCTTTGAATCATTCATCTGGTTACAGGTATCTCGATGACATCGTCGACTTTATGATGCTGCAACTTTATTTACCCAGTTTCAGTCCTAAAACAAATCTCGACTGCGAATCTTATGGAAAACAATTGTTGTCGTGTAGGTGAAGCATGGAGTTGGTGTAGAGGAAATCGTCAATCATATCCTTCAATCTTGGGAGATTGCTACCGGAAAAAAGCGACGTTAACAACTTTGCTTCGCCACGAGATTGACAAGGGCACAGTTAAGGTTGTATGTTGTACCACAGAAGATTTATGTATTTGGACTTTGTGGCATTATGCAATGAGCAAATGACATTACAATTTTCTACCATTATATGAATAAGCTCTAATGAAATGCTATAATATTTGGAGTGATTATACATGGAGGAATACTGACAAGTACCCATATGAAGATGAAGAGAAACATATTTGTTGGCAAATATGTATCAATATATGTGAATGCTTAAGGTTTATTCTTAAAGTGAAGAACTTGATAAACCAAAAGAAAAAAATTACATAGAATTTTGAAAATAGATAGACTTGTGCCGTTGCGTGTGTATTCTCGTATGTTTTAGAAATTATTTGATGTATATATTATATCTGGGTTGGAGAGAGAGAGATGGGAAATTCAAGCGTCTTTTGGGCAATCCATGTTTTTATTTCTTTCTCTTTCAGGATCGTGCCCATGACAGGTATACCAAATAATTTTCCCACCGGTGGGTTATACACGTGCATAAGAGTTGAACATTGCATTTAGGTAACAAAGAGGAAAAATCTATTTTATCATTTCCCATTTAGAAATTCGTACAATAAGGAATTATTTAATCAATATTGCTTTATATTAAGATGAGATGATTAAAATGTTGATAGAAGAGCATTTGCTGATTAAGTCATGATACTACACAACGATTATCTGGATATGAAAAAAGAAAAAAAAAAGAAAAAAACATAAATATTGGATAAATCGATAAAGTGAATAACATATGGTTATATAAAAAAATAATGAAATTAAAGAAAAAAACATTGGAGAGATTTGAAGAATCAGTCGAAGTAAAAACACCTTAGAAAAAAAGATATAAAAAGTATTCTTATATTTTTATTTTTATTTTTGCATACATCGGTGATTCCGTGAACAATTGATTCCTCGCACGTGTAAACGAGAATAATAGATTGGATGCCAGCTAAGAAGCGAGCAGCATCCGCGCTCTTTTGACTTGCGATAACGTGTCCTCCATTTTTAATGAGATCATTGCATATACCCACTAAATTAATTTGCTATTTGCATGAACTATGAGTTAGTCATATCTATTTTATTTATCAATAAAAAGGTGGTTTCAGAAAATAACATGTATTCCAAAGAAAAGGATGAAAGAACAGTAACTAGTATAAATTAAAAGGAATAAATTATATATCTTAGCAAGCTAGCAAGTAATGAAGAGTTTTATGCCGCTGCAGCCGATCGCAGCTAATCAACGCGATCCCACGGCTCCAAAAGGGTAAAACAGGTTAATAGGTCCCTTGCGTTTCGTTGGGTAGCATCCATTCTGGGGACTGGTTGCGTAACTGTAACTACAGAAAGATCATTTACTTGGTTTAAGAAACAGTCAAAAAAGAAATTTGATCATTGCGATGTATAATCATCAAGTTTCGTGAATAAATTAATGAAAATGAGTTTATCATAAAATAGTTTAAGGACTTCAAGTGTCTACACACAAATTAAATACTAGGGTAGCATATACACAGACATATCAAGTGTTGGGATAGCATATACAAATAGCAAAGCATAATAGGGGTTGTCTGCAAAAAATCCAAGAAACTAGCCGTTGGAGTGCCGTTCCGCGCAGCAACAATTCAAAAAAAAGGAACTCAATTCATACGTTTCACATCACCGACACAAACAATTAATACAAAGAGAACAAAACTCATCCTTTTCTCCCAACATCAAAATTTCATGAGAGAGAGAGAGAGCAAAAAAATCAAAAGAATCAAAGAATCAAAGGATATATTGAAAAGGTCCCTTGATTCCTTTCCAAATTCTTATCTTTGCCAACAACAAAGAACCCAATTCCCCCACTTCCATAAAGTTAGCATCCTACTCTCTCTCTCTCTCTCTCCTTCTTATTCTTCTTCACTCAAAACTTTCAAGAAATGGAGAATCAAAACCCAAATTTGCAAAAAATGAAGGTTTCCAAAGAGCCCATTTCACCTTCACCTTCAGCAAAGGTTGAAGAGCCTCATCCTTATGATTTCAATGTCTGCGGCCCTCGCAATCTCTCTTCCCCAAATTGGAGAGACCTCATCAAATCAAGCTGGTAACTTAATTACCCATTTCACATTTCTTTATCTAACCAAGGAGAGCAGAATGGAAAAAACCGATTCATATTTTCATTGAAACCCATTTCACCCCATTTCACATTTCTTTGTCTAATTGGTTAAATTTTTTAAAATTTTTTTACAGGAAAGACCCTAAGTACAAGAGAATGGTGATAGCTTGCTTCATTCAAGCAGTCTACTTGCTCGAACTCGACAGGCAGGACAAGAGAGATGAAAGCAAAGGCCTTGCTCAAAAATGGTACAAGCCCTTCAAGTTCAAGCTCACAAAGGCCTTGATCGACGATCGAGACGGGTCGATCTATGGCGCGATTTTAGAATGGGACCGATCCTCGGCCATGTCCGATTTCATTCTAATGAGACCAAGTGGAGCTCCGAGGGCCGTCCTAGCTTTGAGAGGCACTTTGCTGAAAAGCCCCACAATAAGAAGAGATATAGAGGATGACCTTCGGTTTCTCGCTTGGGAAAGCCTGAAGGGCTCTGTTAGATTCAATGGAGCTTTGCAGGAATTGAAATCGTTGGTTCAGAGTTTCGGAAGCGCGAATGTTTGTATCGGGGGTCATTCGTTAGGCGCGGGTTTCGCTTTGCAAGTGGGCAAAGCATTGGCGAAAGAGGGAGTTTATGTCGAGTGCCATTTGTTTAATCCCCCTTCCCTTTCGATCGCTATGAGTTTGAGAAACATTGGTGAAAAAGCCGGGTACTTGTGGAAGAGAGTGAGGGGGGCGTTGCCTTCGAATTATAGAGAGATTGACGCAGAAGGGGAGAAGATCGCTAACGAGATTAAGAAATGGGTGCCTAATCTGTATGTGAATAATAGTGATTATATATGTTGTTATTACAATGATTTCGGCGAGGCTAAGATTGGTGGAGGGACTAAAGTCGATGATAATTCGGGCAGTAAAGGAAAGGACCAAGTGGCAGCGAGGCTGTTTGTGATGTCGAAGGGGCCGCAGAAGTTTTTAGAAGCTCATGGGTTGGAGCAATGGTGGGCTGATGACATGGAGCTTCAACTTGCCTTGAATCACAGCAAGCTGATCAATAGGCAGTTGAGATCTTTGTATACTCCTGCAGTGCCAACTCCTGCACTGAAGAATTAATAAGAGCTCTTTGTGTTGTTGTTTCACTTGTGTTAATTTGATCAGAAGATCATGTTGCATGAGATTTAAATTTTGTTGGCTATCAAATTTCTTATTACAATTCTTGCCCTTGTAATTTCCTTTGGTTTTGTTTCTTACTAAGTTTACATGCAAGCAATGGGCACTGATTGTCAGGAGTTTTTAAATCTTTGAGCTTTCAGAAGGGAAATTCACTTGTTGATTTATGCAACAGATAGAACTTCCAGAGATCAATTTCTTATAATTATCTTTCAATGGTCGGAGTCAGACGGATTTGAACCATAGACCTTCTCCGTAAAATAGATCAAACTAATTATTATCGAATACTCACATTGTTGTTGGCCTCAAATTTTTCTCAAAATATATGATGGAGCCCACTGAATGCAGGAAACAAAATATTTCAGAGAAACTTGTGGCGCTGATCTTTCTCTTTTTTTATGTGGAGGGAACTAAACTTGACATATATCAGAAAGAAGCTGCCAAAAACTTTAGAGGTGAACTGAGAGATCAATGGCATTAAACTTTGCACCTTCATCCTCTCTCTCAACTGCTTCTCTCAGGTTCCAGGCTGCAACAAAGAACAATTTGAAGAAGCAACCTTGTTACTGTAAAGCAGCACAATCTGAAGAAATTGAAGATGAGGTTACTATTTTAACAGGTAAACAATTTTAGAGTGAACTGATTTTCTCTTCTTTTTTCCCTTCAATACTGAACTCTGATAGAAATGAGCACTTTCTGCAAAGGGTCTTCGACACGATATCTGAGCGAAAAGTTAGGGCAACTCTCCCTGGTTCATTAATCATTCATAATCATACAAATTACATTAAAAAAAAGATACATGATATATAAGACTTATAATTGAAAGTCGAAATTTCCGTCTAATTGATTTGCTCGTACGATTCACATATTAGCATGGCATCAGTAAATTCCTTTACAGTTAATAACAGTCTTTCGGCTTCAATGCTAACTTAAGTTTTTCTTTGAAATTCCCTTTATAGTGAATGGCATCAATCGATTCCTTCATAGTAAATAGCAGGGTTTCGATTATCTTTGTTATATACAGTGATGTAGAGCCACATACTGATACTTCATTTGAAAATTTTCTGAAGGGTCTTCGACACGATCTCAGTTGGATCTCCTTGAACAACTGACGTCTTCCACTTCCTCTAGTGGTGGCGGTAAGCTCATGATTTCCCTGTCTGCAACCTTTATGTTCCATAATTTTCAAAATAAATAAATAAACAATTCAAGTACACTCCTTTGCAGAAAGTGATAGCAACACTTCAAGGCTTACAATCCGCGAACAGCTTTCCGAACTAGTCAGGGACAGACGTGGTGAATTCAGCCTTCCATTAGGTAAAAAGCCTACTTCAGGCTTGAAATCATTAACCATCTCACAGAAGAGGAACATCAAGCGCCAAGCTTACCTAAACGAAGTTTCTAGAAGAAACGATTCCATCTTTTTCGCAACAATAGGAGCTTTTGTGATTCTGCCGCCTATACTCATTTTGGTTGTAGCTGTAATAACTGGTTATGTCCAGCTTTTTCCATAAGGTTACTGTACAACATAGAGAGTACTTCATAAATATGATCATTTTCGAGGTAGCAATGGTCGCCTGATAAAAACACATGCTTTTTGTTTCTAACTTGGATCCAACTGCATCCGGGCTCCTTTAAAAGCCTCTTTTCTTTTATTAGAGCTCGTGTTCTCGCCACATTGTCCCACATTTCTGCGGATGCAAAAGTTTCGGCTAGAGCGATATGAGCAGCTGAATTATTTGGTTCTAACCAAAATATTTGGTCCGCTGCTCTTCTACCAAGAACCGGGTCTTTGTGAATTTTGCAAGCTCCTAAGAGCGCTCCCCATAGTGTCGCATCGGGTTCAACTGGCATTTTCTTGATTAATGCCTCGGCTTCATACAAAAGACCTGCTCGTCCCAAAAGATCGACCATGCAAGTATAATGTTCCTTGCTCGGCCTAATATTGTGTTCTTTTTCCATTTCATCAAAGATTTCTTCACCTTTCTTCACTTCACCCAAGTAGCTGCAAGCCGAGAGCAAACTTATAAAAGTGACACGATTCGGCTTAACTCCTGAATTTTTCATATCTTCGTAAAATTTTAAGACTTCGTTTCCTTGTCCGTTTTGTGAATAACAAGTCAATAAAGAATTCCAAGATATCATGTCGTGATAATCCATTTCTTTAAAACATTTCTCTGCTTCGCCAAGGCTTCCACATTTTCCATAGACTGTTATCAAAGAGTTGCCTACCCCAATCTCGGATTCAAACCCACGTTTTATGACCCTGCAGTGAATCGATCTTGCTTGCTCTAATGCTTCGTTGTTAGCACATGCGGTGAGTGCACAATTATAGGAGAAGTGGTCCGGCTTAATCTTTGATCTTTCCATTTCATAGAAGAACATTAGTGCTGTGTCTTTTTCGTATTGTAGGTAGCCAAACATCATTGTGTTCCAAGATATCAAGTTTTTCTCTGGCATCATATCAAAGATATATCGTGCTTCGTTTATGTCCGGACTATTAATGTAGGCAGACACCATTGCTGTCCATGAGATGAGATCATGAAAATGTACCGAGTCAAAGACGAGCCGAGCATCTTTAGTAATTTTATGCTCGCCATACATTGTGATCAGTGAGTTACTTATTGTGGTATCTGAATCTAAGCCTATTTTGATCACATATCCATGAAAAAGCTTCCCTTTTTCAGTTAACTTGGAATTTGAACATCCACTTAAGAGGCTTGTCATGGTGAAGCAATTTGGTTTCATGCCTTCCCTCATCATATCAACAAAAAGACCAAATGCCTTCTCTTGCATTCCATTTTGCACATAGCTAGTGATCATAGTATTCCAAGAAACCACATTTTTCTCCGGCATTTCTCCAAAAATACCCTCGACGTCTTTAACATTCCCATTCATAGCGAAGCCCGATAACAATATGGACCATGAGACTACACTGTGCACCTTAATCTCTTCGAAAGATTTACAAGAAGCTAACATATTACCATTTCTAGCATACATATCGACCAATGTACATTCAACCATGACATCATCTATCCACGACGATTTGACCAAGAGACAATGTACTCCATACAAATTATGCAAACCAACGCATGCTTTGAGAGCCGAAACATAAGTAATCTTATTAGGATGCTCACCTTCTCTCCTCATCCTATTGAACAACTCAAGAGCTGATTCATTATGACCCTTTATCTGATATCCATTGATCACTGAATTCCACGATACCGTGTTCCTCCTTGGCATCTCCTCAAACAAAACCATGGCCTGCTTCATTCTCCCATTTAGCGCGTACCCGGAAACCATAACGGTCCATGTGTACACATCCCTATCACGCACTCCGCAAAATATCCTCTCCGCATCCTCAACACATCCACACTTGAGATACAGATTGATAAGAGAGTTGGTAGCCACGACATCGAAAGGCGTGTTCTTTTTAAGTAAGAAAGCATGGATTTGGGTTCCTTGATGAAGTGAATTGAGATGGGCCGTGATGGACAGTGATTTCGAGATGGCGAACTCATCTGGGTCTGACTCAGATGACTGGAATTGTTGGATAAGCTGTAAAGGATGGGGTTGGGCAGGGTGATATGCTCTAGAGAGTGAGGTGATGAGAGACCTTGTGGAGTTTAGTTTAGGGTGGAGCATTAGGTTAGGAATATAGGCCTTCTGGTGTTTGTTAATGGGGCTAAGTTTGGGTGGGGCATTTCATCGAGCAGTTCTCAGGCAGAGCAAAGACCTAAGAACCAAAACCTTACTCGAAAGCAGATGCAAGTTGCTCAAATGGATCATCTCTATGTTAGCAGTGAGAGGTTCCTAATGCTATTGACAGTTTTCATGAATCTCAATGCTATTTCACCACCTAAGAATAGGTAGGACCCCGGATAAAAAATTATTTGGTATACCAGAAACAATAAGAGAGAGAGAGAGATTATGAGAGAGAGAGAGAGAGAGAGATTCATAATTAAAACTTCTAGGTATAATGCTATATATAGTTTTCTCAAGTACATGAAACACTCCAATGCCAAAAACTCCCATGCATCAAATAGCCAAAATGTGGTCTCAAGTAATTAAAATTACAACTCAACCATCTGAAACATCACACCCAGTTCTTTCCTGCTGCTTGTTTTTGGAGGTGTTGCATTAATATCTGTAGGTGTGATCTGCTCCTCGCTCAGGATCACTCCTTGCTTCTTCATGTAATCACATCTGTCTTGAAATAGATAGATGAAAGCGATTGCCGCAACCTCAATGGTGAAGAGACCGGTCCAAAGCTTCACACTTGTTGATGTCTTTGCATGATATGCATGCAAGCCAATGTACACGTTTATGATACCAGCTACACATATTCCAGTTCCAAGCAGCCAATGTAGAAAATACCATAAGCTTCTTACTCTCACACCTCTGAGGAGAAAAAAAACAAGAAGAAGAGAATTTTAGAACCCCCGAAAAAACAGAATTTTCGTCGGTGACGCTCTTCTTGTAAAATTACCCCTCATTTCCATGTATAGCTACATCATTATCACTCATAAATTGGGTTGAAATTCACGAGAGCGTCTTTAAAAGTTGAGGTCATAACGCGGTTCGAATATAGTTAGTTACCTGTGAGGTCTACAGAAGCCAAGCAAGGGTTGAACCAAGAGCAATGCATAGAGTGCCAACCCCATCTTTTGATGAGTGTTGCTGAAGGAGTTCTCAAAGTTCTTTATGGACAGAACTGCCCCTGTAGCTGCAAGCAGCACTGCAACCATCTGCCAATTAAAAAAGTTAATTAACTCACTTAAGATTAATTTAATATATTTCAGGAAAAGAATTTTACGGGGTCAAGATTATTTTTTCAGGAATGCATATTAAGATAATACCTGCCAATGACTCAACAGTGTAAAGCAATATTGCTTGCTTATTAATAATCCTTAGAGGGCCATTTAATTTTTTTTTATAGAGAACAGTAGATGACTAGTTGTAAAGGCTAAAGTAGTGTTAATGATTTGTTAGTTGAGAAACTATGATAAGGTTAGAAAAGAAAATTAAATAGAGAAGTAATTAACCTGTAAAATAACATGAGAGTAGTAAAGAATCTTGATCTTTTTCACACATTCAACTCTCTGAGACATTCTGGTAATGAGAACCCCAACAGGCATCAAGAAGCCAAGAGAAGCCCAGAGGAGGAAGCCATGGAGTTTTATTTGGAAGTTCAGTTCATGAGGGGTCAACTGTAAATATCCGAAAACATTACTACTGTTAGTACTGTTAGGCAGAGGAAGTGCCAAGGAGGAAAAGGAAAAAATTCTTCCATGCATCAGATGCATCGGTCATAAGAGAGAAAGAAATAAAGATATGGGTGCTACAAAGCTACCCAACGTTGTCTGAAAATCTCAACCCAGTATCTCTTCTACCTATACCGAATTATTTCTGGGGGGAAATCTTTAATTATCTTCGGATTAATTGCATATCTAGCGAACACTTATAACCGGTCAACGGGTTTTTTAGATCACGGTTCATCTGAAATCGGTTGATCCAACTTGTGTTAAATCACAGCTGTACCGAATTGCCAATAATCCAGTAGAGAGGATATAATTATCCGATGAGATACTTATGAAGGGTGTTATATGCAAAAACTAACAAAAGAATTAAGATTTACCCAATTGGAATACATGCTTCAAAATAAAGGAATGCAACCAAAAGAAAGAAAGAAAACTCAAAACATGAAGAAAATAATACCTTGAAAGCAGTTGGTTGGCTGACCTTGTGGGTGAGAAGTGATGTAGATGCTTCTGCCGATGAATCATCAACTGATTCTGAAAGAAGAATATAATTTGCAAAACTACCAACCAACAAAATCAAGATTTCCTTTCTTCTAAAACCTAGCATTCTCTAAAGCTACAGATTTGTAATCCAATGCAAATGACAACAATCCACAACCACCTTGTACAATAACTATCAACAGTTATCATCAAACACCCAATACACTTGCAATGTTTAATTTTTATATAAGATTATAAAATATTTATAAAAGAAATGGAAGAAATCAAAGATGAAACCACTCTAGCAAGAAATCTCTTGCAAGAATCGTAATATGGCCTGTTAGCAAATAAAAGAATCTCTGAAGAAGAGTTGGCATGCATTTGGGGAGGGGGCAATGGAAATAATAGCAATGTGGGTATGTGGGGTATGGAGAGCAGAGGTCCTTTTTTGTTGAGAGCTTGTGGAGGGAGATGCAGAGAGCAACAAAAGAGAGAAGGTGGCCATTGTCTCTCACACTAGTGTGTTCAAGTAGTAGAGTCAGAGGTGTGGGTGGAAAGTGAGGGAAAAGTGGCTGGTGGGGATTGAAGAAATTTTGAAATTTTTATTCTGTATTTTGCTGTCCCTGGCCCTTCAATGAATCTAGGCCTTTTTCTCTCTCTATATATATATATATATATATATATATATATATATATATATATATATATGCTTTTGGTTATTGTATAATGAATTTTATGTAGGGTATATTGTTCCGTTTTAGCCTGTATAACGGAATATCAGGCTCTTATATATATATTTATCTCTTTGACGGACATTAACCTCATTTCTTATGTACGACTTCTTTCCATAAAAATGCCTTTTGTAGTATGTGAAATATGTAAAATCTGTAAAGTAATGAATGGAAAAATAACACAAAATTAAGGATGTTTTGGGATTAACAAAGGAATGAAAACGTCTTAAGAATAGTCTGGACTCCACCAAGCTTCATTAGCGAAAGAACATTTCCCAAATCATTACAAATCATCCGAAATAAATCCAAATCTACGATTACTATTGATTTCCCTTTATAGTAACTTACTTGTAAGCCATTATATTAATGGCTTTCTTCTCTACAATTACAAATCATCCGAAATAAATCCAAATCACACTTGTTCAAAAAGGCTAACAAAATTAAAGGAACAGAATATATTCTAATTATATACAAGATCAGGATATAAATAAGGGAGGCAACAAAGGTTATTCCATGCAATATTTTCCAATAAACAATACAACTTTTACCATTACTCAAATATTCTCCATAGATTTGGATTTTGGTGGACCACCAACTTGATGTTTTATCTAGAAACCCAAAATTATGAGATAGTGGAATTGAACAGCTAAAAAATCCACTACTTCATTTTCCTCCTTTTCCATTTGCTCCCTTATTGGTTTGATGAACAGTAGCATCAATCAGTTCGGTCCAAAGAAATAATAAACAAACTTAACTAGAGGAATACATATAGAAAAGATACAAAAGGTCTTCTATTGATATGTCACAACCTTTTCCAAACCCTAAATAATTATTTCAACTTTGATAGTAAAATTTTCTAAGTGGTGAATTGGACAAGTAAGATGCCTTCATCATGATTTTGGAGTTTCATCAAGAGTAATCCATAGTCATGCTGGACAGAGTATTGAAGCGAAATTCTGAAGAAGAAATATGTATTTTATCTCATCATAGTTTTTGAGTTTTGAAGAGTAATCATGAGTGATTAGGTTCCTATCTTAACCACCAAAAAATGAGTAAAAAGGTTTTGTGCTTATTGCTAGTGTCAAGAGACTCAACAAACACATGTGGGGATCCCTGAAGCAGAATTATTTGACATCAAAATTAATAAGCAGATGAATGAATGGAGACAGTGGAAGCAAATCATGTTACAGATGTCACCACCTTTGGTTCTCTCTTTGGAAAAACCATTGGAGCTGAAGCAGCTTGTTTTATGTCAATGGAAAAGTAAATGATACATTGAGAGAGAAATTTCTCTTAATCTTTTCAATTAGGGTTAAAGAGAGGAATTATTGGCTAACCGTCAAACTAAACGCAGTGTATTATCAGTCTAATGGTGTAACCTTAGACATTCCTTGATGGATGATGCCTGCAGATTCAAACACCACTGTATTGTTGCCTCACAACTTTACTCCCTTTTTTTTAATAAAGACCGACTCATAATTCTTCTCCACATTATTCTTTTGTAAGCAATACTCCTTGTTCATCTCTCCGTCCGAAAAACAAGCAGATGTATTTCATACAATCACGGAATTTGTGCCATGCAAAAAATTTTAGGCTATATTTTTGAGAGGCAAAAATCATTCAATCATTATCGATCACATTTCCCTATCAATAATGTTCTTGATCATCTCTGATGGAATAAGCCCTTCGGTTCGGATTGCATCTTTAGTTGGGTCAGGGCTGATGAAATATAGTGTTGGAAGCCCCCTTACCTGTTGACAGACGCCGTGATGATATATAAGATTGATCAGTCTCATGAAATGGGAAGAACATTAAGATTTCACTCGCAGATAGCTAAAATATTTGACATACCTGCATATCTCGTGCAAATTCATATTCATCGTCTGTGTCTACCTTGACAAATAGGGCGTTGTTCTCATACTCGACAGCTAGCTGCAAGAAAATTGGCATCAGATTCCAATTGGAAGGATCTAAGTTGTATTATTTTTACAATCTACGGCTAGTTTGAAAGCCGAGGATC
Organism: Agapanthus africanus; assembly: GCA_030015575.1. NCBI lineage: Eukaryota > Viridiplantae > Streptophyta > Magnoliopsida > Asparagales > Amaryllidaceae > Agapanthus > Agapanthus africanus. The sequence goes on along the minus strand of JASDDO010000026.1, from coordinate 82,203,608 downwards.
GGGTGGCTCAGCAAACCATTAGAATATATCGATACAAAATAAATACATTATGCCTACAAATCCGTTGTGCTTCCAATGGTCATCACTTGGTAAATGACCACGGTAATCAACCTTCAAAGGTGTACCTTAATTTTGTTTTTATGAAAGAAAAAGAAGTGTTCATGTCATTATTTTTAAGCATTTGTCTAAAAATAAGTTTTTATGGAACAAAATAGTTGACATGACGATTGCACTTATACTATAAAATGATGTGCATTCTGAACGATTTAAATTACATAATTATTGGATGTCTCATGGAACCGATACCAGATTCCAACGCACATATGATTACTATGTTGATTGAGGATTTAATAGCTGTTAATTTCTAGATGGAGTCAGAAACATAAAACAGATGTTAAAATATGAAGCTGAATTTAGGACTGGTCACTGTTTCATCATTGTTTAAATGCTGAAACAATGGGTACAAAGAAGGCGATTAACAGAGAAATAATTGCCGTAAACATTGGACTTGAGAGCGCTTAAATGTTACAATAGGGATATAAGATAAACCCCTGCTTAGTGCAATCCAAACAATAAAGAAGACAGTGCAAAAAGCCAACATAAAATAGCCGCAAAAAGGAAACATGCTGCAAATAATGACCGGCCTTCTCTTCAAATGGCAATGAGAATAGTAAACTAGTAATGACCGGCCTTCTCTTCAAATAGCAATGAGAATAGTAAACAAAGATGAAAGCGCCTAAAATATTAAATATAAATAAATACGAGGAAAATGCAGTGAACAGATACTAATTCATAATTGCGCAACATTTTTACTCAAAAAATCTCTCCTGTTGTGTATAGATGCCTAGAACAATTTTCTCGCCTAGTAAACGGGCATTCAGCAGTCATGTTAGTACTACATTAGAGTCACTACTCGGTTCAACTATCCTGCTTTGACTCTATGAAACACATCGCCGTCAACTCACAATCTCCTGCAATTGGTTCTTCCTGAGGACCGTTGATCAAGCAAAAGACATTAATGCATATGATTGATGATGGATAACACACTTTGCAAGATATAAGAAATGTAGCACTACAAACATGTATTTATACGTACAGAACATCGATGATGATATATGACTGACAATGTGCACATTAGATATACTCTGTTACAAAAAAAAATCAATATAGAGTATAGCTATGACACTCTAGACTTACTCAAGGTCAACAAGTCTTTATTGTTTGGCATTAATCATAAATGAACTTACTCTATTTATTCAGGGTTCAGTTGTGCATGTTGTTTGCTAATAATATTATTTTATTAACGAATCTAGAGAAGATATACTTTTAAAATTAGATTAGATAAAGAAAACTATGAAAAATTTAAGGATTTTATTAACGGAACGAAAATGAAACACTTATGTAACTTGCAAAACCATGAGAAGTAACAACCGTATTTATGCATATAAAAGGCCAACAAATACTTAGAAGAGACCATTATTGTTTCTTAGAGTCAGTTATTTGTCATGACAATGAGATCAAGGAATATAAAGTGGAGTGGGTAGAGTAGAGAATGCTTTTGGTGTATGATGTAATAGAAGACATGATATCAGAAAGAACTTTCAATAACACCAACATTACTTTATAGACCAAAGTGGAGTGGAGTTGAAATGAGAATGTTAACATAGATGACTATCAATATGCAGAGAGAGACAGAGAGAGAGTTAAAAAACCAGTACTTTCCTAAGAACTTAGAGATGGCTCCCAATACTGATAGCGAATAAAATGCAAAAAATTGAACGATAAACATGTACAACCGAGGTCGATAAATGCAACTTTTGGTGTATGATGTTAACAGAACTAAATGGATGAAAAATATTCATGTAGATGCCTTCAAAAGCTTCAAATAAAGGCTTGATTTTGTTGTTACGAGGCCAATTTCCTTTAATCTTATTATGGACACTAAAATCATATACCAAAATCTTTTTTTCATTGAGATTGGCCTGTAAACTTAGAATAACCTGGAGAGACTACATCGAAGGAGCAAAGAACGGCTACACAACAAGGGAACGAGCTTCTTCTCCAAAGAGAAGCGCTACGGATCTTCTCTTGCACATGCGTATCACAACTAGGCTTGGTGAACCGCCGTCGACTTTCATGTGTCATCAACACCAATTGTTGTATACAAGAGGATCAAATAGCATGCCTCTACATTTTCTTGAAAAGCCCCTTTACTACCGCACAAGATTGACTTTTGTGTTCAACCAACAAGTTTTTCTTTTGGAACGGGCCCGTAAGCCTCACCCTAGTACACACCACATCCACGCACACAGCACACCAAGCACACAACACACACATACACAGAAGACCTACGAATTTGCCCTAAAAGTGTTAATTTGTGACCACTTCCCCACCTGAGGTTCGAACCCTGAACTCTCCCTTGGAGGAAAAGTGTCGTACCAACTGATATATTGCTCATTAGTATGTTCAATCTGTTAGTTATATGTATGCCCTAGAGACCATTATTATACATGTGATGTATATTATAGTGGATGCTTGGACATATATAGAGAGGATTTTCTTGCTCGACATAATAGTATGTTATATGGTTGCTCTTTATCTTAACATGTACACTTATTGTCTCTCTATTACATGTTGATAAAACCCTTAGGATGAGTACTTGACTATCAGGATTATGATGCAAATCATACTAGTAGGGCAGAGGTAGTCGGTAAGTACATCCTTCAAATGTTCCTAGTCGTGAGAGTATCGAGATGGGGCATCAATATTCCAGAGTAGACTAGCGTATACGCTTCTCGACCCATGTGATGGGCGATGGATGATCCCATATCCATTGGTGTTTGACATCAGAGATGGTATACGGGTGCTCAGTGGAGACTGGGTACACTGAACGGACTCGTCGAGAACTCCTAGATGGTCTTATACCTATCGTCAGATAGCAGTTCTCTGGTGACACTGGTACAGATTAGTCCGTCGACCCGAGATCGTCATAGAGTCTTGTGTGATTCCCACTGTGCTTTGATTTCCATCTTACCATGTTCAAGAGATCGTGCAAAACGGTGGTTTTTTGGTACAGTCCCGAGTCACATGGAGGCAATGAGCGATAGGAGGGGATTTCGTCTCTCCCGGTATTAGGGGTTGATGTTGCGCTATACTCGATTGGCCATAACAGGAAATCCCTGATCAGGGCTGTTGAGATTTACTGGTAAATGTTATCAGTAGTTTCTCGAATTGTTATGGGCCTCATATCGGCATGACTTATCAGGGCTATTGGGGTCTGACGTTTACCACCTCCAGGCTGTGATATGCGACATATCCGACAAAGAGACCAGACTATACGATAGTGTTACTGATTGGATTCGCAAGAGTATGAGCAGGCTTGCTTGTTGATTTTCTAATCACTCAATACTCAGATGGCCGTTACGTTTAGAAGACCGCTTGCGGCTTGTGGGTGACTGAAATGATCACCACATACTGCCGGCGTATTGACGATTCTTTAGAGTCCTACACAGAGCTTTCCTGGCTCAGACGAAACGAAATAGGAGCACATATGTGATATGTGCAAAACCGAGATTAATACGTGTATGAGATACCGTATTCTATTATCTCGATATGTGATATCGGTCGGTTATATGTGATATAGCCGGGTTATCGAATCAAATGTTGATTCGATAAGTTGATACATTAGATATTAGTCAGTTGTATATGATATAGCCGGATTATTAAATCAAGTGTTAATTTAATAATTTAATGTATAATTATATATTTGATATATTAACCTACATTAACTAATATTAGCTCACTTAAGCATTTCTTTTTCTCACTTATGTGTGCACTTAATATATATGTGATATATATTATTGTGTCATGCATGTTGCAACATGCTATATAAGTGTATGAGACTCACACCATACTAATAATAATGTAAGGTTTTCTTTATTTAAAATAAATCAAATTAATTGGAAATTAGTCACATGGTTAAGCTTAGTGGAAGCTTGTAGAACCATTGATTTAGTCCACTAGTTTTGTTTTACATTAGATATTTATTAACCCAACCATTACCTTAAGCCATGGTGAAGTCTCTACAAGAGTTAGTATGAGATATTATCTCACCCATGGTTGCTATTCTCACCACTTGATTCATTCTTCACTTGTTTCTCTCCATAACTGCTTTTCTTCATCTCCTTCCTCAAGCTCTCTAGATTTTTGGAAGGTGGAGAAAATGAGTGAAGAAATAATTTCTAAAGTGAGTAAAATTCCTACTTCATCAACCTCTTCTAGACTAGCCATTTAGATTGGGTTGTTTCTTCACTAGTTCATCACTTAGTGAAGAGATAACTTAGGTTAGTATCACCTCGACGTAGATCATTTTCGGCCTCGAAGACTTCAAGCAAGCTTGTTCATTTTACCTTGTGGAGCCTTACTAGAGTCTGGGAGATCACTACTTGGAGCGAAGGGGCTACTACACGGAGCTTATGAAGTGAAGGACCGGTCTACAAAGGTTGTATTCCTTGTTCACTTAGATGTAAAGATATTTACATTCTAGTTTCGTCTAATTCTCTAGTTAAGATTCTAGGTTAGGTTCTTTAGCGCGTCATTTTTTTTAAACGGCATGGACGATACCTCCTGAAACTCAGCGGGGACCCTAGGGAACCCTGCAGTGGTATCAGAGCATTGCTAGAGAATTAGACGATATTTGTAGAATTACGAAATCGAAACAACTCCGAAACACTCGAAATAAAAACCAAGTTTCTGTCGAAATTTTTAAGGTGTCTAAATTTTTTTTAAGCGGTTGCAGAATGTTATATGAGATGTAACATGAACACCACATAAATTTGAGCCCCCCCACTGGATTTTGGCCTGCGACATGTCTGTAAAATCCGAGCTGGCCGGTTTTTTAGTGGGCTTCTGGCTTCAATTTTTGGTGGTGTTCCAGTCTCTGGGTTTTGGTGTTTCAGGTGTTCCTTGTTTTTACTGATATTGCATGTGATGTTACATTTCTGTAAAGGCAATTCGGAGTGTTTCGTAATCGTAATTCTAACATCGTTTCTGGTAATTTAGACGACGTTAAAAAGTTCGAACGGATATCAATAACCCATTTTTTCCCTCGCTGGAAATTTTCCAAGAGTGGATTTTTCCAAGTTTAAAATTTTCAGAAAATCATGCAGGTGTTTTCTATGGATCCACCAGAAGAACGAAACCCTAACTCGATTCAGTGACCATCGGAACCGCCACCAAACCCTAAGGTTTGTGGTAGTTCCGCGGCGCCATAGGTGAGACAAGGGTTGACCCTTCTACGGTTGGTCCATAGGCGCTGTGGCATATTCTGGGTATTTTTAAACTGTGCTCAAGTGTTGAGCTCTTTCGGAAATTTTGGGTGTTTGTTGATTCGATCAAAAAGTTTAATATCGTCTAGCTATCTGTGATTGTGATACAATACTTGGAATCCACAATATTTAGTTTTGTGAAAACTAATTTGAATTTTATAAATCTAGCAATTCAGTCTCATTTGATCGGTTGCCACGGAATTTTGATATTGATCAAGAGTCCGCCGTAATCACGCAGCGTACGCGGATACTCGCCGGGTAATCTTACTAGATAGCCACGTCCCATAGCCCCGACCAAGTGACTGTAGGAGAACCCCTTTGCCAAAAGTATCCGTTCGGGTGCTCACGGCCGCGGTGTTCTTCCTAAGTGTACTTCGTCGATGGTATCGGGGGTGCGGCCATCTACTAAAATTTCTGACGAGCATTCGATCAGCTTGTCGGGAATCTTGTTGAATTACCCGACTGATTATTGAAAAGTGTTTTCAATATCGAGACTAAAATGCGGGGTTTATAATTGTTAGGCATGCGATGTCTAAGGAATTCATTTGGTCAGGCATGAAATCCAAAGTATTTGATACATTGGGTTTATGATGTCTAAGATGGTTGCGGATTCCAATTGTTGTAGTTTTTCACTTTCTTTTCTGCGGCCGTAAGTGTAATATGTGGTGTATGGCCGGTTTCGTTGCTATATGTCAACGGCAATTGGGATACGCATATTTACTTACGTTGATGACATGTGATGTTATGTGTTGCTATGATATGTTATATTGGATCGTCGTGTTTTGAATAGCCGGAGGTTTTTGCGTGAGATGAGAGTTTTTCTTTTTCATTCATGTAAAAACTTATATGTAATATTCTTTTATTGGGGCACTTCCGGATTGAGGATGATGTCACCATTGATGTATATTATTTACTTTTCCGCATTAGCATAGACCCAAGAAGGAGAGCACAAGTAACCGGGTTCTAGAGTCCAGTGGGAGACCATCTCGAGGAGTCGAGACCGGGTCCCTAACTCTAGAATTGGTAGGGTTGCTCGCCGCTCTCGTAGGGGTATAGCGATGTGGGTTTGGCTATTCACAACCATTGAATCCGTGTTTTTTACTGGCTTAAATAAAACAAGGAATTCCTAGTATATCCAATATTTCATATGTGTTCTTCTGCGCTCGATATTCTGTGATATGATCACTTTATGTGATGAGACGAATTCTTATATTATATATATGATATATAATAAATATTGCTGCTTTCGTTTCATCTGTGATGCTTAGGAAGCATAATTGTAATACCCAGTCTCTATAAATAATTAGCGTATTTTAATAAATAACGTCTTCAGATACTTTCCCAAATTTCCTACAAATATCCCGTATATTTTTCCAAAATTTAATCCAGATTTATTCCGATCTAAATATATATATGTGTATAATTTTTAGTTAAACTAATTTATTATACTCCTAACCTAAAACTAATCCTATTACTTAAATCCCTTTTATTTTTCCTTTTTATTTTCCTTTCCAGCCCAAGCCCAAACCCTCACTCCCCTTCTCTTTTATTATTTCCCTTTTCCTTTTCTCATTTTCCCGAGCCCAACCACTCTCCCCCTCTCTTCGCAAGCCCGGCCCATCTCCCCCTCTTTTCCCTACCTCTGTTTCTATTTTATTTCCATTGCCGGCCCAAGCCCGTGCCCAAACCCAATACCCACGCCAACCCGACCCCACCCGACTCCATCTTCTTCCCCACTAAATTCTTTTTCCCGCTCACCTCCTTCCCCCGTTCTCACGCTCGTCCCCCCCGCGTCCCCACGTCATTGCAACCGCCACGACCCATTCAACCGCGCCTCCATCTCTCTCGCGCCCACGACGCGCGTGTGTTCCCTCCCACGACCCGCTCCCCTTAACGGCTCCCTCCTCCTTCTCACGCCTTTCCCTCTTCTATCTCCCTCTGCAACATCTCTTTCTCTCTCCCTCCTTCTCCCACCGCCGTCTCCCCCTCCTTCCCTACGCAAGAACCCCCAGCGCCGACGCCCACTCCACCTCGCCACCTTCATCTCCTCCCCCGCACCCCCACAAAGCACCGTCGTCGCCGTCACCCCCACGAGATCACCGCCACTGCCAGCTTCCCCTGCGACAGCAACCTCCTCCTTCGTCCCAGCACCACCACTGCAGCTCCAACCCACAACGGCCGCAGCACCCGTCGCTCACCCTGAGCACCGCACCGAGCGCACCCTCTGCAAGCCACCTCGCCGGCGCCTCCGTCGACCTCACGTCGTCACCACCAAGCTCCCTCTCTCCCCCTCAGCAACCTCACAACATATCTCTCTCTCACAGCACCTCTCTCTCACACAGCACCTCTCTCTCTCACACATCCCTCTCTCGTCTCTACTCCAAAAAACCCCAAGACCGAACCTAACCCAACCCCTACGCCACGGTCGAGCCCCTGTGCGACACCCCCTCACTGCACCCCTAGCCGCAGTCGAGCCCCCGGCATTTCGTCAAACACTTACATTGATTGCCATTGCTGCTATTCTGGTCGCCGTCGTCGCCATCAAATCTGTGGCCTCGATCCCTTTAAGCCGTCATCGTTATCAACACGCCACTCATCGCAACGCCAGCGCACGCTCGTCGCACCCACCGAGCCATCGAGTCCAAGAAGCAAGATCCGACAAGGCTGAACCTGTGCTGCGTTCGTGACGCGATCGTGCTGTTGCCGCTGCCGTACCGTCGTCGACACGTCTTCAGGCAAGTTTAATGCTTGCTTCATGCTAATTTTATATATTACAATTCTAGTTACCAATAATTTCCGCATATACTTTTCATGTGATTCGTTACAATTCAAGTGTTCGATGTAAAACCCGAGTGGAAGACCCCGTTAAATTGACAACGACAAATAACATGTGATGGCCCGAGTTATAATGAATGTCTCTTAAGACTTTGGTTACAATACGATGTCATTTGCTCACGTAAAATGATGACCCGATTTCCGTCGTAAAACCTGAAAACTTTCGTACATGCTAAACCGTAAAATCTACAATAAATTGTGTACAAACCGGATTTTAGCGTTCGATGGCTCGTATCGAAGCTAACTGTTTAACCTACAGTATCCTATAGTTGGTCACTGAATTCTAACTAATTATGATAGAGATAATTGCGGAGAATTACGATTCTGGACTGGAGTCCAGAATCGAAATCCCGGTTAACCCCTGTTTCTAAACCCCTGTATATTACTGTTCAAATATGAGTGCGTGGAACCCTATATCGTTACGTAGAAAATTGAGTTAGCTTTCTTAATCTACTGGTCTCACTGGATTCCTCAACTGTTTGATATTTTTAACTCATTTTATAATGCCGATACGTTTTGCTGAATTCTGCAGAGGCAGCTTTTACACATCGAACATAACCTGTCCATAACTCCCTGTCGATATAGTATATTGCTGATTCGCCAATTGCGGTGGAAACCTAACTGATAACCCTAAATATTGTTCAACTATAGCGTCGCCTAATTATGATTCCAACTGGGATAAAAATGTGTTACGAAATGGACTTCCGATTCTGAAACCGAATTTCCAGCCGTGAACACTTAAATTGAAATGGTCATAACTAGCAAACCTGAAACCCGATTAGCGCGAAACCAATTTTGATGGATAGATAATTCAATACACTGCTTACCCCTTTTACATTGTTTCGCTTAATTTTGCACGCATAACTTATAGTGAATTATGCAAGTGGTAGGACGCTGACTGATGGTATTCCATACATATGGTAGCTATTGTATTCTCATCTTATCGTGTAGAAGTCATTGTATTGGTAACCTAGTGATCATGTGCATTACCCAGTGTTAGGTATTAGTGTTTGATTGTGGCAAGTACGTTAGTGTTTAAGCTTGAATGGATAAGTGATAGTGACACGTACTTGTGCACAATCAGTGGACCCTATTGATTTATTGCATTGTCGACGTCTATGGGACGTGTATAAGTGTGACTATAATTGGTATGGGACGATTATGGAAGCGCTTATATGGGTGTCATAGGTAAGGCACCAAACACTGTCCATTTGTATTAGGTATCAGTCGAGACATGCTTGATGGAGATCCTGTCTCCAGTTCTCGAGTAGACTCGTCATGGATCGACTGGTATTTGAGTTTATGGTTGGCGTTTGATATAGACCACGGGGTGTGGGGTAGTTTGAGTGTGAGTTCAACAGAATCTCGGAAGTCCCATTGCCGGCACATACAGCGACACTGGAGATATATGGGGATATTACTGATTATTAGCGAGCGACTCGGGCCCGTGTTCCCTTGTCCTTGGGTTCTATCCTTGGGTGGAGGATACTCACAAGTGGTTGACTCTCACACTTGGACTGACGATAGGCTTAGTGACCTGTACAATGAGACTTAGAGACTGATAGGGTTAGTGATATTGACATGCATTGCTTACTGATTCAACATACCTGACATACTATTTACTGCTTTACTGTTTACCTGCTCTATTAGATACCTGCATTGGCTACTTCATGCTCACGTCTTTATTCGTTTGGTTACTATTATATATTCGTTATTATTGCATGAGTTCACATTTGTGTGTGTGTGTATATTGCTATCGTGTCGCTCTGACGACCTGAGTATGCATGCTCAGAGTGAGAATGGATCTAGCTTGGACCAGGACCTGACGTGCCTCACGGACATCTTGATCAGCGACCCAGGACTATACTTCCTTGATCTCCACCTGGTTAGTTATTGCATTTCTCATTACCTGTGCATTGATTACTGATTACCACGTAAAGCTAGGAGCCGAAGTATGACTACGGAGAGAGATATTTCCTCAACCGTAGGAGCACGGCTGGCCTTGTCAACCCCCGTATTCCGTATTTTAGGAAGCGGGGCGTGACAATAATTGATGGGACTTTATTAATGAGATTAATGAAATAAAAGAAACTTAAAGATGTTGCAGAATCTTGTTTTAAAAACTGGTAGCTCTAGTTCTTGCTTTGCATAGCGGTATTCCCTGCAGAATATCCAGCACCTTATTCGATAAGGAAAGAGCCGAGATCTCTTCACCGGGAGTGACCTCTTTAACGAAACTGGCAGATGCTACAACCCACTCGGTTTTGTTTTTTATTGTTTTTTTAGTTCATGCTTTGCATAGTGGTATTTGCAAAATATCCAGCACCTCATTTGATGAAGAAAGAGCCGAGATCCCTTCACCGGGAGTGACCTCTTTAGCAAAACTGGTAAAAGCCTCAAAAACACTCATTTTCAAAATCACTCGATTCTACAACGATATCAAGTTCATTACGCAAAAGGTTTTCTTAAAAACCTGTCGTAGCCCTCCGTCATTTCAGATAAATACTTTTTAGTATTCGTGCTGCGTTTGTTGACCTTAGCCAAGACGTAGTGTGCGGTAGCTAATTAGTGCTTATCTACAGCATATGATGTGATTGAGTTAGGGTAGTCGTACGGCTTTATTGACCTTAGCCAAGGGTCGTACGGGTGGGTTTAATTCAATCATAAAATGACGGGTTGAACTTGACTAGCGCTTATGATTTATTGATCATAGTCAAGATCATAAGTTGCTAGGGACAAAATATTATTGGGAATTTCAAGTGTTGAAATTTGCAATGAGATTGCATACCTTCTATGAGATAGTTAGATCCCGATACCCGCTGCGAGTAAGAGTTACTCCTGGGAGGGTTTTACATATTACAATTAGCCGATCAAATAGGTGTCTAGAAAGATATTAACGGGGTTACGCCCTTGGGAAAACGAGGTTTATTTTAATTAGGTCCGTGCGAAAGCATGGGGAACCTCCCTCAAAATACCGACACTGGCCTGGCCGAAAGATTGGCGAACTTGTAGAGTGTAATTAATCCCGACTAGTCTTACCTTTTAGGATTTGAAGGAAGATTTGATAAAAACAGCGGGAGCCATCCTGATTAGATAAAATAATAACCAATCTGATCTTGCAAGAGCATACGCAGAGTGTTTTCTTCTCTCTCTTGGTAGCGACCATGTCACGCCTTAATCAAGATAATAATATGGATGCATTGACCGAACCTGCTTATTATACTGAGCCGGAGAACGTTGGTTCCGCTCTATCTTATAATTGTTATAGGTCCGAGCAGGAAATAGGGGAATATCCGGATTTCCACACGACCCAAACGAGGAATGAGCATGTGATACATATTCTTCGGATGTGTTTATTATCGAGAACTGTTTCTCAGTATCCTCTACGTCCTAAGTATGAGATACCGAATCAGGATCTCATATATGTAATCTGTTACATGGATTACATAAAGGTAGAGAACTGGAATTGGGTGATATGTCTCTAAGTGTTAGAGAATGGTGCAATTGTTGCAGCCAAATCAGTTGGTAGATATCACCTTGTATTACCAAATGGTTCCAAATCAACCATTTATTGATTCTGAACAAATGTTATTAGATATCGAACCTGATATACAATAATACATCAAATTCTTTATTGAGTTAAAGAAGAATATAATTCTGTATTGGAGGATAATGTTGTGAATATTTTCCTAAATCAAGAGTTGATTGGATCGGACACGTTATGAAATGGCATATACGTTCCAAATCAAACCACAGTTCAAGGTATATAGAACACACACAAGAGGAGTAGTTCAGAAATGAACGAATCCTTCTTGTGACATTGTAAACTAGGTCATATCAATGCGACACGACTAGCTAAGTTACATAAGAATGAATATTAGAATATGTTCAAATTTTCATCTTATGATACTTGCCAGTTTTGTCTCAAAGATAAAATGACCAATACTCCGTTTACTGAAAACAGAGAAAGAGTTAATGAACTCTTGGGACAGATACATGATGATGTATAAAGTTCTATGTCTACAAATGCCATGATGGGTTCTTTGTATTTCATTACATTCATCGACGATCTCTCAAGATTCGAACATGGGTTCCTGTTGAAACACGAGTCTGAAACTTTTGAGAAATTCAAGAAATATAAGCTTGAAATTAAGAACCAGACGGGTAGAAGTATTAAAGTCCTTCGATGAAATCGGGGAGGCGAATACTTGGGCATGGAATTTCTGGATTTTCTAAACGGAGAATGGGATTCTCTCTCAGCTTGCTCCTTCGTATTCACCACAGCACAACGGTGTATCGAGACGGAGGTATCGCACCCCATGAGATATGGTGCGATCTATGATGAGTACCGCTGAGTTGCCTGTTTCCTTTTGGTGTTATACACTTGAGAAGCTGCATACTTATTGAATGGGGTTCCATCCAAATCAGTGTCCATCACTCCATATGAGATGGAATGGGAAGAGTCCATGTCTTAAACGAGTTAAGATATGGGGTTGCCCGGCCTATGTTGAAATGCAAAATCCGGACAAGCTCGAGGCAAGGTCAGTTCTGTAAGTTTGTTGGATATCCCGAGCATTCGCGAGGGTATATCTTCTACCACACTGTGGAGCAAAATGTGTTTTGTTTCTCAGCATGCTACCTTTTTAGAAAAGGAATTTCTTATGAAGAAATTAGTGATTATGAAGTAGAACTGGAAGGAGTTCCAGCTGAACAAACTAACAGCTGATTACTTAGTAAAACCAAAGGATTCAATAGTCTCCAATGAGCCTCAGGCTCTCCGCGAATCTGGTAGGGTTCCTCATCCACCTGAGAGATACTACGGTTTCCTCGGTGACGGTGGGAGCGGGAATTGTATCATGGTAGATGATGACCCAACCAGGTTCAGGCAGGCCATCACAAGTGGGGACTCTGTGAAATGGTTGGATGCTATGCGATCAAAGATGGAATCCATGTACACCAACAAAGTATGACTTTGAATGTTGCACCTGAAGGGGTGAAACCCATCAGAAGTAAATGGATCTTGAGAAGATTCTTGGTATAAATGGAAAAGTTGAGACTTTCAAAACTAGACTTATAGTAAAAGGTTTTTGTCAATAACCAGGTGTGGTTTATGATAAAACATTTTCTCCAGTACCTATGCTTAAGTCCATCAGAATTAAAGCACACATCGTGGAGTTGGAACATCTGTTTTGATGTGGCAGTCAAAGAGTTTGATTTCATCAAAAAGGTAGATGAACCTTATATATACAAAAAGGCAGTAGAGAGTAAGGCTGTCTTCCACGTATTGTACGTAGATGACATACTCTTGATAGGAAATAGTTTCCTATGCTACACTCGGTCAAGCTCCTCTTATCACGAGGATTCTCCATGAAAGATCTGGATGATACCTACTATATCTTGTGGATAATGATCTATGGTGATAGATCTAAATGGATGTTGGGAGTGTCCCAAACTATGTACATTAACACTGTACTAAAAGGGTTTAGTATGGAAAATTCTAAGCGTGGTGGTTCGCCCACTTACTCAGGAATCACTCTCTCCAAAAAGACGTCTTCCAAGACTGATTTGAAAAGAGCTCGCGTGCAAAGGATATCCTATACTTCGGCAGTAGGCTCTATCATGTATGCGGTGTTATGTACCAGACCAGATGTAGCTAACTCACTAGGTGTAGTGATAAGAAATCAATCGGATCTTGGGAGAATCACTGGATAGCTGTGTAAGACATTCTTAAGTACTTGAGAAACACTAAAGAAATGTTCTTGGTGTTTGGTAATGGTGAACTCCAGTGGGAGTCCTTTACCAATTCGAGCTCTCAGAGTGATAAGGTCTACTGAAAGTCAGTCTCGGGCTTTGTCTTTACCCTCAGTGGAGGGACGGTGAAGAGTTCCAAGCTAGATGCCTTGGCAAACTTGACGATAAAGGCTGAATACATCGCTACCAACAATGCTAACTAAGTAGATGTCTGGATAATTTTTGTTCATGAGATAAACATGGTTCCTACCATTGAACGTCCAATAACTATTATTGTGACAACAATGGAGTTGTGGCTTTGGCCTAGGAACGCCGGTCCCATCAGCCATCCAGACATATTCTGAGGATAATATCACCTGATCAGGAAGATGGTCGATCTCCAAGGGCTCCAAGGTTAGGAGAGCTGGCACGAAGGATAACACCGCGGATACACTCATAGAGGCATTTCCCTATAGAGACTTTTATGGGGCGTTAGGTATAAGATACTACAACAATTGGCCTTAGTACAAGTGGGAGATTGTTAGTTATATGTATGCCCTAGAGCTCATTATTATACATGTGATTTATATTATAGTGGATACTTGGACATATATGGGGAGGACTTTCTTGCTCGACATGATAGTATGATATCCGGTTGCTTTTTATCTTAACATGTACACTTATTGTCTCTCTATTACATGTTGATAAAGCCCTTAGGATGAGTATTTGACTACCAGAATTATGATGCAGATCATACTAGTGGGGCAGAGCTAGTCGGTAAGTACATCCTTCAAATGTTCCTAGTCGTGGGAGTATCGAGACGGAGCATCGATATTCTAGAGTAGACTAGCATATACGCTTCTCGACCCATGTAATGAGCGATGGATGATCTCATATCCAGGTGTTTGACATCAAAGATGGTATACGGGTCCTCAGTGGAGACTGAGTACACTGAACGGACTCGCCGAGAACTCCTAGATGGTATTATACCTATCGTCAGATAGCAGTTCTCTGGTGACACTGGTACAGGTTATCTGTCGACCCGAGATCGTCATAGAGTCTTGTGTGATTCCCACTGTGCTTTGATTTCCATCTTACCATGTTCAAGAGATCGTGCAAAACGGTGGTTTTTTGGTACAGTCCCGAATCACATGGAGGCAATGAGCGATAGGAGGGGATTTCGTCTCTCCCGGTATTGGGGGTTGATGTTGCGCTATGCTCGATTGGCCATAACATGAACTTCCTGACCAGGATTGCTGAGATTTACTGGTAAGTGTTATCAGTAGTTTCTCGAATTGTTATGGGCCTCATATCGGCATGACTTATCAGGGCTATTGGGGTCTGACGTTTACCACCCCCAGGCTGTGATATGCGACATATCTGACGAAGAGACCGGACTGTACGGTAATGTTACTGATTGGATTCGCAGGAGTATGAGCATGCTTGCTCGTTGATCTTCTGATCGCTCAATACCCGGGTGGCCGTTACGTTTAGCAGACGCTTGCGGCTTGTGGGTGACTGATATGATCACCACCTACTGCCGGCGTATTGACGAGTCTTTAGAGTCCTACACAGAGGTTTCCTGGCTCAGGCAAAACGAAGTAGGAGCACATATGTGATATGTGCAGGACCGAGATTAATACGTGTATGTGATACCGTATTCTATTCTCGCGATATGTGATATCGGTCGATTATATATGATATAGCCGGGTTATCGAATTAAGTGTTGATTCGATAAGTTGATACATTAGATATTAGTCGGTTGTATGTGATATAGTCGGATTATTAAATCAAGTGTTGATTTAATAATTTAATGTATAATTATATATTTGATATATTAACTTACATTAACTAATATTAGCTCATTTAAGCATTTCTTTTTCTTACTTATGTGTGCACTTAATATATATGTGATATATATATTATTGTGTCATGCATGTTGCAACATACTACATGGGTGTATGAGACTCACACCATGCTAATAATAATGTAAGGTTTTATTTATTTAAAATAAATCAAATTAGTTGGAAATTAGTCACATGGTTAAACTTAGTGGAAGCTTGTAGAACCATTGACTTAGTCCACTAGTTTTGTTTTACATTAGATATTTATTAACCCAACCATTACCTTAAGCCATGGTGAAGTCTCTACAAGAGTTAGTATGGGATATTATCTCACCCATGGTTGCTATTCTCACCACTTGATTCATTCTTCACTTGCTTCTCTCCATGGTTGCTTTTCTTCATCTCCTTTCTCAAGCTCTTTAGCTTTTTGGGAGGTGAAGAAAATGAGTGAGAAAATGATTTCTAAAGTGAGCAAAATTCCTACTTCATCAAGCTCTTCTAGACTAGCCATTTAGATTGGGTTGTTACTTCACTAGTTCATCACTTAGTGAAGAGGTAGCTTGGGTTAGTGTCTTCTCGACGTAGATCATCTTCGGCCTCGAAGTGATCAAGCAAGCTTGTTCATTTCACCTTGTGGAGCCTTACTAGAGTCCGGGAGATCACTACTTTGAGCGAAGAGACTACTACACGGAGCTTATGAAGTGAATGACCGGTCTACAAAGGTTGTATTTCTTGTTCATTTAGATGTAAAGATGTTTGCATTCTAGTTTCGTCTAATTCTCTAGTTAAGATTCTAGGTTAGGATTCTTTAGCGCGCCATTTTTTAAAAAAACGGCATGGACGATGCCTCCTGAAACCCAGTGGCGACCCCAGGGAACCCTGCACCCTGCACAACCGACAAGTTCGAACATGCTATTACGTCCTTAAGAATTCTTCCAGATCACATTAAAGAAATTAAATCTACTTCATTTCAAGTAATCTTTAAAACCATTGGTCATTGTGGTTTTTGTACCTCGTAACCATCAAAATCAAGATCAAAACTCAATGGATCAAGATGTTACCGTTTCAAGCTCCTGGGCCATGAGAATGCAAGGGCCACACCAGGTAGCATAGAAATCGACAACAAGGGGGACACTCCTATCCCCCTTCACCATCTCCTCCAATTCCTTTGCCGACACCTTCTTCTACAAAACAATCAAATGAAAAAGAAAAATGAGCAAAACCCATAAAATTAAAAGCTAGAGATATACACAAGATGTTTACATACAACAAGATAGTCCTCTCTTATGTAGCCATTGGACCTTGAGGATGCAGAGGCCATCATATTTCTGTTGCTGCTTCTATTTGTTCCGAATCTAAGTGGAGAAGAAGAACAGAGAGGTTGATGGGCATTTGTGGGATTGAGAGGGAGAAATCTTGGTCTTGATTGAGGTTTGCTATTGTTATTGTTAGAGATGATAGGGCTGTAGAGATTGGTGGCTGATGGGTTTAAGGCCATGGTTCAGGGACAAAGAAGAGGAAAGGGTTTAATTAACAAAGAGGGGGTTCTTATCCATTCTGATGAAAGGGTAGATTACAAAAGCTGGGAAGGTTTTTTCTATGCAACCCCTAAAATTTAGCTATTTTGAAATGCGGCCCCTAAAAATAGTGTTTCAAAAAGCAACCCTTCAAAACTAGATGGTCAACTAATGCCCTCTTTGTTAAGTTAACTTAGCCTGGTCTTGGGATAGAGCTAAACTATAATTAAGTTTGGTGGATATTTCTCTTATCTACCTTCAATCTCTTTCTCATGCCCCGCATCAACCATGAAACATCAGCATCCTGATTCATGTAGGTCGTGATCTCTCTTAGATGTTGTTCTCCATTGATCTTGTGGCCGTCGAGACTGAAAGGCTGAGATTTGTTATGGAAGATTGAGCGTGTGGATCTCAATGGGTTTGCTGGTTGATATTGACGCTGAGCTACCTGTAAAAGAAGTCGCCGGGTGGGAAACCATCATGAGACCCTCCGACTATCAAGTAACTACCGGGGAATATTTGGACAGAGTAGCGGCGTAATGGAATGAGTTCGAGTTGGCTGAATCATCTGGAGGAGGGGTTTATATAGGGGTTGCTTTGGAGCGAGCCGTTGCGAGGTCCTCGCCGTCAGTTCCGCCCACGCGTCACGTCTGTATTGATGGCGAGATACACTCATTAACGGCGAGATACGTTAGCGTGGGATGCGGGACGTGGAGCGGAGGAGATCTCGTTGTGGCGAGATACACGGAGCCGTTACGAGGACGCTCGTGCTCCATGCTCTCGGCCAAACAGGGACGCTAAGGAATCTCAGCTATAGGATAGCTCGGAGACGAGTAAGAAAGCTGAGAAAGCTTAGCTCTATGATTGCTCGGAGACAAGCTATTGGCCGGTGGTTAGGCGAAGAGGGAACATACTCGAGGAGGCCCTCCCAATGATCGAATGTTACCTCGGAGGCGAGGCACTGAGAAATGTCCCCATTGCATCATACTTATTCCAGTTCCGTAGCCTCCGGGAATCTAGTGGGCTTACGTGGACGATACGTCATCTGCTACGTGCTGTGATCTGGGGAATCCCCACTTACGAGTATCATCATTAGCCCCCACTCTCGTTTCGGCCTATTTATGGGTCAGATCGAGAGTGGTTTGCTCGGTCTCCTCTGTTTAGTTTGATCTGAGGAATTTTCGAGCCGGGTTGTTCGGGAACGACATAGCGTTTGGCAGTTGTGTTATTTTCATCCCCGAGTCCACATAGCGTCCATCATGCGTCTTAATTTTCACGCTATCCTTGATGACGTCAACGGATCGCTGAAAGGACGACACCATCATGGTGAAGTCGTTTCTTTTGCTCGGGTCGTCGTGGCGACGGGTCGACCGTCGATCTCGTGCTACGTGGTGGCATCTGGAGCGCGGATGTGAGACGTTGCTTCAGCCGACCAGATCTGTGTGAGGGGAAAGCGCCCAATGGTCGGCTGCCGCGTAGCTCCACATGGATTGTTGGACGCGACGCTTCGTTTAGGCGGGAGAGGATCTGAGCCACAAGATAGTCTTCGCTGAGGGTACAAATAGGGACGGTCTGCCCCCAGGAAACACCTTTGCACACCTGCTCTCATGTTGTCTTTGGATTGCTCGGCGCTCTTGCTTTTAAGTCGTCTTTGCAGTTCAAAACCTTTTTCAGCTCTCCCCTCCTTTGAATCAGGTCACATGTCTTCTTCTGATCTCCTAGTTGATGTAATTAGGGTAGAGTCCGGTAATGAGGCCTCGTCCTCTGACACCGAGTCTAGTGAATCTTTCTCGGATTCTGAAAGTCAAAGAAACTCCTCTTCCTCTGTGTCGGGTTCGCTTCAAGGGGTGGTGATTACATTGTTCCCCAACGTCGGGGGGTCAAGAAGGCTCCTAAAGCGTGTATCAAGAACGCTCGTGATGCTGTCTC
This sequence comes from Agapanthus africanus, assembly GCA_030015575.1. Taxonomy (NCBI): domain Eukaryota; kingdom Viridiplantae; phylum Streptophyta; class Magnoliopsida; order Asparagales; family Amaryllidaceae; genus Agapanthus; species Agapanthus africanus. The sequence continues at coordinate 82,184,426 of JASDDO010000026.1, read as the reverse complement.
GGCGTTGAACAGGTTGGGCGAGCTTTCCGACATACGAGCTTGCTTCCACATTCCTTCTGGATACACGCTTCATTTGTCCAGGGAAGGTGAACGGGCAGACTAGATACAGGGTAATGAGATTGCCCCGTACTTCGAAGTATTCCGAGAAGAGACGCGTCTTCCCTTTTCGCCTGAGTTTTGTGCAACCCTTCATTGTTTCCAACTCGCCCTGGGTCAGGTAGTGCCGAATTTGTAGAGAATTCTCCCCGGATTCTTGGTCCGACTCAAAATCGATAGAATCCCCTTTAGCCTAGGGCTCCTCTTGGCCTTTCTCTACTACAAGAACCATCCAAACACCCGCAAGGATGAGCCCAGTTGGGCGTATTTTTCTTTAAGTAGCACAAGGGTAAGACAGCCGGGTCAGGGGTAGTGGTCGTCCTTTCTTCCATCCATGAGTGGAAGGAGAAGTTTATCTTCATCGGTCCTCCAAAGGGAGAGGACTGACCGGTGCCTATCGAATAGCATAAGCGGATTGCCCAAAGGCCAAGGTGTCGAATACCCTGGAAGCGGGATTGTATCCTGGTGGCAGCCGATCCAGTGCACCGACGCCTTGCTTTCCGAGCAAGCCCTGAGCTAGGCGAGACTCAGTCCCGCGCGCTTCCTAGATAAGTTAGGTCTTAGCCGCTCAATTTAGACTTGATATATTTTGTTGATTTTGTTACTAACCCTTTCATGTTTCTCCTTGCAAAGCCCATGGACCGGTCAAAGATTATGGCCGACTTAGCTGCCAAGGCATAGGGCAGAAAGGGCGACAGCGCCAGCTCGTCTAAGCCGGGCTTTGCCAGGAGCCTCCTACGAAGACTATTGTCCTCGTACCAGTCCTCGAGGAGCGCAGGGGATGTAGGCTGAAACAAGCCCGGGATCAAACTCCCTAGGTGAGGTCGGAGGCACCTTCCTCTGTCGAGCCTCCGGCCAAGAGACACAAGAAGGTGGTTTCCCGGCCAGAGTTGGCCGTGGTACATATTCAGGAAGGCGATCTCCTCCTCAAGGTGCCGTCAGGACTGTCTGTGGCCGACAGCCGCCTGGCGGATATGGAAAAAGCGGCAAAAGCCAAAATATCTCGAGGCACAATGAAAGCCCAGGTCGCCGTGATAGCCCAGGAGGCTATCCAGGTTAATAAGCTCTCCATAAATTTCTTTCAAGTAATTTTTCCCTTGTTCAGTTCCTGATGGATACTGTTTGCTTCATTCTAGAGGTTCTCCATCACCGCGGCCTCTTAGCTGCCATGGAGGTTAAAGAGGTTGCCCCGGCGATAAAAAGGACGGGAGAGATGTAACACCCTGGCACTATTATACGATATTTCTATTTGGGGTATTTCAAATCTTGCGACCGATTTCTGATTATTATTGCTTTTGGTTGCGGATAGTGCATTTGGTAACTGTGCTTTGTATCCGACCCAACCCGCATGTTTGAAACCTATCATGATTCTAGATTACGTCATATATTTACTAGTACAAAGAATCATGCACGTCTAGATTTTATATACATATATAATATATTTTAGTATCCGCATATCTTTTTATAATACAAAATAAAATCAAATGACATATTTTCATATATTGCATTGTATGTCATCGTACCCCATATCATATGATTGCCATCCCATATCTTATTTTGCTTTTATCTTTATGTTTAAATCTCAAAATATCTAATATCAAATATTTACTAAATCTATATATATTTTTAAAATCCTTTTAAATCTTAAATTAGGGGTATGAGTTATTTAAAATATATTCTTGTATTATGGTTGAAAAGTTTACATATGTGAATTATTTTTCAAAATATATTTTTGATGAAATTTTGGTGGAGAATGGTTGTAGCTTGATATTATCTATATACATTAAAACTGATATATATTTATAACCTAATTTAAACTATACTATATATATTTATATTAAACACAAAATCTCTCTCTCCCCCCCTCTCCCTCTCCACATAACATATCTCTCTCTCATCAATTAATATATTCTCCTTCTTCGTTCTTCAAACCCACACCCATTCTCGCCGACGCAATTTCATCCACATCCTAGAAGCTTAATCGAGCCATCAAAACTTAGTGTTGATTTGTATAGCGTCATGTTGGTTCCGTTCATCACGTTTGTTTCGAGTCAAGTTTATAACTTGCTACATGCAAAACTTTATGTAATTTACTTATATGTTGTCGTATCATCATCATCATCATACAGCTATATCTATATAATTTATATACCGTAGTTATTTAACATTAATCAGTTTTATAATATACAATGTATGCAAGTTTACAACCCGCGACATACTATAATTATATCTATAAATATATATATCGTCGTAATATTTCTTATTATTATCATTAATTAGTTTACAATCTGCATTTTATAATGTTATATAAAATATAGTTTGAAAATATTATAGTTTACATATGAAACGTCGTCGCAAAACGGATACGACAAATCTGTAATTTATTGTACACCTTACCTTATAAAATTCATTATAAATCATAGAAAAATTATTAGTATACGTTCTTTAGTTCGTCACGAAAGCTAACTCAGAGTAATATAAGTTTGTGAAATATTTACTCGCAAAATAAATTGTTTAAATAATTCAAACTGTAATGACCCCAAAATCTTTATACATTTGTATTATCCCTCTTCAATAATATACCGTAGTTATTTGTACTTGGTATTTTCCGTTTTCTATTAAATCTATTATTATTTTATTCCTCAATTTATTATGTATTTTTTTCTAGGTACAATTTCTTTTTCTTATATTTAAGTTTTTAACTTCTCATTCTTATTTTTTCCTTTCATAAATATTTAACCCAAATCCATTATTTTTATTCTCTACAGCCCATCTAAAAAGCCCATTTTCTTTTTAAGCAACATCATATATTTAATTCTAATTAAATATATGCATGAACAACCTTATAGCTCATTGGTTAAGTCCTTACATTGTTATTCCATAAGTCGCATGTTCAAATCCCCATTCTTGCAATTATTTTTATCATTTTTTATTCTTCTCATAACCTACAAATGAGACCTTTCATTTCCAAATTGAATGGTGACCTTTCATTTCTCTTTTAATTCTCATGTTGAATGCATATATTGTTATACATAATTCACCATTACACCATCTTTATTGTCCTCCTCTATCTTTTCCTTCCTCACATTTTTCTATCTCTCACTTCTTCATCTTCACCTAGAGTCCAAGAAAAAGAACATGAAGAAGTCTTCAAGAAGGTCTCGCTACTAACGCGAGGCTATCGGCGGATAGACAAGCCCGGTGACAATACCGGCTTGTGCATGTAAGTCCCTTCACTTTTTCCTTCCTCCATCTCTTTCTTTTTCTCTTTATATTTCTCTTGTTTTATATTGCCATGAAAAACTTCACTTGACATATCATAGTTCATAAATAATTAATTAAATGGATATATATATAAATAATGAACACACAAACATACACACATATATAGTTTGTAAAGTCTTTTTCATTACTCTCAATTCACATGTTAAGATTTCATAGTGACCAATTAGGATTGTATGTTTGTTGTTTTATTTTAAATCACTTTATTTAAAGTTTGTAAAAAAAAAAAATGGAGTTACGAATAAATACCTTTGTTTTCTCATTTCTCACATATGACATATCAATACCTTTAGTTATAAAATAAATTTTATAAATTAATTTTTAATTCTGAAAATTTCATGAAATTTACATATAATAGAATATATTATTTTATACACTCTGTAAAAATTTTAGATCGATCCGCATAACGGTTTAGGAATTACATCGTATTTATTCACTGATCGTAAAACAGAAAACTGCAGCTATCGGTCAATTTCTAGGACACATAACTTGGTATACCGGTATCCAAATTGAGCAAACTCAGGTGTTTTTGATATCTACATCGAATGATCTAGATTTTCTTAGTTTTATAGTTTTACTGAAAACCCATCTAAGATAAAGAAAACTGCGTTACAATATTAAGTGACGGATCTGGACAGAATCTGTTCCGATTCGCACACTGTTTTTAAATTGGACATAACTCGAACACCCGATGTCCGTTTGTGACAAAATTTAGATGTGTAGATGCACCATTGATAGAACTATAATTTTCTGTATATTATATTACTTAGGAATGCATGAAACAACCTGATATAGGCTTTGCAATAGAATATATAGTTGCTGTCCGGAAATCTGAATTTCTGTTTTAAATGCTGATATTAAAATGATCATAACTAGAGCTTCAGAAATCCAAATTGTATGATTCTTGGTGTTTTGGATAATTAATTCAAAATACCTACAATTTTTTAATAATCTTCGTAATCTGAAACCTGATAGAAATTAACTCAAACTGCGTTTTAAAAATATGTGACGGTGCCGAATAGATTCTGATCCGTTTTGCGCGACGATACGAAAACATATATATCTCTTAAACCGGTAGTCGTATTTAGGTGAAACTGGAACTTACGCATGCAAAACATTTAGAGACATATCTCTGTTTATATTCCGCATTCGTTCAACTTGATTAATTAGTCGTACATAATATTTCTTTACAGCATTGTTTATGGTAGTTACTCGAATAATATACTTGACTCATTTCATGTTATTCGAACATGTATACATATTTATCTTGATCATTAAATTGTTGTATGTACATAAAGGCGATAATTAAATACTTGAGTTGTATTTTGAAAAATATACAATAGTATTTTTACAATAAACCCCCTCAAGTTTTATAAATTACAATAAGGCCCCTAACAATTATTGAACTTCAACTCACTTTCTTTTAGTCTGACTTGGGTTAAAGTCTGACTATTTCTGACTTGAAAATGATTCAAGTCAATCTATATCTTTTATATTTCAACTCAAGATGAATACATGAATTCCAGAATCCAGTTAACAGTCTACTTGACTGAACCGAACCATGGATATTCCTTTTACATGTTTCCCAGTATTCCATTTACATGACTCTACGGTTATAACCGTTTCCTGATATCATGGTTTCGGTCAGTCAGTTAATCAATCTTACAATCAATACAATTTTACAAGATAACAATACAAACAAGACATCGCGGGGTTTAAGGGGTAGATTGGTATGGAAGGTGTTAAAGGTGGCACGAGGTGGTCAGATTAATACACCTAACCTGAATCCTATTGCTGTTGTACCGTGGCATAACGGTTCCTTGTACTATACGTGCCCTAGTCTCTGGCAAGTGAGACTCCCCTCGTATACACTGGCATCCTTCTGTACCAAGCTACAAACAACAGCGTTAACATAATATTACAACAATAGTTTACACTTTAAAAATGTTTCTTCTTATTCTGTCTTCTCTACTTCCCTCTTACCTTTGGGACTTACCGAGCGATCTGTTCGCTGACGACATTCTATTCTCTCTTCTTTGAATGTCGTCAGGTGACTTGGACCCGGCAGAAGTTGAGCCAACCCAGGAAGACTTGGAGCAATTTGCCGAAGACCCAACAGTATAATTTCATTGTACACTTTTCTTTTCAGTATTTTCCTTTTCCTGTTATGCCACTGTTTAGGCATCTTTATTTCAGTTGTATTTTCCTTTCCATGTATTGTACAAAGAATGTTAATAAATAAAAGTTGCTGCTCTTTTATACTCTTGTCTCTTGTGTATTTATTTTATATTGCTTAGTTACGCTTAGCGTATGTACTTCTGAGTATATACGTAGCGGGCCTCGTCGCGTCCACTTCCCCGTACACTGGGATGCGGGGCGTGACACAAACTGTAAATGAAAGTACCTCTGAACTGCTGTCTAGGAAAATTCCAGCAACAAATTTTCAAGTTCGAACGTTCATAACTTTTTGTAGGAACAACCCGAGATACTTTAACTTATAAAAATGAAAACTTTATTGGATTAATTTTGTTTTGGTATATGACACGTCTCTTTTGGATGACGTTTGTTATTTTTAAGCTATTTTACAAATCAGGGTGACGCTGAATTTCTGAACGGAACTTTCTTGTGCATGGTTAATCAATACCACTTTTATAGTTATTAATCGGTTTGAATATGTTATCCCTGTTAATGTTATTATATCAATATCTATTTAATAAATAATAGTGCATGTGTTTTAATATTCAGCAAATATTACCTATTTACAGTTTTATAGCATCCGTCTGATCCGTACCGATAATAGCTTATCTAATTGCATGCCGGAACATTACAATGTTATTATACTTTTATAACAATTCAATATGTTATATAATTTGCATCATACATGGTAATGGACGTATAACGGTTATTACAGATAGATACATATGCATCCTGGTATCCGTCATGCTTACCGTGTTCAGATATTCATTACGGTTTCACATTTGGTATCTATTTGATACATGTGCATCACATGACATGTTCACGATACACTACTTCATTACTTGGATCTTGTTACTAATGCCAACAATCCTGATATGCTTTCCTAACGGATGTAACTTGTTGTCTGCATAGACGAGAACTGTACCTGATTGATCCTGTGTTGGCATTAGATCTATATTGGCAATACCTGACTTAAACACAAATCTGGGGGTAAAGGGAAAATCAAGAATGTAACCGAAACGTAACTCAAAAGGCTATTATTACATGTTTGCCATTTTTCCGGGTGTTACGGAATAATCCCGTTTGTCGTTTTTCCGGGCGTTACGGAATAATCCTGTTTGTCGTTTTTCCGGGCGTTACGGAATAATCTTGTTTGCCGTTTTTCCGGGTGTTATGGAATAATTACATGTTTGCCGTTTTTTCCGGGCGTTACGGAATAATTCTGTTACCGTGGTTTCGTGGGGAATGAACGGAGCATAGACTGTTGGGTTACAACAAGGATTACATTTGTAACAACCCTAAAACTTTTGTACAAAATTTTTGTAAATTAGAGAAAGGAAGACCTTAGCTTGAGTACAAGTTATAAATTTAAATTACCTTTGAACAGCAAGAAACCACTTATATCTCATTGGTAAATCCTTGCACTGCTGTGATGTGGCCTTGTGTTCAAATCCCCTCAGGCACATATTATTTTTGTTGATTTTTTCTCTTAAAATTTTAAAAGCCCAAAAGTTTACACATGCACTGCACGTAAAATGAAAAGTCACACTGAAAACAAATATGTGCAAAATAGTATTTATATAGCCTAGGACACATGTCAAAGATCGAGAGCCCCTCACCTCAAAATTGGCCGGCGAGATCACCATTGAGGCCGGCGCCGCCGGTCCTCCCATCCTAAATACTCTAACTTTTACACCCTAGCATCCCTTGGCCTTCCTCACTACCGTAGTTCTTTTTGATTTTCCTGTACATTTCCAGAGAATTAAAACGAGCCTTAAAACCAAATTTTGATTCATTTTTAATTCTCATTTCAGTACCCTAAACCCTAATTTTTCCTATAAATACTACACCACACCATAACCCTCCTCATTCAGAAATCTTTTTCCAAAACTCTCTAAATTTTCTTATGTCCAAAAGTTGTACAAGTGGAGTTAGCCAATATTAAAGTTCCGGCGAAGTTTCGGGACAAATCCGGCGACGAAACGACTTCCCAACGCTTCCAAAAGTTCCCTCTACCTCCCATCTCTTCTCCAAACTCATAAGTCCCTTTCCCCCCTTCTCTTCTATTAAAAAGAATTCTATTTTCAAAACTTGTCGGAAGCGGAGTTAATCCGACTTCCGATTCTAATTTTACTAAAAACCCAACTTTTCTTAATAAAAAATTTACCATCTTTTTGTATATTATTTAGAAATCATAAGAAAATACTTTAAATCAAGTTTCATCTCAAAATAATATGTTATGCAACTTTTATTTCATTTTTACAGTAAACTACCATCAAGTTTACATAGGATATTACTTTATCGTTTTGCTCATATTACCTTTAGAAAACTCACGAGGTAATGATCTATCTCATCACAACACTCATTCTTGATATAGCACGATAGTTTGTAAAACATTAGTTTGGGACAAAATACGAATTTACATTTAAATACCATAAACTATCAAAAACCGTTTTCTTTAAAAATGTATTATTTAATTCCTTACAAATACGCCTCTACAACCCACTTTTAGGGACCCCGATCAGGATGGTGCAGATTATCGCACATTCTCAGGCCTAGTAGAGTGAGATGCAAATCTCCTTACAGAGCATCTGATCTCGATGGAATTTTTATGCAATTTTTAAGAAAAATGTAATTTCTACTTAATAAATAAAATTTATTTTTAATAATTATATATATATATATATAAATATTATCAAAATATTTATTTTTAATATATAATATATTACATTTTTTCTAAATCAAAAGAAAAGAGTCACAAAAGATTATGAAAATACCATCACATTCAATACAAGTCGAATTACAAGAAAATACCATATCTATTCAAGTTAGATTTATATCCACTAGAATATTTCATTACTTTTAAAAATTATATCTATGAAAACCTTAAAGACGATAAATAAATACTTGAGATTTATTTTGAAAATATATCAAAACTATTTTTCCATAAAACCCCTTCAAGTTATATTAATTTATAATAAGGACCCTGGTAAAAATATGTTTAAGCGGGACCAGTTCTCTTGAGCCTCAGGGAGCCGGAGAATATGGATGCTTGCCTATCTAAGGTAGATAACCTAAAAACGGTGTTATCAATACGACAATTGTATTGGAAAAAGACACAAATCCTGCCGTCCACGTGTAGCAATTACCGATAACTTCAAAACTAATTTAGGACTTCAATTCTATTTAAGTGTCTGACTCAGGCAGAGTCTCGGTCCAATCTGAAATCAATCGATCTATCTTTGAATATGATTCAAGTATAACTCCAATTCAACATGAATCCATTTATACCAGAATTCAATCTATATCAATATGAATATGATTTGACCAAACCATGGATATACATTTGACTGGTCTACATGACTATCCGTCTATATCCTTTCCATTTATATGAACTACCGATATCATGGTTTCGGCAAGTCATACATCTATAATTTACTTCAATATACATCAATACAAAATACATTACGGGGTTTTAAACGGGTAGACTGACACGGAATGTGTTAAAAGTGGCACGTGGTCATTAAAAGACGTAACTATATATCTATTGCTATTGTTCCGTAGTTTTATCGACGGAGCCTTGTACTACGGTTACCATAGTCCACGGTGTAAGTTGGACCCCTATTGTATACACTGGCATATTCTGTATCAAGCTACAAACAATTGCATTAGCATAACAATCAAACTTTATACCAGTTACATTCTCTTATCTGTATATTCTATTTTTATCTCTCTTTGGGAGTTATCGAGCGATTGTTCGTTGACAATATTCCTATTTCTTTTTTTTCTTTGGAATGTTGTCAGGAGGACCCGATTCTAAGGAGTTCGAGACTAGCCAAGAGCACTTGGAGCAGACCACTGAGCAGCACAACCATTAGGCTTTACTTGTACTTACTTTTCTTTCAGTTCATGTCATTATTTAGGCATTGCTTTCCATTCTTGTATTTACATTTTCAGTTGTATTGTAAGGGAATGTTAATAAATAAAAGTTGCTATTCAATTATATTTCTTGTGCACTTTATTATATTGCTTATTTACGTTTAGCGTATTTGCTTCTGAGTAAATACGTAGCGGGCCTCGTCACTTCCTCTTGTCTGCACATCGGGAAGCGGGGCGTGACATGTTTTTGTTGGCGGCCCATACAGGTCAGTTCTGCATGGACATGCAGGTCAGTTCTGCATGAAGTCCTAAGCAATATAACACAAGAATCAGCAACTAAAAATATTCTTTACATTTCATATTCCTTGATTCTTACAATTTCATATTCTTTGAATCTATCCTAACCCTAATTTTTCTTTCATGGTTATGGATTCTCCAAACAATACCAGCACCAACGTCAACAACACACCACCACCTCTTTCACTTACGCCTATATTTGCTGCTCCGATCAACGAGCAAACGGTATTACTTGATGCAATCCAAAACCTCCTGGAAGGACAGCAGCAGCAGACTGCTATATTATTGAATCGCCCAGAAGCGAAAGCATCCGGAGTGAAGCAATTCCGGGCACTTCATCCTAAGAACTTTTCTGGGAAAGAGAGCCCTTTGGAAGCTGAAGAATGGGCTCAGAGTATTGAGAACGATCTGGCAGCAACACAAATGCTAGAGATTGCTTGGGTACGGATTGCAAAGCTGCAACTCACCGACAATGCCTGAGTTTGGTGGAAGGCGGAAGAAAGCCGTCTTGACCAGCTGATCGAATGGAAAAATTTCGCAACATGTTCGACGCGAAGTATTTTTCCAAGACTGCCCGATTCGACATGGAGCAGCAATCCATTCACTTACAACAAGGCTCTATGTGGAGCAAATCAGTGGATGAGTATGATACTGAGTTTACTATGTTGAGCAGGTTCGCGGCACATCTCATACCGACTACTGAGATCAGGGCCAGACGCTTTTAGCAGGGGTTAGATCCGGAGATCCAAGCTGCTCTAGCTACAGGGGATTTCCTGTTCAGTCGAAAATATTGCACATTTGTTGTAACATTTTCCTTACTTTTGTTAAATACTTAAAGGTGTTTATTGTAATTATGGAACATATATGGGTTTATCTGTAAGATAATCTTTATCATATGTTTCTATATTATAATTAATATTATGAAGGAAAATATATGTATATAATATTTATATAATATTTTGGTAATTAAAATATGCATATCATATCAAATATTCTAATCAATTTTCTTAAAAGATATAATAGCATACAAATGGTTAGAATAATATCTCAAAATATAACAAACATTACTAATATTATAAATTGAGATATTGTGCAGATTTAGCTCAGGTCTAGAGATCGGGATATCCGAGATGCCGGAAATAAAATATGCCGATGAAGTTAAAAAACAATCGCAAAATCAATAATGGCAGAGACTCAGAAGAAGATATGAAGAATCCATACATCACATAAATCTCCACGTATCAACACCAGGCAGAACAAGAAGATTGAAGCCATGATCTCACCAAACCGCCGCGCTTCCGCGACTAATACCCCATATATGCGGCGGATCCGCGTCTGTCTCATGGCAGTAGGATCTAATATTTTATGGGCAGGATCATATCAACAAACCCTAACACAGGGGATCTAGGGTTTCTGCTTTTGAGCTATATAAAGGACCGAGAGCTAAAGTTAGAAATTAACACCTTTAACACGAAGCAAATCACCATCAAAGAACAAGAGATCTACGACAGGTTCACGATTCGACGTGATAGAGTGACGTGAATATCGACGGAGCAAATACTTCCTACGAGGCAGAGATCGAGAGCAATTTCTTCCTCTTGTAATCTAAATTCGAAGGATTTGTACTTATAACGTTGATTAATAAAGCTAGATTATTAGTTTAATTATTTCACATTTATTTTCTGCATTTACATTATGATCTCCTTCTCTATCATTTCTTCTTCTTCTCCCACCATGCGTGAGTAATTCTCCGCTTGCTAGGGTTTGTAAGATTATGGTAGATTAATGGATGAAAAAATCTCTTAACTTCTTTTACATCTTATAAAATTTATAAACTTTAGCAAAGTAATTGTTAATATCCTTATCGGGCGGGCTACCAATTTATTGATAGTCTCGACCGCGATTTGAGATTAGATTAACAATTGTTTTGGTAAGGCTAGACATGAATAGAGATTAATGCACGGATAAGGGTTAAGAGCGGGAAAACCCTAGTTTCTTCCAAAAGAACCCTAATCCACATTCATCACTATCGATCTAGTTTTAAATCTATTAAAAGATAAAAGTAGTTATCTTTATTTAATCATCCATTACTACTAAATTCTAATGAATCCTACAAGCCTCTTCCTTATAGATTCTACATCCGTATATAGTAGATCAACAACCAATCTCCCCTTCTTTCAATCAACTCGTCTAAAACAAGATTAAAAGTTCCACACATCCCTACGGACGACCCGTAATCATCTCGGCTAGTTACATGCGACGCCGTCTTGATTGCGGTTACTTTATTTACAAAAACACTTCTTTAAAAAAACGAACAATCATTTACCAACCCATGACTTAGCTCTGAAAGCTGCCCGCCGATATGAGACAGTAGTGAAGAAGAAGGACAGACCTCAATCTGCCGGCATGAAGCGCCCTGCCACCCAGATGGCAGGAGGAGCCTCTTCAATACCAACTTTTGAACCCAGGAGACCGGAAGTAACAAATAACCGGCTAAGTCCATATTTTTTCTTCTACTGCAAGAGGGATGGATACTTGTAGAAGGACCGTAGGCGCGCAAAAGGCATGTGCTTAGTTTGTGACGCATCCACTCATCGAATTGGAACATGTCCTTATAGACGCAACCCAGTTCCAATTCACATCACTTATCCGCAGCGGCCAGCTATCCAGGCTCCTGCACCTGGTCTTGCTCTCCCAGCTCCACCTCCATGTGGACCTCCTGCATAGCCTCCTCGCCAATTCTATCAGGCAATAAGGAACATGCCCTAAGGACATAGGAATGTGCCTCCAGCTAGGAGGAATATACCCCGGTGACAGGCTTTCACTTTAGCAGTTGTGGAAGTCAAAGTTTTAGACCAAGGTAACACTGGTAATTCCCTTCAATCTTTTCAAAACCTTGCATCATCTCGTATTCCTTTCACCACCAATACCACCAAAACTTTTCTTAAATTTGTTATAACTTCCTTTTATAAATTTCGAGAACGAAATTTTTATAAGGAGGGTAGAATGTAACAACCCTAAAACTTTTGTACAAAATTTTCGTAAAGTACAGAAAGGAAGACCTTAGCCTGAGCACAAGTTATAAATTTAAATTGTTTTTGAATAGCAAGAAAACACTTGTAGCTCATTGGTAAAGCCTTGCACTGCTGTGACATAGCCCTGTATTCAAATCCCCTCAGCCACATATTATTTTTGTTGATTTTTTCTTTTAAACTTTTAGAAGCCCAAAAGTTTACACGTGCGCGGCACATAAAATGAAAATTCACACTGAAAACAAACATGTGCAAAATAGTATTTATATAGCCTAGAACACGTGTTAAAAATCTAGATCCCCTCACCCCAAAATTGGCCGGCGAGATCACCATTAGGGCTGGCGCCGCCGGTCCCCCCGTCCCAAATACTCCAACCTTTTCACCCTAGCACCCCTTGGCCTCCCCCACTACCCTATTTCTGTTTGATTTTCGTGCACATTTCTAGAGAATTAAAATGAGCCTTAAAACCAAATTTTAATGCATTTTTAATTCTCATTTCAATATCTTAAATCTTAATTTTTCCTATAAATACTACACTACACCATAACTCTCCTCATTCAGAAATCTTTTGCCAAAACTCTTGTAGGATGTTTTTCGTCACCTCATTGATATGGGAATACACGCGCGCTTGTCGGGCGCATTACAGGTTCCCCTTGTCTAGAGTAGGCTGGGGTTTATTGATTGTGGGGATCTGAACCTCCGGCAGCCGTGGACTAAACTGCCGTTAATTACCTCCCGCCTTTGGAGCAAGGGAACCTCCGATTAACGGGTTAAACTGGCCATGCGAACTCAATGTGCAGTGTTGTGTTTTGAAGGGGGTTAAACTTAAAGACGCGTGCGTAGCATATGGGCGCATGGTGCCCGGGGTCACGTGGTGCGCACGCGACCATTGGACGCCTCGGCGTCCGGGGTCACGTGGCGCGGACGCGACCATTGGGCGCCTCAGTGCCCGGGGTCACGTGGCGCACACGTGATTGATGGGCGCCTCAACACCCGGGCTCACGTGGCGCGCACGTGACCACTGGGCACCTTAACGCCCCGGGGTCACATGGTGCACACATGACCGACGGGTGCCTTAGCGTCCCGGGGTCACGTGGCGCACACGTGATCACGAGAAACACCCGCGGGAAGGGACCTAGCCCTTAGGCTGGGGAGTTGAACTCCCAAGAAGTTTTTGGAGTTGAACTCCCAACAGAAACTAATTTATGGAGTTAAACTCCAACAGATCTAGAAAGGAGTTAAACTCCTGAGGATTTATTGCTCTTCTTTTGAGCCTTGGGTCAGTCCAAAGTTAGATTTTTGGGGATGGGTCTCCTTTTTCCTTCTCTTGATCGGCAGGATCTTGGAGAAAAGGGAGGTAAGACTTAAAAGTCCCCCTTTTTCGAGATCTGATTGGGGATTCAAGCTCCCCTTCGTAGGGTTTGTGGTGAAGAACTATTTATTTTTTAGAAAGGGAGAGTTAAACTCTTGATTTAATTCAAAAGAAAGAAGAAGGTTTTAGAACCTTGAGGAAGGAGAAAGATCTCAGATCTGGAGTCTTTTTAGGAGAGAGAAAAAAGTTGTTGGGATATTTTCATTATCCCTGCCTTTATAGTCTATACACTTTACATATAGCCCCTTGGGCTCTACAAAAATGGCATTTTGCCCATCTCATGGCTCATGTGCCATTTCTTTCTGCACATAAGCCATGGGCTTTACAAAAATTTGGCTTTGTGCCTATTTTTCTTACATTCATTCATAAAATAGAATAAAAGTAATACACCAAAATTATTTATTACAAAATTTTTATCTTGTCATGGGGGGAGGCCGGCCGCTTCATGTTCGGGCTCGACCCGGGCATGGGCCCACTTGATCTGGGCTTAGGCCCACTTGGCTTGGGGTTGACTTTGATTTTGACTTGGTCAATCGGGGTGTAAATTTTTACCCCAACAAATTGCACCCCATCAATAAATGCACACCACACATATGGGTCGTGTGCATGAAATTGATGGATCTTCTTTCACGTGGAGACGACTTGATTTGGTTCCTGCTTTTGGTAAGCCGGCACTGCCCTTTTTACGACATGGAGGGTCGATTCTGCCCTTTTTGCGACTTGGACGGTCGATACTGCCCTTTCAGCGACTTGGACGGTCGATACTGCCCTTTTTGCGATGTGGACGGTCGGTTCTGCACTTTTAGCGACTGGGACGGTCGGTTCTGCCCTTTTTACAACTTGAACGGTCGGTGCTGCCCTTTTAGCGACTTGGAAGGTCGATTCTGCCCTTTTAGCGACTTGGACGGTCGGTGCTGCCATTTTAGCGACTTGGACGGTCGGTTCTGCCCTTTTAGCGACTTGGACGGTCGGTGCTGCCATTTTACCGACTTGGACAGTCGATTCTGCCCTTTTAGCGACTTGGACGGTCGGTGCTGCCTTTTTTGCGACGTGGACGGTCGGTGCTACCATTTTAGCGACGTGGACGGTCGGTACTGCCATTTTAGCGACTTGGACGGTCGGTTCTGCCATTTTAACTACGTTGACGGTTGGTGCTTCCATTTTAGCGACTTGGACGGTCGGTTCTTCCCTTTTAGCGACTTGGACGGTCGGTTCTGCCTTTTTAGCGACTTGGACGGTCGGTCCTGCCCTTTTAGCGACTTGGACGGTCGGTTCTGCCCTTTTAGCGACTTGGACGGTCGGTCCTGTATTTGACTTGCTCTGCTTCTTGCGGTGTCAGGGATGAAGTTGACTTGTTTCTGAGGTGGAATTTGATTCTGCCAGGGAGGTCATTGGTTGTTTTGCTGATTTGATATGATTTGGATTGACATTAGCACCGCTACACTGGAATATGGTACCAAGAGCAAATCATCATTCGCCGTGAGGGAATTTCCCTCGTTCCCAGTTTAACGATTTAGGGGTCATCTGTTTCCAGTTTAACGACTTAGAGGTCATCTGTTTCCAGTTTAAAGACTTAGAGGTCTATTGAACTGGAGTTTGGAATTTTGGGATTAGGGTAGGCATCAACGTTGCTAACACTGAAGTACATGTGCCAGGAGCAATTCATCATTTGCCTTTTCCTGTTGGGAAGCGGTGGCTTAGGAGACAGGTTTAGGTCCCTATCACCTAAGGCTTTTCAATTTTATGAGCCGTAAGGGTCCCATAAAAGCATTTTCTCCCTACGAGTCAAAAGGATCTCGTAGGTGCACTTTCTCCTTAGGAGTCGTGGGGACTCCCAAGTGTGTTTTTCTTTTGTGAGTCGTAAGGATCCCACGAAGGTTTGTTCTCCTCATGTATCGTGAGGACGCATGAGTGGGTCTTCCCAAATGGAGCATAATTCCAAGGGCGGAGACCGGCCGCTGGACTGGTGACTGCGGTGGGGTATGGGTATGATGAGAATTTTTTGAGCCCATGGATTGTATACGGTAGTCAATTTGAGGACTAACCGTAGGGCTGGGAGAATTTTGAGAAATTGGATTTTGTTTGGCGTCAGCATCGCTGCACTGGAATATGATATCAGGAGCGACTCATCATTCGCCGTTTGGGGACTTGAAATTTGGATCTTGTTTGGCATCAGCATTGCTGCACTGGAATAATGCCAGGAGCAAATCATCATTTGCCCCGGGAGAACTTGGGATTTGGGTCTTGGTCGGCATCAGCATTGCTGCACTGGAACAATGCCAGGAGCAACTCATCATTTGCCTCGGGAGGACTTGGGATTTGGGTTTTGGTCGGCATCAGCACCGTTAACACTGAAGCGAAATGCCAGGAGGGACTCATCATTTGTCGTTGCCCGTTGGGGAGCGATGGCTCAGGAGACAGGTTTGGATCCCTATCACCTAAGGCTTTTCAATTTTATGAGCCGTAAGGGTCTCATAAAAGCATTTTCTCCCTACGAGTCGAGAGGATCTCGCAGGTGTATGTTCTCCTTAGGAATCGTGAGGATTCCTAAGTGTGTTGCTCCTTTGTGAGTCGTAAGGATCTCACACAGGGATTTTCTCCTCACAAGGTCGAGAGGACTTTGCGAGTGTATTTCATCTCTTTTTACGAGTTTGCGCCCTTTCGGGTTTTCACAAACTCGCCGGTAGTACTGCTGTTTTTACTCACGGAGCCCTTTCGGGTTTTCATCTGTGCCCGTTTTGCTTGTGGACATACCGTTTTTTTAGGCCCTTGGTGGGACTTTAAAAGTAGCCTCACCAGCAGGATTTGGGAGAGATAGGGGTCGTTTACGCCAGTGGATTGTATACGGTTTTGCAGGATGTATGATCCAGACCGTAGGGCTGGTGTGCTCAATTCGCCTGCGACTTGGAGTATTCACGCGTAGTATTTCTTGAGATATCGGCCATTGATGGGTGGCATGGGCCTTTCTCCCTCGGCATATATTAGTTAGTAGGATCCTCCGTCGAACACTTTCTCGATGATGTATGGTCCTTCCCAGTTTGGCTCGAATTTTCCCTTGGCATGTCGATTGGGGATGATCGGTCTTTTGAGGACCAATACCAATTCGCCTTTCTTGAAAGCGCGGAGACGAGTCATCTTGTCATAGGCCCGTGACATTTGGGCTCGGTACAGCTCCAGATTTTGCTGTACCGCAAGCTTCTTTTCTCCGAGGGCGTCGAGCTCTTCAAGCCGAAGGAGCACGTTTTCCTCCTCCGTCAACTCGTGCTGAACGACCATTCTTAAGCTTGGAACTTCGACTTCGAGGGGGAGGACCGCATCCACTCCGAAGAGCAATGAGTATGGAGTGGACTGAGTTGGAGTACGGTGCGTGGTACGATGTGCCCACAACGCCTCGTGAAGTTTGAGATTCCAGTCCCTCTTATTGGCTGAAGTATTTTCCCCCAGGAGCTTGCATAGAGTCTTATTGAAGGCTTCGGCTAGCCCATTAGCTCTTGGATTATAGATGGAAAAATATCTCCAGTCTATCTTGTGTTGAGTAGCGAATCTTGAGACTTTGAAGCTCTTGAAAGAAGGCCCGTTGTCAGAAATGATTCTTCTTTGTGTACCGAAGCGGTATAAAATATTATGCCGGAAGAACATCAAAATATATTCTGTCTTGACTTCTTTTAGCGGGACAGCTTCAGCCCATCTGGAGAAATAGTCAGTTGCGGCCAATATGAACCGGTGGCCTTTGGATAACGGAGGATCAATTGGGCCAACTATGTCGGTGCCCCAGATTTCGAAGGGCCACGATGCCACCATAAGATGCAACGGATTGGAATGCTTGTGAATGAAATCTCCGTGAATTTGGCAGATATGACATTTCTTTGCATGCTCTTCGCAATCCCTTATCATGGTGGGCCAGTAATATCCAAGCCGTTTGATCTGAAGCCGCATCTTGGGGCCAGACTGGTGAGCACCGCAGACGCCTGAGTGAACTTCTTTCATAACCTTTTGGGCTTCGGCCGATGACAGGCACCTGAGCCAGAGTTGGTCATATGACCTGCGGTATAGCGTGTCATTTACAAACACGTATCGAGCTCTCTTCTTCAGCTGAATCCTTGCAGATTTTCCTTCGGGCGGCTTTTCGTATCGGAGGTACTCTATGAAGGGTTCTCTCCAATCGGGCTCGTCTTGGATGATCGAAGATTCTTCGGCAGGACTGCTCTTATGTTCCGCGCTTTCCTCTTCTCGTAGAGAGACTGGAGGTAGAATTTGCCGGCTCCTGACTGTGATCAGAATTTCGTCTATGTCAGGATCAGCCAGCTCCTTGGCTAAGCGAGGGAGTACGTCAGCCTATCCATTCAACGCTCTAGGGACTCTCATTAGTTCAATATGAGTGAACCGTTTCATGAGTTCCACTACTCGGCTTCTGTACCGAGCTAACTCGGGTTTGTATATCTTATAGTCACCGCTTACTTGGTTGATGACAAGCTGGGAGTCACCGTAAACCCATAGCCGAAGGATTTCCATTTCTATGGCGAGCTCTAGACCCACTATCAGAGCTTCATACTCAGCTTCATTGTTTGTTCGAGGCTCGGTGAGAGCAAAAGAACGCCGTAGGGTTCCCATCGATGGCGTGATGAACACCAATCCTATCCCTGCTTTTATCTCTGGGGCGCTTGATTTACTGGAGGTCCTTATTGATGAGGCTCCATCGAAGTAGAGCTCCCAATACAGCTCGCTATCCTCGAGGTGCAATATTTGTTCATCGGGTAATTCATAATTTAGCAGCGACCCTTCTAATATAGGATGAGCAGCGAGGAAATCGGTGAGGGCTTGCCCTTTTACCGCTTTCTGAGGAGTATAAACCATATCAAACTCAAGTAGCATGACAACCCATCTTGTCATCCTGCTGGTTAGGCTTGCCTTGGTCATTAAGTGTTTGAGAGGGTCGACTTTGGAGATCAACATGACTCGATGAGCAAGCAGATAGTGCCTCAGCTTCTTCACAGCGAATATCAGAGCCAGGCATTGCTTTTCGATCGGGGAATAGCTGTGTTCTGCCCCGACTAAAGTTCGAATGGGGTAGTAGAGGGCATTCTCCTTTCCCTTCTCGTTGTTCTGGGCAAGGAGCGCACCGAGTGACTCATCTAGCGCGGCAGTGTAGAGAATCAGCGGTTTATTTGGAATGGGAGCCGCCAACACTGGAGGGTACAACAAGTACTGTTTGATGCTTTCGAACGCTGCTTGACATTCGGCATCCCAGATAAAAGGAACTCCTTTCTTCATGAGCTTTGAGAAGGGCCTACATCTCCCTGATAAATTTGAGATAAACCTCTGTATATAAGCAAGCTTGCCTTGAAAAGATCTTAGCTGCGTCAGACTCTTCGGAGGGGGCATCTCCATGATGGCCTTTATCTTGGATGGATCAACTTCAATCCCTCGATGTCGGACTATGAAGCCCAGGAATTTTCCTGATGACACGCCAAAAGCGCACTTTAGAGGATTCATCTTCAGATTGTATTCCCTCAATCTAGTGAGAACGGTCCTCAGATCTTGGATGTGATTGGCCTTGGCTTTAATCTTGACGACCAGATCATCAACATAACATTCGACGACTTTATGGATTAGGTCATCAAAGATATTGGTCATTGCCCTTTGATATGTAGCACCTGCGTTCTTCAGTCCAAACGGCATCACTTTGTAGCAGTATATTCCGATCGGGGTTCGAAATGCTGTATGCTTCTCATCCTCAGGCGACATCTTGATCGGATTATATCCAGACGAGCTATCCATAAAGGTGAACAGCTCGTAATTTGAGGTGTCATCGACCATCATTTCCATGACCGATAGCGGGAAGTCGTCTTTAGGACATGCCTTGTTGAGGTCCCTGAAATCGACACAAACTCGGATCTGCCCATTTTTCTTCTTCACTGGGATTATGCATGCGATCCAATCCGCATATTTCTCTTCCCTGATGAAACCGGCATCGATGAGCTTCTTGGTTTCCTCGATGACCTTTTCTTCCAGTTCCCTTCTCATTCATCGAGGAGCTTGTTTGACTGGCTTAGCATCAGGAGATATAGCCAGTTTATGCACGGCCATTTCAGGGGAAAGGCCAGGAATTTCTTTGTATGTCCACGCGAAGCAGTCGACGAACTCATGCAGCAGGGCAATTATCTGCTCTTTCATTTTCTCTGACAAGAGTGAGCTGATGTAGGTCGGCCTTGGATTATCGGGCGTTCCTAAGTCAATCTCGGTTAGCTCATCAAAGGTTACTTGTCCGCCATCTTCAAGCTCTTGAGGAGCTTCTTCTGGCTCGGCTAGCTCATCTTCATCATTTGATTCTTCGCTGGCTTCCCCAATATGGATCATGTAGCATGCCTTAGAATCCGGTTGAATGAAGCCTATGCCCCGTCTATCTGGAATTCGCCAATCGATGAGTGCTCGGATCTAGGGCGGATGCCATAGCCCTTCATAAAACTTTGCTTCGGACTCCGTTTGATATAACCGGCATCCACACTTTTTGAAATATTCATGCATCTCGGGCGCATAGTATCTGAAATTGAGGATGGCTCTTATGCCTCTCTCATATGGAAGGCACGCGACAGACAAATCGTCCGGGTGCACAACAGGATTTGACCCATAAAACAGGATGCCCTTCTGTCCATTTTTCCTTCCGGGAACTTAGAAAGTTTTCAGCTGGTCCACTGTGCAGACTGATGATGCATCGAGCTCTTTCCACATATGTTCCGGCACCCTTGTGACAGTTAGGGGCCTTTCTGCAATTTCGAAGGTCTCTCGTAGTTTTGTTTGTTGCATAGGGGGCCAATCTGCACGGCTGTTGCACGACAGGTCCTCTTCCTCCGACTCTTCAGTGTCGTTGCCAAGATGAGGGCGGACTTTGCTGCTAAATAGGGCTTCAGTAACAGATTCGTCCGTATCGCTACCGAAACGAGGGCGAGTTTTACGGAAGGAAGGACTTCCAGCGTCGGACTCATCAGTGTCACTACCAAAACGTAGGCGCAATTGGGCGTTTTTGCTTTTGAAAGTGACAGCCGGCTCAGACTTGCTTTTGAGTTTCGGGGTTGTTCTATCCTCAGTCAGTTGTGGCTTAGCATTTTGGTGGTTCATAAAGTACCAAGAATCTTCATATCGGACTTCATGCACACCGAACGGCTGGATGTCTCCGTCAATGCGTCTTTCTTCGCCATTTTTAGTATACTTCATGCATTGATGGAGAGTTGACGGAACGATGCCGTAATCGTGGAGCTACGGCCGTCCCAAGAGAATCTTATAAGACGTGTCGGCGTCGATCACGTATATCTTTGCTTCAGTTTGCAGATCCCCGAATTTGATTGGCAAAGCTATAGACCCCAGAACTTGCTGGCAGTTTTGATTGAAGCCTTGAATGACAATCCTTTCCCTTGACAGGTGTTGGACGTCCATTGACAAACTCTTCAGTGTCCGCAAGTTCATGATGTTCACTGAGGACCCCGGATCAATCAATATGCGATTAATCCGATCTCCGTCACTGTACCCGGTCACGTAAAGCGGCCAATTATGCTCAGCCGTTCCCAGTAGCAAGTCTTCATCCTTAAACGTGACCGCGGTGGCTTGAAAAGTGTACTGAGCTTCTTTCATATTGATTTCCGCAAAGCGAGTCTGATACCGCTCAGGGTTTTGTAGAGCATGAATGAGAACATCTCTAAGCTCTTGAGATAGAACCAAGGCATCGTAGATGCTAAGGAGAGACGGAAGCTTTCGGAGGTGAGCCGAATCATTATAGTCTATTGGGGAAGGACTTGAATCTTCATGAGCAAGTTCTCTGCCATCTTCTTCATTAGCGACTTGTTTTTCCTTCCCTCTTGGAGCGCATCCATGATTTGGCGGTAGAGCCCTACCGCTTCTAAGCTGGATTTGGTTGGCCTTTGTGGCGAGCTCCTCGTCCTCTTCGGGAAAACAAAGATCCTCCTCAGAGTCACTGCTCAGACGGATGGCGTAGCAGGTCGCTATAGGGATCTCTTCGTTGGAGTCTTCCTCTAACTCCTCCAGAATTTCAGCCGCCTCTATAGGGAGGAACTCCTTCAATTGTGTTCCCCTCCGAAAGACGCGGCGAAGACTGGCGTCTTGCCTGAAATTCGGGGCAGATGCTTATTGGTGCTATCCGTCCACCTCTTCGAAGATGCCAAGTTAATTTATGGCACCGTATATCGAAGGTTTAAACGGATGCGGCCGATATAGCAGACTTCGTCAGATTCCCCCTCGTTTGAGGGGTTTTTGATTGTGGGGACGCTCTTCCCTGCAGGCGCAAGCCTCTGCAGTTAATTACGCTACCGCATCGCGGTAACAACTTTCTCCTTCTCCAGATGGTCACTTCGTGTCGTGGGTGTTTGTTTTGTGTTCGGTTGCCCGTGGATTGTATACGGAGACTAATTTGTGTTGTCGCCCGTAGGACGTGGATTCGTCCAAATCCGTATTTTCTTAGATTTGGGTTTGGGGTTTTGGTTTAAGGATACGTTAGTCTCATTTTTGGACTAAGATCAACTTAAACGTTTGTTAAGGACACGTTAGTCTAATTTCCAGACTAAGATCAACTTAACAGGATCATTTAGATCCAACAAAAGAGCATTTAGACTCTATTGTTTAGTTTAGAGACATTGCGGTCGATTACCAGTTTAAGGACATGATGGTCCATTGAATGTATGGCCGTCGGGACCCGTCACCTCTCTGAAGACTTTGAAGGATTACAACGACAAATATCAGAGGAGTTCAGAGATGTACCCTTGAACCAATGTTGGTTGGGAGATCTATAGTCCAATTTGGGACTAAAGTTTGTTTAAAGGTTTATGAGCATATGGGATCAATTGATATGAGTTGAACATTTTATTGTTCTAGCTGTTGAGCCTTTATTTGGGCTCGGCCCTTTTATAATGCATAGCATTGGGCTCTATAATTAAATGCATAGCATTTATATTTGGCCTGTTAGGCCTTTACTTGGGCTCTGCCCTTTTAAATAATGCACAGCATTTATAATGGTCTGATAGTGCGCCACGTGGCTTATCAGGCGCTTTGCGCCAATTAAAGAGCGCAGGGCGCTAGCGCATGTGGAGGTGACACGTGTCACGCTCTGCGCCAAGCGCAAGTCAGTTAGCGCAGTGCGCTGCGCCAGTGCGCTGTTGACACGTGGCGCGCTCTGGTGCAGTGCGCCAATCCAAGAGCGCAGTGCTCTGTTTTAGAAGCGCAAGGCACATATTGTTCTGTGATTGACACGCGGCGCTCTCTGGTGCAGTGCGCCAATCTAATAAGCGCAAAGGCGTAATTTAAAAGTGCAAGGCACTGTACAATAGCGCAGAGCGCAACTTGATCCAATTCAGATCAAAGAAACAAGTTTTTCTTGTTCAAAAAGAGGTTCTACCTCAAGATTCAAGAACCGGTGGTTCATCAAAAGGCTGTGCCTTTATATAGATCAAAAGATCTAGGGATGGAGTAAATTACTTCTTTAATCTTTTATGATTGAATCTTTTTCGATCTTTTTCTTTTTTATATTGAAGATCTTGATCTTGTTCTTAGATCTTTGATCTTTTTAGAAGAAATTCTTCTTCTTCTTTTTTTTAACGAGATGGTTTCATCTCTGTTCTTCAAGAATCAAATTCTTTACCTTGAAGAAAATGATCTTCTTTCTTCAAAGGCTCGCCTTTCAAATTTTTCAGAGGGTTCTCTCTTTTTTGTATCTCTGTATATCTATCTATGAGACTTGGAGTCTAGGGGCCTTTATATAGGGCCAATTGATTTGTTGAGTTAGTTACAGAGATCTTTCTCTGATTGATTGGGGATATTTCCCCACCGTTGGATCTTTGATCCTAAGGCCTCTGTTTTACAGAAGATAATCTTCTTATTTTAATAAGGTTGAAAAGATCTGTCTAGAATTTTAATTCTGATTAAATAATTTATTATTTAAATTCCAGTGCTGGCGCAATTGGCGCCAGCGCACCTGCGCTTGACACGTGTCGCGCAGCGCAGAGCGCAGCGCAACTGCGCTAGCGCACCTGCGCTTGACACGTGTCGCGCAGCGCAGAGCGCAGCGCAACTGTGCTAGCGCACCACTGTTTGACACGTGGTGCGTAACGCAGAGCGCAAGTTATCTGAAGCGTTACTTCCTTTATTTAAAATTTGAATTTTAAAACAGAGCCTTGCTCTGATTGGGGGTGCGCTGCTTTGGGCGCAGCGCTCCTTGCGCTGGCATGTCTGCTCTTGACACGTGGCGTGCTGCGCGCGGCGCAAGGAATCTGAAGCATTGCTTCAACTTTTGAATTTTTGAAATTCAAACAAAGGTTTGCTCTGATTGGGGGAAACAGAAGTATTGCTTCATTTCCAGCCTTGGAAGTTGAACAAAGCTTTGCTCTGATTGGGGAAACAAATGCCCCCCACCACCGTTGCGCTCACGTGGCGCACACGTGGGTGCAGCGGTGGCAACATCTGAGCCCTTGGATCAACTCAGAAGTTGAGGAGGCACTTCAGCGCCTATAAATAGGACCCTTGGTCCTCAGATGATTATCATCTCCTTCAAGAATTTTATTTTCAGAGCTTTGCTTTCATTTTCAAGAACTTCAAGAGTTAAACTCTAGAAAAATTTTAGGTAAAAATTTAAATTAGATTAAATTAGATTAATTTTTTAAGTGCCTTGCTCTTAATAGATCCCTGATCTAAAGAAAACCCATTTAGGGTTTCACTAGCAGAGCTTTGCTCTATAGGTCTAAAGGGATCTAAAGAGAACTAAAGAGAACCCTATTAGGGTTCCATTAATAGAGTTTTGCTCTCTAAAAGGATTTTTCTTGTTTTTTCTTAATTCATTAATGGAGGTTTGCTCCTTCCAAACCATATAGAAGAATTCTTAAGAGTTTTTCATGGATCTTGAAAGTTAAAGATGACATTTTATTTTTTGATGAATTATATCATCTTGCTTAATCAGTCTGTCTGCTAATTTTGTTGATTTTCTTTTACAGGAGTAATGGACGCCCACATGTATGACCTTGATGAGATCATCTCTTACGGAGACATCCGCCGACTCGGCCGTTCTCAGGACCGAGAATTCACAAATGCTGAGTGTGCCGAAATTATGAGTCGCTTTGACGCATATAATGGCCAACTGCTTCCGCGGCGTTCCTCTCTCTTGAAGCTTATCGTGGGAGCAATCTGGGAAGCGCTTCCCTTGTTCTGTACTGGTGTGCCACTTGGGGCATTGGATGCTGCCGAGGATAAGGTGCACTCGGTGTATCTCATGAGCCTAATCTCAAAGAGGAGGCGAGATAACCTTATCGATCTTCTGCATCAAGATTTTCAATAGTCTGCAATACTTGCTGCCTATCGGAGGGAGGAGGACATCGGTGGGGATCCCGACGCTCGTGCTCGCGAAAGAAAGCACACTAGGATGGTTCGCCAGGCTTGGAAAGTTCTAGACAAGGTCACTTTTGAGTTTCTCAATCCATGTCCTGGATTTGAAGTTTTGCCATTGTAATTATTTTAATAACATCTTTGTTTATTGCTTTCATAATTGTAAGAATCTCCTTTTTTTTTGAAGTATGAATGGTAAATTTCTCATTTCAGCTTGTCTTATTTCACGTACTAAATCTTTTGCACATGCATGAATGGGTATGTCTCAAACGCTTAATCAGATGCAAATCGGATGTTCTTTCTGTCGCTTTCTTCTCTTTGCTGTGTTGTTTGTCATGTGATTTTAGTAAGTGCGGTCTGCAGATAGCGTATAGCTGTCAGTCTTAGGCTCTTGGTAAGGTAGTGATGGCTTAGGAGGCAGGTTCAGATCTGCTGCCTAAGACTTTTCAACTTCATGATCCATGAGGGTCTCATAAAGACTTTTCTCCCTACGAGTCGAGAGGATCCCGTAGGTGTAATTTCTCCTTAAGAATCGTGAGGATTCCTAAGTGCGTTTTCCCTTATAAGTCGTAAGGATCTTATAAGAGAATTTTCCCTCTTACGAGTCGAGAGGACCCGTAAACGGTTGTTTCCCTCCTTGTCGAGATTCGACTTTGGAGAGTGTGACCCGTGAATAGTATGCAAGAGTTCATTTCAGACTGACTTGCAGGGCCCCGGTTCTTAGGAAACAGGTTTTTTAATCCCCACTGCCTAACGCTTTGCCTCATGAGTTGAGACGAATCGAGCATTTCTTGCAAGAATATCCTAACGTCACAGTTAACCTCTGCTCTTTACGACAGAGGTCCGTTAGGGTCTGTGGTACTAGGGTTTTGTCCGTCGTACCGTCGCGTTGGCTGATGTATTCCTCGATAGGCAACCTTGCTGTTCGAGTGGCCTTGCGACCATCATGTCTCTGATCCCTTCGGGGGCCGGACAAAACGTCTTCAAGCAATCCTCCTAGGCAGTTTGACCGTCGGAAGAGCAAGAATTAGGAATTTTGCCATGCCGCTTTTTACTTGAGGTTAGGCCCATTTTGGAGAGCCCCGATGAGTCATAACCACTCCGCGCTGGTGTGGGATGATCTCCGATAGTCTTTCAGCTTTTATATGAGTTACCGTCAAGACCCTGAAGCTAGGAATTTGGCCTTCGCTTCGTTTGTTGGCATTGCGTCTGCTGTATCGAGATGAATGTCGCGGTTTTCTCTAGGTTGTTGATAAACCGTCGAGATTTGGAACTAGGGATTTTGCAGTGGCTCCGTTGTTTGATTGTCGCGTCTGAATCCTGCTGGAGAAAGAACGCTGTGGTGACATCTCGTCTTCTGTATCGAGACGAATATCGAGGTGGTGACCACTCCATGTGGGATGATCTCCGATGGTCTTTCAGGTTTTATATGAGTTGCCGCCAAGACCCTGAAGCTAGGAATTTGGCATTCGCTTCGTTTGCTGGCATTGCGTCTGCTGTATCGAGACGAATGTCGCGGTTGTCTCTAGGTTGCTGGTGAACCGTCGAGGTTTGGATCTAGGGATTTTGTCGTGGCTCCTTTTGGTGATGTTGCGTTTGCTGTATTAAGACGAATGCTAAGGTGGAGTTGGGATTTTGCCGTCACTCCGCTTTGTTTTGACCGTGAGGTCTTTTGTTGACATTGCGTCCGTTGTAATGAGACGAATGCTGAGGTGAAGTTGGTATTTTGCCGTCACTCCGCTTGATAGTGTAACATCTGTGTCATGCTGGAACGAGGAGGTCTACCGTTGTTGGTCTCCAGGCTGTAGATGTGGCCATTGAGATTTGGAACTAGGGAGTTTGCCATGGTTCCGTTTCGTTGCGAATCTGAGGTCGACTGTTGACGTCACTTCTGCATCTGGTTGGAGTGAGGAGAAACGTCATTGGTGATCTCTAAGTTGTCGATGTTGACGTCGAGACCCTAAAGCTAGGGATCCTCCTTTGCTTCGTTTGTTGACATTGTGTTTGCAATATTGCGACAAATGTCGAGGTTGTCTTTAGATTGTCTATGAACCGTCGAGATTTGGCTTCGCTTTCTAGTGGAGCCTGTTGGGAAGGTATGGTTCCCTCTTTGTTTGTGTCTCTGGATTGTATACAGGGATCGATGTGATCTCATCTGTAGGGCAAAAGTTTCATTTCATATGTATATTTTTTGTTTTCTTTCCGCGATGCTCTATCATTTCAGCTTTTATATCGCGAAGGTCGCGATTGCCCCATTATTTCGGCTATTTTCCGCGGTGCCCAATCATTTCGACTATTTGTTTTATTTTTACTCGCTGCTTTTTATTGCGAGTTGCCCAATCATTTCGGCTATTTCGCATGAATACATTTTCTTTTTACTTGCTGATTTTGTTGTAAGTTTCCCCATCATTTCGGCTATTTCGTATGCATGTGTGGCTTGCTGGCTTTTCGCTGCAAGCTTGGGATTAGACACCGATTTCGGCATCAGCATCGCTACAACTGGGATATTGCCAGGAGCGAATCATCATTTGCCTCTGTCGATATCGAACAAAGGTGGCTTAGCGAACAAGGTTAGGATCCTGTCGACTAAGGCTTTTGACTTCATGAGCCGTAAGGGTCTCACAAAGGTATTTCTCCCTACAAGTCGTGAGGATCTCGTAGGTGTGTTTTCTCCTCAGGAATCATAAAGATTCCTAAGTGCATGTTCCCCTATAAGTCGTAAGGATCTTACAAAAGGGTTTTCTCCTTATAAGTCGAGAGGACTTACAAGGGTTGTTCACCATACGAACATATCCCTAGTCACGGATGGGACTTGGTTAGGGAAATGTTTATTCGCGCCCGTGGATTGTATACAAGAGTTAGTATCGAGCCGCTTGCAGGGCAGTATCGGAGGTTGTGGGGGTTGCTTAAGAACAGGTTCAGGTCTCTGTAACTTAAGACTTTCAAATCTTATGAGCCGTGAGGGTCCCATAAGAGAGTTCTTCTTACGAGTCGTGAGAATCTCGCAAGTGTTATTTCTTCTTAGGAATCGTGAGGATTCCTAAGTGTGTTGCTCCCTTGTGAGTCGTAAGGATCTTACGCAGGTGATTTCTCCTTACAAGGTCGAGAGGACCCTGTAAGTGTCTTTTAACGAGATTGCGCCCTTTCAGGTTTTCACAAACACTCGCCGGTAGCCCTGCTGTTTTTACTCACGGAGCCCTCTCGGGTTTTCATCCGTGCCCATTTTGCTTATGGACATACCGTTTTCTTTTTTTTATATTCTCTCTTTTTTATATATAACGAGGTTGCGCCCTTTCGGGTTTTCACAAGACTCGCCGGTAGCCCTGCTGTTTTTACTCATGGAGCCCTTTCGGGTTTTCATCCGTGCCCATTTTGCTTATGGACATACCGTTTTTTTTTATTCTTTTCTTTTTGTATCAGCTTTGGGATGCTGCAATCCACCGTATTTTTCGACATCTCGGTCAATAGCTAGTTTTAGGATATAGTGGTCCGTTGTTAGTTTAAGGACGTTTCGGTCCATTATTAGTTTAAGGACATTTTCGGTCCATCATTGCCGTATTTGTGGCGGATTTTTAGTTTACGGACTTTTCGGTCCATGGGGCTTTCCTTTAGAATGAGCATGATGCCCCCGGCGTATCCATCTTTCTCGGAGCATGTGGTTGTGGCGGGCTCACTTTCCAGTTTTCGGACAGCGCGAACTTGCCCTGTTGGTATTGGTCTTCAACCCAGTTTTTGAAGACGTAGCAGTTTTCGATCGGATGGCCCAATACTTGGTGGTAAGGGCAGTAATTAGAATTGTTGACATCATTCAATTGTAGTTGGTGCTTCGGCTCCCGTAAAGTGATAAACCTGTTGCGCACTGCTAGTTCGAAAAGCCTCCTTGTTTCATCCCGGGGAAATGAGTAAGGACGTTTCAACTTTTCATAGAGGGGTTGCCGTCTGTTGCTTTGGCGAACAACCGGTCTAAGGTCACTCGATTGTTGTTGAGCGTTGGCAATGTAGGTCATTTTTTCCTTCCCTTTATCCTTTTTGTTCGATCCCTTGTTTGCGGGTCCGGGATTTTTTCCGGGTAGCATGCGATTGCACGGCTGAATGTTCTCGCAACCTCTCAATTCTTTAGTTTTAGAGATGGATTCCTTGAAGAGAGGGCCGAGGGCTACTTTTTCGTCGGAGTCGTTCCCGAAGGTGAGAACTCGCGGTCCCTGGGGATCAACCCTATGACAATTGTCGGCAATTTTTATACGCTCATCTGTCGCACTTTTCTGCTGTCTACGAGCTTCACGATTTGTCCTGCTGAAGTGTTGCCTGTGTGCGACATACCCTTGCCACCAATACTTAAAGGAGTTGCGATCTTCAGTAGGATGTGTGATCTTCTGATGATATAAGCAGAAGTTAGGATGTACGTCCGCTTCATCAAGATGTATCCCACTAGGAGAATTTTCTCTGAAAGAGGGCAGCCTCATCCCCATCGATATGGCTTTGGCGAATCGTTTCCTTGTCTTGATCCTGCTTTCATTTGCGGCGGATGTACTTTGATCTGGTGGGAGTATTTCGACCTTTTTTCCAGTCGTCGGCGTTTGGCCTTTTCAAATATGGACATCTCACGCTCCTGATCAGCTTTACTTCTCAGGAGAGCTTCGTTTAGGAATGCGTCGATCATTTCATCTGACGGCCCCAGAAGTTCCGATTTAGGCTTTGCCCCCAGTTTCTTTGTGCAAGGAGCCTCTTCATTGTCTAGCGATGAATGAGAGATCACATGGCAACTTGCTACGTAATCCTCGGATTCGTACAACGATTCTTCTCCATCATCTCCGTCCTCAAGAACATGGCTGAGGAATTCTTGGAGCATGATTGGAGTCCGCGTCTTCTGGTTATACTCTTCCAGCGCGTCAATCTGCTTTTGTAGGTCCGTGCGCTTGTCGCTAGGCTTCACGGGCTTCTTAGATTTCTTCTTCTTTTTCGAAGATTTCGACGGCTGGGTGTGAATGCTTTGGCTATCACCACCAATATTTGGAGTTGGGCACGGCTTCAGCATCCCCTTGATGATCTCAGGTTCCAACGGGTTCTTCCATCTGATCGCCGGGCATGTCTGAAAATCATTCAGCATCCTTTTGGTCTTGGCCGAAAGAGCCACCTCCCATGGAGCTTCTTCAATAAAAGAGCACGTTGCCCCCGGTGTGTCTGTCTTCTCAGGAGTGTGAGGCTGTGGCGGGTTCACCTTCAAGTTTTCAGATAACGCGAACTTGCCTTGTTGGTACTGATCCTCGATCCATCCCTTAAAGACGAAGTAATCTTCGATTGGATGGCTTACTGCTTGATGATAAGGGCAATAATTAGGATTGTTGAGATCGCCTGGCTGCATTGGACGTTTTGGACTCGGCAGACTGATGAGTTTGTTGCGCACTGCCCGCTCGAACAGTCTCCTCGTTTTATCCTGAGGAAACGAGTAAGGACGTCTCAGTCTCTCCTCGAGGGATGGGCGTGGACGCACATTGTTTTGGCGAACAACCGGCTTTGAGTCGCTCGGCTGTTGTTGAGTATTGGCGACGACGATCACTTTCCCTTTTCCTTTCTCATTTCGAGAGTCTGGCTTTGGAGGAGAGGGTCTGTGACCCATCTGGTCCATTTGGGCCAGTTTATCAATCAAGGCCTGGAAAGTCGTCGGCTTAAAAAACATCATGAATTGGGAGATAGTCGACTGAGGGTCAAGAGTACCCACAAACATGCCTACCGCATGTGCTTCTTCGATGCGTTGTTTGCACTTCAACCATAAGTTTCGCCATCGTATTGCGTATTGAACCCACGTTTCGCCTGGCCTTACCCTGGCGTTGATCAATGCGGTGATCGGGGTGCGCTCGCTGGCGCTTGCAAATCTCTGTGTAAACAGAAGCTCCATCTCCGCAAATGTTTTGACAGAGTCGTTAGGTAGCTCCGAATACCATTCAAAGGCCGTTTCTGCTAAGCTGCCGACGAATTGGCGAAGCAACAGTTTGTCGCCGCCTCCAGTGTTGCCGCATAAGGCCCTGAATTGAGCGACATGCTGATGTGGATTCCCTGTCCCTTTATATACATGGAACTTAGGGATCGTATATCCCGGCGGGTAACTGATTTGGTCATACCAGCCTAGATAGGGTCGTCCGGTCTTGACAATTTGGCCAGCCGCTTCATTCGCCTGGTGAACTCGTATCTGCTGGGCTATATAGTCGTCTAGTGCAGCTTTGGAAATGGTTTCCTCCTTGGCTGCTGAATGAGCCGGAGGAGGATTAGATGTCTCCCCTCTATTGTCTTCAATAATGATCGGAGGGTCTTCAGCTGGAGGGTTCGGCTGTAACATCATTCCTACCATGTCTTGGAAGAGAAGCGTAATTTGTTTTATATTAGCCGCTTGTTCTGCTTCTTCTCTGTCCTTCTTTTCGAGGACTCTGCGTAGGAAGTCAGCGTCAGTTTCTTGTTCGTGACGCTGTTCTGATGATGTCTCCGAGCTTTCTTTTGGCCCGGTATGTGCGGCCATTGCAGTCATCATTTCATGAAGCTTCTGTTGTTGCTCCTGGGCTTTGGTCACGGATCGAGTGAGCGGTCGGTGACCCGTCGAAGCGCGGCTTTCCTCCTTTCCGGAAGTCATATAAATAGTATGGACCGTTAGGACCCCAGACTTGGGGCGTTTAGTCTTGGCGTCTTTACGCTCTGCCGTATTCATAAGGGCTTTCTCTGGCCTCCTTCTCTTTTGAGTGGTTGACGTTGAGGGGGCCATTGCAGCGGGCACCCAGATGGCTGTCGTCCTTTGTGGCTTGACAGGGTGGTCCTTTTCTTGCCGAACCTTTACTTTTTTCTGTCGGTGGGAGTAATTTGGATCAATCACCGAGTCTTGGGCTTGACACCAGACCTTGTAAATTTTAGAGGACAGCTGTTGAGGGGGCTGCTCCAGCTTCACCTTTGTGGCATTATCCACAGGTGTAGGAGATCTTTTCAATACGGCAGTTGGCGAGTTTTTGCGTACCCTTCTTAGCGGTCCAAAGATATTCCCGGTCGGAACAGCAGCATTGATTTCCACCATCGGAGCTGGCGGGGTTAGCCCAGAGGGGGAGTTGCCCCCAGCCTTCCTTACCCGGCGCTAGTGACGACGGAGAGCATTTCGTGCGATTGGAGTTGGTTTAGCCGTAGGGGTGACCTCCTCATGCCCCCTGTGTTGGCCAGAATTCGCTGGTATCAGCCTTTTAAAGACCGACGTCCGTTGAATAGGGACGACCAACCTATCAAAAGCAGACTTCCGAGTAGGGGAAGCAACCTTGGTGATTTCGTCTGTAACGGGAGCAGAAACAGTCAGTCTTGTGAAGACCAACCCTTTGGCAGGAGAAACCGCCTTGACGATTTTGGGAGCAGGGATGGCTATTCGCTTCGGGATAACGCCTTTTGGTATTGCAGGCTTCTTCATGGGCCTATTGGAGCTCTGGCCTAGTGTGTTAAAACCGAGGCAGTGGAGTTGGGCGACCGTTGAAAGGGGCCGCGGTAGTTGTAAGCCGATCAAAGACCGACTTCTTTGGAGCTTCTTGTGACGGTACAGGGGTGTTGAAGCTCATGGGTGGGAGTATGGTCCCGAAGAATAATTCAGTGGTGGCTTGAGTTACCTGCTCCACTGGCATCTTGAAAAGGGAGGCCGCTTGGGGCCCGTAAGTCACTCCTCCGGACAGGACAGAGTGAGAGTTGCAGTTGCAGTTAGTGCAGTTTGAAGCCATTAATCTTCTGTTTTCTGCACGAAGCAAGACACCAAATCTTAGTACCTCGAATCCACAGGCAACCATAGCAAACCGCGATTCGTTCGCGAACACGACACACGAAGTGTGGAGTGGAAAGAGGAAAAGTGTCCCACCGAGCGTGCCAGAATCTGTTCCCCTCCGAAAGACGCGGCGAAGACTGGCATCTTGCCGAAAATTCGGGGTGTTCCCGCCAAAAATTTCTGCGCAGAAGAGTCCAAGGTATCAAATGGCAGCAATACGCTTAAGGAAATGCGAACCAGTATCTTCCGGCCTATATTTTGATAAACTCCCGAAAGAGAAACTACTAAATTCTGATAATATTGGAAGCATATCAAAAAACCCTTCGATTTGATATATTATGGGCTTCATAATTCATCCGGGATCAAAAGTTATGAGCAAATGTGCTATGCGCTGTTCCCTGATTAAAAATCAGGAATTATCTCAATGAGCAATCACGTGCTCACACGTGACCAATGGTCACGTGTTGACACGTGATGGTTAAAGCAGCGGCAAAGGACAGAGCGCAGAAGAGGAGCCCATTCAGGAGGTCACGTGCTCACACGTGACCGGGGGTCACGTGCTCACACGTGACCAAAGGTCACGTGGCAACACATGACTGGCTGTAAAAGCCTTGCTTTTCAACAGAATTAAATTCTGAAAAAAGATCATTTAAATCTTTCTAAATAGAATTAAAATTCTAAATTTCTCTAAATCTTTCCAAATGGAAAAGGATTATGGGAACCGTTGGATTAAAGATCCAAGGGTGATTAAATATCACCAATTTATGGAAAAATCCTAGACAAGGAAAGATTTCCCCTAAATCTCGCCAGAAATAACAAATAGAATATCTTTGGATTTAAAATCCAACGGTGAATAAAATTCATTGTGTGATCTAAAGGATCATATTAATTATGAAATCAATTCAAATCTTTCAATGAAAGATTTGCAAAACAAATTGATTCTTTTCTTTCTCCTATAAATAGGAGCCAAGAAAAGAAGAGAGGGGATCTACTTTTTTGAGAGAAAAACAGAGAGAGAAAAAGTGAGGAGAATTTAATTCTCAAGAGAGAAAAAAGAGAGGAGAATTTAATTCTCAAGAGAGGAAGAAAATTTCTTCAGGAGAAAAAGAAAACCCTAGGTGAGAAAAGAAAGGGAATCAAAACTTCAAACAGAGAATTTAATTCTCAAAATATAAGAGTTTAACTTTTCTGCAAAAGAACTTAGTTCTTCCTCTAGTTGAAGATCTGCAGAAGCACATCTCCCCATAGGTTGAGAATTTAATTCTCATCGGGTTGAGATCCTGCCATGCAGATCCAAAACTTAAAGGAGGAATTGAGTTTAGAGAATTTAATTCTCCCAAAACAAAATTAAGGTTTAATCCTACTCAAGAATTTAATTCTTTTACATATATAGGAATTTAATTCCTCCAAAATCATGATTAGGGTTTAAACCTACAGAGAATTTAATTCTTAAAATAAAGAGACTTGAAAGATCTCCATGCACATAAAGAACATTGGTCACGTGATGACACGTGACCCCAATCCGCAGTGATCGGAAAAGAAGGAATAAAACTAGGTCACGTGACTGTAGGGTGTTTTTCGTCTCCCCATTGAGATGGGAATACGTGCGCGCTTGTTAGGCGTACTACAGATTCCTCCTGCCTAGGGTATGTTCCCTTCCGAACGGCGGCCTGCGACGTTAGGACGTCACGTGCCTGAGGTTCGGGGCAGATGCTATTTGGTTTTTATCCGTCCACCTCTTCGAAGATGCCAAGTTGATTTATGGCACCGTGTATCGAAGGTTTAGACGGATGCGGCCGATGTAGCAGACTTTGTCAGATTCCCCCTCGCTTGAGGGGTTTTTGATTGTGGGGACGCTCTTCCCTGCAGGCGCAAGCCCCTGCAGTTAATTACGCTACCGCTTTGCGGTAACAACTTTCTCCTTCTCCAGAATTTCACTTCGTGTCGTGTGTGTTTGTTTTGTTTGTGGCTGCCCGTGGATTGTATACGGAGACTGAGTAATGCCGTCGCCCGTAGGGCGTGGATTAGTCCAAATCCGTATTTACTTAGATTTGGGTTTGGTGTTTTTAGTTTAAGGATGCATTAGTCGCGTTGCGACTAAGATCAACTTAAACATTCGTCAAGGATACGTTAGTCTTGCTTTGGACTAAGATCAACCTGACGTGGTGATTCATTTAATTTATGGCCATCGGGACTCATCACCTCTCTAACATCGTTGAAGGATTACAACGATAGGTGTCAGAGGAGCTCAGAGATGTACCCTTGAACCAAAGCTGATTGAGGGTTTTATAGTCCATTTAAGTGCTTAAGGATACGTTAGCCGTATTTGGGGCTAAGATCAACTTAAACGGGATCGTTTAGATCCGGCAAAAGAGCAATTGGCTCTATTGTTCCAGTTTAGGGACGTAGTGGTCCCTTATTAGTTTAGGGACGTCTCGGTCCGATACCAGTTTAAGGACGTAGTGGTCCATTATTAGTTTAGGGACGTTTCGGTCCGATGCCAGTTTAGGGACGTAGTGGTCCATTATTAGTTTAAGGACATTTCGGTCCATCGCCAGTTTAGGGACGTGGTGGTCCGTCATTAGTTTAGGGACATTTCGGTCCGATGCCAGTTTAGGGACGTAGTGGTCCATCATTAGTTTAAGGACGTCTCGGTCCAATATTAGTTTAAGGACATCTCGGTCCGATATTAGTTTAAGGACGTCTCGGTCCAACATTAGTTTAAGGACGTCTCGGTCCGATATTAGTTTAAGGACGTTTCGGTCCGATATTAGTTTAAGGACGTCTCGGTCCGATATTAGTTTAGGGACATCTCGGTCCGATATTAGATGAGTGGTCGTTGGGACTCGTCGCCTCTTTGACGTCGTTGAGGAATTACAACGACAGATGTCAAAGGAGTTCGGAGATGTACCCTCGAACCGGTCGTGACTTAGTTTGTGAGAGGCATTTAATTTAAGGACTTACAGCCAGGATTGGGTTAAGTCCAATTTTTATTTTAGGCTCTGCCCGATTAAAAGAATCAATCTAAACAGGGCTCTGCCTCTTTTTATTCTTGCAGTTTGATTTGGGCCAAGCCCTCAAGCATTTCCAAACAGGGCTCTGCCCTTTGTATGATTTGATTTGGGCCAGGCCCTCAAGAATTTTCCAAATAGGGCTCTGCCCTTTTATTTTTGTGATCTGATTTGGGCCAGGCCCTCAAGAATTTTTTTTTAAATAGGGCTCTACCCTTTTATTTCTGATTTGGGCCAGGCCCTTTTAAATAATGAGTTGCAGGAACTCAAGAATCTTCTGATTGAAGAAACAAAAGTGCATAGCACTTTTGATCTACATTTAGATCAAAAGAAAACAAGTTTTTCTTCTTGTTTTCTTTTCACAGAACCAAGGGTTCATATCAAGTGCAAGGCACTATTTATTATTCTTTTATTTTTTTAGAACCAAGGGTTCATATCAAGTGCAAGGCACTATTTATCTTTTTATTTTCTGTTCTTCAGAAATTTTACCTTCTTTTTTTTTTGTTCTTGATTAATCTTCAAGAGCTCTCTTTTTTCAGAAGCTTTTTCCCTCTCTCGATGATGATTGATTATCTGATGATCTTTGAATGAGGCCTGGGGTCTTATTTATAGTGCCCACCAATTTGTTGGATTTGTTAACAAAATCTTTCCTGAATAATTTTGGGAATTTTCCCACCATTGGATCTCTGATCCAAGGGTTCCTGTTTTACAGGAGAACAGAAAAGATTTGTCTAAATCTTCATTCAGTTGCTGCGCAACTCACCAGCGTGTGACACGTGTCACGCATCCGTGCGCTTGCGCAGTTGTGATTGCGCAACTGCGCAGACACGTGTCGCGCATCCGTGCGCTTGCGCAGTTGCGATTGCGCAACTGCGCAGACACGTGTCGCGCACCCGTGCGCTTGCGCAGTTGCGATTGCGCAACTGCGCAGACACGTGTCGCGCACCCGTGCGCTTGCGCAGTTAAGTCTTTAATTACGTTTTCTGAAGAGCCTTGCTCTGATGGGACGTACCATCTCGGGCGTTACGCTGCCGAATTGGCTTCTGCCACGTGGCAAATTGCGCACTGCGCACGGAAACCGAAGTGTTGCTTCAAATTTTGAATTTTCAAAATTCAGTAGAGCCTTGCTCTGATTGGGGGAAACAGATGCCCCCCCACCGTTGCGCTCACGTGGCGCGCACGTGAGTGCAGCGGTGGCAAGATCCTGACCATCGGATCGACGGGTCAGGTGAACAGGCGCAGGCGCCTATAAATAGGACCCTTGGTCCTTGGTAATTTTTACCATTCTCAAGAATTTTTACCCAGAGCCTTGCTCTTGTTTAAAACTTCAGAGCCTTGCTCTTGTGATTTCCTTAAGAACTTCTAAGTTCTAACTTCAGAACCATTTTAGGTAAATTAATTTAATTTAAATCAAATTTAAATAATCAGAGCCTTGCTCTTATAGATCTCTGATCTAAAGGAAACCCCTTTGGGGTTTCTTCAACAGAGCCTTGCTCTTATAGATCTTTGATCTAAAGGAAACCCCTTTGGGGTTTTTATTCACAGAGCCTTGCTCTCAAAAATTTGCAGAGACTCTGTTCTTAGGTTTTAACCCATGAACAGAGCCCTGCTCATAGGTCAATTAAAAAACTTTTTAAAAGTTTCCATGGATCTTTAAGATCCCAAAATTTTAATCCTTGGTTATAAATTTTTATTACTGCTACAGAGCTAGGCTCTCTTTTTTTTTAAGAAGTTTTATTCTTTTGAAACAGGAGTTTGACAAGTGTCACTCTGTGACAGAGCTTTGCTCTGAAAAGAGGAGATTTTCTCCTTGTCTCTAGAGATCCCCCAGTGAGGATATTCTCTTGGGGGTCCTTTTTATTAACTGACAGTCTCATCCAATGATGGGACTGTCTTATCAAATGATGCGCCGTCATCTTGATTTTGTGGGTCCCCCTTTGGTCCCCAACCCACTGCATTGTAGTGTGATGTATGCCTTTGATATGTGAAGCATTGGAACACTAACAGTTGTTATTATTTTTTTTTTATCTACAGGAAACATGTCTGAAGATTTGTCTTTCCCCTTTGTTCGCTCAGAAGGAGGGTTCCCACATGCACCAGTGGACCGGGTGGTGTTTGCTCTGATCAAAGATCACGATCCTGAGTGCAAGAGACTTCACCTATGGGGGAGGTGGTATAGCCAGATTATCCAAGGCCGTCGCAGTTTTAGTTCCGCCGTGCCCTCTGAGCCCATAGTCTCGCTCTCTTATGCGGACAAACCCCCGGTGGAGTATGCCGTGGAGGTTAAAAATTGGAATTCGGACGACCTCCTCCAGCCCGCAATCGGCGCTATTCCAGTGCAACCGCCGCCAGCCATAGATATATTGGGAAGGCGAATCTGTCAGGGTGAAGCACGCCCTTGGGGACAGCTTACAACATTGGACTGAATCCGCGACCGCCTGCTGGATATCTGCCATGGGCCCGGTACATTTTAGCGGCGAAGAGAACTCATCTGACGAAGATCGGCTTATACTCCGCCGTTTACGTCTCGCTTTTCGAGTATCCTACTCCTCCGACGTGGTGGACAAAGGCTTTCGTTGAACAATGGAACATCCCCACACATACTTTCCTGACAGCGGATAGGGAAGTTTCCATTTCTCTGGAGGAATTCGTTGAGCTTTCAGGTTTACCGGCGAGGGGGGAGCATTATGAAGAGCTGCTTCCTCCTGACGAGTACGTCTTTGCCACCAAGCAGATGGTATGCGATCTAACTCCGGACAATGCCATTCAGCATCAGCACCCGGGCTTGGTGAAGGTATTGGAGATCTACGAGGAGCTCCACTTGGAATTAGGCGACCGAGGCGTTAGTTTCGCGGACTTCATTGCTCGTTTTATTCGCCCGGAATTTTTATCAGAGCAGGGTGAGAAGTTCGCCCAACTCACTGATCCTTTTGGTTTCGGCCTGGACCACCTGCCTTCATCGGACATTGACCAGCGAAGTTTTTACCTTCCCGGCACTGCCAGCGTCCCTTTCTCAGAGATCGCCGTTCCTGGCATGGACGAGGAGACCTTCTTCATCGGATTCTTAGGTCTGTGGCTATGCAGCTTCGCGCTTCCCATGCACCCACGCCTTATGCGGTCTTCTGTTTTCTACCCGGCGCATCGAATGGTGGCTGGTCTGCAATTATCAGTGGGGATCGCTGGGTTGGCTTACCTCTACCATGGACTTAGCGTAGCGGCGGACGCTAGTGAGCCTGGGGTACAGCCTGCTAACTTCCCGATGCACTACTTCACTTCTTGGATGGAGCTGCATGTTCGAGGAGTGTTTGGTGCCCACAAAACTCCTCCGTTCTTTGAGAGATTTAAACTTCCGAGAATCATGCGATTGGTTGGGGCTTCCATCGTGTTCGCACCTCCGCGGGAGTCTCGGGGACTGCTTCTGCGTTCGCATCTAGTCGGGGTGAAGACCTCTTTTGTGGATAAAGTCATCACCATAGGTTCCGAGACCACTAAGTCGGTGGTGTCGCTGCGTGATAACTTTAAGGGCGGTGTTTCCGTGTTGAAGGCTCGAGAAATCCTCCACCTTTATTCCATTCGGCCGGGCTACTTGGTATTTAGGCAAAATGAAACGGCCCTCTTCATGAGGTATAATCCGCATCGATTTGCTCGGCAATCGAGTTATAACCAAGGGGTCCCGTTGGAAGCCTTCTTGGGAACACCTGCAGTCGGCTTAGAGGGGGTACGGAATGCAATGCATCACTTCATCCGGCTGAACACCGGCTCCTACTTTTTCATCAGTGAGCCCAGCTGTACCCCTAAGATACTCAATTCGTATGTAGCCTGGTATGCGCACGCGATGGGCCCAATTATCTTGATGGAGAAACGTCTACTGGTCGATCGTAGGGCTGCGCCTCCCGGCGGCAATCGCAAGGCTCCATTGCAGCCCAGGGTTCAGGTTATCCCTCCGACGAAAGAGGCCGGAGCTGATCGACCACGGGTGTTGGCCCCTCCGCATGGACTGCCACTGCCTACTACGGTGGATGCCCCAACGGCGCCCCGTGCTCCGACAAAGACGGTTAAAGCGGCATCGCCGGAGTCGGGTGCAGGAGCGGACATCGGGACTCGCCGCCCGAAAGTGACTGCCAAAACTGGCAAGCGCAAAGCTGCTCCCAGTGGGTCCAAGGCTGGCGGGCAAAAGAAGAAGAAGTCCACTTTATCCCTCGACGCGATTCTTAACTTAGAGTCCGCGGCTCATCCTGCCGAGACTATATGTGAGTATGGCAGCAACGAGGGTTTCGTGGTGGACCCTGAGGACACCAACCTAGCCGCCGCCATTGCAGCTTCGGAGCGATCGGCGAGGCTCGAAGCAATGTTAAGCAGACTCGCTGAGTCAGGTAATCCTCAGCCTCCTTATTTGTCATTTTATCCCACTTTTTATTATTATCTTTAGCTAATGTTTGCCTCATTTTCAACAGGTGTATCCACTGAAGAGGCCATTGCTGCCTCTCTGAAGACCTTCCAGGAGGAGGAGAAGAAGCGTACCTTAGCGAGCGTCGGTATGTTTTATCCCTTTCTCTTTTATACGGAAAGTTTGTTATCTTTTTATGATAGTCGACCTGACCTTCTCTTGTTTCTTTATAGGGGTTGTATTAATCGGCGCAAGGACCCTTCCCAAGTCCGTCATCGAAGTCCCAGCTCCGTCGAAGCTGCCGCAAGAGCCTCGGCTTGATGCAACAACGAGGGATGCTCTGAAAAATCTGGAGGCATCCCTCTACACGGATGAGGAGGCTTCGCTCAAGGAAGCTCTGATGGCATCTGTCTCATCGGCTCAAGAGGAGCGGAAGCGGTCTAGACGCGAAGCTAAGGCGCGCAGAGCTGCTCTGGCCGCAGGAGCGGGCCCTAGCACCGTTCCTCACGCTAGTACTCCTTCTGAAGAGCCCCCTGTGGCCCTGTCTACCGCTCGTCGGCAAGTTGCACGCGCGGTTCGGAACGCCAATGATAAATCCGCTTCAGGTAGTACTTCTTTCAGAGCCTTGTTGTATGACTTGTAAAACTATTGGCTTATACATATCTCATCTTGCAGGGTCAAGTCCAACTGAGGGGGAGGCGGAGACGACCGTCGAACCCAAGGGAGCGGAAGAAGCGGTACTCGCCGAACCCGAACCGACAGTGGACAACTTTGTCGAGGCCATGGGGCCTGGAGCCGGGATTGAGGAACCTACCGCGGAGAAAGTCATTGATGCCGTACCCGAAGTGGCGGCAGATGAGATGATTGTCTCGACCGAGCCGAAGGCGGTAGAGGGCGAGGTACTTGAGGCTGGGGACCTCGTAGTGCCGATGGACGGGGCAGCTGTAATCGCTGATCCTGAGGGAGCAGCAGGTGAGGCGGCCATGATTCCTGAGGACGAGCTAGGCGCTCCTTCTCAGGAATCTGGCAATGTTCCTATCTTGGCCCTCCCTGTCTATGGTTCCCCACCGCCTGCAGAGCTTGAGAGCATAACAACGGTTCCCCTTGAGTCGGGTGATGAAGCTACAGGCGGTGGTCTTCCGTCAGTGGAGGAGGGGACCGCCTCAGTTTCTGCTGGCAGCTCGTCAGGTAAATTTTTTTTATCACCAGCATTTCCCCCTTTTTTTTGTATATATCTTGTGATCTCTTCTAACAAATTTGTTCTTGCAGGTGCGGCCAGTACCGATGCTCCACTGCTCGAGGGGGCACCGTCAACTACTGCTTTGGCAGTAGTCACCTCTCCGTCTTCCCTTGTGCCGTCATGGATGTTGGAAGGTATGGATTTACGACTCATGCATTAATCTTTCAAAAATGCGGCTTTTGTACTAACGTTACACCATTGTGCCTTTGCAGGAGTGCTTTTTGATCACTTGTATCAAGTGTTGCTCCCGCACTTTTCTTTCCCATCCGAACTCGCTTCTCCTTCTAGTGGCGCCGGTAATATCTTTATTGACTCCTTTTTTCTAGCAATGGGATGATTTCTGACTTTTCCTTTTCTTTATTGTAGTGCCACAAATCGAAGGAGGGGATGTAAGCCCTGTCGTGCTACCGGCCCTTCCGGCTCTGCCGTCCGTTGCTGCTGGTATAGTAGATCCCCTTTTTGGTAATCCTTTAACATCTTTTGAACCATCGCTTAACCCTGTTTTGTTTTGCAGCTATTGTTCCGGTTCCGGTCCCCTTCGCGGCTCGCGTCCTTTTACCGGCAGGTCCCTTTCTGAGACGTCCGTCTTCAAAGGGTGCGGTGATGAGTCTAGGCATGCTGAGCGGGTATATTGAAGAGCTCAGCATGGACGCTCTCCCTTCTGCTGTCGATTTCGCTGCGGATGTTAACCCAATGTTAGCGGCGCTCGTAACTTTTCATGACGAGGACGTCGTTGAATCTTGGGTTAACCACTGCAGGGAGATCGAGGCCTGCTTGTATCGGCTGGAGTTGACGCGTCCTGCTCCCGAAGTTTTAGCTCTGAGCGCCCAACGCACAACTTGGCTCGAGCAAAGCACTTCGCACTCCCGCCACTTGGAGCAAGAAGCAGCTCGGAGACTAAGGGAATGCCAAAAGACCTCAAACGAAACGGCCCATCTGCGCGCTGAGGTTGAGGCAAATGCTGCC
Source organism: Agapanthus africanus (assembly GCA_030015575.1). Lineage (NCBI taxonomy): Eukaryota > Viridiplantae > Streptophyta > Magnoliopsida > Asparagales > Amaryllidaceae > Agapanthus > Agapanthus africanus. The sequence continues at coordinate 82,141,518 of JASDDO010000026.1, read as the reverse complement.
CAAGTGAAGACTATCTTTGAGGGTCTCTTGGAGCGCATCTCCCATGGGCTAAACTTAAAGAGGAAGCTTGACGTGGCTGAGCGCCATATCCCAAGTCGGGAGGCTGCTTATCAGGGCGTGAGGGAGCAGCTTGCAGTGGTCTTGCGGCAACGAGCCTAAGTGGAGGCAGAGCTGGCGGTGGTAGCCGATCAAGAGAAGGCATGGAAGGACATCTGCGAGCGATTGCTACATCTGTGCAAGACGCTCCCTTCCCAGTAGCTGCCATTGTATCAATATACTTGTAATTTTCTTTTTTTGAATAAGATGTATGCATTCTTTATTCTTTTATACGATTCGCTATGTACTTGATTGAGTTAATAAATAAAGATACACATTTTTTTTTTTGCAATGTCTTGTATCATTTCTTTGCTTTCTCCCTTCTCTTATTATCAGCATGTTGTCTTGATAAACATGATTGACAGGTAACAGAGTAAGCATTTTGGTTTCTTCAAGATATAACGATGGCTTAGGCCGCAGGTTCGGATCTGCTGCCTAAGACTTTTCAACTCTATGAGACGTGAGGGTCTCATAGAGACTTTTCTCCCTACGGATCGAGATGATCTCGTAAGTGGACTTTCTCCTTAGGAATCGTGAGGATTCCCAAGTGTGGTTTTCTCTCATAGGTCGAAAGGATCTTATGAGAGAATTTCTCCCTCTTACGAGTCGAGAGGGCTCGTAAGCGGTTGTTTCCCTCTTTGTCGAGAATCGACTTCAGAGAGTGAGACCCGTGAATAGTATGCAAGAGACCATTTAGGATTGACTTGCAGGGTCCCATTGTTCAGGAAGCAAGTTTTTGAATCCTTACTGCCCGAGATGTGAGTCAGAAAAGCTCTCGTCACGGAGTGTTTGTATCCGTGAGTTGAGAAGTTTTGCGAGGGATTATTTGTTTCCCAAGCGCCAAGGATTATTTGTGTCCTTGGGGTTTGAAACGAGTCGATGGTTCCTACGGAGGCACTGGTGGCTCTGCAGGTCGACGCGGATCAGAAGGCTCTCGTCAAGGAGTGTTTGTATCCGTGAGTTGAGAAGTTTTGCGAGGGATTATTTGTTTCCCAAGCGCCAAGGATTATTTGTGTCCTTGGGGTTTGAAACGAGTCGATGGTTCCCACGGAGGCGCTGGTGGCTCTGCGAGTTGACGCGGATCAGAAGGCTCTCGTCAAGGAGTGTTTGTATCCGTGAGTTGAGAAGTTTTGCGAGGGATTATTTGTTTCCCAAGCGCCAAGGATTATTTGTGTCCTTGGGGTTTGAAACGAGTCGATGGTTCCCACGGAGGCGCTGGTGGCTCTGCGAGTTGACGCGGATCAGAAGGCTCTCGTCAAGGAGTGTTTGTATCCGTGAGTTGAGAAGTTTTGCGAGGGATTATTTGTTTCCCAAGCGCCAAGGATTATTTGTGTCCTTGGGGTTTGAAACGAGTCGAGGGTTCCTACGGAGGCACTGGTGGCTCTGCGGGTCGACGCGGATCAGGAAGCTCTCGTCAAGGAGTGTTTGTATCCGTGAGTCAAGGAATTTGCTGGGATTATTTGTTTCCCAAGCGCCAAGGATTATTTATGTCCTTGGGGTTTGAAACGAGTCGATGGTTCCCACGGAGGCGGTGGTGGCTCTGCGAGTCGACGCGGATCAGAAGGCTCTCTTCAAGGAGTGTTTGTATCCGTGAGTCGAGGAGTTTGCTGAAGACACTGGTTTCTTCAGAGTTGGACTGAACCGTCAAGATTTGGCTTCGTCTTTTGGCGGAGCCTGTTGGGAAAGTATGGTTCCCTTTTCGTTTGCGCTCTTGGATTGTATACAGGGACCGATGTGGTCTTAACTGTAGGGCCAGAGTTTTATCATCATTCTTTTTTCTTTTTTTCTTTTTTTCTTTTTTTTTTTTATCTCCGCGATGCTCTATCATTTCAGCTTTTAGATCGTGAAGGTCGCGATTGCCCAATCATTTCGGCTATTTATTTTATTTTTACTCGCTGCTTTTTATTGCGAGTTGCCCAATCATTTCGGCTATTTTGCATGCATACATTTTTACTTGCTGCTTTTTATTGCAAGTTGCCCTATCATTTCGGCTGTTTCGTATGCATGTGCGGCCTATTGGCTTTCCGCTGTAAACTGATTTCGGCATCAGCACCGCTACAACTGGGATATTACCAGGAGCGAATCATCATCTGCCTCTGTCGATGTCGAACAAAGGTGGCTTAGCGACCAGGGTTAGGGTCCTGTCGGCTAAGGCTTTTGACTTCATGAGCCGTAAGGGTTTCACGAAGTTATTTCTCCCTACAAGTCGTGATGATCTTGTAGGTGTATTTTCTTCTTAGGACTCGTGAGGATTCCTAAGTGTTCATTTCCTCTGTAAGTCGTAAGGATCCTACAGGAGGGTTTCCTCCTTGTAAGTCGAGAGGACCTATAAGGGTTGTTCATCATGCGAACATATCCCCAGTCTCGGATGAGACTTGATTAGGGAAATGTTTATTCGCGCCCGTGGATTGTATACAAGGGTCAATATTGAGCCACTTGTAGGGCAATATTGGAAGTTTGTGGGGGCTTGCTTAAGCACAGGTTTAGGTTTCTGTAACTTAAGACTTTCAAATCTCATGAGCCGTGAGGGTCCCATAAGAGAGTTCTCCTTACGAGTCGTGAGGATCTCGCAAGTGTGTTTTCTCCTTAGGAATCGTGGGGATTCCTAAGTGTGTTGTTCCCTTGTAAGTCGTAAGGATCTCACGCAGGTGGTTTCTCCTTACAGGGTCGAGAGGACTCTGTAAGGGTTCTTTAACGAAGTTGCGCCCTTTCGGGTTTTCGCAAACATTCGCCGGTAGTCCTGCTGTTTTTACTCCCGGAGCCCTTTCAGGTTTTCATCCGTGCCCTTTTTTGCTTATGGACATACCTTTTTTTTTTTTTTTTTTTTTATATCTCGTCAGCCTAAAGATGCTGCGGTAGTAGTTTAAAGACGTTTCGGTCTGCTATTAGTTTAAGGACATTTCGGTCCGCCGTTGAGAGGGTCGGCTACTGCTTATAAAGCTTGAGCTTAGGAAGATAGCGAGCGGACATAGTCGTCGTCATCTACCATTGACCTAGGCTGTGGCTCATTAAGCGTAGTATTTCTTTAAGAAGCGACCGTTTATTGGCCTGAAAGGCCTTTCACCGTGCATGTCCATGAGTAGATAGGCCCCGCCCTGGTAGACCTTATCAATGATGTACGGTCCTTCATAGTTTGGCTCAAACTTTCCCCGCTTGGCGCGATTGGGGATCATGGGCCTTTTGACGACTAGCACGAGTTCGCCTTGGTGGAATGTCCTCGGGCGGCTCAATCTTTCATATGAGCGCGTCATCTTTGCTTTATAAGCTTCCAGATTTTGCTGTTCTAGAAGCCGGATTTCATCAAGGGCGTCAAGCTCTTCAAACCGAAGGTGAGCATTTTCTTCGTCTGTCAGCTCGTAGTGGACTGCCACTCGTAGAGAGGGTAATTCTATCTCGAGGGGGAGTACTGCTTCCGTCCCAAATACCAACGCGTACGGCGTTGTGTTTGTGGCCGTTTTAAATGTAGTTCGATACGCCCAAAGAGCCTCTTGCAATCTTTCGTGCCAATCTCTCTTATTTCGTGACACCGTTTTCTTGATGATCTTCGTCAAGGTCTTGTTGAAGGCCTCAGCTAAACCGTTAGCTCGGGGGTTATAAACTGAGGAATATCTCCAGTCTATATTGTGCTGCTGTGCGAAGCGGCTAATCTTATGACTTCGGTAGGCTGGCCCATTATCAGAGATGATTCTTCTCGGGGTTCCAAACCGGTATATGACATGCGTTCTGAAGAAATGGAGGATGTTCTCCATTTTTACTTCCCTCAACAGTACCGCTTCTGCCCATTTGGAGAAGTAATCAGTCGTCGCCAAGATGAAACGATGTCCCTTTGACGATGCTGGTTCGATGGGACCGACTATGTCAGTTCCCCACATTTCAAATGGCCAACTAGCCACTGTTGGATGCAGTGGATTGGGATGCTGATGGATGAAGTCTCCATGAATTTGGCATGAATGACATTGCCTCGCGTATTCTAGGCAATCCTGCATCATCGTAGGCCAGTAGTAACCCATCCGCTTTATCTTTAACTTCATTTTAGGGCCTGCTTGGTGGGAACCACAGAGTCCGTCATGAACTTCCTGAACGACCCTTCTCGCTTCGTCAGGTCCTAAGCATCTCAGCCACAGAGAGTCGAATGACCTTTTGTACAGAGTATCATTGACGAAGGCGAAAGACAGAGCTCGTTTCGTGAGCTGATGTCTTGTGGACGCTTCTTCAGGTATTCGGTGGAACTTGAAGTAATCTATGAAGACTTCTCTCCAGTCCCCGGTATTTTCCCAATCTTTTACTTGCAGGGTTGTCTCCTCTTTCGCTCCTTTTTCTTCAGACGATTCCGGAGATATTTCTGTTGGGGCGAGCACTCGACGGCTTTGCACCACGATTCTAACGTCGTCGAGGTTCTCGTCAGCCAGTTCTTTAGCAAGTTTGGCTAGTGCGTCTGCTTTGCTGTTTTCCGCGCGCGGTATGCTTTCCAACGTGTAGGAGGGAATTTGGGTTAGCAGTTGTTGCACTTTTTCACCGTATTTTACCAATTCCGGTTTACATGTTTGGTAATCGCCGTTCACCTGACTGACGACCAGTTGGGAGTCCCCGTATATGAGGAGGCTCTCAATTCCCATGTCAATGGCGATCTCGAGGCCTGCTATCAAAGCCTCATATTCAGCTTCATTATTCGTTCTTGGTTCCGTTAAGGAGAAGGCGAAGCGCATTATTCCTCCTTGGGGAGTCACGAAGATGAGTCCCACCCCCGATTTAATCGTTGGCGTACTTTGTTTGTGCTTTTTCATAGAAGACGCTCCATCGAAGTAAAGCTCCCAACGGGTATCACCACTGTCGATTGCGTCAAATGCATGTCTGTCTGGCAAATCGCAGTTTAAAGGAGAGTCGGCAAGTATGGGATGCTCGGCAAGGAAGTCAGCGATGGCCTGGCCTTTTACTGCCTTGAGAGGTTGATATGTTATGGAAAATTCCATCAAGAGCAGGGCCCATTTGGCGAGTCGTCCTGTCAATATGGCTTTTGACATTAAATATTTGAGAGGGTCCACTTTTGAAATCAGACGGACCTCGTGCGCCAACGCATAGTGCCTAAGCTTTGTTATTGCGAAGATCAATGCTAGGCAGTGTTTTTCAATGGGAGAATAGTTGCTTTCTGCCCCCAGCAGCACTCGACTTAAGTAGTAGAGCGCCGTTTCTTTCCCTTGATCGTTCTCTTGTGCCCATAATGCGCCTAAGGAACCTTCGAGGGCGGTTGTATAAAGAATAAGAGGCTTCCCCTTAACCGGGGCAGCCAACACCGGCGGGTTCTGCAGGTACTGCTTGATCTCGTCTAGTGCGCCCTGGCATTTTTGATCCCAAACGAATGGGGTTCCTTTCTTCATCAGGTGACTATATGGCCGGCATTTTCCTGAGAGGTTGGCTATAAATCGCCGTATGTATGCGAGTTTCCCTTGGAGAGACCGCAGCTGTTTGAGAGTCCTCGGCGGAGGCATTTCCATGATTTCTTTAATCTTTGACGGATCTATTTCAATACCTCGGTGTCGAACAACGAATCCCAGGAATTTGCCCGAGGAGACCCCAAACGCACATTTAAGAGGATTCATCTTCAGGTTGTACTGCCGAAGGCGTTGAAATACAGTCTTCAGATGCTCGAGATGTTCCCCGTATGATTTGCTTTTAACCACGAGATCGTCGATATAGCATTCAACGATTTCATGTATGAGGTCGTCGAAGATCTTTGTCATGGCCCTCTGATAAGTAGCACCGGCGTTCTTCAAACCGAAGGGCATCACTTTGTAACAAAATATACCAAGAGGAGTCCTGAAGGCTGTGTGCTTCTGGTCTTCGGGATGCATTTTTATCTGGTTATACCCCGACGAGCCGTCCATGAAGGAGAAAACCTCATGAGTGGATGTATTGTCTATCATAAGTTCAGTGACTGGCACTGGGAAATCATCTTTCGGGCAGGCTTTATTAAGATCCCGAAAGTCTACGCATATGCGCACCGTCCCATTTTTCTTCATTACTGGGACGATGTTGGCAATCCATTCAGGGTACTGAACTTCCTGAATGAAGCCAGAGTCGATTAACTTTTTGACTTCGGTGTTTATGCTCATCTCAAGCTCGAGTCGCATTCTTCTCGGCGCCTGTTTGATCGGTTTGACGTCTGGGGATATTGCTAGTTTGTGTACAGCAATTTCTGGATCTAGTCCCGGCATTTCGGAATAGTTCCACGCGAAGCAATCTTTGTGTTGTAGAAGCACATCTTTCAACGCAGTCACCCTTTCTTCAGATAACAGCTCGCTGATGAATGTTGGTCGCGGGTCATTTTCCGTCCCCAACTCAATTTTCTTGAGGTTATCTGCGGTGGTATGGATTCCGTCCTCCAGTTCTTTCGGAGCTGGGGGAAATTCTGAGATCACCTCATCACTGCTGTTTTCAAAGCACCAAGGGAAGTCGTTCATGTCCTCGGACCCTTCTTTTAATGTTGTTATCACATGACAGGTGCGAGTTTTCTGCCAATCCCAATGCGGGGTTGGTTTTATTCTTGTGTTTTTGGGTTCGTGCTTTTGCGGCGGCGCTACCTTCCAACTGTCAGACAATGCGAATTTGCCAAGCTGATATTGGTCTTCAACCCAATTCTTAAAGGTGAAACAATCTTCAAGCGGATGCCCTACTACTCGATGGTAAGAGCAATAATTTGGGTTGGAGACTTCACCTGCTTGCTCAGGGTGTTTAGACTCTGGCAGAGTAAGCATTTGATGTTTTAGAGCAAGATCAAGTATTTTCCTTGTTTTGTTCCGAGGAAACGAGTATGCTCGACCCATTTTCTTCATAAGGGCTAGGTCAATAACGCTCGACTCTCGTATGCGTGGCTTCTTAGCTCTGTCTTGTGGTTGTCGAGCACCTTTTTGGCCCCTCGACTTGTTTTCGCTTTCGCGTCGAACCCTTTTTGTAGCAGGCTGACGTGGGGTAACATCTTCGTTCTTTACTGCCTGTCGAAGGAGACGCTGTGTCTTGGCTTTCTCATAGATTGCCATTTCACAATCGTGATCATCTCGGGCTTTTTGACTCGCATCCTTTATAAGTTTGCTTATCTGGTCTTCAGACGATGGACTGGGAGGTCTTGCATCAGGAACTCTTGCTGATTCAGGATTAGCGTCTTCCCATTGAGCGTCCGCTTCTTCATCAAAGTCATTCATGGCATAACAGCTGTTTATTAACTCCCGTTTCTTTGGCCGAATGTACCCGAGCCCTTTTGTTTCCGTTCTCCCGTTAGGCAGTTTGCATTGAGTTCCGGGAACGTTCCAGACCTTGTCATAGAATTTGGCTTTTCTGATGGTCTGTGTGAAGGACATCCCTTGGCGTTTCAGCAGTTTCTTCAAACCTTCGGTATAATATCTGGGAAGACGGATAGGCTGAAGCTTGTCGAGCGTGGGATCCGCGCCATGCCAAATTTCTTTTTCCACCTTGTTTTCTTCAGAACGGTAGAATAGGATTGCTTTCTCGCCTTTTCTTCCGGGAGGGATATAGAATGTCTGCAATTCTTCTACGCTGTTGGTGTCGAGTGCATCCAGTTCTTTGTAATGTTCAAGCGGCACCATGGTTACCTGCAGACTTCGCTCTTCATCAGTGGAAATCTGTATTGAGGGCCGAGCGGGGAATACAGCATGAACTTCATCCTCTGAGTCACTACCGAAGATCAATGAAGGAACAGATGGTCCTGGCCTGGTGGACTGGGACGGACCTGAATAAATTATATCCTCCTCCTCCTCGGTGTCACTGCCGAAGACAGGGATGGTTGCGTTAGTTTTGTTCTCCGGTTTGTGACATCTTTCCGTGTCTTCGAAACTCGGTAGGAAGTATTTGGCATCTTCATACTTGCGAACTTCGTTCACGGAAAATGGATTCAACTCTCCTGCCACTGTGTACTCGAGGCCGTCCCTAGAATACTTCATGCACTGATGCTGTGTAGAAGGGATGATATTGTATTCGTGTAGCCATGGTCGGCCGAGCAGAGCATTGTAGCACGTCTTGGCGTCTATGACATGGAATTTGATGTCTGTGACGAGCACCCTGAAGCGTAACGTCAATATCACAGATCCAAGAGTCTTTGAGGATTGAGAGTCAAAACCGGAGATGGTGATTTTGTCCCGGGCGAGGTGTTGGACACTCATGCAAATCTCCTTTAACACTCGCACATTGAGTAAATTGACAGACGATCCGTTATCGACCAAGATTTTTCCTATCTTTATGTCATGGCAGTATCCCGAGACATAAAGGGGGCGATTGTGTTCACACGTCCCGAGGAGAAGGTCTTCATCACCAAAAGCAACGTCGGCTGTGTGCACCTCTTCCAATTCATCCTTCATCTTTTGTTCGGCTAAGAAGGCTTGGAACTGGTCCGGATCCTGTAGGGCCTTAATCAAAGAATCCCTCACCTCTTTTGATAGCAATAGGGCATCGAGAATGCTGAGTTGTGAGGGTAGCTTTCTCAGATGCGCCAAGACATTGTAATCTACTTTATTCCTTTTTGGGGGATTCTTGGCGGTTAACTCTTCCGCAACTTGGTCATCCAAAGCGATGTCTTCAGAGACCTTCTCTTTCCCTTTGTTTTTCTTATTCAAGGGTCCGAGGTTCTTTTCGGGTAATGTTCGATTGCGCAGCTGTATATTCTCGCAGGCCTTCAGTTCTTTTTCTTTTCCCGAAGTGGATTCTTCGAAGAGGGGGCCAAGCTCTAGCTCTTCATCAGAGTCGCTCCCAAATGTAGGCACTTGTGACCCGGTAGTGTTAACCATGTGACAATTGCCGGCAGTTCTTTCAAGTTCTTTAGTCGTATTTCTTCGCTCTCGGCGAATTTTACGTTTTTCCCGTTTAAATTGTTGTCGATTAGCGACGTATCCTTGCCACCATCCATTGAAAGCTTTGCAATCTTGGGTGGAATGCGAGACCTTCTGATGGTATAAGCAATAAGAGGGGTGCATTTCTACCGCGCCAGTAACTTTTTCTTCAGAGGGTGGTAGCTTCATGCCCATCGATATGGCCTTAGCAAATTTCTTTTTTATCTTGAATTGGCTTTTGTCAGTGGTGGAGGCATTTTGCTCCAACGGGATCATTTCAGCTCCTTCCTCAAGTCGCTGACGCTTAGCCCTTTCGAATATAGCCGTCTCGCGTTCTCGATCAGCCTTGCTTTTCAACCGAGCTTCATTAAGAAACGCGTTAATCATTTCAACTGGTAACCCTGGGGTTTTTGATTCGGCATTTGCCCCCAGCGTTTCAGTGCCAGAAGTTCCTTCATCGTTCGTGGTCGAATGGGAGATCATATGACAGCTTGCCACATATTCGTCAGATTCATCCGATGAACTTTCTCCTTCATCTTCTTTTTGGAAGACGTGATCAAGGAAATCTTGGAGCGTGATGGGAGTTCGCGCCTTTTGGTTATATTCATCCAGCGCATCGATTTGCTTTTGTAAGTCCGTACGCTTGTCGCCAGGCTTCACGGGCTTCTTAGATTTCTTCTTCTTCTTTTTCGAAGATTTTGACGGCTGGCTATGAACGCTTGAACTACCACCATCGGTCTTCGGAGTCGGTCGTGGCTTCAACATCCCCTCAATAACCTGCGGTTCCAAGGGGTTCTTCCACTTGACCGCTGGGCAGGTTTGAAGATCATTTAGCATTCTCCTCGTTTTGGCCGATAATACAACCTCCCAGGGAGCCTGACGGAGCATGTTGCCCCCGGCGCATTCGTTCCCTTATAGGTGTGAGGCTGCGGAGGGTTCACCTTCCATTTGTCAGATAGCGCAAATTTGCCCTGACGGTATTGATTCTCAAGCCAATTTTTGAAAACGTAACAGTCTTCGATTGGGTGTCCCAACACTCTATGATAAGGGCAGTAATTAGGATCGTTGACGTCACTCGGTTGTGACGGACGTTTTGGATCTGGCAGATTTATGAGCCTGTTGCGCAATGCCAGCTCGAATAACCTCCTTGTTTTATCACGGGGGAAGGAGTAGGCCCGTCCCATCTTGTCCTCAAGGGGTACGTACGGGCGTGTATTATTTGGACGAGCAACCGGCTTCGAATCGTTCGGTTGTTGTTGGGCATTAGCGACGACGATCGCTTTTCCCTTTCCTTTGTCGTTTCGGGAATCCGGCTTCGGGAGAGGGGGTTTATGGCCCATCTGGTCCATCTGCGCCAATTTGTCGATTAAAGCCTGGAAGGAAGTCGGCTTGAAGAACATCATAAATTGTGAAATGGTTGCTTGTGGATCGAGTGTTCCAACAAACATTCCCACCGCAGGGGCTTCTTCTATGCGCTGTTCACACTTAGACCATAGATTACGCCACCGTATAGCGTACTGAACCCATGTCTCGCCGGGTTTTACCCTGGCATTGATCAGTGCCGTCATCGGGGTACGCTCACTGGCACTTGCAAAGCGTTGGGTGAAGAGTAGCTCCATCTCCGCAAAGGTTTTTATAGAGTCGTTGGGAAGCTCAGAATACCATTCAAACGCCGTATCAGATAAACTTCCAACAAACTGGCGAAGCAAAAGCTTGTCGTCGCCGCCGGTATTACCGCAAAGAGCCCTGAATTGGGCCACATGTTGATGGGGATTGCCGGTCCCTTTGTAAACATGAAACTTGGGAATAGTGTAACCTGGCGGGTACTTGATTTGGTCATACCAGCCCGGATATGGCCGTCCCGTTTTTACAACGTGGCCGGCTGCTTCAACCGCCTGATGCACCCGTATTTGTTGAGCAATATATTCATCCAAATCAGCTTTTGATATGGTATCCTCTTTAGCTGCGGATAAAGCCGGTGGAGGATTCGATGTCTCTCCTCTATCATCTTCAAGAATGATCGGGGGATCTCCAGCAGGTGGATCTGGTTGAATCATCATACCCACCACATCCTGGAACAGGAGGGCCATTTTCTTTATGTTGGCCGCCTGTTCCGCAGCCTCTTTGTCTCTCTTTTCCAGTATTCGGCGGAGGAACTCAGCGTCGGTCTCCTCCTCTTGGCGTTCATCTAAGGACGTCTCAGGATTCTCTTTTGGCCCCGTGAGTGCAGCCATTGTAGTCATCATCTCCTGGAGCTTTTGTTGCTGCTCCTGAGACCTGGTCACTGACCGGGTAAGCGGTCGGTGACCCGTAGAAGTACGACTTTCTTCTTTTCCTGAAGCCATATAGACCGTATGAACTGTTATGCCCCCTGACTTGGGGCGTTTCGGTTCGCCGCTTTTAGATTTTGTCATCGTCGCGGGAGCTTTCTCTGGTCTTTTCCTTTTATGGACCTTTGAGGTTGAAGGAGCCGTTGAAGTGGGCCTCCTAGCATTTGTTGCCCCCTGCCGTTTAATGGGGGGGTTCTTGTCTTTCTCCACCTTCGCCTTTTTCTGGTGACGCAAGTGGTCCGGATCGATCACAGAGTTTTGAACCCTGCGCCATATTTTATAAACTTTTGATGACAGCCGTTGAGGGGGCTGTTCCTGTTTCGTCTCCGGAGCTTTTTCCATGGGTGGAGGAGACCTTTTCAATGTAGCAACCGGGGAGTTCTTTCTCACCTTCCTTAGCAATTCAAAGCTGTTCCCAGTTGGAACAGCAGCGTTGACCTCCGCCACTGGAGCAGGCGGGGTTAGCCCTGGAGGGGAGTTGCCTCCTGCTTTCCTTATTCGCTGCCAATGGCGACGTCGTGCACGACGGGCCGTTGGGACTGGCTCGGAAATCGATACAATTTCTTGTTGCCCCCTGTTTGGGTGTGGGGTAACTGCCGGTGTCAGCCTATCAAAGACTGATGCTTTTTGATCAGCTGAAGGAGGAGTAGGAACCGTCAATCTTGTGAAGACTGACTTTCTGATAGGAGAAGCCGCTCCAACGACTTCCGAAGCTGTGGCCGTTGCCCTCTTTGGGACAGCCACTTTATGATCCTGACCTAGCCTGGTGAAAACAGAGGCTGTCATCTTAGTAGCGGGCGACCCGTTGACAGGGGTCGTGGTAGCAGTGAGCCGGTCGAATACCGACTTCTTGTTCGCTTCTGGTGCGGATATCGGCATGGAGAAGCTTGTAGGTGGGACCATGGTCCCGAAGAACAAGCCGGTGGTGGCTTGCGTCACCTGGTCTACCGGCAAAGTCAGGAAGGAAGCCGCTTGGGGCCCATATGCTACACCTCTCGGTGAGGTGGAACGTCCGCTGCAATGGCATTTCGAGCAGCTGGTGCAGTTGGTGGCCATTGGATCTTGAGTTCTGCGCCAGACAAAAGACCAAATTTTAGCAACTTGAAATCCGCGGACAACCATTTAACAAACCGCGATTGGTTCGCGAAGACGACACACGAAGTGTGGAGTGGAAAGAGGAAAAGGTCCCACCGGGCGTGCCAGAATCTGTTCCCCTCCGAACGGCGGCCTGCGACGTTAGGACGTCACGTGCCTGAGGTTCGGGGCAGATGCTATTTGGTTTTTATCCGTCCACCTCTTCGAAGATGCCAAGTTGATTTATGGCACCGTGTATCGAAGGTTTAGACGGATGCGGCCGATGTAGCAGACTTTGTCAGATTCCCCCTCGCTTGAGGGGTTTTTGATAGTGGGGACGCTCTTCCCTGCAGGCGCAAGCCCCTGCAGTTAATTACGCTACCGCTTTGCGGTAACAACTTTCTCCTTCTCCAGAATTTCACTTCGTGTCGTGTGTGTTTGTTTTGTTTGTGGCTGCCCGTGGATTGTATACGGAGACTGAGTAATGCCGTCGCCCGTAGGGCGTGGATTAGTCCAAATCCGTATTTACTTAGATTTGGGTTTGGTGTTTTTAGTTTAAGGATGCATTAGTCGCGTTGCGACTAAGATCAACTTAAACATTCGTCAAGGATACGTTAGTCTTGCTTTGGACTAAGATCAACCTGACGTGGTGATTCATTTAATTTATGGCCATCGGGACTCATCACCTCTCTAACATCGTTGAAGGATTACAACGATAGGTGTCAGAGGAGCTCAGAGATGTACCCTTGAACCAAAGCTGATTGAGGGTTTTATAGTCCATTTAAGTGCTTAAGGATACGTTAGCCGTATTTGGGGCTAAGATCAACTTAAACGGGATCGTTTAGATCCGGCAAAAGAGCAATTGGCTCTATTGTTCCAGTTTAGGGACGTAGTGGTCCCTTATTAGTTTAGGGACGTCTCGGTCCGATACCAGTTTAAGGACGTAGTGGTCCATTATTAGTTTAGGGACGTTTCGGTCCGATGCCAGTTTAGGGACGTAGTGGTCCATTATTAGTTTAAGGACATTTCGGTCCATCGCCAGTTTAGGGACGTGGTGGTCCGTCATTAGTTTAGGGACATTTCGGTCCGATGCCAGTTTAGGGACGTAGTGGTCCATCATTAGTTTAAGGACGTCTCGGTCCGATATTAGTTTAAGGACATCTCGGTCCGATATTAGTTTAAGGACGTCTCGGTCCAACATTAGTTTAAGGACGTCTCGGTCCGATATTAGTTTAAGGACGTTTCGGTCCGATATTAGTTTAAGGACGTCTCGGTCCGATATTAGTTTAGGGACATCTCGGTCCGATATTAGATGAGTGGTCGTTGGGACTCGTCGCCTCTTTGACGTCGTTGAGGAATTACAACGACAGATGTCAAAGGAGTTCGGAGATGTACCCTCGAACCGGTCGTGACTTAGTTTGTGAGAGGCATTTAATTTAAGGACTTACAGCCAGGATTGGGTTAAGTCCAATTTTTATTTTAGGCTCTGCCCGATTAAAAGAATCAATCTAAACAGGGCTCTGCCTCTTTTTATTCTTGCAGTTTGATTTGGGCCAAGCCCTCAAGCATTTCCAAACAGGGCTCTGCCCTTTGTATGATTTGATTTGGGCCAGGCCCTCAAGAATTTTCCAAATAGGGCTCTGCCCTTTTATTTTTGTGATCTGATTTGGGCCAGGCCCTCAAGAATTTTTTTTTAAATAGGGCTCTACCCTTTTATTTCTGATTTGGGCCAGGCCCTTTTAAATAATGAGTTGCAGGAACTCAAGAATCTTCTGATTGAAGAAACAAAAGTGCATAGCACTTTTGATCTACATTTAGATCAAAAGAAAACAAGTTTTTCTTCTTGTTTTCTTTTCACAGAACCAAGGGTTCATATCAAGTGCAAGGCACTATTTATTATTCTTTTATTTTTTTAGAACCAAGGGTTCATATCAAGTGCAAGGCACTATTTATCTTTTTATTTTCTGTTCTTCAGAAATTTTACCTTTTTTTTTTTTGTTCTTGATTAATCTTCAAGAGCTCTCTTTTTTCAGAAGCTTTTTCCCTCTCTCGATGATGATTGATTATCTGATGATCTTTGAATGAGGCCTGGGGTCTTATTTATAGTGCCCACCAATTTGTTGGATTTGTTAACAAAATCTTTCCTGAATAATTTTGGGAATTTTCCCACCATTGGATCTCTGATCCAAGGGTTCCTGTTTTACAGGAGAACAGAAAAGATTTGTCTAAATCTTCATTCAGTTGCTGCGCAACTCACCAGCGTGTGACACGTGTCACGCATCCGTACGCTTGCGCAGTTGTGATTGCGCAACTGCGCAGACACGTGTCGCGCATCCGTGCATTTGCGCAGTTAAGTCTTTAATTACGTTTTCTGAAGAGCCTTGCTCTGATGGGACGCACCGTCTCGGGCGTTACGCTGCCGAATTGGCTTCTGCTACGTGGCAAATTGCGCACTGCGCACGGAAACCGAAGTGTTGCTTCAAATTTTGAATTTTCAAAATTCAGTAGAGCCTTGCTCTGATTGGGGGAAACAGGGTAGGCTGGGGTTTAATGATTGTGGGGATCCGAATCTCCGGCAGCCGCGGACTAAGCTGCCGTTAATTACCCCTCGCCTTTGGAGCGAGGGAACCTCCGATTGGCAGGTTAAACTGGTCATGCGAACTCAATGTGCAGTGTGCGTGTGTGTTGTTTTGGAGGGGGTGTTTGAATATATCGGGAGCCACGCAGAGTTTTTACGGGGGTCCCGCTACCCGGATAGCGGGCTGGGGGTCAAGGGGGCTAGCAGCCCCCTTGCGGGGTGCGGGGCAGCGTCCCGTTAGAAATTTTTTCTAACAGAGACAGTGTCGTGGAGTATGTGTATGTGTACATTTGTATACATATGTATATATATACATGTATATATAAATAAAGGGAGAAAAGACATCCAAAGCATGCGTGGGGCCAGCGCCTAGGCGCTTGAGCGCAAGCGCGCCACGTGTCGGCACGTGGGCGCTTTGCGCTCGAGCGCAGAGTGCTGGAGCGCAACGCGCCACGTGTCGGCACGTGGGCGCTTTGCGCTCGGACGCTGGGCGCTTGAGCACAAGCGTGCCACGTGTCGGCACGTGGGCGCTTTGCGCTCGAGCCCAGAGTGCTGGAGCGCAACGCGCCACATGTCGGCACGTGGGCGCTTTGCGCTCGGACGCTGAGCGCTTGGGGGCAAGCGCGCCACGTGTCGGCATGTGGGCGACTTGCGCTCGAGCGCTTGCGCTGGAGCGCAAGAGCGCCACGTGTCGGCACGGGGGCGACTTGCGCTCGAGCGCCTGCGCTCGAGCGCCTGCGCTCGAGCGCCTGCGCTCGAGCGCACGCGCGCCACGTGTCGGCACGTGGGCGCTCTGCGCTCGAGCGCGAGCGCTTGAGTGCAAGCGCGCCACATGTCGGCACGTGGGCGCTCTGCGCTTGAGCGCCGGCAAGAAAAAGAGGCTTTTAGCCTAAAAGATTTCTATGAAGAGAAATCAGAGAGGAGTTGGACTCCTGAGTGTATTCTTTTCTTTGGGGGTTTAATGAAAGATGTTCTTCTTCTTCCTCCTCTGTTAAGCTGGATCTTGAAGATCAAGAGATATGAGATCTCAAAATCTCTCCTTTTTGAGATCTGATGACAGATCCAAGTTCCCCTTTGTGGGTTTTATGGTGAAAAACTATTTTGTGTTTGAAAAGAAAGAGTAAAACTCTTGATTTAATTCAAAAGAAAGAAGAAGGTTTTGGAACCTTGAACAAGGAGAAAGATCTCAGATCTGGAAAATTTTTAGAGAGAGAAAAAGTTGTTAGATATTTTCATTATCTTTGCCTTTATAGGCCATACACTTTACACATAGCCCCTTGGGCTTCACAAAATGGCATTTTGCCTATCCCATGGCTCATGTGCCATTTCTTTTTGCACATAAGCCACGGACTTTACAAAAATTTGGCTTATGCCTATTTTCTTACATTTATCCATAAAATAAAATAAAAGAAATGCAACAAAATTATTTATTACAAAATATTTATCTTGGCATGGGGGGAGGCCGGCCGCCTCATGTTCTGGCTCGACCCGGGCATGGGCCCACTGGATCTGGGCTTGGGCCCACTTGGCTTGGGGTTGACTTTGATTTTGACTTGGTCAACCGGGGTGTAAATTTTTAGCCCAACAGTGACCCCTAAAAAGATCCCCAAAAATAAAAAGGAAACAGCTTTGAGGCAATGCCTCACGTGCTCCCACGTGACTCCCAAAATGCAGAAAGAAAAAGCTAAGGAAATGAAGGCTTTGGGCGTTCTCACGTGTTACCACGTGACCCCTTGGCAAACGCTTTAACAGTCAGTACATAAATCCCCATCACGTGCCAACACGTGATGCTCTAAAATAAAAATAAAAAGTGTTTAACACTTAATTGCAGAACGAAGAAAAGGGATCTGGTCCCACCTTTGGGCGCTCTCACGTGTCCACACGTGACCCCTCTTTCTTTAGTGTTTAACACTAATTTGGGGATTATATTTCCAGTGTTTAACACTAATCGTTTCTAGTGTTTAACACTAAATTGAAGATTATATTTCCAGTGTTTAACACTGATTGTCTTTTAGTTTTAACACTAATTTGAGGGTTCTATCTCCAGTGTTTAACACTGTTGTTCTCTAGTGTTTAACACTACTTTCAGCCAAATTGGCTAATTTTCCAGAGGCAAAAGTCCCTCCTCCAAATGAATCTCAAAATTGAGGAAATCAAAGACAAAATGTTGTCAGAGCCCCCAAACCACTGTTTAACATTGCTGAATGATAAGGGGCTGAACCCAGACAAATGTCTAACGGCCCAAAGGGGCAATATTTCAAACTTAATTGGACTTAGCCCAAACTGGCCATAAGTCCTCAAATCATCTTAAACTGAGCACATCTGCTCTTTCAACCAACTCATTAGTTCAAGGGTACATCTCTGAACTCCTCTGATATTTGTCGTTGTAATCCTTCAACGTCTTCAGAGAAATGATGGGTCCCGACAGCCATACATTTTATTGGTCCACTATGTCCTTAAACTGGTATTGGACCACTATGTCCTTAAACTGGTATTGGACTACTACGTCCTTAAACTGGTATTGGACCACCATGTCCCTAAACTAGCAATGGACCACTATGTCCCTAAACTAGAACAATAGAGTCCAAATGCTCTTTTGTCGGATCTAAACGATCCCGTTAAGTTGATCTTAGTCTCAAATTAGACTAACGTATCCTTAACAAACGTTTAAGTTGATCTTAGCCTCAAATATGGCTAACGTATCTTTAAACCAAAACCTTCAAATAGACTTTAGTCCCAAATTGGACTGTAGATCTTCCAACCAACTTGGTTCAAGGGTACATCTCTGAACTCCTCCTATATCTGTCGTTGTAATCCTTCAACGTCGTCAGAGAGGTGACGGGTCCCGATGGCCATACGATCAATGGACCACTGTAAGTCCATGTCACGCACCCCACGAACTTGCGGGGAGGCGGGATATATGAAAAACGATCATCAAAGGTTCGTAACACGGACTTGAGCGCATGAATCGTATCTAAACCGTTACTAGCAAACTACGAAAGGTTTAACTACTCTGATTCGAAGTTATACCTCACGTTACTTGTCCTTCGGGTCTTCATCACTATCCTCCACTCCTTGTAGGCTCTTTGGAACGTCGGCACCTCAACGGCCTCCTCGAGTCAAAGACGATCCATCCGAGAGCTCCTACTCCAAGCTTAACCTCTAACTTGAGGTAACTAGGTTACTCAAAGTGCTAATCTAAGCAACCTAGGTGATATAGAGTTGGATTATGGAAGTATTAGTCTAGCTAACCCTTGATCTCAACACATGAGAGGTTAGGGTTAGGGTTTGAAGAGAGAGAGAGAGCTTGAGGAGAGAGAAGGTGAGAATGAGAATCCTTTTGGATGAATAGATCATGTGTGTATATATGAAACATGTCATATATATTAAATGAATAAGAAATAATGATATATCATCATGTTTCATTAATACACTAAGTGATTCATCACATGAGTCATATAAATCATAATTGATTCATTAACTCCATGTATGAATCACACCATGACTCACTTATCCAATTAATGCAAATGCCACCTTAACCCCCAAGTCACCACGCTTCAAGAAGCTTCCCGACAAATTACGAGAACGCCCCTCCTATCCGTAAAAACACGGAAAAACTTTAGACTGTATAAATCCAATAATCCGATACTAGAATCTGGCTTAAACCAAAGCCGACTAGTAAAAACTGTCCAAATATCGTACGTGCGTAAAAACACGTATGCGTCCGAACCCTGTCGTAAAACCATACGACCTCTATATCGTTTCGTCCGAAGCAGGGAAACTCTCTATGTGGGACTCTAAAGACTCGACACTACGCTGGCAGTGGGTTTAACCACAGACAGCAAGCGGCACTAGCTGTACGTAACGGTCCCCAGGTAGATGTCGATAAGAAGGCCGATGAGTAAACCCATCCGAACTCCTACTGAGCCTGCTGTGACAATCTCCGTACAGTCCGGTCTGTTCGTTTAAGACTATCGCATATCGGGCCTAGGGAGCGGCAAGCGTCAGTCCCCTAAAAGCGGTATAAGTCGTGTCGGAGCGTAGCCCATTACACCTTGAGAAACTACTGGAAAACCTACCAGTAAATCTCGCTTGCCCTGGCCAGGGACTTTGGGCAATGGCTCTCTGACACAGCGTGATATCAACTCCCAATACCGGGAGAGACGAATCCTATCTAACCGCCACTGCCTCCAAGTGCTCGGGACTGCACCCAACTGCTACCTGTTTGCACGACTCCTTTGAGCCGTGGTAGGGTAGCAATCTAAGAACAGTGGGACACACTCGAGGCGAAGTAACAGTGTCAAGTCTGCGGACTATACTGTACTCATGTCACCTGGGAACTGTTAACTGACGACTGGTATAAAACCAACCAACAGTTCCCTGTGAGTCATGTCCGGTGTACCCGTAACCTAACGAGCACCTGTATACTATCTCCAGTACGACGTACTGACGGCTGTGGGACAGACCATCTCCCCAACTGGGATAAGAAGCGTACACACTAGTCTACTCCGGAGTATCGATGCCCTGTCTCGATAATCATACGACTAGGGACCTGAATAAGGATGTGCTTATAGACTACCCAGCCCCCACTAGTGTGACTGCCATCACAACGCTGGTAGTCAAGCAAGATCATAAGAGCTCTATCAATACGTATACTCACATATTAAGATAGAAAAAACCAAGTAGCATACTACTATGTTTGGCAAGACTGTTATATAACTGTGAAAATCCCAAGCTTCCATTAAGTAATATACAAACTAGTATGATACAGTAATGGCCTTCTAGGGCATAAACACTAACAATCTCCCACTTGCACTAGGGCCATGTACTGGCGTATCGCAGACCTATCATCTCGAATAGCCTCTCGAACTGCGTCTGAGGAATGGCCTTTGTGAATGGATCTGCAGTGTTATTCTCTGTATCTACTCTCTTTACCTCGATCTCCCGGCGATCGACGATCTCCCTGATCAGGTGATACCGCCTCAAGATGTGTCTGGACTTCTGATGGGACCCGAGTTCCTTCGCTAAAGCTATAGCGCCGTTGTTGTCGCAATACAGTGGTATTGGACCAACACTGGTAGGAACCACCTGAAGTTCTGTGAGGAACTTCTTCATCCAGACAGCTTCTTTTGCGGCATCGCAAGCAGTTATGTACTCCGCTTCCATCGTTGAGTCAGCAACGGTGTCCTGCTTGGAACTCTTCCAACAGACCGCCCCTCCATTGAGGGTAAAGACATAACCCGACATGGACTTGGAGTCATCCTTGTCACTCTGGAAGCTGGAGTCGGCAAAGGCCTCGATCTGGAGGTCTTTTCCGCCATACACCAAGAACATCTCCTTAGTCCTTCTCAGGTACTTGAGAATGTTCTTTACTGCTATACAGTGCTTCTCCCCTGGGTTTGCCTGATACCGGCTTACAACGCTCAATGCGTATGCTACATCTGGTCTGGTACATAACATCGCATACATTATAGAGCCTACCGCAGATGCGTAGGGTATAATCGACATGCGATCCCTTTCCAAATCAGTCTTGGGAGACATCTCTTTGGAGAGGGTGATTCCGTGACAAGCCGGTAGGTTACCGCGCTTAGAATCATCCATACTGAATCTTTTCAATATGGTGTCTATGTACCTGGACTGCGAAAGTCCCAACATCCTCTTTGATCTATCACGATAGATCTGGATCCCCAGAATGTAGGTGGCATCACCCAGGTCTTTCATGGAGAACTTCTGTGACAAGAATCTTTTGACTGACTGTAGCATAGGAATATCATTTCCTATTAGGAGAATGTCATCCACGTACAAGACGAGGAATACAACAACTCTCCCTACAATCTTACTGTATATGTATGGTTCATCTGGATTTTTGATAAAGTCGAATTCTTTGACAGTATCATCAAAATAGATGTTCCAACTTCGCGATGCCTGCTTTAGTCCATAAATGGATTTAAGCAGCTTGCATACTTTACCGCTGCTCCCACTCTGAATGAATCCCTCTGGCTGATCCATATAGACGCTCTCTTCCAAATTACCATTTAGAAAGGCCGTCTTTACGTCCATCTGCCAGATCTCATAATCGTGGAAGGCAGCAATAGCAAGAAGGACCCGAATGGATTTGAGCATAGCCACTGGAGAAAAGGTTTCGTCATAGTCCAAACCAGGTCTTTGACGGAAACCCTTTGCAACAAGTCTAGCCTTATAGGTTTCAACCTGTCCATCTACACCAATCTTCTTTCTGAAGATCCACTTGCATCCTACGGGTTTTACCCCATCTGGAGCAACGTCCAAAGTCCATACTTTGTTAGTGTACATGGACTCCATTTCGGTCCGCATTGCATCCAGCCATTTTACCGAGTCGCCGCTCTGAATGGCTTGCTGGAAGCTAGTAGGGTCGTCATTATCAATGACGCAATCTTCTCGATCCCCGTCTATGAGAAAACCGTAGTATCTCTCGAGCGGATGAGACTGCCTACTACTTCTGCGGATAGGTGCTGGTATGTCCCTTTCTTCTGAAACTTCTTGTTCCACCAAACTTTCAGTAACAGCTTGTGGTTCTGGAATTTCTTCCAGTTCTACTGCGCTCCCACTCTTCTGATTTTCTAAAAATTCAGTTTCTAAGAAGCGGGCATGACGAAAAACAAAAATCTTTTGTTCCTCTGCGTAATAGAAGCAATATCCCATGGAGTTCTTTGGATATCCCACAAACTTACACTCTACTGAGCGTGCCTCGAGCTTGTCCGGATGCTGCTTTTTTACAAAAGCTGGACACCCCCATGTCTTCAGGTACTGAAGATAGGATTTCTTCCCACTCCACATCTGATATGGTGTGGTAGGCACTGTTTTGGTTGGAACCTTGTTCAAAAGATATGCCGCTGATTCTAGCGCATAACCCCGGAATGATCGCGGTAACTCAGCCTTACTCATCATGGAACGAACCATATCCGATAGGGTTCGATTCCTCCTCTCCGATACACCGTTGTGTTGTGGTGTGTATGGAGGAGTAAGCTGAGAGAGAATTCCATTCTCTTTTAAGTAACCCAGGAACTCGGCACTTAAGTATTCATCACCTCAATCAGATCTCAGTGTCTTAATACTTTTGCCTGTTTGGTTTTCCACTTTATTCTTGTATTCCTGGAATTTCTCAAAGGCCTCGGATTTATGCTTCATCAAGAAGATATGTCCATACCTAGAGAAATCATCCGTAAAAGTAATGAAGTAGGAATAACCACCTCGCGCATGTGTAGACATTGGACCGCACACGTCACTGTGTACGAGTCCTAAGAGCTCGCTCGCTCTTACCCCATGTCCAGTAAACGGAGTCTTTGTCATCTTTACCATGAGACAAGATTCACAAGTGGCATAAGATTGATATTCGAACGAATTCAAATATCCTTCTCTATGTAACTTCGTTAATCGTGTTTCATTGATGTGACCTAGTCTACAATGCCATAAGAAAGCCTGATTCATTTCTGGAGACTTTCTTTTAAGTGTGTTCTGGACATTGAAAATCTGAGCTTGACTCAATACGTATATACTTTCATCTAATGTACCGGACCCAATCAGAACTTGATTTAGGAAGATGTGAACTACATCGCTTACAAATGTAAAGTCATATCCCTCTCTTGAAAGTGAGGACACTGATATGATATTACAGGTCAAACTAGATACATACAGACAGTTACGTAGAATCAATATCTGCCCACTTATCAAACCTAAGCGATATTCTCCCACGGATTCAGCGTCCATGCTCATTCCGTTTGCAACTCTGAGAGACAAATCACCTATCCTTATATCTCTACGGTTTCTTAAAGCATGTAATGAATTACAGATATGAGATCCTGCTCCGGTATCTAGTACCTAGAAAGTAGAGTTAATTGACAAACAGTTCTCAATTAAAAACACACTAGAGGTAGAAGCCACAACATGTTTCGTATCCTGGCTACAGGCTTCCAAAGCCCTGCAATCCTTCTGCCAATGCCCGTTCCCATAACAATAGGAACATCCCTCCTTACCTACACCAAGTCCCGAAACTTTTGCTCTTCCCTTTCCTCCTACTTTATTGACACCGTATATCGGCTTTGTAGAGGTCTTCTTCTTTTCACCCTTTGCTTTCGCCCTGGATGTAGAAGAAGAAGGTCCTCCATTAAGCAGAGCTTGTGTCTCCCTGGTTTCTTTCAGGGTGTAAGTAGAGGGTAGTGACTGTGGAAATAAGTCAGCGTATGACCTGTTTCCCAACGTGGTCTCCAGGTCCTTGAGCTCATCAACAGAGCTAGTCATTGTAAGGACGTTGTCCCCTACAGATGACCCAACAGCCAACCTCGCTTGAATTAAATCGTTCGAGGTCTCATATCTTACGATATGAGTTTGCTCTCCATATAAATCTTTGTTATGGAGAAAAATGGAAAATAAGTCCATCTTCTCGTGTTGCTTTTGGTATACACCATCAACTGAAGCCAACATGAGGCACTCAGCTTTCGCTTTATCCTTTTCCCTTGTCTGACGGATATCCTTATCCGCGACGGTGGAAACTGGACCTGGGACGGCGGGATCTTGAGTAGTAATAAGGTGGTCCAGCTTGTCATAGGCAATGGAAATCTGGACAGACCTTTGCCATTCATATAAGTTAGACTCAGTCAACTTGTTATCTAGATGTAACCTAGTCATGGTCACAAGGTCGCTGCAATGAGAGAGAGAGAAGAAAACACTTTAGCATGATGCTCTTGCAAGTTTAGATTGGTTTTTAATTTATCTAAACTGGATGGCTTCCACTGTTTCTCGAATCCTTCCTCAAACCATAAAAGAAGAATTAGCCAGGACTATTCTCACTGTATAATTCTTGCTTAACCGTTCAGCCAGGCTAGTGTCAGTACTTCGAGGGAGGTTTTCCAACGCTTTCGCGAAGTTCCTTAATTAAATAACCTCTTTTCTCTGGGAGCGTAGCCCCGCTGACACCTTTCTTGACACCTACTTAGTATATAGCATTGATCGTTAAGTGACGAATCTCCTGATAAGTAGCATATACTCACAGTAGGATCGGGATCCAAATATCATCGTATGATAATGTTGAAGGAATCCTACCAACATTCATCAAACTCCAAATGGTATACTACACTAGCAAGTTTCAGTTTCTTTAGAAACTCCCGATGAAGATTTTTGCCCCATGTTCTTATGACCTTGACGAAAGCCAACAAATCATAAAACACATGTCAAGTTCTACCCATCATTATCTTGTTAATTTGAACCCACCCGTATATACCCTTGACGAAAGCCAATAAGGTTATACGACTGTCCCAAACCAACTCATCTATCTATGCAACAAATGAATACCCTAGCAGCTACCAAACACTATGTCTTGACGAAAGCCAACGAACATAGCTTGAATACTACTGACCATCCATAAGAAATGACGGAGGGCTACGACTGGTTTTGGCGAAACCGTAAACGTAGTGAACTTGATATAATCGAATGAACCTGATAGCTTTTTAAAAGGAGTGGTTAAAGCTCCGCAATTAAAAATTCTGCTCTTTTAAAATAACGGTGTGGTTTCTTTTAAATTTGTTCCAACGATTCAACTTTGGTTTATTTTCTTTGCATTAAAATAATGCGTCCCATCATTTAACCTATCATTGCAGAGAACAACGAAAATACAACGTCCTCTTATGCCATCCGCATTCGCCACTGGGTCCCGTCATCACCCGTTAGGTTACTTAACTAACGACAGAGCGGGGGCTGGGCTAGCGCGGGTGTAAAACATAAGTGACGTCTAAATAGCTATCATATATAGATATTGTACATTCGTCAGACGCAATAATAGGCATTCCAGATCTCAGATGAACATTATTGGATATACAAGCAATCCGTGTTTGCTTTGAGCCGGCAATAAAAGACGGATTACACAGTTGTGATGAATAGCCTTTACCCCACTCTAGACCCCTACGGGTACGGCAAACTACCCGCCAAGTACCCGAAGTGAAACGGTCTCCCTCAACAATGTGAGTAGGCCACTAAACACTTCGACGTACCCGGTAGTTTGTGTACCCCACCTTGGGTCTATGCTAGGAGCAAAAAACAGTAAATGAAATAATACAACGGTGGCTACAACCGCAACCTGGATGTGCCCCGCAAAAGAATATTACATCATATTACAATTTACATCGAATGAATGAATATAAAACTCATCTCAAACCCCGGCTAATCATCACAACGATCCAATCAAGTTCATATACATAAACAGTAAACATTACAGAAATGTGCAACCCCCTGCCAACCGACATACTAGCAGTTAGGGGAGGTTTACGAACACATTAATCATTACAGACAAAAACCCGATTAGCAAATAACTTAGAATATCGATCGATAACCATTTTCTGTATTTACCCCAATTGCAAACCTGCACTGAAGTAACCTGGGTAGAAACAGAACAAACAGGAAAACAAAACACTAGAAATAAAGAATTACTGTGAAACTCCGAGTCAACTCGGCGTTGACTCGGCGGCGGATCCGCGGACAAAAGCACCATTTGGCCGCGGTTCCGCGGCCGTCTTGCCGAGTTGTGACCTCGTATTTTCCCAGAACTCTTATAATACCCTGCTGTGAATTTTAAGGCCTATCAAAAATTTTTTCTGACACATTTAAAATTAACAGAAACTGTTAAGGGTATCGGGGTGTTGTTTTCGTGTTTTCCGTCGATCGAAATTCTACTTAGTTGCTAACAAGCTAGTAATGGTTTAGTTGGCTCTGACACCACTGTAAGTCTATGTCACGCACCCCACGAACTTGCGGGGAGGCGGAATATATGAAAAACGATCATCAAAGGTTCGTAACACGGACTTGAGCGCATGAATCGTATCTAAACCGTTACTGGCAAACTATGAAAGGTTTAACTACTCTGATTCGAAGTTATACCTCACGTTACTTGTCCTTCGGGTCTGCATCACTATCTTTCACTCCTTGTAGGCTCTTTGGAACGTCGGCACCTCAACGGCCTCCTCGAGTCAAAGACGATCCACCCGAGAGCTCCTACTCCAAGCTTAACCTCTAACTTGAGGTAACTAGGTTACTCAAAGTGCTAATCTAAGCAACCTAGGTGATATAGAGTTGGATTATGGAAGTATTAGTCTAGCTAACCCTTGATCTCAACACATGAAAGGTTAGGGTTAGGGTTTGAAGAGAGAGAGCTTGAGGAGAGAGAAGGTAAGAATGAGAATCCTTTTGGATGAATAGATCATGTGTGTATATATGAAACATATCATATATATTAAATGAATAAGAAATAATGATATATCATCATGTTTCATTAATACACTAAATGATTCATCACATGAGTCATATAAATCATAATTGATTCATTAACTCTATGTATGAATCACACCATGACCCACTTATCCAATTAATGCAAATGCCACCTTAACCCCCAAGTCACCATGCTTCAAGAAGCTTCCCGACAAATTACGAGAACGCCCCTCCTATCCGTAAAAACACGGAAAAACTTTAGACTGTATAAATCCAATAATCCGATACTGGAATCTGGCTTAAACCAAAGCCGACTAGTAAAAACTGTCTGAACATCGTACGTGCGTAAAAACACGTATGTGTCCGAACCCTGTCGTAAAACTATACGACCTTTATATCGTTTCGCCCGAAGTAGGGAAACTCTCTGTGTGGGACTCTAAAGACTCGACACTACGCTGGCAGTGGATTTAACCACAGACCGCAAGCGACACTAGCTGTACGTAACGGTCCCCAGGTAGATGTCGATAAGAAGGCCGATGAGTAAACCCATCTGAACTCCTACCGAGCCTGCTGTGACAATCTCCGTACAGTCTGTTCTGTTCGTCTAAGACTATCGCATATCGGGCCTAGGGGGCGGCAAGTGTCAGTCCCCTAAAAGCGGTATAAGTCGTGTCAGAGCGTAGCCCATTACACCTTGAGAAACTACTGGAAAACCTACCAGTAAATCTTGCTTGCCCTGGCCAGGGACTTTGCGTAATGGCTCTCTGACACAGCGCGATATCAACTCCCAATACCGGGAGAGATGAATCCTGTCTAACCGCCACTGCCTCCAAGTGCTCGGGACTGCACCCAACTGCTACCTGTTTGCACGACTCCTTTGAGCCGTGGTAGGGTAGCAATCTAAGAACAGTGGGACACACTCGAGGCGAAGTAGCAGTGTCAAGTCTGCGGACGTGGCTTGTCAGGCCAATTAAAGAGCGCAAGGCGCTAGCGCATGTGGAGGTGACACGTGTCACGCTCTGCGCCAAGTGCAAGTCAGTTAGCGCAGTGCACTGCGCCAATGCGCTGCGCACACGTGGCGCGCTCTGGTGCAGTGCGCCAATCCAATAGCGCAGTGCTCTGTTTTAAAAGCGCAAGACGCAGATTGTTCTGTGATTGACACGTGGCGCTCTCTGGTGCAGTGCGCCAATCTAATAAGCGCAAAGGCGCAATTTAAAAGTGCAGGGCACTGTACAATAGCGCAGAGCGCAACTTGATCCAATTCAGATCAAAGAAACATGTTTTTCTTGTTCAAAAAGAGGTTCTACCTCAAGATTCAAGAACCAGTGGTTCATCAAAAGGCTGTGCCTTTATATAGATCAAAAGATCTAGGGATGAAGTAAATTACTTATTTAATCTTTTATGATTGGATCTTTTTTGATATTTTTCTTTTTTATATTGAAGATCCTGATCTTGTTCTTAGATCTTTGATCTTTTTAGAAGAAATTCTTCTTCTTTTTAAACGAGATGGTTTCATCTCTGTTCTTCAAGAATCAAATTCTTTACCTTGAAGAAGATGATCTTCTTTCTTCAAAAACTTGCCTTTCAAATTTTTAAGAGGGTTCTCTCTTTTCTGTATCTCTGTATATTTATCTATGAGACTTGGAGTCTAGGGGCCTTTATATAGGGCCAATTGGTTTGTTGAGTTAGTTACAGAGATCTTTCTCTGATTGATCTGGGGATATTTCCCCACCGTTGGATCTTTGATCCTAAGGCCTCTGTTTTACAGAAGATAATCTTCTTATTTTAATAAGGTTGAAAAGATCTTTCTAGAATTTTAATTCTGATTAAATAATTTATTATTTAAATTCCAGTGCTGGCATAATTGGCGCCAGCGCATCTGCGCTTGACACGTGTCGCGCAGCGCAGAGCGCAGCGCAACTGCGCTAGCGCACCTGCGCTTGACACGTGGCGTGCAGCGCAACTGCGCTAGCGCACCACTGTTTGACACGTGGCGCGCAGCGCAGAGCGCAAGTTATCTGAAGCGTTGCTTCCATTATTTAAAATTTGAATTTTAAAACAGAGCCTTGCTCTGATTGGGGTGCGCTGCTTTGGGCGCAGCGCTCCTTGCGCTGGCGTGTCTGCTCTTGACACGTGGCGCGCTGCGCGCGGTGCAAGGAATCTGAAGCGTTGCTTCAACTTTTGAATTTTTGAAATTCAAACAGAGCTTTGCTCTGATTGGGGGAAACAGAAGCGTTGCTTCATTTCCAGCCTTGGAAGTTGAATAGAGCTTTGCTCTGATTGGGGAAACAAATTGAATCAGAGTTCTTTCCTTCTGTTCATACTTTTCGAGGGAATCGATATATTTTTGAATGGTCGATCTCCCTGCAGACTCTTTTTCACGCCAAGCTGCACTTTTCTTCTTTTTAAGCTTCTTGGATTTTAAGCCTGATGGAGCCGCATTGGCAGCTGGACTAGTAGGATTCTTCTGTCCTTCCCATTCCGTCCTGGGCTCTTTCTGAAGCAGCTTTAGCATCTTCTTCGTCTTATTAGATATGTGCTTACTCCAAGGAGGCTGCGGTGAGTCGGTCTCATTTCTCAGAGCAGCGGGTTCGGCTGCCTGCTCCCAGAAGGCTTCGGCTTCTGTCTGTATAAAGTTGATGGTTGCAACTTGATTGTTCACCAACACACTTTTGGACAGTTCGATCTCTCCAGCCTTGTACTGCTTCTCGACCCAGTCTTTGAAGATATAGCAATCCTCGATCGCATGGCTCACTACTTGGTGGTACGGGCAATACAGGGGGTTGTCGGTCATTTTTGCTTCTTGAGATCTTTTCGGCTCTGGCAATTGTAGACCATTGTTCAAGGCGTCTTTAAATATCTTTCTAACCTTGTCCCTCCTGAAAGAGTAAACCTTGTTCTTTTTCTCCTCTAGGGAAGGCCCTTCTCCTCCTAGCACTGGCTTTCGAGACCGGTTGGTTTTAGATTCGCCTGCCCTTCGCTTTTCTTCATTGTCGGACGCATTGAAGACATTGGTACTGCTGGAAATCCCGCTTCTACAGTTGTCGTCCCGCTTGCTTTTCTAAGTCTTGTCCCTCTGAGAGTCCGGGATAGACTCTTGCTTCGAGCGTTCTAGCATTTGGACTTTCTTGGTTAGCTCTTGAAACGTCTTGAGGCCTGCTGTACACAAGAACGGGACCATCCAATTGCTGAGGTTCCTAATGAGAAGGCCGACGGACTGGTCCTGCTTCAACGGCGGTTCGCACTTGACCGTGAGATTACGCCATCGGGCGATAAAGTCGGTGTTGCTCTCATTCTTCCCTGGCTTGGTCCTCACAAGGTCAGCAATGGAGATTTTATCACTGACACTCATGAACCTTTGCCGAAACAGAGACTCCATTTGGGCAAAGGTAATAACGGACCCGTCTGGTATACTCGCGTACCAGTCGAAGGCGACACCGGTCAGGCTGTTGACAAACTGACGAAGAAGGAGCGCATCATTGCCCCCTGTATTTCTGTACGATGCTTGAAAGTGGGCGACGTGCTGATTTGCGTTTCCCGTCCCGTCAAATCTTCCGAATTTAGGAATGACGTAGCCACTCGGGAACTCGATCAGATCCTACTGTGCGGGATATAGCCGCCCACTACAGCCAATTTCTTTCTGAGCTTCAGCTTCGGCCACCAATGTTTTAACTTTGCTGGTGACCAAATCCATTATCCGATCTTGTGTTAGCGGGATAGTGCTATCTGGGGCCAAGGCGTCCCCAGAAGCGGAATGTGGCCGGCTTTCGTGCAGCTCGACCAGTCTTGGACCTAAAGGAACAGGCATTGGCAGCTTCAGATTGTCATCACCCGGCCGATGAGTAGCGACTTGTGCTTGATTGGGAGGCGCTCGAGCAATTTGAGCTATAAGCTGCATCACAACGTTCGTTAGGTCATCAATTTTCGAGTAGAGCTTGGCCATCTCCTTATCTTTGCTCCTGAGCTGTTTTCGAAGCTCTTGTAGCAGCTCTTGCTCCGCGGTCCTTGGGCGGAAAGTCGGCTCTTCCTCGCTGTCCGAGCTTGACTCTGCATGGACCGAGGGGTATTTCTGCCCAACATCCTCATCGAGAGGGTTTTCTTCATCCAGCGGAGGCGGCTGTTCTTGGGAAGCGGCAATCACATTCAAGCCAGATTGGGCTTGAGATGTGGTGGCCTCATCCTTGCTTTTGCTGCGAAGGTTGTCGCTGGGGTGCCCGTCGCCATATAAACCGTATGGATAATATATCCAGCCGTCTTTTTATTTTCAGCGGCTGATTTCACAGATCGCTGTCTTAACTCCCCTGTTTCGGTAGCGGGCAGTCGATTGAAGGCGTGTCACGCCCCGCTTCCCGGTATACAGCGAAGGGGGCACGACCGGTCCGCTACGTATTTACTCAGAAGCAAACACGCTAAGCGTAACTAAGTAATATAAAAGAAAATATACACAAGAGACGAGGTATAATAAAAACAACAACTTTTATTTATTAACATTCTTTTGTACAATGCATGAAATGGAAATACAACTGAAATAAAAGCGATGCCTAAACAATGGCATAACAGGAAATGAAAGTACTGAATGGAAAATTTACAATGAAACTAGAGCTCTGGTTCTTCAGCAAACTGATCCAAGTCTTCTGTAGATGGTTCGATCTCTGCCGGGTCTAAATCACCTGACGACATTCAAAGAAGAAAGAAAGAGAATATCGTCAGCGACCAGGTCACTCGGTAAGTCCCAAAGATAAGAGGAAAGTAGAAAAGAAGAGAGAGAGGGAGTAGCTTTTAAAGTTATATTTGATTGTTATAATGTTGTATTTCGTGTTAACGCTGTTGTTTGTAGCTTGGTACAGAAGGATGCCAGTGTATACGAGAGGAGTCTCGTTAGACCAGAGACTACGGTGAACTGAAAATAGAGTACAAGGCTCCGTTAGAAGGCTCGGAACAACGGCAATTGGATTCATGTTAGGTGTCTTAAATCTTACCGTTTCGTGCCACTTCTAACACCTTCCGTACCAATCTACACCTTAAACCCCGTAGTGTTTTGATTATGTTGTATGTCTTGTAAACTGTATTGATTGTACAATTGGTTGACTGACCGTACCATGATATCAGTAAACGGATGTAACCGTAGAATCATGTAAATGGAATAACTGGAGAACCATGTAAATGGAATGTATATCCATGGTTTGGTTCGGTCAAGTTGTATAGATTGATAATTGGATTCATGGATTCATGTGTTCATATTGAATTGGAATATTGTAGATTGTATATTGTACTTGAATCATATTCAAGTCAGATATAATCAGACTCAAACTCGAGTCAGACAATTAGAAATGCAAATCGAAGTCTTGATTATTTCTTAAACCTATATTTACTAGGGTCCTCAGGGTAAGTTATAAAACTTGAGGGGTTTTATGTAAAAATACTTTTATATACTTTTCAAAAATACACCTCAAGTATTTATTAATCGTCTTTAGAGTTGTAATGATTGTAGATTTTATATTGTGATATTTTTAGTGAAAATATCCTATTTCCACAAATAAAGGTATTTATTTGTAATATTGATTTGTATGGAATTCATGGTATTTCAGTGTAAAATTGATTCTTGTGATTTTTAGAAAAAAGTGGAATATTTATATCATAACAAAATAGATATTTTAATGATAAATATACATATATTTATACAAAAATAATTTTAATAAATATTTTATATTCTAAAAATCTTATTTTCTTAAGATGTCGTATTTTAAATCTTTCGAGACCGAATACTCCTTGCGGAGGTCTGAATCTCGCACTACTAAGCCCGAGGATGTGCGATAATTCACACCATCCCGAACGGGTTCCCCAAAATGGGTTGTAGCGGCGCTTTGCAAAGATTTGTATAAATACTAAATCTTTTAGAAAACGGTTTTATGAAGTAAATGGTATTTATTTGTAAAGATGTCAATTTTCCGTATTTTATGTTTTAGGGTCTCCTAAGTCAACTAGACTATTCCTAACCGGTCCAAACGACAAGTTGTGAGATGCCTCAAATCGCCTCTTCACCGCCAATTGTGGCCAGGTAAGTACAAGTAAAGAAAGGAGGGATCCGCTCACGAATCACCGTGAGACGGGCCTTTTAAAGCTACCTTTCTCACTTGCCTAGCCTAGACACCACAAAGTCAGGTTTAGATAAACGACTGATGCTCACAACTTATCGTATTTTCATAATAAGAGATATTTATTTAAAAAGTGTATCAATACTAACTCTTTTAGTAATGGTTTATTTAAGTCAAGGGTATTTAAATGAAAATATTGTTTTCTCGTATTCTAAGTTTTCGTGTTATGTTGCATATGAGTGTGTGAGGAGGTAGGTCGTTACCTCATGCTCTACTTTAAAGGTATAGCAAGTTTAATGAAGCTAAATGTAAAGTTGAAACAATGTGGTATTTAAGTGAAAAAAATACGATAAATTGAAATAGCTATTATTTCATGTGTTGAAACTTGATCAAATTGTTTGATTAGTGTTTAATAGTCAACATTGGTGATTTTTAATTGGTGATTTTTAATCACCATTGGATTTTTAATCCAACGGTGCTCTATTTTATAGAGCACCATCTTTTTTGTTTGGAAAGATTTAGAGAAATATTTTTCCAGTTAGGGTTTTTGATTCCCTCTTAATTAGAATTTAATTCTATTAATTCATAGATCTTTAGAAACCCATCACGTGTTGGCACGTGACCCCTGTTCATATCAGAAAACTGCATTCTAATACCGCTAATTCATTATCTATTTGTTGTATTTATCGGTACTATTAACCAGTGTCTGCTCAGTAATACAGATTACAGGTATTCGTGACAAAATACTGGAAATACATTCAAAAGAACGGATATATCATTTGAGAGCCGACACTGCAACCAGAACCGCAAACCGACCAATACTTCATGAGTTTCCTTTGCAACAAGTTTGTGTACACACTTTTTATCTAAATGGTCCAACACAACAAGTGTGTACACAAGACTTTTAGGCACATGTGGATATGATTGTAGGGTGTTTTTCGTCATCCCATTGAGATGGGAATATGTAAGTCGATGTACTACACCCCAGAACTTGTGGGGAGGCGGAATTTTCAAAAACGATCTTGTTTAGTGAACGAACATCGACTAACCGCTTGAATCGAAGCTAAACTATAAATAAGCAAACACAAAGTGTTTCTAAACTACTGTGTTTAGGGATTATACCTAATGAACCAACTCCTTCGTCTTTACGATCTCCTTGTCCTCCTCGGCCTTCTCTAGGTAGTAGACGATCCACCCGAGAGCAAAACTCCAAGCTAAACCTCTAAACTTGAGGCAACTAACCTTCTTGGATTGCTAATCAAAGAAGCTAGGATGAAATAGAGTGATGGTTATGGATTGATTAGTCTTACTAACCCTTGTACTCAACTCATGAGAAGGGAGGATTGGTCTTTGAAGAGGGAGAGCTTGAGAAGGTGAGAATGAAATTATGATGAGAATAGTAATGTATCATAATAAATATGAAGCATTCTTATTTATGAGAAAAAGAATAATACATAATGAATAAGCATGCTTCACAAATATCTAATGGTGATTCATTGTCATGACTCACTAAGCATTTATCATGCATTAATGATATGCATGAATCACCCTCATGACTCACTAAACTCATTTAATGCAAATGACACCTAAACCTCCTTAGTCACCACCTTCTAGAAGCTTCTCGAGTAATTACGAGAACGCCCCTCCGATCCGTAAAAATACGGAAAAACTTTAGACTGTATAAATCCAATAACCGGATACCAGTAACTGGCTTAAACCAAAGCCGACTGGTAAAAACTGTCCGAAAGTCGTACGCGCGTAAACGCACGTATGCGTCCGAACCCTTTGTCGCAAAACCATGCGACCTCTATATCGTTTCGCCTGGAGTAGGAAACTCTCTGTGTGGGACTCTAGAGACTCGACTACTACGCTGGCAGTGGGTTTAACCACAGACCGCAAGCGGCACTAGCTGTACGTAACGGTCCCCAGGTAGTTGTCGATAAGAAGGCTGATGAGTAAACCCATCCGAACTCCTACTGAGTCTGATGTGACAATCTCTATACAGTCCGGTCCGTTCGTCCAAGACTATCGCATATCGGGCCTAGGGGGGCGGCAAGCGTCAGTCCTCTAATAGCGGTATAAGTCGTGTCGGAGCGAAGCCCATTACACCCTGAGAAACTACTGGAACCTACCAGCAAATCTCGCTTGCCCTGGCCAGGGACTTTGCGTAATGGCTCTCTGACACAGCGCGATATCTACTCCCAATACCGGGAGGGACGAATCCTGTCTAACCGCCACTGCCTCCAAGTGCTCGGGACTGCACCCAACTGCTACCTGTTTGCACGACTCCTTTGAGCCATGGTAGGGTAGCAATCTAAGAACAGTGGGACACACTCAAGGCGAAGTAGCAGTGTCAAGTCTGCGGACTATGCTGTACTCATGTCACCTGGGAACGGCTCACTGACGACTGGTATCAAACCAACCAACAGTTCCCTGTGAGTCCTGTCCGGTGTACCCGTAACCTAACGAGCACCTGTATACTATCTCCAGTACGACGTACTGACGGCTGTGGGACAGACCATCTCCCCAACTGGGATGAGAAGCGTACACACTAGTCTACTCCGGAGTATCGATGCTCTGTCTCGATAATCCAACGACCAGGGACCTGAATAAGGATGTGCTTGTAGACTACCCAGCCCCCACTAGTGTGACTGCCATCACAACGCTGGTAGACAAGCAAGATCCTAAGAGCTCTATCAATACGTACACTCACATATTAAGATAGAAAAACCAAGTAGCATACTACCATGTTTAGCAAGACTGTTATATACATGTGAATATCCCAAGCTTCCATTAAGTAATATACAAACTTGTATGATACAGTAATGGCCTTCTAGGGCATAAACACTAACAATCTCCCACTTGCACTAGGGCCATGTACTGGCATATCGTAGACCGATGATCTCGAGTAGCTTCTCGAACTGAATCTGAGGTAGGGCCTTCGTGAATGGATCAGCAATGTTCTCTTCTGAAGCAACTCTCCGAACCTCGATCTCCTGACGATCAATGATCTCCCTGATCAGGTGATACCGCCTTAAGATGTGTCTGGACTTCTGATGGGACCTTGGTTCCTTCGCTAAAGCTATAGCTCCGTTGTTGTCGCAATACAGAGGTATTGGATCAACTATGGTAGGAACCACCTGAAGTTCTGTTAGGAACTTCTTCATCCAGACTGCTTCTTTTGCGGCATCGCAAGCAGCTATATACTCCGCTTCCATCGTCGAGTCAGCAACGGTGTCCTGCTTGGAGCTCTTCCAGCACACCGCCCCTCCATTGAGGGTAAAGACATATCCCGACATGGACTTGGAATCGTCCTTATCACTCTGGAAGCCGGAATCAGCAAAGGCCTCCAACCTGAGGTCTTTTCCGCCGTAAACCAAGAACATCTCCTTAGTCCTCCTCAGGTACTTGAGAATATTCTTTACTGCTATCCAGTGTTTCTCCCCTGGGTCTGACTGATACCGGCTTACCACACTCAGTGCGTAAGCAACATCTGGTCTGGTACACAACATCGCATACATTATAGAGCCTACCGCAGAAGCGTAGGGTATAATAGACATGCGTTCCCTTTCTAAATCAGTCTTGGGAGACATCTCTTTGGAGAGGGTGATTCCGTGATAAGCCGGTAGGTTACCGCGCTTAGAATCTTCCATACTGAATCTTTTCAGTACAGTGTCGATATACCTGGACTGCGAAAGTCCCAACATCCTCTTGGATCTATCACGATAGATCCGGATCCCCAGAATGTACGAGGCATCACCCAGGTCTTTCATGGAGAACCTGTGTGACAAGAATCCTTTGACAGATTGTAGCATAGGAATGTCATTTCCTATCAATAGAATGTCATCCACGTACAAGACGAGGAATACGACACTTCTAGCTACAACTTTACTATATATGCACGGTTCATCTGGATTTTTGACAAAGTCATATTCTTTGACTGTCTCATCAAAACAGATGTTCCAACTCCGCGATGCCTGCTTTAGTCCATAAATAGACTTAAGCAGCTTGCATACTTTCCCGCTGCTCCCACTCTGATTGAAACCCTCTGGCTGATCCATATAGACGCTCTCTTCTAAATTTCCATTTAGAAAAGCCGTCTTTACGTCCATCTGCCAGATTTCATAATCATGGAAGGCAGCAATAGCAAGAAGGACCCGAATGGATTTGAGCATAGCCACTGGAGAAAAAGTTTCGTCATAGTCCAAACCAGGTCTTTGACGAAAACCCTTTGCAACAAGTCTAGCCTTATAGGTTTCCACCTGTCCATTTACACCAATCTTTTTCTTGAAGATCCATTTGCATCCTATGGGTTTTATCCCATCTGGAGCAAAGTCCAAAGTCCATACTTTGTTGGTGTACATGGACTCCATCTCGGTCCGCATTGCATCTAGCCATCGTACCGAGTCGCCGCTCTGGATGGCCTGCTGGAAGTCAGTAGGTTCATCATCATCTATGATGCAATCCTCTCTATCCCCATCTATGAGAAAACCGTAGTATCTCTCAGGCGGATGAGACGGCCTACTACTCCTGCGGAGGGGTGCGGGAATGTTTTGTTCTTCTTGAACCTCTGGTTCTACCAAACTTTCAGTAACAGCTTGTGGTTCTGGAATTTCTTCCAGTTCTACTGCGCTCCCACTCTTCTGATTTTCTAAAAATTCAGTTTCTAAGAAGTGGGCATGACGAGAAACAAAAACCTTTTGTTCCTCTGCGTAATAGAAATAATATCCCTTGGAGTTCTTTGGATATCCCACAAGCTTACACAGTACTGAGCGTGCCTCGAGCTTGTCCACATGCTACTTTTTTACAAAAGCTGGACACCCCCATGTCCTAAAATGTTTTAGACAGGGTTTCTTCCCACTCCACATCTGATATGGTGTGGTAGGCACAGTCTTGGTTGGAACCTGGTTTAAAAGATATGCCGCTGATTCTAGCGCATAACCCCAGAAAGATCGCGGTAACTCAGCATTACTCATCATGGATCGTACCATATCCAATAGGGTTCGATTCCGTCTCTCCGATACACCGTTATGCTGTGGAGTGTATGGAGGAGTAAGCTGAGAGAGAATTCCTTTCTCTTTTAGGTAACCTAGGAACTCGGCACTTAAGTATTCACCACCTCGATCAGATCTAAGTGTCTTGATACTTTTGCCGGTTTGGTTTTCTACTTCATTCTTATACTCTCGGAATTTCTCAAAAGCCTCGGATTTATGTTTCATCAGATAAATGAATCCGTATCTTGAGTAATCATCCGTGAAAGTAATGAAATAGGAAAAACCACCTCTCGCATGTGTAGACATTGGACCACATACATCGCTGTGTATGAGTCCTAAGAGCTCGCTCGCTCTTTCTCTTTGTCCAGTAAAAGGAGTCTTTGTCATCTTTCCTTTGAGACAAGATTGACAAGTGTCATAAGTTTGATATTCGAACGAGTCCAAATATCCTTCTCTATGCAACTTAGTCAACCTTCTCTCATTGATGTGACCCAGTCTACAATGCCATAAGAAAGCTTTATTTAAATCTGGAGACTTTCTTTTTAGTGTGTTCTGGACATTGAAAATTTGAAGTTGGTTTAAAACATATATGCCGTTATTTAGAGTACCGGACCCAATCAAACCATGATTAAGGTGGATGTTAACAACATCTCTTACAAACGTGAAATCATAACCTTTATTTGATAACAAGGAAACTGATATGATATTACACGTTAAGCTTGGTACAAAATAACAGTTATGCAAAACCAAAATATGTCCACTCGTCAATCCTAGGTGATAATCCCCGACGGACGCAGCTCCCACGCTAGCTCCGTTAGCAACCTTTAGGGTCATATCACCTTCCTTCAGCACTCTACGGTTTCTCAGTGCCTGCAATGAATTGCAAATATGAGATCCTGATCCGGTATCCAATACCCAGGAAGTAGAGTTGATCGACAGACAATTCTCAATTACAAACACACCTGAAGTCGAAGCCACAGCTTGCTTCGGTTCCTGGTTCTTGGCGTTCCACGCCTTGCAATCCTTCTTCCAGTGCCCTTTCCTGTGACAATGGAAGCACTCATCCTGGCCAACTACCGGTGCTGCAAACTTTTTCTTTCCCTTCTTTCCCACCTTACTAACACTTCCTCTAGGTTTGGGTGCGGCCTTCTTCTTCCTTCCTTTGGCCCTAGCCTTGGACCCGGAAGAAGATGCACCGCCAACAAACATAGCGGGTGTTTCCCTTGCCTTCTGCAAGGTGCCCTCTGCACTCCTTAACATGTTCAGGAGTTCCGCAAGTTCAACTTCTTTTCCTTGAAGGTTGAAGTTGAGGATAAACTGGGCGTAGGTGGGAGGAAGGGACTGGAGAATAAGGTCTGTATAGAGCTCATTATCCAAAGTCGTCCCAAGGTCTGCGAGCTCTTCAATATAGCCGATCATCTTTAGGACATGTTCACCTACCGATGACCCGACAGCCAACCTCGCTCGAAACAAGTTCTTAGAGGTCTCGTATCTTGCTATACGAGATTGCTCTCCATAAAGTTCCTTTGTATGGAGAAATATGCCATCTAGGGACATATCCTCGTGCCTCCTCTGATGTTCATTGTTCATTGAGGCAAGCATGATGCACTTGGCTCTCGCGCAATCTAAATCCCAGGTTTTGCGGATTTCCTTATCCGCATTGCTGGATTTGGGACCAGGGACAGCAGGTGCCGTAGCGGTGAGGATGTACCCCAATTTGTCATAGGTCAAGGCCATTTTGACATTCCGCAGCCAATCTTTATAGTTTGGCCCTGTAAGTATATTTTTCTCTAAAAGTAACTTAAGTCCAGTCATTTTCAGGGTCGCTGCAATTAGGAGAGAGAGAAGAAAACTCTTTAGCATGATGCTCTTGCAAGTTTAGAGTGGTTTTTAGTTTATCTAAACTGGATGGCTCCCACTGTTTCTCGAATCCTTCCTCAAACCATAAAAGAAGAATTAGCCAGGACTATTCTCACCGTACAATACTTGCTTAACCGTTCAGCCAGGCCAGTGTCGATACTCCGAGGGAGGTTTTCCAACGCTTTCGCGAAGTTCCTTAATTA
The DNA here is from genome assembly GCA_030015575.1 of Agapanthus africanus. NCBI lineage: Eukaryota > Viridiplantae > Streptophyta > Magnoliopsida > Asparagales > Amaryllidaceae > Agapanthus > Agapanthus africanus. Next base: position 82,102,222 of record JASDDO010000026.1, on the reverse strand, counting down.
AATAACCTCTTTTCTCTGGGGGCGTAACCCCGCTGACACCTTTCTGGACACCTACTAGGTTTATAGCATTGATCGTTAAGTGACGAATCTCCTGATAAGTAGCATATACTCACAGTAGGATCGGGATCCAAATATCATCGTATGATAATGTTGAAGGAATCCTACCAACATTCATCAAACTCCAAATGGTATGCATCTCTTTGCAAATTTCAGTTTCTTTAGAAATTCCCGATATATATTTTTGCCCCATGTTCTTATGATCTTGACTAAGGGCCAACAAATCATAAGTCACATGTCAAGTTCTGCCCATCATTATCCTGTTGATTTGAACCCATCCGTATATACTCTTGACTAAGGGCCAAACAAAGTAATACGAGTGTCCCAAACCAACTTATCTATCTATGCAACAAATGAATACCCCAGCAGCTACCAATCACTATGTCTTGACTAAGGGCCAAACAAACATAGCTTGAATACTACTGACCATTCATAAGAAATGACGGAGGGCTACGACTGGTTTTGGCGAAACCGTGAACGTAGTGAACTTGATATAACCGAAGGAACCTGATAGCTTTTAAAAGGAGTGGTTAAAGCTCCGCATTTAAAAATATCTGTTTTTAAAATTAACCGAGTGGTTTCTTTTAAATTGTTCCAACGATTTAAACTTTGGTTTGTTTTTCTTTGCATTATAGATAATGCGTCCCATCATTAACCTATCATTGCAGAAAACAACGAAAATACAACGTCCTCTTATGCCATCCGCATTCGCCACGGGGTCCCGTCATTACCCGTTAGGTTACTTAACTAACGACAGAGCGGGGGCTGGGGTAGCGCGGGTGTAAAACATAAGTGACGTCTAAATAGCTATCATATATATAGATATTTTACATTCGTCTGACGCAATGATATACATTCCAGAACACAGATAAACAATATTGGATTTGCAAGCAATCTGTATTTCTTTTGAGCCTGCAAGAAAAGACAGATTACACAGTTGTGATGAATAGCCGTTACCCTACCCTCGACCCCTACGGGTATGGCAAACTACCCGCCCGGCAGTTTGTGTACCCCACCTTGGGTCAGTCCTAGGAGCAAAAACAGTAAAATGAAATAATACAACGGTGGTTACAACCGCAACCTGGATGTGCCCCGCAAAAATAATATTACAACAAATTACATTTACAACAAATGAATTAAATAATAACCCATTGCTAAACCCCGGCTATACACCACAACAGTCCAATACAGTTCATATGCACAAACAGATATAACCATTACAGAAATGTGCAACCCCCTGCCAACCGACATACTAGCAGTTAGGGGAGGTTTACGAACACATTTATCAATCACAGATATAATCCAACATGCAAATACTGTACAATTTCGATCGATTAAACATCTTTAATATTGCTCCAAAAACTGCTCTGTAAACTGGAAACCTGAGCAAAATTAAAATATTCCAGAAAACCCCAAATTCCAGAGAGGACCCACACATGAAAAATGAGTCCATGACTCGGCAACTCAGCCGCGGAACAGCGGCGGATCGGTGGGATCCGCCGCGCTTCCGCGGCTCTTTAGCCGATTCATGGGCTCAAATTTCATGGGTGTTCTCCTGGACCCTTTTCAAGCTTTCTGAGCTCACCTGAAAAATTTTTGGACTTCATTTAAATTTCAACAGAAACTTGACATTTTTAGGGTTTTCCGGCTTCGTTTTTCCGTTCGAAACTCGTACAAATTTGCAATAAAGTTATTTATTGTTTAGCGAGGCTCTGATACCACTGTAAGTCGATGTACTACACCCCAGAACTTGTGGGGAGGCGGAATTTTCAAAAACGATCTTGTTTAGTGAACGAACATCGACTAACCGCTTGAATCGAAGCTAAACTATAAATAAGCAAACACAAAGTGTTTCTAAACTACTGTGTTTAGGGATTATACCTAATGAACCAACTCCTTCGTCTTTACGATCTCCTTGTCCTCCTCGGCCTTCTCTAGGTAGTAGACGATCCACCCGAGAGCAAAACTCCAAGCTAAACCTCTAAACTTGAGGCAACTAACCTTCTTGGATTGCTAATCAAAGAAGCTAGGATGAAATAGAGTGATGGTTATGGATTGATTAGTCTTACTAACCCTTGTACTCAACTCATGAGAAGGGAGGATTAGTCTTTGAAGAGGGAGAGCTTGAGGAGAGAGAAGGTGAGAATGAAATTATGATGAGAATAGTAATGTATCATAATAAATATGAAGCATTCTTATTTATGAGAAAAAGAATAATACATAATGAATAAGCATGCTTCACAAATATCTAATGGTGATTCATTGTCATGACTCACTAAGCATTTATCATGCATTAATGATATGCATGAATCACCCTCATGACTCACTAAACTCATTTAATGCAAATGACACCTAAACCTCCTTAGTCACCACCTTCTAGAAGCTTCTCGAGTAATTACGAGAACGCCCCTCCGATCCGTAAAAATACGGAAAAACTTTAGACTGTATAAATCCAATAACCGGATACCAGTAACTGGCTTAAACCAAAGCCGACTGGTAAAAACTGTCCGAAAGTCGTACGCGCGTAAACGCACGTATGCGTCCGAACCCTTTGTCGCAAAACCATGCGACCTCTATATCGTTTCGCCTGGAGTAGGAAACTCTCTGTGTGGGACTCTAGAGACTCGACTACTACGCTGGCAGTGGGTTTAACCACAGACCGCAAGCGGCACTAGCTGTACGTAACGGTCCCCAGGTAGTTGTCGATAAGAAGGCCGATGAGTAAACCCATCCGAACTCCTACTGAGTCTGATGTGACAATCTCCATACAGTCCGGTCCGTTCGTCCAAGACTATCGCATATCGGGCCTAGGGGGCGGCAAGCGTCAGTCCCCTAATAGCGGTATAAGTCATGTCGGAGCGAAGCCCATTACACCCTGAGAAACTACTGGAACCTACCAGCAAATCTCGCTTGCCCTGGCCAGGGACTTTGCGTAATGGCTCTCTGACACAGCGCGATATCTACTCCCAATACCGGGAGGGACGAATCCTGTCTAACCGCCACTGCCTCCAAGTGCTCGGGACTGCACCCAACTGCTACCTGTTTGCACGACTCCTTTGAGCCGTGGTAGGGTAGCAATCTAAGAACAGTGGGACACACTCGAGGCGAAGTAGCAGTGTCAAGTCTGCGGACTATGCTGTACTCATGTCACCTGGGAACTGCTCACTGACGACTGGTATCAAACCAACCAACAGTTCCCTGTGAGTCCTGTCCGGTGTACCCGTAACCTAACGAGCACCTGTATACTATCTCCAGTACGACGTACTGACGGCTGTGGGACAGACCATCTCCCCAACTGGGATGAGAAGCGTACACACTAGTCTACTCCGGAGTATCGATGCTCTGTCTCGATAATCCAACGACCAGGGACCTGAATAAGGATGTGCTTGTAGACTACCCAGCCCCCACTAGTGTGACTGCCATCACAACGCTGGTAGACAAGCAAGATCCTAAGAGCTCTATCAATACGTACACTCACATATTAAGATAGAAAAACCAAGTAGCATACTACCATGTTTAGCAAGACTGTTATATACATGTGAATATCCCAAGCTTCCATTAAGTAATATACAAACTAGTATGATACAGTAATGGCCTTCTAGGGCATAAACACTAACAGAATATGCGCACGCTTTTCAGACGCATTACAGATTCTCCCTGCCTAGGGTAGGCTGGGGTTTATTGATCATGGGGATCCGAATCTCCGGCAGCCGCGGACTATGCTGCCGTTAATTACCCCTAGCCTTTGGAGCGAGGGAACCTCCGATTGACGGGTTAAACTGGTCATGCGAACTCAACGTGCAGTGTACGTGTGTTTTTGTTTTGGGGGGGCATGGATATATCGGGAGCCACGCAGAGTTTTTACGGGGGTCCCGCTACCCGGTTAGCGGGCTGGGGGTCAAGTGGGCTAGTAGCCCCCTTGCGGGGTGCGGGGCAGCGCCCCAGCCCAAATTTTTTTTGGGAGGGACAGTGTTGTGGACTGTGCGTGTATCTATATATGTATATATATATATATGTATATGTATACATATATAAAAAAAAGAAAAAGCGCCCAAAGGACGCGTGGGGCCAGCGCCTTGAGCGCCGTGCGCTTAGACGCTAGCGCGCCATGTGTCGGCACGTGGGCGCTCGAGCGCTAGCGCACCACGCTGGGCGCTGGGTGCTTGAGCGCTAGGCGCTAGCGCACCACGTGTCGGCACGTGGACGCTTGGTGCTTGAGCACTGGCGCGCTCGAGAGCGCGCCACGTGTCGGCACGTGGGCGCTGGGCGCTTGAGCGCTGGGCGCTCGAGGCCAGCGTACCATGTGTCGGCACGTGGGCGCTGGGCGCTCGAGCGCTATCGCGCCACGTGTTGGCACGTGGGCGCTGGGCGCTTGAGCGCAAGGCGCTCGGACGCCGGCGAGAAAAAGGGGCTTTTAGCCCCAGAAACTCCCGAAAGGGAAATTAGAGTGGAGTTAAACTCCTAAGATGTTTTGAAGCTGATGAAGGGCTTCTCCCCTTGAGCCCTAGTTCTTCCCCACAGTGGGGTTTCTGGAGATGGGTCTCCTTCTTCTTCCTCTATTGGCAGGATCTTGAAGATCAAGAGATGTGGGATTTTAAAAATCTCTCCTTTTTGAGATCTAATGGAAGATCTGAGTTCCCCTTTATGGGATTTGTGGTGAAAAACTATTTAGTTTTATAAAATGAAGAGTAAAACTCTTGATTTAATTCAAAAGAAAGAAGAAGGTTTTAGAATCTTGAGGAACGAGAAAGATCTCAGATCTAAATTTTTTTGGAGAGAGAAAAAGTTGTTGGGATATTTTCATTATTCTTGCCTTTATAGGCTATACACTTTACACATAGCCCCTTGGGCTTCACAAAATGGCATTTTCCCTAGCCCATGGCTCATGTGCCATTTCTTTTTGTACATAAGCCATGGGCTGTACAAAAATTTGGTTTTATGCCTATTTTCTTATATTCATTCATAAAATAAAAATACAAGAAATACAACAAAATTATTTATTACAAAATTTTTATTTTGGCATGGGGGGTGCCGGCCGCTTCATGTTCGGGCTCGACCAGGGCATGGGCCCGCTTGATCTGGGCTTGGGCCCACTTGGCTTGGGGTTGACTTTGATTTTGACTTGGTCAACCGGTATGTAAATTTTTACCCCAACAAATTGCCCCCCATCAATAAATGCACACCATACATGTGGGTCATGTGCACGAAATTGATGGATCTTCTTTCACGTGGAAGCGACTTGATTTGGTTCCCGCTTTTGGGAAGCTGGCACTGCCCTTTTTACGACATGGACGGTCGATTCTGCCCTTTTTGCGACTTGGACGGTCAATTCTGCCCTTTTTGCGACTTGGACGGTCGGTTCTGCCCTTTTAGCGACGTGGACGGTCGGTTCTGCCCTTTTTGCGACTTGGACAGTCGGTGTTGCCCTTTTAGCGACGTGGACGGTCGGTTCTACCCTTTTTTGCGACTTGGGCGGTTGGTGCTGCCCTTTTAGCGACGTGGACGGTCGGTTCTGCCCTTTTTGCGACTTGGACGGTCGGTGCTGCCCTTTTAGCGACGTGGACGGTCGGTTCTGCCCTTTTTGCGACTTGGACGGTCGGTGCTGCCCTTTCAGTGACGTAGACGGTCGGTTCTGCCCTTTTTTGCGACTTGGACGGTCGGTGCTGCCCTTTTAGAGACTTGGATGGTCGATGCTGCTATTTTAGCGACGTGGACGGTCGATTCTGCCCTTTTTGCGACTTGGACGGTCGGTGCTGCCCTTTTAGCGACGTGGACGGTCGATTCTGCCCTTTTTGCGACTTGGACGGTCGGTGCTGCCCTTTTAGCGACGTGGACGGTCGATTCTGCCCTTTTTGCGACTTGGACGGTCGGTGCTGCCCTTTTAGCGACGTGGACGGTCGATGCTGCCACTTTAGCGACGTGGACGGTCGATTCTGGATTTGACTTGCTCCGCTTCTTGCGGTGTCAGGGATGAAGTTGACTTGTTTCCGAGGTGGAATTTGATTCTGCCAGGGAGGTCATTGGTTATTTTGCTGATTTGATGTGATTTGGATTGACATCGGCACCGCTACACTGGAATATGGTACCAGAAGCGAATCATCATCTGTCTTTGAGAGGATTTGGGGATTGTTTTTTTTTTTTTGGCATCTGCATTGCTGCACTGGAATAATGCCAGGAGCAACTCATCATTTGCCCCGAGATGATTTGGTAATTGATAGCTTAGGAGGCAGGTTTAAATCCCTATCACCTAAGGCTTTTCAATTTTATGGGCCGTAAGGATCCCATAAAAGCATTTTCTCCCTACGAGTCGAAAGAATCTCGTAGGTGTATTTTCTCCTTAGGAGTCGTGGGGACTCCTAAGTGTGTTGCTCCTTTGTGAGTCGTATGGATCTCACGCGGGAATTTTCTCCTCTCAAAGTTGAGAGGACTTTGAGAGTGCATTTCATCTCCTTTTCACGAGTTTGTGTCCTTTCGGGTTTTCACAAACTCGCCGGCAGTCCTGCTGTTTTTACTCACGGAGCCCCTTTCGGGTTTTCATCCGTGCTTGTTTGCTCATGGACATACCGTTTTTTTTGGAGAGTTGGTAGGATTTTAAAAGTAGTCTCACTGGCAGGACTTGGGAGAGATTGGGATTGTTTCACGCCCGTGGATTGTATACGGTTTTGCAGGATGTATGATCCAGACCGTAGGGCCGGAAAAATTTTGAGATTTTGTTGGCGTCTGCATCGCTGCACTGGAATATGGTACCAGGAGCGACTCATCATTCGCCATTGGGGTATGGGAGTTGGAATTTGGTTGGCGTCTGCATCGTTGCACTGGAATATGGTACCGGGAGCGACTCATCATTCGCCGTTGGGGTATGGGGGTTGGAATTTAGTTGGCGTCTGTTGGAGATAGTGCCCTCAGAGTCAATTATTGGATCACAGGCACGTGATTGCAATGATTGAGGGGAGGACCTGTCCCAGTAGGACAGTCTTACTCAAGATGATAGTATGCTATCTGGTTTATGTTTATCATCGTGTACTGCTTTAGGTGACCTTACGAGTCGCTATTACACGTTGATAGAGCCCCTAGAATTTTTGCTTGACTACCAGCAGTATGAGGGCGATCATATAAGTGAGAGCTGGAGTCTATAAGCGCATCATTAAAAGGTCCCTAGTCGTGGGAGTTTCGAGACAGGGCATCGATTCTCCAGAGTAGAATAGTGTATACAGTCGAGACCCCGACGAGGGGCGGTGGCCGGTCTCACAAGCCACTGGTGTCAGTTGGTTCACCTAAGATGTATACAGGTGCTCATTGGGTTATGAGTACACCGGACAGGACTCGCCGGGAACCTGCTAGTTGGGATTATACCAGACGTCAGATAGCAGTTCCCTGGTGACATGTGTACAGGTTAGTTCATCGACCTGAGATCGTCATTTGTCTCGTGTGAGTTCCCACTGTGCTTTGATTACTACCCTACCACGGCTCAAAGGAGTCGTGCAAACAGGTTTTAGTTGGGTACAGTCCCGAGCCACATGGAGGCAGTGAGTGGATCTGCAGGGGTTCGTCTCTCCCGGTATTGGGGGTGAGGTCGTGCTGTGTCTAGGAGAGCCAGAACATGAAAAGTCCTTGGCCAAGGCAGGAGATTTGCTGGTAGGTATTCCAGTAGTATCTCAGGGTGTTCTGGGCTACACTCTGACACGACTTGTACCGCTTTTGGGGTCTGACTTTTACAACCCCCTAGGCCCGCCATGCGATGCTCATAGACGAACAGACCGGACTGTACGGATATTGTCACTGACAGGCTCGGTGGGGTGTCAGGATGGGTTCGCTCATCGACGTCCCTTTTGGTCAGTACCTGGTAGCCCGTTACGTATTGGCTTATACCTCTGACGTGCTAGTGGTTAAATCCACAGCCATAGTACTAACGAGTCTTTAGAGTCCACCACACACTCAGTTACTCAGGTTTCGGGCGAAACGCTGTAGAGGCCGTATGGAGATATGGCAGGGTTCGATCAGATACGTGCGGTATTGCACGGATCGTGATCGGACGGATTTTACTAGCCGGCTTTGGCTTAAGCCGGATCCTAGTATTAGATAGTGTAGTTTTGTCTCTTTGCATTTATGTTCAGTGGGAATACAAATGCGGGCATGTATTTGCAGTAGCGGGGTTTTCCTGTAATTTATTACAGGATCAGTTTTCTGAAATTGCCAGTTTGCATTCCGTTCCGGCCGGTTTTCTTTTATTCCTTCTCGGCCGGACTTTTCGTTGGAGGGGGTTAATTGCAAGTTTGCAATTAACTTAGTTGTGAAGGGCTTTCTTGCATATGTGGCTTTATGATGAGACTATCTTCATGATGATATTCTATTATGGTCATTTCATTTGCTTATCTTGTGAGTGGACTTTGATGAGAATGAAGTGTGACCTTTTTCCATGCTTATCTCTCATTTTCCTTTTTGATTAATTTGGTTTTTCTCCACCATTTTTTTTAAAGTGGCCGGCCACATTTCTTGAGTGAGAGGGGAGAGGAAATTTCTTGATGTATGGTTCTCATTTTTGCCTTGCCAAAAATTGATTTTTCTTATCTCTCCAAAGTTCTTTCTTCACCTCCATCCATGGCAACTTCACAAACCCTAAAGAGACAAGCTTCTACACTATTCTACAGCAAGTCTTGGACGCGTCGGCTAGCCAACTTCGCGCCCGAGTTGCCTCGGTCAAGAGGTGGGAGCCCGTAAAAGATTCTGGCTACGTGGTGCTTTTCCGACGAGCGAGGAGGTGACGAACTTTCCGCAGGAGATCGGAGTGGAGACGAAGACCGAAGGACACGGATCGCTTGGTATACTTCTCTACCCATCTTTTACTTTTGCTAGTTGCTAGGTTAATGGCCCGATCCGGGTGAAAAGTGCGCGGTGGTGCCGGTTGCAAGTTTTTGCAAAGTTTTTGTTTCCGCGTTTCCGGCGTCGGATCGACGGCCGGGACGCCCCCGCGGGCTTACAATGGTATCAGAGCCACGCCATTAACCTTGCCTAGCTTGCTCTAGTATGTTTAGAACTCGATCAAACAAAAATCCCCAAAAACCGTCTTTTAGTGCACATGTGTTCTCTGTCGAATTTTTTTTGCTCCAAAAATTTTTTCAGGTTGTCTCAGAATACTGTGCATGAAGAAATAAGAATTCTGGTAAAATTTGGTCGCGAGATCTTACTATACCGCCGCGGAACCGCGGCCAAACCCTTGCTTGGGCCGCGGTTCCGCCGCGCCTTTAACTGTTCATCGTGGAAAATTTTTCTAGAGGGCTTTTGAATAGGAAATAGGGGTTTTGGGATATTATTTTTGGGCCCAGATTTTCTGTAAGTGCTACAGTACTCCTTGGGGCCCACTTTGATAAATTTGTTCGATCGGATATTTTAAACATGCTAGTTCACAGTATTTACGTTATATCTGCGACCGTGAATGTCACTTGATCGGTAAATCCAGTCTTACTGCTATAGCCCGGTTAGACGGATTTGCGAACGTGACCTTCACGTTGATGTTCTGTATGTTGTGCTGTGTGGTTGCGGATCGGTCGTGGGGGATAGCCTGGATGCAATGTTAGTACAGTTCTGTTTTATATGTACATTTGATATTGCGGGGCGAGCGTCCGACATGTGGACTGCCGTCGCTGCCTGTCTGTATTATTCTTTTGGGGCACGACCAGGTTGCGGTCGATGTACCCATTGTATGTATATTTTACTTTCTGTACTAGGATTACCCCAAGGAGGGGTGGACGGATAGCCGGGTTCTAGAGGGCAACGAGCCCGCATCTCATGGCTTTGAGACGGAGGGGGCTTCACTCTAGAATTGGCGGGCTATTCGCCGCACTCGTAGGGGGTACAGGTTGACCCAGGAGGGGTGCCCAAGTTACCGGATTCCGTGAAGTGCTGGATGGTCCATTCACGTTGCTGAAGGGGGCTGCCTCGCTTCAGGTTTTGGCGGGTAACTTACCGCGCCCGTAGGGGTCTAGGATTTTCATTGCACATGCTATCCACACGACCAGGGGAACGTCGGGTTTCAGCAGCGGCTCTGTGAAACCCGGGGATCCCAGATATCTGTATTGATCTGTGTTGCTATACATTTCTGTGTTGCATTTTTATCACGCCTTGAGCGAAAATTATATATTAAATATATACTAGTAGATGTTGTATATGTTTTGCATCCGCGCTAGTCCAGTTCCCGCTCTGTCGTTAGTTAAGTAACCTAACGGGTGATGACGGGACCCAGTGGCGAATGCGGATGGTATATACGTACATCATTATTTTCGTTCTTTTGTGGTGTGATCAATTGATGGGACTGCGTTGATTCGGATCAATGCAAGATAAACAAACCTAATCTGATGTTGTTGGAACACTTTTTCAAAAAGCTGTTATTGCAAGGGCGTTCTCTTTTGTTTTGCGTCGTGGTATTCAGTTGGAATATCCTGCTCCTCAGTCGATGAGGCAAGGGCCGAGATCCCTTCACCGGGAGTGACCCCTTGGACAAAAGTTTGCGTCAGGGCAATAGCTTCACTATAGCCGTTTACTTTTGCTTTGCATCATGGTATTCAGTTGGAATATCCTGCACCTCATTCTACGGGGAAAGAGCCGAGATCCCTTCACCGGGAGTGACCTCTTTAGCAAAGGTTTTCGTCACTATATTTTTCAAAGCTATCCAGTTCCTTCAACGATATCAAGTTCATTACGTTAAAGGTTTTCGCCAGAAACCATTCGTAGCCCTCCGTCGTTTCAGACGGGTAGCACGTAGTATTCATGCTATGTTTGTTGGCCTTCGTCAAGGCATAGTGTATGGTAGCTGCTTGTTGCTTTTCTGCTGCATAGATAGATGCGTTGGTTTGGGACAGTCGTATAGCCTTGTTGGCCTTCGTCAAGGGCTTGTACGGGTGGGTTCAAATCAACCTGGACAATGACGGGTAGAACTTGACATGTGACTTATGATTTGTTGGCCTTCGTCAAGGTCATAAGAGCATGGGGCAAAAATCCACATCGGGAATTTCAAAAGAACTGAAACTTGCCAGATATGCGCATACCTTTTGGAGTGTGATAGCGTGAGCGGATTCCGTCACGTTGTCATGCGATGATAGTTGGATCCCGATTCCTACTGATGAGTTGGTTTACTCCTCGGGTGATCCCGGCTAATTCTTCTTTCAGGTTTGGAGAAGAATTTGACGTTACAGTGGGAGGTTTCCAAATTAGATAAAGTGATAACCATTCTGATCTAGGTTAGAGTGCACGCTGAGTGTTTCTTTTCTCTCTCTCTTTGGCAGCGACCATTAACCCGACCCTAGACTATGACTCAGTGACCAAGTTGACCGAACCTTCTTTAACACTGGCTTTTGGATTGTCAGAGTTGCAAACCTCATTGCCACTCCTACTTTTACCCTTTTCTCCAGGACACCCCGTATTACTACGAACGTCCACTTCCATTGGACAAAACCATCGTATGGTTATATACGAACTCGAAGGAATTCGAGGATGGTTTCCGGTTCTGGAGAAAACGAATAGAACTATTCAGTTGTCTTTTCTTTTCACCTTCTCTCAGGTTGCGAGTACTCCTTGGTTTAGGAGTAGTACACCTATTACGCAAATTGTATAGTCTTCTTCCAAACCTTAGGCTGGTGCCGACCGGTAGGGAATGAAGAAAACCAATTAGCCTAATAGGTGTACAGAAGGTATTAAGTTCAGACAAAGCAAGGGATTAGTAAGAGGGCAAAGTAAATTGCGACTGCTATTCACGACCAAACCAAGTATTTCTTCGCGAATCCTAAATCACCTTTGTATTTCTCCAGGACACTCCGTATCACTACGAAGATCCCAGATTATTGGATAATCCATCGTATGGTTATATACGAACTCGAAAGGAACTTGTTCCAGTTCGGGGATGGATCCTGGTTCAGGAGAAATAGGAATAAAGTTCATTCAGGTGTCTTTTATCTTCACCTTCTCTCGCATTGCGAGTGATCCTAGGATTAGGACAGTACACCCATTATGCTTATTGGAAAGTCTTCTTCCAAACCATAGGCTGGTACCGAACGGTAGGGAAGGAAGAAAACCATTTGGCCTAAAGGGGTGTACAGAAGGTAATGACTAAAGACATATAAAGGGATTTAGAGAAGTGGCAAAGAATTATACGGTTACAGTTGTGAATCTGGATAATGGAAGAGGCATTACTAGGAATACCATGATACCCCATCGAAACATTTCAATGTTTCAGTTTCACTGTGTACTGTTAAAAGAAAACTGATTTCCCAATTAGATATTTGCTCCAGGGTATGTATTTACCAGGTTGGATTCTCACATCTGTATGGTTTTACAGATGATGAGAGGGAGTAAGTTATTGGGAATTAGGTGACCATCTTCATTATATCGGGATTCGTTGTAATTGGTGATATTTGAGAAAGCCACCTGGGTTGTTTGTCGGTCGGCAAATATTTGGTTTTGAATATCCGTTGTTGTGCACCAATTTCAAATTGATATATCTGTACGTCTATTTTAATAAAGTGAGACATACCTTTTTGAAATTATGTCTATGACATTTACCTATACCAGTGGATGGTTAGGTAAGGAGCATTGAACAGGGGTGTAATTCTTCTTAACCATAAGTACAGTTTTCAACCTACGACACACAGTGAATGAGTTGTTAGACTCAGTGGACTTATACAGAGTATTATATGTTGTCCAGTGTCCATTAGGACAGAGGGGTTGGTCCTTATACTATATTCTGTTTACTTTTAACTTCTCTAGTTCTTAAACATGTGTTTCGTAGAAACACAGGGTCTAAGTTTTGAGGAGTTATAGGTATAAGAGTAAAGTAGAGAACCAGGTATTGCAAGTATCGGGATTCTTCAAGGTGATCGAAGATGTAGATACTTGTGAATGGTATTCAGTTGATAGTAATGATTAAGAGAACTAGCTTCTCTTTCAAATTACTCATAATTGGAAGTGCTCCTAAGTTGAGTAACGCTGATCGGCCTCCTTCCATTTAGTTGACATGCACTGGAGACAGTTGCATGATTTGAATCTGGTTCAATTAAATCAGTGCCTCTGTTTCTTGGATATAGAACAGTTCATATCTTGACATTGTTAAGATACGGGGAGTTGTCCGGCTTATGCTTAAAACCAGACTCCGGATAACTCAAGGCACGTTTCAGTAGTGGCTGTTTGTGGGTTGACCCGGGCTATGACGAGGGTTGATATTCTACCATCTGGAAGATCAATAGTGATATTGTTCTTAACTCGCCACAGTTTTAATTAAAATGGATTTTTTCAGAAAACAGTAGTGGGAGTATGGTAGAACTGGAAGTGATTCCAGAACCATAAACGATTACTGAAGATTTGATAAGAACCTAAAGATTCAATCTGGTTTGACATTCCATTGGCCACTCCGCAGATATAGTGGGTAACCTCAGGCGCTCGAGAGGTACTTCGGTATGCTCAAGGACGGTGGCAGAGAGGTTCTTGTTTACCCAGACTTGCCATTGCTGTTGTTCCAGACTGTGAAACCCGGCAGGAGGATGAGTATAGCGTCGTTCTAAACTAGCTTTAGAAGTGTACATCTATATGACTCTGCCAGAGGGTTGTCGTAGTCAGTGGGAGCAGCGGAAGCATTGGTGGACATCAGGCTTATGTCTATTTATAGACTAAAACAGATATAGTGGAGATAGATCATCTATTTCTGATGTGACAGTCATAGGTTTGACTTCATCAGAATAGGGGATGGATCTGTTAAGAAGGTAGTAGGGTGTGATGTCCTGGTATTTGATGATATACACAGAGTAGGAAGTGATATTCCTGTACTACGATCGGTTATACTTTGGTCGTCACACAATGGTTTCTCCATACAGGACTTGGATATTATATCGTACATTCTGGTTACTAGATCTATGGTTTTAGATCTAGATTTGGGTGGCTTCCCAATCAGGGTACTTAGACAACATTCTAAGAGTATTTAGAATGGACGACTCCTGGCACGGTAGTATGCCTGCAGGTAATGGAGTCACCCTCTCTAAAGGTGTCTTACAGACTAAAAGGGAGAGGGATGCGCATGATTGGTAGATCATTTGCTTAGGCAATTGAGTCAATCATGAGATGTCAAGTACCACACCAGATGTTGTTCTTGCAGTAGATGCAATAAGTTGATATTGATCCAATCCTGGAGAAACAGTCGGAAGCAGTTTTAGAACATAAGTAGATGCTCTAGGGATATGATAACAGCATTCTCCTTCGGGAGACAGTTATCATTCCAGGCTTCCAAGGTGACCTGGATGACAGAGAGGTTGTCAGAGTTATAGTTTTCCCTCTGACGAGGGGCAGTATTTTGGACAGATGGTCCAGGTGGATACTGAGGGAAGGCATGGCGCAGGATACTGATTAAGTTCAGTTGACGATACAGTCTAAGAAGTTTGGATTTGGAGTTCATTTATGAGCTAGGTCCCATCAGACATCCAGACACATTCTAAGACAGGTATTGCTCATTTCGGGAGATGGTTTTCTCCGCGAACTTGAGATAAAGAGAGACATAGAAAGAAACACCAGAGCGGATCCACTCACTGAGGCTATTCCTCGAATGCAATAGTTTCGCAAACGAGTTTTGTGAGACTGACTAGTAGAGGAGTTGGGTGTTCGGTATCATACGGGCTATGAGTATGCGACATCGCAATAATTAGCCTTGAGTGCAAGTGGGAGATTGTTGGAGATAGTGCCCTCAGAGTCAATTATTGGATCACAGGCACGTGATTGCAATGATTGAGGGGAGGACCTGTCCCAGTAGGACAGTCTTACTCAAGATGATAGTATGCTATCTGGTTTATCTTTATCATCGTGTACTGCTTTAGGTGACCTTAAGAGTCGCTATTACACGTTGATAGAGCCCCTAGGATTCTTGCTTGACTACCAGCAGTATGAGGGCGATCATATAAGTGAGAGCTGGAGTCTATAAGCGCATCCTTAAAAGGTCCCTAGTCGTGGGAGTTTCGAGACAGGGCATCGATTCTCCAGAGTAGACTAGTGTATACAGTCGAGACCCCGACGAGGGGCGGTGGCCGGTCTCACAAGCCACTAGTGTCAGTTGGTTCACCTAAGATGTATACAGGTGCTCATTGGGTTATGAGTACACCGGACATGACTCGCCGGGAACCTGCTAGTTGGGATTATACCAGACGTCAGATAGCAGTTCCCTGGTGACATGTGTACAGGTTAGTTCATCGACCTGAGATCGTCATTTGTCTCATGTGAGTTCCCACTGTGCTTTGATTACTACCCTACCACGGCTCAAAGGAGTCGTGCAAACAGGTTTTAGTTGGGTACAGTCCCGAGCCACATGGAGGCAGTGAGCGGATCTGCAGGGGTTCGTCTCTCCCGGTATTGGGGGTGAGGTCGCGCTGTGTCTAGGAGAGCCAGAACATGAAAAGTCCTTGGCCAAGGCAGGAGATTTGCTGGTAGGTATTCCGGTAGTATCTCAGGGTGTTCTGGGCTACACTCTGACACAACTTGTACCGCTTTTGGGGGTCTGATTTTTACCAACCCCCTAGGCCCGCCATGCGATGCTCATAGACGAACGGACCGAACTGTACGGATATTGTTACCGACAGGCTCAGTGGGGTGTCAGGATGGGTTCGCTCATCGACGTCCCTTTTGGTCAGTACCTGGTAGCCCGTTACGTATTGGCTTATACCTCTGACGTGCTAGTGGTTAAATCCACAGCCATAGTACTGACGAGTCTTTAGAGTCCACCACACACTCAGTTACTCAGGTTTCGGGCGAAACGCTGTAGAGGCCGTATGGAGATATGGCAGGGTTCGATCAGATACGTGCGGTATTGCACGGATCGTGATCGGACGGATTTTACTAGCCGGCTTTGGCTTAAGCCGGATCCTAGTATTAGATAGTGTAGTTTTGTCTCTTTGCATTTGTGTTCAGTGGGAATACAAATGCGGGCATGTATTTGCAGTAGCGGGGTTTTCCTGTAATTTATTACGGGATCAGTTTTCTGAAGTTGCCAGTTTGCATTCCGTTCCGGCCGGTTTTCTTTTATTCCTTCTCGGCCGGACTTTTCGTTGGAGGGGGTTAATTGCAAGTTTGCAATTAACTTAGTTGTGAGGGGCTTTCTTGCATATGTGGCTTTATGATGAGACTATCTTCATGATGATATTCTATTATGGTCATTTCATTTGCTTATCTTGTGAGTGGACTTTGATGAGAATGAAGTGTGACCTTTTTCCATGCTTATCTCTCATTTTCCTTTTTGATTAATTTGGTTTTTCTCCACCATTTTTTTTAAAGTGGCCGGCCACATTTCTTGAGTGAGAGGGGAGAGGAAATTTCTTGATGTATGGTTCTCATTTTTGCCTTGCCAAAAATTGATTTTTCTTATCTCTCCAAAGTTCTTTCTTCACCTCCATCCATGGCAACTTCACAAACCCTAAAGAGACAAGCTTCTACACTATTCTACAGCAAGTCTTGGACGCGTCGGCTAGCCAACTTCGCGCCCGAGTTGCCTCGGTCAAGAGGTGGGAGCCCGTAAAAGATTCCGGCTACATGGTGCTTTTCCGACGAGCGAGGAGGTGACGAACTTTCCACATGAGATCGGAGTGGAGACGAAGACCGAAGGACACGGATCGCTTGGTATACTTCTCTACCCATCTTTTACTTTTGCTAGTTGCTAGGTTAATGGCCCGATACGGGTGAAAAGTGCGCGGTGGTGCCGGTTGCAAGTTTTTGCAAAGTTTTTGTTTCCGCGTTTCCGGCTTCGGATCGACGGCCGGGGCGCCCCCGTGGGCTTACAGCGTCTGCATCGCTGCACTGGAATATGGTACCAGGAGCGACTCATCATTCACCATTGGGATTTGAGTTTGGAATTTGGTTGGCGTCTGCATCGCTGCACTGAAATATGGTACCAGGAGCGACTCATCATTCGCCATTTGGGGACTTAGAATTTGGATCTTGTTTGGCATCAGCATTGCTGCACTGGAATAATGCCAGGAGCAACTCATCATTTGCCCTGGGAGGACTTGGGATTTGGTTTTTGGGTCGGCATCAGCACCGCTAACACCGAAGCGAAACGCCAGAAGCGACTCATCATTTGCCGTTGCCCGTTGGGGAACGATGGCTTAGGAGACAGGTTTAGGTCCCTGTCACCTAAGGCTTTTTAATTTTATGAGCCGTAAGGGTCTCATAAAAGCATTTTCTCCCTACGAGTCGAGAGGATCTCGCAGGTGTATTTTCTCCTTAGGAATCGTGAGGATTCCTAAGTGTGTTGCTCCTTTGTGAGTCGTAAGGATCTCACGCTGGGATTTTCTCCTCACAAGGTCGAGAGAACTTTGCGAGTGTATTTCATCTCTTTTCACGAGTTTGCACCCTTTCGGGTTTTCACAAACTCGCCGGTAGTCCTATTGTTTTTACTCACGGAGCCCTTTCGGGTTTTCATCCGTGCCTGTTTTGCTTGTAGACATACCTTTTTTTTCTTTTTTCTTTTTTCTTTTTTCTTTTTTCTTTTTCTCTTTTTTTCTTCTTTTTTTTTGCCGCTGGTGGGACTTTAAAAGTAGTATCACCGGCAGGATTTGGGAGAGATAGGGGTCATTTACGCCCGTGGATTGTGTACGGTTTTGCAGGATGTATGATCCGGACCGTAGGGCGGGTGTGCTCAATTCACCTACGACTTGGAGCATTCACACGTAGTATTTCTTGAGATATCGGCCATTGATGGGTGGCTTGGGCCTTTCTCCCTCGGCACTTATTAGTTGATAGGATCCCCCGTCGAACACTTTCTCGATGACGTACCTTTCCAGTTTGGCTCAAATTTTCCCTTGGCATGTCAATTGGGGATGATCGGTCTTTTGAGGACCAACACCAATTCGCCTTTCTTGAAACCACGGAGACGGGTTATCTTGTCATAGGCCCGTGACATTTGGGATCGGTATACCTCCAGATTTTGCTGCACTGCGAGCCTCTTTTCTTCGAGGGCGTCAAGCTCTTCAAGCCGAAGGAGCACATTTTCCTCCTCCATCAACTCGTGCTGAACGGCCATTCTTAATCTTGGAACTTCGACTTCGAAGGGGAGGACCGCCTCCACTCCGAAGAGCAATGAGTATGGAGTGGACTGAGTTGGAGTATGGTGCATGGTGAGATATGCCCACAATGCCTCGTGAAGTTTGAGATTCCAGTCTCTCTTGTTGGCTGAAGCATTTTTCCTTAGGAGCTTACATAGAGTCTTATTGAAGGCTTCAGCCAGCCCATTGGCTCTTGGATTATAGATGGAGGAATATCTCCAGTCTATCTTGTGTCGAGTAGCGAATCTTGAGATTTTGAAGCTCTTGAAAGAAGGCCCGTTGTCAGAAATGATTCTTCTTGGTGTACCGAAACGGTATAGAATATTATGCTGGAAGAATGTCAGAATATCTCCTGTCTTGACCTCTTTTAGCGGGACAGCTTCAGCCCATCTGGAGAAGTGGTCTGTTGCGGCCAGTATGAACCGGTGGCCTCTAGATGACGGAGGGTCAATTGGGCCAACTATGTTGGTTCCCCAGACTTCGAAGGGCCACGATGCCACCGTAGGATGCAATGGATTGGGATGCTTGTGAATAAAATCACCGTGAATTTGGCAGATATAACATTTCCTTGCATGCTCTCCGCAATCCCGTATCATGGTGGGCCAGTAATACCCAAGCCGTTTAATTTGCAGTCGCATCTTGGGGCCAGATTGGTGAGCACCGCAAACGCTTGAGTGAACTTCTTTCATGACTTTTTGGGCTTCGGCCGATGACAAGCACCTGAGCCAGAGTTGGTCATATGACCTGCAGTATAGCGTGTTATTTACAAACACGTATCGGAGAGCTCTCTTCTTCAGCTGAACCCTCGCAGACCTTCCTTCGGGCAACTTGTCGTATCGGAAGTACTCTATGAAGGGTTCTCTCCAATCGGGCTCGTCTTGAACGATCGAAGCTTCTTCGGCGGGACTGCTCTTCTGTTCCGCGCTTTCCTCTTCTCGTAGAGAGACAGGGGGTAGAATTTGCCGGCTCCTGACTGTGATCAGAATTTCGTCCATGTCAGGATCAGCCAGCTCCTTGGCTAAGCGAGCGAGTACGCCAGCCTTTCCATTCAACGCTCTAGGGACTCTGGTTAGTTCAATGTGAGTGAACCGTTTCATGAGTTCCACCACCCGCCTTCTGTACCAAGCTAACTCGGGTTTGTATATCTTATAGTCGCCGCTTACTTGGTTGACGACAAGCTGGGAGTCACCGTAAACCTGTAGCTGAAGGATTTCCATTTCTATGGCGAGCTCCAAGCCAGCTATCAGAGCTTCATACTCGGCCTCATTGTTTGTGCGAGGCTCGGTGAGAGCAAAAGAACACCGTAGGGTTCCCATTGATGGCGTGATGAACACCAATCCTATCCCTGCTTTTATCTCCAGGACGCTTGATTTACTGGAAGTCCTTATCGATGAGGCCCCATCGAAGTAGAGCTCCCAACATAGATCGTCATTCTCGAGGTGCAGCACTTGTTCGTCGGGCAACTCGCAATTGAGTGGCGATCTTTCTGGTATAGGATGAGCAGCGAGAAAGTCTGCAAGAGCTTGCCCTTTTACTGCTTTCTGGGGAGTATAAACTATGTCAAACTCAAGTAGCATGACAGCCCATCTTGCCATTCTTCCGGCTAGGCTTGCTTTGGTCATCAAGTGTTTGAGCGGGTCGACCTTGGAGATCAGCATAACCCGATGAACGAGCAAATAGTGCCTCAGCTTCTTCACAGCAAATATCAGAGCCAGGCATTGCTTTTCGATTGGGGAGTAGTTGTGTTCCGCCATGACTAGAGTTCGACTGAGGTAGTAGAGGGCATTTTCTTTTCCCTCCTCATTATTCTGAGCAAGGAGCGCACCGAGTGACTCATCTAGCGCGGCAGTGTAGAGAATCAGCGGTTTATTTGGAATGGGAGCGGCCGGCACTGGAGGGTGCAACAAGTATCGTTTGATGCTTTCGAACGCTGCTTGACATTCGGCATTCCAGATAAAAGGAGCTCATTTCTTCATGAGCTTTGAGAAGGGCCTACATCTTCTCGATAAATTTGAGATAAACCTCCGTATATAAGCGAGCTTGCCTTGAAATGATCTCAGCTGCGTCAGACTCTTTGGAGGGGGCATCTCCATGATGGCCTTTATCTTTGATGGGTCAACTTCGATCCCTTGATGCCGGACTATAAAGCCCAGGAATTTTCCCGATGACACGCCAAAATTGCACTTCAGAGGATTCATCTTCAGATCGTATTCCCTCAGTCTGGTGAGAACGATCCTAAGATCTTGGATATGATCGGCCTTGGCTTTAGTCTTGACGACCAGATCATCAACATAACATTCGACGACTTTATGAATTAGGTCATCAAAGATATTGGTCATTGCCCTTTGGTACGTAGCACCTGCGTTCTTCAGTCCGAACGGCATCATCTTGTAGCAGTATATTCCGATCGGGGTTCGGAATGCTGTGTGCTTCTCATCCTCAAGCGACATCTTGATCTGATTATATCCCGACGAGCCATCCATAAAGTGAACAACTCGTAATTTGAGGTGTCATCGACCATCATTTTCATGACCGGTAGCGGGAAGTCGTCTTTATGACATGCCTTGTTAAGGTCCCTGAAATCGACACAAACTCGGATCTGCCCATTTTTCTTTTTCACTGGGACTATGCATGCGATCCAGTCCGCATATTTCTCTTCCCTGATGAAGCCGGCATCGATGAGCTTCTTGGTTTCCTCGATGACCTTTTCTTCTAGTTCCCTTCTCATTCTTCGAGGACCTTGTTTAACTGGCTTAGCATCGGGAGACATAGCCAGCTTATGCACGACCACTTCAGGGGAAAGGCCAGGCATTTCTTTATATGTCCACGCGAAGCAGTCGACAAACTCATGCAGCAGGGCAATTATCTGCTCTTTCATTTCCTCCGACAAGAGTGAGCTGATGTAGGCCGGCCTTGGATTATCGGGCGTTCCTAAGTCAATCTCGGTTAGCTTGTCAAAGGTTGCTTGTCCGCCATCTTCGAGCTCTTGAGGAGCTTCTTCTGGCTCGGCTAGCTCGTCTTCATCATTTGACTCTTCGCTGGCTTCCCCAATATGGATCATGTAGCATGCCTTAGAATCCGGCTAGATGAAACCTACGCCCCGCCTATCTGGAATTCGTCCATCGATGAGTGCTCGGACCTGAGGTGGATGCCATATCCCTTCGTAAAACTTTGCTTCGGACTCCGTTTGATATAATCGGCATCCGCACTTTTTAAAGTATTCCCGCATCTTGGGCACATAGTATCTGGGATTGAGAACGGCTCTTATGCCTATCTCATATGGAAGGCACGCGACAGACAAATCGTCCGGGTGCACAACAGGATTTGACCTATAAAACAGGATGCCCTTCTGTCCATTTTTCCTTCCGGGAACGTAGAAAGTTTTCAGCTGGTCTACGGTGGAGACTGACAATGCATCGAGCTCTTTGCACATCTGCTCCGGCACCCTTGTGACAGCTAAGGGCCCTTCTGCAATTTCGAAGGTCTCTCGTAGTTTCGCTTGTTGCATGGGGGTCCAATCTGCGCAGCTATTGCAAGGCATGTCCTCTTCTTCCAACTCTTCAGTGTCGCTGCCAAGATGAGGGCGGATTTTGCTGCTTGATGGGCCTTCAGCATCAGATTCTTCCGTATCGCTACCGAAACGAGGGCGAGTTTAATGGAAGGACGGACTTCCAGCGTCGGACTCGTCAGTGTCGCTACCGAAACGCGGGCGCACTTGGGCATTTTTGCTTTTGAAAGTGACAGCCGGTGCAGATTTGCTTTTGAGTCTTAGGGCCGGTCTATCCTCAGTCAGTTGTGGCTTAGCATTTTGGTGGTTCATGAAGTACCGAGAATCTTCATATCGGACTTCATGCACACCGAACGGCTGGATGTCTCCGTCAATGCGTCTTTCTTCGCCATTTTTAGTATACTTCATGCATTGATGGAGAGTTGACGGAATGAGGCCGTAATCGTGGAGCCACGGCCGTCCCAAGAGAATCTTATAAGACGTGTCAGCATCGATCACGTATATCTTAGCTTCGGTCTGCAGATCCCCAAATTTGATTGGCAAAGCTATAGACCCCAGAACTTGCTGGCAATTTTGGTTGAAGCCTTGAATGATAATCCTTTCCCATGACAGGTGCCAGATGTCCATTGACAAACTCTTCAGAGTTCGCAAGTTCATGATGTTCACTAAGGACCCCGGATCAATCAATATGCGATTAATTCGATCTCCGCCGCAGTACCCGGTCACGTAAAGCGTCCGATTATGCTCAGCCGTTCCCAGTAGCAAGTCTTCATCCTTAAACGTGACTGCGGCAGCTTGCAAAGTGTACTGAGCTTCTTTCATATTAATTTCCGCAAAGCGAGCCTGATACCGCTCAGGGTTTTGTAGAGCATGAATGAGAACATCTCTAAGCTCTTGAAATAGAACCAAGGCATTGTAGATGCTAAGGAGAGACGAAAGCTTTCGGAGGTGAGCCAAAACATTATAGTCTACTGGAGAAGGACTTGAGTTTTCATCAGCTGGTTCTCTGCCATCTTCATCATTAGCCACCTGTTTTTCCTTCCCTTTTAGGGTGTTTCCCTGATTTGGCGGTAGAGCCCTGCCGCTTCTGAGCTGGATTTGATTGGCTTTTGTGGCGAGATCCTCGTCCTCTTCGGGAAAACAGAGCTCCTCCTCAGAGTCGCTGCCAAGATGGATGGCGTAGTAGGTCACTACTGGGATCTCTTCATTGGGGTCTTCTTCTAACTCCTCCAGAATTTCAACCGCTTGTACATGGAAGAACTCCTTCAATTGAATCAAAGTTCTTTCTTTCTGTTCATATTCTTTGAAGGAATCGATATATTTTTGAATGGTCGATCTCCCTACAAACTCCTTTTCGCGCCGAGCTGCACTTTTCTTCTTCTTGAGCTTTTTGGATTTTGAGCCTGATGGAGCCGAATCGGCAACTGGTATGGTAGGCTTCTTCTGCCCTTCCCATTCCGTTCTGGGCTCTTTCTGAAGTAGCTTTATCATCTTCTTCGTCTTATTTGATGTGTGTGTACTCCACGGAGGTTGCGGTGAGTCAGTTTCGTTTATCAGGGCAGCGGGTTCAGCTGTCTGCTCCCAAAAGGCTTCAACTTCTGTCTGTATAAAGTTGGTGGTTGCAACTTGATTGTTCACCAAAACGCTTTTGGACAGCTCGATCTCTCCAGCCTTGCACTGCTTCTCGACCCAGTCCTTGAAGATATAGCTATCCTCGATCGCATGGCTCACTACTCGGTGGTACGGGAAATACAGGGGATTGTCAGTCATTTTTGCTTCTTGGGGTCTTTTCGACTCCGGCAATTGTAGGCCGTTGTTCAAGGCATCTTTAAATATCTTGCGGACCTTGTCCCTTCTGAAAGAGTAAACCTTGTTCTTCTTCTCCTCTAGGGAAGGCCCATATCCTCCCAGCAATGGCTTTCGAGACCGGTTGGTTTTAGAATCACCCGCCCTTCGTTTTTCTTCATTGTCGGACGCATTGAAGACATTGGTACTGCTGGAACTCCCGCTTCTACGGTTGTCATCCCGCTTGCTTTTCCAAGTCTTGTCTCTCTGAGAGTCCGGCGGGGACTCTTGCTTCGAGCGTTCCAGCATTTGGACTTTCTTGGTTAGCTCCTGAAATGTCTTGAGGCCCGCTGTACACAAGAATGGGACCATCCAATTGCTGAGGTTCCCAATAAGAAGGCTGACGGACTGGTCCTGCTCCAGCGGCGATTCGCACTTGACCGTAAGATTACGCCATCGAGCGATAAAGTCGGTGTTGCTTTTGTTCTTCCCCGGCTTGGTCCTCACAAGGTCGGCAATGGAGATTTTATCACTGACACTCATGAACCTTTGCCAAAACAGTGACTCCATTTGGGCAAAGGTAATGACGGACCCGTCTGGTATGCTCGCATACCAGTCGAAGGTGACACCGGTCAGGCTGTTGACAAACTGACGAAGAAAGAGCGCGTCATTGCCCCCTGTATTTCCGCACGAGGCTTTGAAGTGGGCGACGTGCTGATTTGCATTTCCCGTCCCGTCAAATCTTCTGAAGTTTGGAATGATGTAGCCGCTCGGGAACTCGATCAGATCGTACTGTGCGGGATATGACCGCCCACTACTGCCAATTTCTTTCTGAGCTTCAGCTTCGGCCACCAATGTTTTAACTTTGCTAGTGACCAAATCCATTATCCGATCTTGTGTTAGCGGGATAGTGCTATCTGGGGCCAAGGCATCCCCAGAAGCGGAATGTGGCCGGCTTTCGTGCGGCTCGACCAGTCTTGGACCCAAAGAAACAGGCATTGGCTGCTTCGGATTGTCATCACCCGGCTGATTAGTAGCTACTTGTGCTTGATTGGGAGGCACTCGAGCAATTTGAGCCGTAAGCTGCATCACAACGTTCGTTAAGTCGTCAATCTTCGAATAGAGCTTTACCATCTCTTTATCTTTGCTCCTGAGCTGTTTTCAAAGCTCCTGAAGCAGCTCTTGCTCCGCGGTCCTGGGGCGGAAAGTCGGCTCTTCTTCGCTGTCCGGGCTCGACTCTGCATGGACCGAGGGGTCTTTCTGCCTATCTTCCTCCTCGAGAGGATTTTCATCATCCAGCGGAGGCGGCTGTTCTTGGGTAGCGGCAACCACATTCAAGCCAGATTGGGCTTGGGATGTGGTGGCCCCATCCTTACTCTTGCCGCGAAGGTTCTCGCTGGGGCGCCTGCCTGCCATATAGACCGTATGGATAACATATCCAGCCGTCTTTTCTTATCGGCGACTGATTTCTCGGATTGCTGTCTCGACCCTCCTATTTTGGTAACGGGTAGTCGACTGAAGGTGGCTGGCCTGGCCGGATTCTTGAATGGTGCTGGCGCTTCCTTTCTGGGTTTGCCCCGCTGCTTTCGTGCGGCACAGAGCGCCTGATAGACTCTCGAAGAGACGGTGTCATACTTTTTCTGTTGGGGCCGGGACACGTCTCTTTGTAGCATTGTTCGGACCGCTGTCTTCTTGATTCTAACGTTCATGGAATTTTTCTGAACCCACTTCAGAGGCTCGAAGGAATTGCTGATTTTTACGGTCGATTCAATCGATGTCACAGGATGACTCTGCTCTTGGAATCTCACACGACTCCACCTGGCCGGAGTCCTGGCCCTCTTGTTGGCTCGATACCTGAGCCGCTTCTGCCTTAACTTTTCTGCTTTAAGCACTTGGCAGACTTTCGCTCTTCGGGAAGACGCCGTAGACCGGGTAATGGAGGATTTTGGAGATATGCTCGATTGTGCATTTGCTGGAGTCATCGCCTGAGCGCGTCCACAACATTTGATATCGCCCTTTGTATCGGAAGTCTTGCCCCCAGCTGGAGCACCAGAGAGTCGTTCAGACACCGTCTTAAGTTTCGGTTGTGGTACCTTGGCGATCACGACATTCGGCCTCTTGCCCCCTGAGACTGGCTTGGCCGCCTGTTTTGCCGGGATTTCTGCCAGATGAGCGCTTCCGGCAGGGTAGATGATGACGGAGCCAAACTGGTGGGGCAGTTCCTTCCACTGTCGACTGAGGCTTGCAGGGAGAACCACATGAGCATTGACCTTGATCACGTACGGGATCGGGGTCACGTTGGAAGCTGAATTCGTCTTGGGAGACATTGTCGTCGTAAGTTGATTGCTGCACGGAAAAAAATCATTTCAGTATAGGCAATTGATCAGTCGAAAATACTGCATCTTTTAACCGATAATTTCCCTATCATTTGCATTCATTTAGAAGTGTACGGTATTCATATTTCACATGCAAATAGGTCATTAAATATCAGATTGCATGTATTAAACTCTAAAACCGGCACTATAAAGGAAATTGACCGCATTTCATGGCATCGCATCATCCCTATATTGCGCAACACTTGTTTTGAGATCTATGCAGGAAAATCCAGAAGAAAAGCCAAAAATTTACATGGTACTACGCCAACTCAATGATTTCAGTTCTGGTATCAATCCAAAGGGACAAATACAAATCAACACATCAGATAAAGCCCAAAAATTCAGCCCAAGATCACACCAGAAGACACAAGCCCTAAGGCCTCCAAAGAGCCGCGGAACCGCGGCCAGAGCCGGCTTGCACCGTGGTTCCGCGGCGGCGCTGCCACGTCAGCCCTAAAACTTTGGTGCACAATGTTTATCTCAGTGGCTACAGTTCAGAAATGTACTTCAGTTTCCAGAAGACTCCATAGACTTCTGCCAGATCAGCAAACTAGGGTTTTCTAAGCTTAATTAATCCTAGCTTAAAGCCTAAGTTAGCTCCTAACAAACTCTTTCTAGAAACTCCTCAACAAACTTTTGGAGGGAATTGTAATTTCAAACCTAGACCTAGGGTTTGGGAAGTCTATAAATAGAAGCCTAAACCTAGGGTTAAGGATATACTATATACTTGAATTCAAGGATCTATAATCCCAATCTAGTATCAAACTAGAGCCATTCAATCTCCACTTCTTCATTTTACCCCTTTCTTCATCTTCTTCTTCCACAAGTCTAGTGAGAAGACTTGTGTGAGACCCTAACCCTAATTCCAATCAAAAGCCAACATCCCGAGTACCAAATCAAACAAGAAGCCCTTCAACCTTTTATGAGCAGAGCCGATCTTCAACAGAGCAAGTGGTCCAAGCCGATCCACGACTCACGGAGAAAAGCGACGCCAGATCGACAATTTAGTTCTTCCTCTTGTAGTTCTTGAGCGACTGTAATCAAATTGTTGATATAAATAAAAGGTGATATTCTTTTATCTTGTTTTCTTTAAATTCTTGCATCATGATTCGATCTCAATTTCTAGTTGTAGTTCTTGTTGTGATGTTTGAGTAATACTCCGCTCGTCGAGGAGTCGAGACGATCAATAGAATGATGATGTACCATATCTTAAATCGATTCTTGATTCCTACGAGTTTTGTAAACCCTAGCAAGTTCAAGAACCGACGACCCAATTTTGTTGCGATGCTTTCTTGATTGATATCGCTCGAAATTGGGGAGTTACGATCGCTTCTTGAAATTGCTAGAGGCTAGAATGTGAATGATATCGACGAAAGAACAAGGGTTAAATGATAAAACCTTAGTTTCACGAGAAAGCCCTAACTCTCGTCGATCATCATCGATCTAGTATCAATTCTTCGAAGGATAAGAACACGATATCTTGAGATTACATCACGTCTATAGATCCGATCGATTCCTACAAGCCTCATTTAGATTCTTGACATTTGGTTGGAAATATCATCGAAACCCGTTTCTCGATTGTTTATCATTTTCTTGATTCTTGATTAGACTAGTGACACCTGAATCAATCGATAAAATCTTGAATCATGTTTTCTTTTCTTTTCGATTAACTTTTCAATTCAAACAAATCAAATATAGAAACGAATCGCACAATCCCTGTGGATGATCCGCACTCACTTACAATCTACATCCGACACCGTAGTTGATTGCGGCCAAATATAATTCTTTGATTGTGAATTTTATTCAATTTTCATACCGACACAACGAGAAACTCTTATCGATCAAATGACACCGTTATCGGGGATCATTTGAGTTGATACACACTACACAGTCTCGAATTTTAGAACCAATCAAATGGCGCCGTTGCCGGGGACTATTTGATTTGATTTACACAAACAAGAATTTTATACAATCAGCAATCGATATGTATATGGATTGAGTTCGCATGAACGTTTAACCCGAAATATGGGAGGAGAGAAAGGTCCCACCGGGCGTGCCAGAATCTGTAGGGTGTTTTTCGTCACCCCATTGAGATGGAAATATGCGCGCGCTTGTCAGGCGTATTACAGATTCCCCCTGCCTAGGGTAGGCTGGGGTTTATTGATCGTAGGGATCCGAATCTCCGGCAGCCGCGGACTAAGCTGCCGTTAATTACCCCTCGTCTTTGGAGCGAGGGAACCTCCGATTGACGGGTTAAACTGGTCATGCGAACTCAACGTGCAGTGTATGTGTGTTTTTGTTTTGGGGGGTCATGGATATATCGGAAGCCACGCAGAGTTTTTACGGGGTCCCGCTACCCGGTTAGCGCTGGGGGTCAAGGGGGCTAGCAGCCCCCTTGCGGGGTGCGGGGCAGCGCTCCGGCCCAAATTTTTTTTGGAAGGGACAGTGTTGTGGAGTGTGCGTGTATCTATCTATCTATATATATATATATGTATGTATATATATATATATGTATGTATATCTATATATATGTATGTATATATATATATATATGTATACATATATAAAAAAAAGGAAAAAGCGCCCAAAGGACGTGTGGGGCCAGCGCCTTGAGCGTTGTGCGCTTAGGTGCTGTGCGCTAAGGCGCTAGCGCACCACGTGTCGGCACGTGGGTGCTTGGCGCTTGAGCGCTAGCGCACCATGTGTCGGCACTTGGGCGCTTGGCGCTTGAGCGCGGATCGCTTGAGTGCGGAGCGCTGGGCGCTCGAGTGCTGGCGCGCTTGAGCGCTGGGCGCTCGAGCGCCACGTGTCGGCACGTGGGCGCTGGGCGCTTGAGCGGCGCTCGAGCGCCACGTGTCGGCACGTGGGCGCTGGGCGCTTGTGCGCTAGGAGCTCGAGCGCGAGCGCGCCACATGTCGGCACGTGGGCGCTGGGCGCTTGAGCGCAAGGCGCTCAGGCGCTTGGGTGCCGGCGAGAAAAAAGGGCTTTTAGCCCCAGAAACTCCCTAAAGGGAAATTAGAGCGGAGTTAAACTCCTAAGATATTTTGAAGCTGATGAAGGGCTTCTCCCCTTGAGCCCTAGTTCTTCTCCAAAGTGGGGTTTCTGGAGATGGGTCTCCTTCTTCTTCCTCTTCCTCTGTTGGCAGGATCTTGAAGATCAAGAGATGTGAGATTTTAAAAATCTCTCCTTTTTGAGATCTAATGGAAGATCTGAGTTCCCCTTTATGGGTTTTGTGGTGAAAAACTATTTAGTTTTATAAAATGAAGAGTAAAACTCTTGATTTAATTTAAAAGAAAGAAGAAGGTTTTAGAACCTTAAGGAAGGAGAAAGATCTCAGATCTAAATTTTTTTGGAGAGAAATTTTTTTTAGGGATATTTTCATTATCCTTGCCTTTATAGGCTATACACTTTACACAGCCCCTTGGGCTTCATAAAATGGCATTTTGCCTAGCCCATGGCTCATGTGCCATTTCTTTTTTCACATAAGCCATGGGCTTTAAAAAAATTTGGTTTTATGCCCATTTTCTTATATTCATTCATAAAATAAAAATACAAGAAATACAACAAAATTATTTATTACAAAATTTTTATTTTGGCATGGGGGGATGCCGTCTGCTTCATGTTCAGGCTCGACCCAGGCATGGGCCCGCTTGATCTGGGCTTGGGGTTGACTTTGATTTTGACTTGGTCAACCGGGGTGTAAATTTTTATCCCAACAATGATATAATGTGCATTCAAGGCTAAATATTATGTGCATTCAAGGCTAAATATTATGTGTTGATTTTTCCTTCCAAAACTGAAATCAAATCAAATTCAAATGGACAAATCAACAAACCCATAATGGGGGTAGCCATGGATTTAGGCACATGTGGGAATGAAGTTATGAGCATTTAATGGTGAAGATTATGTGTTGAATTGAAGATTCAAAATTCCCTCCAAACACTAGGTGCAAACCAGGTTGAAACAGAGAAAATAAACTGGACCAAAGAGACACTGGGAACAACAAAAGACAACGCACCAAATTGTGGACCCATCCATCGGTTTTGGACCGGCCTGGCCGGCCCCACATGCTCCAGTGGGCCCCAGTTCTTCACACACACCTCCTTGCTTCCACGTAGCCCTAATTTTATTGTTTATTTCTTTTCTTTTCTGCCTATATATAGCAGGCAGTGGGCAAGTCCTTCTTAAGTCTTGGATTGTCATTCTATAGTCCAAGTTTTCTTTTCTCTTTTCTTGTAAATAGCTTAGTCCCCTTGAGTTCTTAACCTTCTCTTGATCTTTCAACCTCTTTATTGAGCTTGAAGGTTTAAGGGTTGGTTATTGATCTCAAGGGTTGTATCGTTCTTGAAGATTAATAAAGCTCTCTTTTTGTGCCTTCATTCACCATGAGTTCTTTGCCACTTCTTGATCTTGCAACCTCTTCATTGAGCTTGCAAGTTTAAGATTTGGTTATTGAACCTATATCTTGTTTTGGTTTCTATGGTTCTTAGTCTTTCTTACTTGCTCTTTTACTTACTTGCATTTTCATTCTTGTCTTTTATTACCTGCAATTTATTACCATGTCATTTAATTACTTGCTTGTAGTCTTTTCTTTTCTTTGCATCTTTTCTTTTGCTCTCTTTGTTGTTTTGTGAATGTTGGTGTGAATATTGTTGTTAGGAAAAGAGAAAGATTTTGTAAGTTAACATTTCGTTTTTCATTTCCTTTTCCTGTCTTTTCCATTTGAAACTCTGCCCAAACCTTACGCAAGCGCTCCGTTAGGCACCCTACCCTACCAAGCTAAAGGTGATTCCTAACCGTGACCGGTTGCATTCGGTTTGGCCGGAGGCGAAAGCAAGAGACAAGAACTGATGGACAAGGGTCAATAAGCCGAATTCCACGAATACCGTGCTTAAGTCCCCTAATCCACGTTGTTGCCGATTGTTCTAGATTCAATCGTTAAGTTCGGCTCAAAGAACTTGAATACGGAACCCATTAACTTACACTATCATATCGTTTCCTAACAAGCCTTATACTTGAATATAACACATAGGTTAGATAACGAACAAATCCGCCACGCGCGTTAACTCGTAAGAATAAGAATGTAAAACGCTCTGTCTCCCTGTGGATCGACCCGCGCTCATCGCGGCTAGCTGCAAAGCAACACCGTCCTGATCGCGGTTAAACTTTAGAACTTTAAATATCCGACACGCCAAAGGCGTGCGATCAAATGGCGCCGTTGCCGGGGATACGGTAACGTTTTTATTCTTGTTAATTCGGATTAATCATTGTACATCTCATTTATACTTCTAACACCATTTTTCAAAAACAAACATAAAAATCAAAAAAATTTCAAAACCTAACAAAAAAATAACATTCTTAACTCATTTTGCTCTCTGGATTTTGTACCTGCTTGCACTCTTGCTCTGAACTAAAACACCAAACAATACTAGTGTGATACTATTAGAACACTGTATTCACAGAAGAAATCTGGAGCCCTATCTCTAAGAGAAAACCGTCGACATCCCCTACATTTCCGGCGACGCCGGCCGTACCACCTCATTTTTGCTCCAAAATTTTTCCTTGTGTTCTATTGTTCCGGTTTTGTCCCATTTGTATTGTTTGTTTGTTTTAAATTTTAGTGTGCAGGTATTTAGGTATTCGTATCGCTTTTTCGCACTAATATCCATTTTTCCGACATTTCAGATTTTTGCGAAATTGCAAACGGCGAACGTGGGGAGCAAAGTGTACATTCAAGGCCAAGGTGATTACGAAGTACAATGCCAAAGATCCGGGTAGTTTGACCCGCGCAAGCGAACTTTTCAAGCTTATCGGATTTGATTCAACGGGGGTTTCCTAACCCAAAAACTTAACGGTACGTACTTTACTAACACTTTCTTCTCAAATCCGACGCATCCACTATATATTTTTGCAGAATTCTTTGCAAGTTCGCTTCTAAACGCTCAAATTAACTAACCTGTATTTGTTGCAGTGCCGCGCTTAACATAAAAAAAGATTGTTTGAAATTTTGAACAAATTTTTTCATTGATTTGCGCATTGCATACATTAATTTGGACTTAAGGGCAAGCGAACCCCACAACATACGGTAAAAGATTTCATCACCTTTTCCGTGGCCCACAAATCACGAAACTAAGCATAACGTTTACCCGCACAAAAATTTAAAAGAAACTAAACTTTAAGCCTTAAGGACTTCGCGCTCACTAGGAGAGGTTAATTGTGTTTAGAACACCGCTTAACGGTATATTGTTTACGGGGTGTCTAGGAAAGTGTTAACGGCGAAACCGCCAAAAGAGAAAGGGTTATTTAATTAAGGACCTTCGCGAAAGCGTCGAAAAACCTCCCCTTATCTCTGCACTTACCTGGCCTCGTGATCAGCATATCTTGAGCCCGTTTCTCGACACAGTTTTACTTCACCAATCAAGTTCTTGAGCAGGTCTAGTTGACCTAGGTGAACCCTAGAACGATTAGGTGTGTGGTATTTATGTGTCATGATTGTTTTTGTCCAGATCTTTTTTTTATATATTTCATTCTTTTGTTAATAATTAACTTAAAAAATCCAAATTCTTTTTCCCCTCCTTTTCTCTTATTCTTCTTCCTCTCTTCATATCATGGGTACCCCATCTCGAAAAACCCTTGCCGAACTTTGGTACCCACAACTAGACATAACTTCCTACAGTTCTTGCTTTGGTCGAATTTTGACCGACCCCTCCATGCCCAAAATTTCATTGAAAGATCGCATAGACGCATCTAGGATAAACACTCGCACTCCGCAATCTACTTGTATCAACCGTTTCAACCTTCACCACCCTCTTATGTTGATACCCCTTTTGCAAGTCGTCCTTTGTCCATCGCTGAACATATTGGACAATCCCGTAGCCGATCTTTCACTCCTTTCACCACTACAAATTCTTTGGATCAACAATTCCCTTCACCTTCTTATTCGTATGTTGATCCTACCCTTTTCCAACCATTCAATTCCTATCTATCCCACCCAACTTTTGCACCTTCCCTAGACATTGCTTCTGAACAGCCTTTTGGGAGTTTTCAGTATCCAAACAATTTTGAATCTTTTACTGAAACCCCTTCACAACCTATGTCTAGTCTGGAACAGTCGTTGGAAAACTTTAGAGTAGCGTCATGCCAACAAATGATGGCTTTGAATGCGTCCATGGACGCCCTCATACAACCTTGTGACCCGGTAGCTAGTTTTCAACTAGCTCCAAATTTTCCAATGTATGAGGAGGGGGTAGGACAGGCTGAGAATTTGAGTGAGCTGTACACCCTTCCAAATCAAACCTACCCATCCCAAATTGAATCCCACAACTCTCCTGTTTTAAAAGTCTATCTAGTGTTCCAAACGATTCACCGATTGAAGATAGAAGGGTTAATGAGTTGTGCAACTTTGTAGTGTTTGATTTGCCCGATTGTGAAGGGTCCCTTTTAAGTGAAACCACACCCAATCCTTTTGACCTCCACACCTCCATCTTAGAACCAGAATCGATTGAAATCCATGCTTTTGATGAGGTGTCTGAGAATATTGATTTTCACTTGATTGAGGATATTGACGCTGGGAATATTTTGGATGATGAACCTGTAGATTTGGATGAGTTTTTCTCTCCAATTCATCATCCCGAATCATTAATTGTTTTTCCCGAACTTCATATGCCTCTTGATTTTGATGATAAATGCATGGATAAAATGAATTTTGAGGAGAATATTGAGGACAATTTTGAGGATGAACCAGTTTTAATTGATGAGTCGGATTTTCCAATTCATCCTATCACTTTCATTGACTGTGTACACCCTCCTGAACCTTTACCTGATACCCCTCCTCAATCACTCCCCTCTATCCATTCCATCGTTCCGACATTGCACGAAACCGTATCACTTTCAATTCTTGTGTCTGGTTTACCAAGTTCGGCATACCCATATTTTCTCATGGATCTTGAGGGATTTGACCTAATTTCTCGACGGGTTAATAAATTAGCACAATCGCTTTTTACATATCGGTCATTATAAATTGCGCTAATTTATTCACTACATTTTCACCCCCAAGTTCGTACACCGTTTCTTTTTCCCTTTCACCATTCTTTCTCTCATATACCGAGACCGTATCCCGCTTCTCCATACGGTCTCGCGTATTCTCCATTTCTTTTCTCTTCACCTTCTTTCAACAACCCGTATATTACAGAGATAAATTTTTTGAATGGTTGGTGCTCTCTTTTGGCTTTTGTAAGGCATTGTATAGCTTGATACTGTTCTTTCCCCCCTAAACTCTGAACTTCACCGCTTAAACAGTGGAAACACTGTTTCAATTAAGTTTGGGGGAACCTTTTTGTGTATATATTTTTAGTTTTCTTTTTGTTTTGTATATAATTTTCATTTAAGGAGCGCCGACAATTTTGACCCTCTTGGTGTAGCCTGACAGTGAGGGCACTGTCAAGTTTAAGTTTGGGGGTGTGCTCGGTAAGCTTTCTACCTTCGCATTCATTTGTATATTCTGCATTTGCATACTTATTTAAAAACCCATAAAAATCAGAAAATTTTCTAAAAATATAAAAACTTTGTCGTCAAGTTAGCTAGTGGGAGAACTTAGATTCAATATTTCGACGGTTTTGTTTGATAAGATAGGAAAAACTAAATCCTATTTTTAGATTTTGAAAACCTGAAAGATAACTCTCCTTTGAAGTTAACTATAGCTAATATACGTCTTTACATCACACTACACTTGTCATGAGTTTTGAAAATTAGATGACAAGTCTATTATGTCTGAAATCTTTTAATTTGATAAACTATTTTCTGAGGATTAAATAGGTTTGTTCTGAAATAAGTAATATCAAGACTAGTTTATGAAGTGAAGCGGATATGAAGGGATGTTAGTGATGCCTTAATTGGAACTAATTCTGAGAAATAACCCATCTGAATCTTGATTGGAGTGATTACACATCTAACCCACTAAACACGTCTTTTATCCAAAAAATAATTGAACAACCGGTTATATCTCCGTTCGCATTAAATCGTTATGATTTTCACGCTAAAAGTGTTTTTTTGTTTTAGGGCCTAGGTAACTTGAGTAATTAAGTCCGCTGGGGTGTCTCTACACCTAATGCCCTAAAACCAACTGGTTTGGGAGTATTGGCCCAAAGCTCGCTAAGAAGCCTAGAAAGTCCAGATTAAAACAAAGTCAAGTAAGTGTTCTCTCCGAGTTAAAATTCCTAACGGTTCTTTGTGTAAGAATAATCTTGAGAAAAGATAGATGTTTATAAAAAAGTATTTCTAGCGGAGATATGAAGGTTTTATTCTATGATAAAGACTATTGCACGTTCACAAAGGTGTGTATAAAATGAAAACAGGAAATAGGTGGAGTGAAAAATAAGACCTAGTTTCCTGTTAGGGAAGATAGAAATTCTGAATTTGAAACCTAACTAGAAAACGAAACTTGAGAAATACTTAACACTTTATAAAACTTATGTGATCCTTTTTAAATTTTTATTTGGGCTTTATTTTGTGACATGACGACTTTAATCGATCCTTTTAAAACTTAACGACACTATTTGCACTGCACGTAAAGACATATAAAATCTTAAGTTAAATGAGAAGCGATGTGTGAAAAATAAAGGTTCGATAGTTCTAAATTTAGGATAATAGAATTGCTATTTTTTTAAACAAAACCTTAGGGTTTGAATTATAGTTATTTCGCAAATCTAGCTTGACGGGATTTTGTGGGTGGAATCCGCTGAAACCCTCAGGAGACAACACTCCTCCTACTAGGGACACCCAGAGCTTTAACGGCTTGTTGCACACGCTCAGTGCAATCGCGTTCCCTGCGAAAGTGCAGTTAGGATTTTCTTTTGTGAATAAATGGTTTTGCTCGGGACGAGCAAAAGATAAGTTTGGAGGTATTTGTTCATATCAGAAAACTGCATTCTAATACCGCTCATTCATTATCTATTTGTTGTATTTATCGGTACTATTAACCAGTGTCTGCTTGGTAATACAGATTACAGGTATTCATGACAAAATACTAGAAATACATTCAAAAGCACGGATATATTATTTGAGAGCCGACACTACAACCAAAACCGCAAACCGACCAATACTTCATGAGTTTCTTTTGCAACAAGTTTGTGTACACACTTTTTATCTAAATGGTCCAACACAACAAGTGTGTACACAAGACTTTTAGGCACATGTGGATATGATATAATGTGCATTCAAGGCTAAATATTATGTGCATTCAAGGCCAAATATTATGTGTTGATTTTTCCTTCCAAAACTGAAATCAAATCAAATTCAAATGGACAAATCAACAAAACCATAATGGGGGAAGCCATGGATTTAAGCACATGTGGGAATGAAGTTATGAGAATTTAATGGTGAAGATTATGTGTTGAATTGAAGATTCAAAATTCCCTCCAAACACTGGGTGCAAACCAGGTTGAAACAGAGAAAATAAACTGGACCAAAGAGACACCGGGGACAACAGAAGACAACGCACCAAATTGTGGACCCATCCATCGGTTTTGGACCGGCCACATCACCTCTTGGACCGGCCTGGCCGGCCCCACATGCTCCAGTGGGCCCCAGTTCTTCACACACACCTCCTTGCTTCCACGTAGCCCTAATTTTATTGTTTATTTCTTTTCTTTTCTGCCTATATATAGCAGGCAGTGGGCAAGTCATTCTTAAGTCTTGGATTTTCATTCTTTGGTCCAAGTTTTCTTTTCTCTTTTCTTGTAAATAGCTTAGTCCCCTTGAGTTCTTAACCTTCTCTTGATCTTTCAAGCTCTTCATTGAGCTTGAAGGTTTAAAGGTTGGTTATTGATCTCAAGGGTTGTATCGTTCTTGAAGATTAATAAAGCTCTCTTTTTGTGCCTTCATTCACCATGAGTTCTTTGCCACTTCTTGATCTTGCAACCTCTTCATTGAGCTTGCAAATTTAAGATTTGGTCATTGAACCCATGTCTTGTTTTGGGTTCTATGGTTCTTAGTCTTTCTTACTTGCTCTTTTACTTACTTGCATTTTCATTCTTGTCTTTTATTACTTGCAATTTATTACCATGTCATTTAATTACTTGCTTGTAATCTTTTCTTTTCTTTGTATCTTTTCTTTTCTTTGTATCTTTTCTTTTGCTCTCTTTGTTGTTTTGTGAATGTTGGTGTGAATATTGTTGTTAGGAAAAGAGAAAGATTTTGTAAATTAACATTTCGTTTTTCGTTTCCTTTTCCTGTCTTTTCCATTTGAAACTCTGCCCAAACCTTACGCAAGCGCTCCGTTAGGCACCTTACCCTACCA
The DNA here is from genome assembly GCA_030015575.1 of Agapanthus africanus. Classification (NCBI taxonomy): domain Eukaryota; kingdom Viridiplantae; phylum Streptophyta; class Magnoliopsida; order Asparagales; family Amaryllidaceae; genus Agapanthus; species Agapanthus africanus. The sequence goes on along the minus strand of JASDDO010000026.1, from coordinate 82,065,142 downwards.
AAGTAAAGGTGATTTCTAACCGTGACCGGTTGCATTCGGTTTGGCCGAAGGCGAAAGCAAGAGACAAGAACGGACGGACAAGGGTCAATAAACCGGATTCCACGAATACCGTGCTTAATTCCCATAATCCACGTTGTTGCCGATTGTTCTAGCTTCAATCGTTAAATTCGGCTCAAAGAACTTGAATACGGAACCCATTAACTTACACTATTATATCATTTCCTAACAAGCCTTATACCTGAATATAACACATAGGTTAGATAACAAACAAATCCGCCACGCGCGTTAACTCGTAAGAACAAGAACGTAAAACGCTCCGTCTCCCTGTGGATCGACCCGCGCTCATCGCGGCTAGCTGCAAAGCGACACCGTCCTGATCACGGTTAAACTTTAGAACTTTAAATATCCGACACACCAAAGGCGTGCAATCAACCCCCTGATTAAGCATTTGACGAGAATTTAATTCTGTTGTTATAAAGAACTAAGGAATTATCATGTGTCAACACGTGACCCATGGTCACGTGTTGGCACGTGATGCCCCATTGGGGGTTTCCTTGTTATTCCATTATACCTTTAATTCTTTTCAGTGGGTTTAAAGGCCCATCACGTGTTGGCACGTGACCCCACTGATTAATTATTTTCAATTATTTATTTTATTCAGTGTCTACAGGCTTTGCCTGTAAATGGTCAGTGTCTGCACGTGATGCCCGGTCACGTGTGGGCACGTGATGCCCGGTCACGTGTGAGCACGTGATACCTCATAACTTTTGATCCCGGATGAATTATGAGGCCCATAATATATCAAATCGAAGGATATTTTGATACACTTTCGATACCATCAGAATTTAGCTGTTTCTCATTCGGGAGTTTGTCAAAATGCAGCACGGAAAATACCGGTTCGCATTTTCTTCCTTAGATTACACGTGCATAGCATATTTACTCATAACTTTTCATCCCGGTTGAATTATGAAGCCCATAATATATCAAATTGAAGGAATTTTCGAGACGCTTTCGATACCATCAGAATTTAGCTATTTCATATTCGGGAGTTTGTCAAAATACAGCCCGAAAAATACCGGTTCATATTTTCTTAAACGTATCGCTGCCATTTGATACCTTGGGCTCTTTTGCGTAGAATTTTTTTTTTGGCGGGAACAAATGCCCCCCACTACTTTGCCCACGTAAGTATATACGTGGGTGAAGTAGTGCAGAATAATTCATAGCGTATGACCAGTTTTGGGTTGGTATATAATCTTCAGGATCTTGATCTGAGAAGAAAACTAACGGACACAAGCGTCGTCATTTATCATTGACTCAAATCTTGACTCTTAAGGGATATAGTTCCAAACCCTGAGATCCATGAGCTGCACCCTTCTGTTTCTTTATATCTTACTCTGGCATGAAGTAGTTTATATGCTTCATGAGTAACTTCTCCATTTCAGTGGCATGTAGCTTTGGCAAATGTGGCCCATAGATGGTAGATAAAAGTTCATCTTGAACTCTTTATAAGGTAGCGATGGCTTAGGAAACAGAGTTAGTATCTGTTGCCTAAGACTTTCCAACTTTATAAGCCGTGAGGGTCTCACAAAGGCTTTTCTCCCTACGAGTCGTGAGGATCTCGTAGGTGTTTTTTCTCTTTAGGAGTCATGAGGACTCCTAAGTGCGTTTTCTCCAGAGAATCGTAAGGATCCTACAAAAGAATTTTCTTTATGCGTATGGACACTAATTTCCCCGCAAGTTGAGACGAATCGAGAGATTCTCGTAAAGACACTGATTTCCTTACGGGTCGAAACGAATTGAGAGGTTCTCGCTAAGGACGTTGATTTCCCTGAATCGAGATAAGAAGCGATGGCTTAGGAAACAGGTTCAGATCTGTCGCCTGAGACTTTCCAACTTTATGAGCCGTGAGGGTCTCATAAAGATTTTTTCTCCCTACGAGTCGAGAGGATCTCATAGGTGTATTTTCTCCTTAGGAATCGTGAGGATTCCTAAGTGTGTTTTCTCTTAAGAGTCGTAAGGATCTCACAAGAGAATTTTCTTCCTTACAAGTCGAGAGGACTCGTAAGTGATTGATGGGTTGACCTACTCCCGAGTCAAAGCATTGCTTCAACAGGGAGGTCGAGGGTTGACTTTGGGTTGTCTGTGCACTGCCGAGTCATGGTACTGGGAACTTTGCCGCGGCTCCGCTTTGCTGACGTTGTATATTTCTGCAGAGACACTGATTTCTCTGCGGGTTGGCGTGAATCGAGATGTTCTCGTCAAGGACGCTGATTTCCCTGAATCAAGCTATTTGCCAAGGACGCTGATTTCCTCGGAGTTGAGACGAATCGAGGTATTCCTGCAAAGACACCGATTTCCTTGTAGGTCGACGCAAATCGAGATGCTCTCGTCAAGGACGTTGATTTCCCTGAATCGAGGTTTTTGCCAAGGACGTTGATTTCCTCGGAGTTGAGATGAATCGAGGTATTCCTGCAAAGACACTGATTTCCTTGCGGGTCGACGCCAATCGAGATGCTCTCGTCAAAGACGCCCATTTCCCTGAATCGAGGTTTTTGCCAAAGACACTGATTTCCTCGGAGTTGAAACGAATCGAGGTATTACTGCGACACGAATCGAGATGCTCTCGTCAAGGACGCTGATTTCCCTGAATCGAGGAGGTTACCAAGGACACTGATTTCCCTGGGGTTGAGACGAATCAAGGTATTCCTGCAAAGACGCTGATTTCTCTGAGGGTCGACACGAATCGAGATGCTCTCGTCAAGGACGCTGATTTCCCTGAATCGAGGAGGTTGCCAAGGACACTAATTTCCCTGGGGTTGAGACGAATCGAGGTATTCCTGCAAAGACGCTGATTTCTCTGCGGGTCGACGCGAATCGAGATGCTCTCGTCAAGGACGCTAATTTCCCTGAATCGAGGAGGTTGTCAAGGACACTAATTTCCCTGGGGTTGAGACGAATCGAGGTATTCCTGCAAAGACGCTGATTTCTCTGCGGGTCGACGCAAATCGAGATGCTCTCGTCAAGGACGCTAATTTCCCTGAATCGAGGAGGTTGCTAAGGACACTGATTTCCCTGGGGTTGAGACAAATCGAGGTATTCTTGCAAAGACGTTGATTTCTCTATGGGTCGACGCGAATCGAGATGCACTCGTCAAGGACGCTGATTTCCCTGAATCGAGAAGGTTGCCAAGGACACTGATTTCCCTGGGGTTGAGACGAATCGAGGTATTCCTGCAAAGACGCTGATTTCTCTGTGAGTCGACATGAATCGAGATGCTCTCGTCAAGGACGCTGATTTCCCTGAATCGAGGTTTTGCCAAGGACACTGATTTTCCTGGAGTTGAAACGAATCGAGATATTCCTGCAAAGATACAGATTTCTCTACGGGTCGACACGAATCGAGGTGCTCTCGTTAAGGACGCTGATTTCCCTGAATCGAGATTTTCCAAGGACACTGATTTCTCTGGAGTTGAAACGAATCGAGGTATTCCTGCAAAGACACCGATTTCTTTGCGGGTCGACGCGAATCGAGGTGCTCTCGTAAAGGACGCTGATTTCCCTGAATCGAGATTTTTGAGTTGACTTGATTCCGAGACGGGGTCATTGGATGACTCCAGGTTTTCTGTGAACCGTAGGGTCTTGGAACTGAGGACTTTGCCATGGCTCCGATTGATGGTGTGGCATCTGTGTCCTGCTAGAATGAGAAGGCACAACGTTGTTGGTCTTTGGGCTGTAGATGTAGCTATCGATATTTGGAACTAGGGACTTTGCCATAGCTCCGCTTTGTTGTGACTCTGAGGTCAGATGTTGACGTCACGTTTGCATCTGGTTGGAGTGAGGAGAAACGCCGTTAGTGATCTCTAGGCTGTCTGTGAACCGTCGAGATTTGGAACTAGGGGACTTTTCCATGGTTCCGTTGTTTTGACCCTGGAGTCGTTTGTTGACGTCGCATCTGCATCCTGCTGGAGTAAGGAGAAACGTCGTTGGTTATCTCTAGGCTGTCTGTGAACCGTCGAGATTTGGAACTAGGGGACTTTGCCCTGGTTCAGGGGTAGTCTCTAGGCTGTCTGTGAACCGTCGAGATTTGGGACTAGGGGACTTCCTTCACTTCGTTTGTTGACATTGTGTCTGCAATATTGCGATGAATATCGAGACTGTCTTTAGGTTGTCTATGAACCGTCGAGATTTGGCTTCGCTTCGACGAAGCCTGGTGGGACGATATGGTTCCCTTCTTATTTGTGCCCCTAGATTGTATACAGGGATCGATGTGATCTCACCTGTAGGGCTCAAAGTTTCATTTTATATATTTTATTCATTTTTTTAATTCTTTCCGCGATGCTCTATCATTTCAGCTTTTTATATCGCGAAAATCGCGATTGCCCAATTATTTCGGCTATTTTTCGCGGTGCCCAATCATTTCGGATATTTGTTTTATTTTTACTCGCTGCTTTTTATTGTGAGTTGCCCAATCGTTTCGGCTATTTTGCATACATACATTTTTACTTGCGGATTTTGTTGCAAGTTGCCCCATCATTTTGGCTATTTCATATGTATTTTTGGCTCACTGATTTTTTTATCGTGAGTGTGGAACTTGGAATCTGGTGCCAATCTCAACATCAGCATCGCTACAACTGGAATATTGCCAGGAGTAAATCATCATTTGTCATGAAAGGACTTGGAATTTGATACCGATTTAGGCATCAACATCGCTACAACTGGGATATTGCCAGGAGCGAATCATCATTTGTCTCTGTCGATGTCGAACAAAGGTGGCTTAGCAAACAGGGTTAGGATCCCGTCGACTAAGGCTTTTGACTTCATGAGCCGTAAGGGTCTCATAAAGGTGTTTCTCCCTACGAGTCGTGAGGATCTCGTAGGTGCGTCTTCTCCTTAGGAATCGTGAGGATTCCAAAGTGTGTTCTCTTATAAGTCGTAAGGATCGTACAAGAGTGTTTTCTCCTTGCAAGTCGAGAGAACCTACAATTTTTTGTTCACCGTGTGTGCATATCCCTAGTCGCTGGTGGGACTCTGTTAGGGAAATGTTCATTCGTGCCCGTGGATTGTATACAAGGGTCAATATTGAACCGTTTATAGGGCAAAATTGGAGATTGTGATGGCTTAAGAACAGGTTCAGATCCCTGTAACTTAAGACTTTTGAACCCTATGAGCCGTGAGGGTCTCAAAGGGGAATTCTCCTTACGAGTCGTGAGGATCTCGTAAGTATAAGTTCTCCTTAAGAATCGTGGGGATCCCTAAGTGTGTTTCTCCTTTGTGAGTCGTATGGATCTCACGCAGGTGGTTTCTCCTTACAGGGTCGAGAGGACCTTGCAAGTGTCTTTTGACGAGATTGCGCCCTTTCGGGTTTTCACAAAACTTGCCGGTAGTCCCGCTGTTTTTACTCACGGAGCCCTTTCAGGTTTTCATCCGTGTCTATTTCTCTTATGGACATACTTTTTTTTATCACGTCAGCCTGGAGATGCCACGGGTCTGTAGTAGTTTAAAGACGTTTCGGTCATAGGTCCGAGATTTTTCGGGCAACGTACGATTACAAAGCTAGATTTTCTCGCAAATCTTCGCATCTTTTGTGTCAGAGGTGGATTCCTTGAAGAGAGGGCTGAGGGCGATTTCTTCGTCAGAGTCGCTTCCAAAGGTGATAACTTGCGATCCCTTGGTGTCGGCTATGTGACAGTTGCCAGCTGCTCTTTTGCGCTCATCTGTCATGCTTTTCTGTTCCCGACGAGCCTTGCGCTTCACTCGTTGAACGTGTTGTCGATGGGCAACATATCCCCGCCACCAGTTTTTAAAGGCTATGCACTCCTCGATAGGGTGTGCAATCCTCCGATGGTATGACCAGAAGTTAGGATGTATGTCCGCTTTATCAAGATGTATACCGGCAGGAGAATTTCCTCTGAAAGAGGGCAACTTCATTCCTATTGACAGGGCCCTAACGAATCATTTCCTTACTTTAAGCTTGTTTTTGCTGGCAATAGGGATGCTTCGATCTGGTTGGGGTGCCTCGACCTTTTCATTCAATCATCGGCGTTTGGCTTTTTCGAATATAGCCAGTTCGCGCTCTCGATTGGCTTTGCTTTTCTGACGGGCTTCGTTCAGTAGCAAGTCGATCATCTCGTCAGACGGTTCCAAGGGTTTTGGCTCCGATCCTACCCCCAGTTCTTTTATGTTGTCTTCTATCGCCGAGTGAGCTTCTTCGTTAGTTAACGCCGAATGAGAAATCATGTGGCAACTTGCTACATAGTCCCCAGATTCTTCTGACGAGTCATCCCTATCGTTATTGTCGTTATCTCCGCTCTCAAGGATATTGTTGAAAAATTCTTAGAGTGTGACCGGGGTCCGCGTCTTCTGGTTATATTCCTCCAGCGCGTCAATATGTTTTTGCAGATCCATGCGCTTGTCATCAAATTATGCGGGCTTTTTGGTCTTCTTATTTTTCTTCGAAGACTTTGACGGCTGAGCCTGAATCTTTTGTCCACCATCACTATTAACTCCGAATGTTGGGCATGGTTTTAGCATTCCCTCAAAGATCTCAGGCTCTAGCGGGCTTTTCCACCTGATCGCCGGGCATGTTTGAAGATCTTTGTAATACCCAGCCCCTTTTATTCCAAAACCTGTATTTTATTACTCTAGAATTTTATTTATTTTATTTATAAATTTATTAATTATAATTTTTCAAAACCCAAACCCTATTATATCTTTTTCCAACAAATTACCTTAGCCAACACCATTTTCTTTAATAGAACCCCAATCCCATTCTTTTAAATAAATTCATTTTTCTTTATCCCAATCCTTTTCTCAAAGCCGGCCCAGCAATAATTTTCCCACAACCATTTCCTTAAAAATTCTGTTTTTATTTTTCAGCCAGCCCATTAGTTTATAAACTAAATCATCTCTTTTAAATTCCCGGCCCAGCCTCTTTAAATATTTAAAATCTTTTCCCTTATTTTTTTCCCCAAGCCCACTGAGCCGGCCCGTGCCCTCCAACCCGACCCGGCCCACTACCCTATCATCTTCCTCCAACGGCTCTTCCCGCTTTCCCCGCTCGCGATCCACGATCTCCGCCGCGCTCCTCGCCTCCGCCGACGCTCACGCTTGCGAGCGTTACCCACGATGCCGCTTTCGACCCCTCCTCGTTAACACGCCTCTTTCTCTCCTCTCATAATTCCTACTCTCCTCTCCCGACGTCTCTCCACTCTCTAACCCACATCCCGACCTCGCGTGCACGTCGCCGCCGTCACCTCCGGCCACCTCCCTCCATCACCATCGCCTCGTCTCCACGCAGAAACACCACCACTGAGCTACACCCATCCCCAGCCGAATCACCCACCTCACCGACGAGCTTACCAAGCTGCTCCTCTTCCCTCAAACCCCGTCACCCGTGCACCTCGTGCTCCTATCATCACCGGCGATCCCTGACAGCCCCTTGAGTTTCTTCTCATCGCCACCACCATATCGCCGGCCACCGTCACCGCCAGTCGAGGCCACTCCTCCGCCTCCTCTCTTCTCTCACCACAATTCCCAACCGAGCAATCCTCTTTCTCTCCCTCTGTTCTCACAGTTCTCCCCCTCTCTCTCTTTTTCTGTTCTCTCTCTCCCCCTCTAAATCTCTCTGTGTCTCTCTCTCACTATCCCTCTCTCTCTTTCTCACTCAATCTCTCTAATTCTCTCCCTGCACTCTCCCTCCCTCCCTCTGCTTTCTTTCTCTATCTCTAAATTTCTCTCTCTCTCTCTCTCTAGCACTCCCACTCCCCCTCTCTAAACCTCGCCCATTTTTCTCTTCTCTATCAACCTACTACCACCATACGACATCGCCTGAGCCGCAACAGCCCATTCCGAAGCTCGACACAAGCTTAGCCGAGACCCGTCGCGTGTTTGCTACTCCGTGCCGGGACGTGTCACTACTGCTTTAGCTGCCGCGCTATCAGTTCACCGTGTCCAGGCAAGTATTCTACTTGCTTACATGCTATACACTCAAGTTACAATATTAGATTACTCATAATATAAAGTTACAATTTTAGAACAATAGTGTGCCATACATGTTCGACATGTGTGCTCAATGAAAATAATCAACCTACTACCACCACACGACATCGCCTGAGCCGCAACAGCCCATTCCCAAGCTCGACCCAAGCTTAGCCGAGACTCGTCGCGTGTTTGCTACTCCGTGCCGGGACGTGTCACTACTGCTTTAGCTGCCGCGCCATCAGTTCACCATGTCCAGGCAAGTATTCTACTTGCTTACATTCTATACACTCAAGTTACAATATTAGATTACTCATAATATAAAGTTACAATTTTAGAACAATAGTGTGCCATACCTGTTCGACGTGTGTGCTCAATGAAAATACTCACATAATTTGACGGAACTCATTGGTATAGTTTGGCCCGTATGGCTGTGAACCTAGTGTATGAATTTCGTTGGATATTATGACCGTTAACGACTAAAACGACTACCCCCAAGTTTACTCGTGAAACTGGAATTTATTTGTACCTGAAAACCGTGAAAATCGCCATAAATTATATACATAATGGAATGATGCGTTCGAGGGCTCAAATCGAAGACAACTCGACAAACTATAACCCTATACTAGTTTCCAGATATTCCTGTACTCAAACTGTGTTAATATTTGGATCGGAGCGCGACTCTGGACTGCGGTCCAGAGCGACTCCAATTGTTGCTTGCTGTTCCGTAATGGGTACCACAGGATTTCCTTAACTCGTAGGTTGCGGAACTCCGCTGTTTATTATAGTTGAACCTGTTAGATAGACAACACATGTAGTTTCATTCTGTTTCGTTATCATTCGTTATTTAATCTGTAATTTAAAAGATGGGAACGTATAACAGTCTCAGCTGAATCAGAACTGACATATTGGTATTGAATAGTGTATAACTCCTAATGTACAGACGCAATTGAGAAACCGTCTATTGCGTTGAAAACCTTACTGAAAACTATAGAATTCATCCAACTGTAGTATCGCTAAAATCTGATCCCAACTGGGATTAAAATGCGTTGCGAAACGGACTTCCGATTCTGAAACCGGGATTCCAGCCGTGAACGCTTAAAATGAAATGGCTATAATTAATGATCCTGGAACCCGATTGGCATGAAACTAAATTCAGTGGATAGATAACTGAACATACTAATTATTACCTGTTTATCGTTTCGCCAAACCGTACACGTTTGATTTATGATAATTTATGCAAGTGGTAGATTGTTGATTCATGACATCCTAAACATGCTTTATATACTGTTTACGCATCATATCTTACACCTGTCATTGCATTGATAACCTAGTGATAACGTGCATTAACCAGTGTTAGGTATTAGTGATGATTGTGGCAAGTACGTCAGTGTTCGTGTATCAGTGAATAAGTGAAAGTGATACGTACTTGTACACAATCAGTGACCCTATTATTCTATTGCATTGTCGACGTCTGTGGGATGCGTGTACGTGTGACTATAAGTGGTATGGGACACTTATGGAAGTGCTTGCACGAGTGTCACAGATAAGGCATCAGACACTGCCATTTATCTTAGGTATTAGTCGGGACGTGCTTGATGGAGGTCCTGCCTCCAGTTCTCGCACAGACTTGTCATGGATCGATTAGTATTTAGGGTTATGGTTAGCGTTTGATGTAGACCACGGGGTGTGGGGTAGTTTAAGTGTGGGTTCAACAGAATCTCGGGAGTCCCATGCCGGCTTATATATTTAGGGAGATATATGGAGATTTACAGGGTATGTGATTATCACCGTGATATACATGTTGGGCCCGTGGTCCCTTGCCCTTGGGTTCTACCCTTGGGTGGAGGACACTCGCGAGTGGTTGACTCTCACACTTGGACTGACGATAGGTTTAGTGACCTGTACAGTGAGACTTAGAGACTGATAGGGATGCTGGCATTGATATACCTTACATACTGTGTTGACATACGTGGCATATCATTATACTGCTTTTATTGTTCCGCTGCATTGATTACTGCATGTTCATACCTTTACCGTCATTGACTTACTGTTACATATATCTATTATCACTGTTAGAATTGTCACATGATTTTATATATATAATGTTGCTATTGTGTCGCTCTGACGACCTGAGTATGCATGCTCGGTGTGAGGAGAAGATTTAGCCTGGACCAGGACTAGACGTACTTCGTGGACATCTTGTTTAGCTATCTAGAGTTATATTTTTGTTTCCCATCAGGTCAGTTCATTTTACTATTTTGTTCCAGTTACTGCATTTCTCATTACCTGCGCATTATTTACTGTTTACCAGTTAAAACTAGAAGCCGAAGTGTGACTACGGCAGGAAATTTCCTTGACCGTAGGAGCATGGCTGGCCTTGTCAACCCCTCGTATTCCGTATTTTGGGAAGCGGGGCGTGACAATCTTTCAGCATTCTTTTAGTTTTTGCCGAAAGAACAACTTCCCATGGAGCTTCTTCTATGAATGAGCACGATGCCCCCGACATGTCCATCTTTTTCGGAGCATGTGGTTGTGGCGGGTTCACCTTCCAATTTTCAGACAACGCAAATTTGCCTTGCCGGTATTGGTCTTCAACCCAATTTTTGAAGACGTAGCAATCTTCGAGTGGATGGCCCAATACTCGATGGTAGGGGCAGTAATTGGGATTGTTGACGTCGTTCGGTTGCGGTAGGTGTCTCGACTCCAGTAGAGTAATGAGCCTATTGCGCACTGCCAGTTCAAACAGTTTCCTTGTTTTATCCTGGGGAAACGAGTAAGGACGTCTCAACTTCTCATCAAGGGATTGCCGCTTGTTGCTTTGGCGAACAACTGGTCTCGGGCCACTTGGTTGTTGTTGAGCGTTGGCGACGAAGGTTGCTTTCCCTTTGCCCTTTTCATTCCGAGGCTCCGTCTTTGAAGAGGAAGGCCTATGGCCCATCTGGTACATTTAGGCCAGCTTGTCAATCAAGGCCTGGAAGGTGGTCGGCTTGAAGAACATCATGAACTGGGATATGGTCGCCTGCGGATCGAGGGTTCCTACAAACATGCCCACAGCAGGTGCTTCTTCAATGCGCTGCTCGCATTTCGACCACAAATTCCGCCACCGTATCGCGTACTGGACCGAAGTTTCTCCCGGCTTCACCCTGGCATTGATCAATGCCATGTTTGGGGTACGTTCGCTGGCGCTTGCGAAACGCTGGGTGAATAACAGCTCTATCTCCGTAAAAGTTTTGACAGAATCGTTGGGAAGCTCTGAATACCATTCGAACGCCGTCTCCGCCAAGCTGCCGACGAATTGGCGAAGCAGTAGCTTATCATCCCCTCCAGTGTTTCCGCAAAGAGCCCTGAACTGAGCGACATGTTGATGGGGATTGCATATCCCCTTGTATACATGGAATTTGGGAATCGTATATCCTGGCAGGTACTTTATTTTATCATACCGACCCGGATAGGGCCGTCCAGTTCTGACGACTTGGCCAGCCGCTTCATTCGCTTGATGAGCTCGTATTTGTTGAGCTATATAATCATCGAGCGTGGCTTTAGAGATGGTCTCCTCCTTGGCTGCTGACAGAGCCGGCAGAGGATTTGATGTCTCTCCTCTATCATCTTGAATTATTACTGGAGGATCTTCGGCTGGAGGGTCCGGCTGGATCATCATGCCCACCATATCTTGGAATAGAAGGGCCATTTGCTTTATATTGGCCGCTTGTTCCGCAGCCTCTTTGTCCTTCTTCTCAAGCATTCTCCGAAGGAATTCGGCATCTGTTTACGATCACGACGCTGCTCCGAAGATGTCTCTGGGCTTGCTTTTGGTCCCGTGAGTGCGGCCAGAGCTGTTAACATCTCTTGGAGCTTTTGTTGCTGCTGCTCCTGAGCCTTAGTCACTGATCGCGTAAGCGGTCGATGACCTGTGGAGATATGGCTATCCTCTTTTTCGGATGCCATATAAACAGTGTGCACCACCATGCCCCCAGACTTGGGGCATTTAGATTCAGTGCCCTTGAGGTTCATTGTGGACGCGGGGAATTTCTCCGGCCTCCTTCTTTTGTGAGCGGTCGAAATTAGGGGGCCGTTGCAGCGGGCATCCAAGTAGCTGTCGCCTTTTGTGGCTTGACAGGATGGTCCTCTTCTCGCCGAACTTTCATCTTTTTCAGTCGATAAGAGTAATCTTGATCAATTACCGAGTCTTGGACTTGATGCCGGACTTTGTAAATTTTAGAGGACAGCCGCTGAGGGGGCTGCTCTACCTTCGCCTTTGGGGCATTCTCCATAGGTAGAAGAGATTTCTTCAGCACAACGGTCGGAGAGTTCCTGCGTACCCTGTTAAGTAGTTCAAAGCTATTCCCGGTTGGAACAGCAGCATCAATTTCCACCATTGGAGCTGGCGGAGTCAGTCCAGAAGGGGAAATGCCCCCAGCTTTCCTTACTCGGCGCCAGTGGCGACGTCGAGCATGTCATGCGGCCGGGATCACCTCCGTTGTTGGATCAGCTTTTCCATGCCCCCTGTTCTGATGGGAGTCTGATGTTGGCGCCAGCCTGCCAAAAACAGATGCTCGCCGAGCGGGAATAGCCAATCTTGAAAAGGCCGATTTTCGTGCAGGGGTAACGGCCTTGGTTACTTCTCCGGGAGTGGGAGCTGAAACGGCCAGTCTTGTGAAGACCGGCCCCTTAACCGGAGAAGCCGCCTTGGTGACTTCAGGAGTAGGAATAGCTATCCGCTTCGGGATAACGACTTCTTGTATTGCGGGCTTCTTCATGGGCCCGTTGGAGCTGTTGCCCAGTCTGTTGAAAATTGAGGCAGTGGAGTTGGGCGACCCGTTGAGAGGGGCCGCGATAGTGGTAAGTCGATCAAAGACTGACTTCTTTGGGGCTTCTTGCGACAGAAGCGGAGCATTGAAGCTCATCGGTGGGATCATAATCCTAAAGAATAGCCCAATGGTGGCTTGAGTTACTTGCTCCACTGACACTGTGAAAAGGGAGGCTGCTTGGGGCCCGTAAGTCTTTCCTCCAGACGGGACGGAGCGAGAGTTGCAGTTGCAGCAGTTAGAGGCCATTGATGTTCTCTTTTCTGCACGGAGCAACACACCAAATCTTAGTACCTCGAATCCACATGCAACCATAGCAAACCGCGATTCGTTCGCGAACACAACACACGAAATGTGGAGTGGAAAGAGGAAAAGATCCCACTGGGCGTGCCAGAATCTGTTCTCCTCCGAAACACAGAGATGCGACCGCGTAGGTTCGTCTTGCCTGAATTTGGGGGCAGATGCTAATTGGTGCTATCCGTCCACCTCTCCGAAGATGCCAAGTTGATTTATGACACCATGTATCGAAGGTTTAAATGGATGCGGCTGATGTAGCAGACTTCCTCAGATTCCCCCTCATTGAGGGGTTTTTGATTGTGGGGACGCTCTTCCCTGCAGGCGCAAGCCCCTACAGTTAATTACGTTACAGCATCGCGATAACAACTTTCTCCTTCTCCAGATGGTCACTTCATGTCGTGGGTGTTTGTTTTGTTTTTGGTTGCCCGTGGATTGTATACAGAGACTAATTATGTTGTCGCCCATAGGGCGTGGATTAGTCCAAATCCGTATTTTCTTAGATTTGGGTTTGGGGTTAGGTTTAAGGATACGTTAGTCTCATTTAAGACTAAGTTCAACTTACACGTTTGTTAAGAATTCGTTAGTCTAATTTTAGACTAAGATCAATTTAACAGTTTGTTAAGGACACGTTAGTCTAATTTTAGACTAAGGTCAACTTAACCATTTGTTAAGGATATGTTAGTCTAATTTTAGACTAAGATCTACTTAACAGGATCATTTAGATCCAACAAAAGAGCATTTGGGCTCTATAGTTTTAGTTTAGGGAATTTGCGGTCAATTACCAGTTTAAGGACATGGTGGTCCAAGGTTAAGGACATCATAGTCCGTGGGTTTAAAGGGACCCCACAGTCCGAGGTTAAAGACATCATGGTCCGTGGGTTTAAAGGGACCCCACAGTCCGAGGTTAAGGACATCATGGTCCGTGGGTTTAAAGGGACCCCACAATCCGTGGTTAAGGACATCATAGTCCATGAGTTTAAGGACCCCACAGTCCATGGAATGATTGGTTATCGGGACCCGTCACCTCTCTGAAGACGTTGAAGGATTACAACGACAAATATCAGAGGAGTGAAGAGATGTACCCTTGAACCAAAGTTGATTGGGAAATCTGTAGTTCAATTTGGAACTAAGATCAATTAATTAGATTATGAGCACATTGGCTCAGTTAAATCTGAATTGAAGACCTATGGCCAACTTGGGCTAAGTCCAATTAGGTTTGAAATGTTGGCCCTTTGTTGGACTATTGAACATTTGTCTAGGTCAGCCCCCTATTATTTAGAAATGCTAAACAGGGGTTTGGGGGCTCTAACAACATTTTTGTCTTTGGCTGAGCATTAAACATTGTAGCTCTGGATTTTAAAGTTCATTTGAAGAGGAGATTTGCCTCTGGAAAACTTAGCCAATTTGGGCTAAGCTGGCTTTAAAATAGTGTTAAACACCAGAGGACATCTAGCGGTCATGTGTCCTCACGTAATGTATTTAAAACAGTGTTAAACACTAGAGACAAAATGCTCAAAATAGTGTTAAACACTAGAAAGGAAGGGGTCACGTGGGGTCACGTAAGGGGCCTGAGATGGGGCCAGACCTCCTTTATTTTATTATCAGAATATTCAAATAAGTGTTAAACACTTTTAATCTTCAGGCCATCACGTGTGGGCATGTGATGGGTATCTATGTATTGATTATTAAAGTGTTTATTAGGGGTCACGTGGGGACACGTGAGGGCGCCCAAAATCAGTACTGCCTTTGGCTTTGTTCTCTTCATTTACGAGGGTCACGTGTGAGCACATGAGGCATTGCCTCCAGGCTTTTTTCTTCTCATTTTGGGGAGTCCGTTTAAGGGTCACGTGGGAACACGCGACCTGGTTTTGTTCTCTCTTTTCTGCTCATTGAGAATGGGGGGTCACGTGTTACCACGTGACCAAGTTCTTTACGTGCATGGAGAGCTTTAAGTCTCTTGTTTTAAGAATTAAATTCTCTGTAGGGTTAAACCCTAATTCTGTTTTAGAGGAATTAAATTCCTGTGTATGTGGAAGGATTAAATTCTCATATAGGGTTAAACCCTAGTTCTGTCTTGGAGGAATTAAATTTGGGAGAATTGAATTCTCATGCAGGGTTGAACCCTAATTTTATTTGGAGGAATTAAATTCCTATGAAATTGGGAGAATTAAATTCTCATATAGGGTTAAACCCTAGTTTTATTTGGAGGAATTAAATTCCTATGAATTTGGCGGAATTAAATTCCTTAAACTCATATTCTCCCTCTAGGTCTTGGATCTGCATGGCAGAATCTCCCCGGTGAGAATTAAATTCTCAACTTGTGGGGAGATCTGCTTGTGCAGATCTTCAACCAAAGGAAGGACTAAGTTTTTATTCAGAAGAGTTAAACTCTTAATTTGAGAATTAAATTCTTTTTTTGTTTATGGAGCTTAGATCTCTTTCCCTTTCTCACTTAGGATTTTTTCTGAAGAGATCTTTTTTTCTCTCTTAAGAATTAAATTCTCCTCTCTTTTTTCTCTCTGTTGTTGTATATTTCCCAAAAAAGTAGATCCCTTCTCTTCTCTTCTTGGCTCCTATTTATAGGAGAAAGAAAAGAATCAATTTATTTTGTCAATCTTTCATTGAAAGATTTTAATTGATTTTGTAACCAACATGATCTTTTAGATCACTCGGTGAATTTTATTCACCATTAGATTTTTAATCCAAAAGATCTTTTATCTGTTATTCCTGGCAAATTTCAGGAAAATCTTTCCTTGTATAAAATCTTTCCATAAATTGGTGATTTTTAATCACCATTGGATTTTTAATCCAACCGTGCTCCATTTTACAGAGCACCATCTTTTTTGTTTGGAAAGATTTAGAGAAATATTTTTCCAGTTAGGGTTTTTGATTCCCTCTTAATTAGAATTTAATTCTATTAATTCATAGATCTTTAGGAACCCATCATGTGTTGGCACGTGACCCCCTGATTAAGCATTTGACCGGAATTTAATTCTATTATTTTAAAGAACTCAGGAATTATCACGTGTCAGCACGTGACCTATGGTCACGTGTTGGCACATGATGCCTCGTTGGGGTTTTTCCTTATTAATCAATTATACCTTTAATTCTTTTCAGTGAGTTTAAAGGCCAATCACGTGTTGGCACGTGACCCCACTGATTAATTATTTCCAATTATTTATTTTATTCAGTGTCTACAGGCTTTGCCTGTAAATGGTCACATGTCTGCACGTGATGCCCGGTCACGTGTGGGCACGTGATGCCCGGTCACGTTTGATCCCGGATGAATTATGAGACCCATAATATATCAAATCGAAGGATATTTCGAGACACTTTCGATACCATCAGAATTTACCTGTTTCTTATTCGGGAGTTTGTCAAAATGCAGCCCGGAAAATACTGGTTCGCATTTTCTTCCTTAGATTACACGTGCATAGCATATTTGCTCATAACTTTTGATCCCGGTTGAATTATGAAGTCCATAATATATCAAATCGAAGGATTTTTCGAGACACTTTCGATATCATCAGAATTTAGCTATTTCATATTCAGGAGTTTGTCAAAATATAGCCCGGAAAATTTTGGTTCGCATTTTCTTAAACGTATCGCTGCCATTTGATACTTTGGGCTCTTTTGCGCAGAATTTTTTTTTTTGGGCGGGAACGGTCTCTTCACCGCCAATTGTGGCCAGATAAGTACAGGTGAAGAAAGGAGGGATCCGCTCACGAATCACCGTGAGACAGGCCTTTTAAAATTACCTTTCTCACTTGCCTAGCCTAGACACCACAAAGTCAGGTTTAGATAAACGACTGATGTTCAAAACTTATCGTATTTTCATAATAAGATATATTTATTTAAAAAGTGTATCAATACTAACTCTTTTAGTAATGGTTTATTTAAGTCAAGGATATTTAAATGAAAATATTGTTTTCTCGTATTCTAAGTTTTCGTGTTATGTTGCATATGAGTGTGTGAGGAGGTAGGTCGTTACTTCATGCTCTACTTTAAAGGTATAGCAAGTTTAATAGAGCTAAATGTAAAGTTGAAACAATGTGGTATTTAAGTGGAAAAAAATACGATAAATTGAAATAGTTATCATTTCATGTGATGAAACTTGATCAAATTGTTTGATTAGTGTTTAATAGTCAACATGAGAAAGTTTAAGAATGATTGTATTAGTGAGAGGTGGAGTTTTATAGGAAACCGAATCGGAAATCGGATTTGTTCCGATTCCGTCGGGTTTTGTAAATTCGTATTTTTTTAGAATAGAAAAGAGAAATAGAAAAGAGACTTACGGGTTTTAGGTCACACAAGAGAGTGAAATGGAAGTAGTGGAATCGCCGATGTGTTGCGTCGTCACCGGAAGTTCGCCGTAGATTTCACCGGAGCTTCGCCTCGATCTCGTTTCGATTGCACACTGGGTTCTAAGGATTTTTCTTGAGAGTTGGCTCAGAAATGTGAGTGAGAGGGTAGAGGGTAGGGTGGTATTTATAGGGTTAGGGTAGGTAGAAGTTTAATTGAAAAAAAATGTAAAAATATATAAAATGTATTAAAAATTGGAGTAAATGAGGCTTTCTAAATTCTCTGGAACCGATCTCAATATTTAAGTATACAGAGAGGTTGAGAAACTCAAAAAGGCATAACTCCCATGTTGGGGACTCGGCCGTCCGGCCGAGTCGGGGCATGGGAAGGTGGGGAGTCTCCTGACGTACACTCTGGTATATTTACTTTTTCAGGTGCAGTTTAAGTTTTGGGAGTTATCTCAGGTGGACTGTTGGGCTTCTATAAAAATTTAAATAAAATAAATATTAAGAATAATTTGGGGCAGGGGATTTGAACTCTGGTGGCTTGGTTCAGCAATGCAAGGTATTACCAATGAGCTACAAGCTCCTTCTTATAATTAAATTGCTAATTGATTACTTAAGTCTTGTACTCAGGCAATAATTACCCCTTTATAGATTTTTAAAAAAATATTTGAAAAAATTTGTATAGGAAAATTATGGTTGTTACATTCTACCCTCCTTATAAAAATTTCGTCCTCGAAATTTGTAAAAGGAAAGTGTAACAAATCTAAGGAAAGTTTGGTGCTGGTGTGCTGATAGTATGTGAAAAATAACAAGGTGGTGCAAGGGTTTTAAAAATGTGAAGAATGTGCGGAGGTTTTGGTAAAATTGTAAAAGAGGTGAGGGAATTTTGGGTTAGGACAAATTCAAAATATATGATTCAAAGAATAAGAAATGATGGGATTCAAGGAACATGATTGTAAAGAATGTTTTAGTTGCCGGTTCTTGTGTTTTATATTGCTTAGGTTTCCATACAACTAAGACCTGCATGGGCCACCAACAAAACCCGTCACTCCCCGCTTTCCGGTATACGGCGAAGGGGGCGCAACCGGTCCGCTGCGTATTTACTCAGAAGTAAATACGCTAAGCGTAACTAAGCAATATAAAAGAAAATGTACACAAGAGACAAGGTATAATAAAAACGGCAACTTTTATTTATTAACATTCTTTTGTACAATGCATGAAAAGGAAATACAACTGAAATAAAAGCGATGCCTAAACAATGGCATAACAGGAAATGAAAGTACTGAATGGAAAATGTACAATGAAACTAGAGCTCTGGTTCTTCAGCAAACCGATCCACGTCTTATGCAGATGGCTCGATCTCTGCCGGGTCCAAATCACCTGACGACATTCAAAGAAGAAAGAAAGAGAATGTCGTCAGCGAACAGGTCACTCGGTAAGTCCCAAAAATAAGAGGAAAGTAGAAAAGAAGAGAGAGAGAGAGAGAGAGGGAGTAGCTTTTAAAGTTATATTTAATTGTTATAGTGTTGTATTTCGTGTTAACGCTGTTGTTTGTAGCTTGGTACAGAAGGATGTCAGTTTATACAAGAGGGGTCTCGTTAGACCAGAGACTACGGTGAACTGAATATAGAGTACAAGGCTACGTTAGAAGGCCCGGAACAACGGCAATGGAATTCATGTTAGGTGTCTTAAATCTTACCGTCTCATGCCACTTCTAACACCTTCCGTACCAATCTACCCCTTAAACCCCGTAGTGTTTTGATTGTGTTGTATGTCTTGTAAATTGTATTGATTGTACAATTGGTTGACTGACCGAAACCATGATATCAGTAAACAGATGTAACCGTAGAATTATGTAAATGGAATAACTGGAGAACCATGTAAATGGAATGTATATTCATGGTTCGGTTCAGTCAAGTTGTATAGATTGATAATTGGATTCATGGATTCATGTGTTCATATTGAATTGGAATATTGTAGATTGTAGATTGTAGATTGTACTTGAATCATATTCAAGTCAGATATAATCAGACTCAAACCCGAGTCAGACAATTAGAAATGCAAATCGAAGTCTTGATTTTTTCTTAAACCTATATTTACTAGGGTCCTTAGGGTAAGTTATAAAACTTGAGGGTGTTTTATGTAAAAATACTTTTATATACTTTTCAAAAATACACCTCAAGTATTTATTAATCGTCTTTAGAGTTGTAATGATTGTAGATTTTATATTGTGATATTTCTAGTGAAAATATCCTATTTCCATAAATAAAGGTATTTATTTGTAATATTGATTTGTATGGAATTCATGGTATTTCAGTGTAAAATTGATTCTTGTGATTTTTAGAAAAAAGTGGAATATTTATATAATAACAAAATAGATATTTTAATGATAAATATACATATATTTATACAAAAATAATTTTAATAAATATTTTATATTCTAAAAATCTCATTTTCTTAAGATGTCGTATTTTAAATCTTTCGAGACCGAATACTCCTTGCGGAGGTCTGAATCTCGCACTACTAAGCATGAGAATGTGCGATAATCCACACCATCCCGAACGGGTTCCCCAAAATGGGTTGTAGCGGCGCTTTGCAAAGATTTGTATAAATATTAAATCTTTTAGAAAACGGATTTATGAAGTAAATGGTATTTATTTGTAAAGATGTCAATTTTCAGTATTTTATGTTTTAGGGTCTCCTAAGTCAACTAGACTATTCCTAACTGGTCCAAACGATAAGTTGTGAGATGCCTCAAATCGCCTCTTCACCGCCAATTGTGGCCAGGTAAGTACAAGTGAAGAAAGAAGGGATCCGCTCACGAATCACCGTGAGACGGGCCTTTTAAAGTTGCCTTTCTCACTTGCCTAGCCTAGACACCACAAAGCCAGGTTTAGATAAACGACTGATGTTCACAACTTATCGTATTTTCATAATAAGAGGTATTTATTTAAAAAGTGTATCAATACTAACTCTTTTAGTAATAGTTTATTTAAGTTAAGGGTATTTAAATGAAAATATTGTTTTCTCGTATTCTAAGTTTTCATGTTATGTTGCATATGAGTGTGTGAGGAGGTAGGTCGTTACCTCATGCTCTACTTTAAAGGTATAGCAAGTTTAATGGAGCTAAATGTAAAGTTGAAACAATGTGGTATTTAAGTGGAAAAATACGATAAATTGAAATAGCTATCATTTCATGTGATGAAACTTGATCAAATTGTTTGATTAGTGTTTAATAGTCAACATGAGAAAGTTTAAGAATGATTGTATTAGTGAGAAGTGGAGTTTTATAGAAAACCAAATCGGAAATCGGATTTGTTCCGATTCCGTCGGGTTTGTAAATTCGTATTTTTTAGAATAGAAAAGGGACTTACGGGTTTTAGGTCACACAAGAGAGTGAAATGGAAGTAGTGGAATCGCCGATGTGTTGCGTCGTCGCCGGTATTTCCTAAAACGATCGCCGAAAGTTCGCCGTAGATTTCGCCGGAGCTTCACCTCGAGCTCGTTTCGATTGCACACTAGGGTTCTAAGGATTTTTCTTGAGAGTTGGCTCAGAAATGTGAGTGAGAGGGTAGAGGGTAGGGTGATATTTATAGGGTTAGACAAGGGTTAGGGTAGGTGAAGAGTTTAATTGAAAAAAATGTAAAAATATATAAAATGTATTAAAAATTGTTGTAAATAGGGTTTTCTGAATTCTCTGAAACCGATCTCAATATTTAAAGTATACAGGGGGTTGAGAAACTCAAAAGGCACAACTCCCATGTCGGGGACTCGGCCGCCCAGCCGGTCAGCCGGCCGACTCGGCCAAGTCGGGGCATGGGAAGGTGGGGGGTTGTTCCCGCCAAAAAAATTCTGCGCAAAACAGCCCAAGGTATCAAATGGCAGCGATACGTTTAAGAAAATGTGAACCAGTATTTTCTGGGCTGCATTTTGACAAACTCCCGAATGCGAAACAGCTAAATTCTGATGGCATCGAAAGCGTCTCGAAAAAGCCTTCGATTTGATATATTATGGGCCTCATAATTCATCCGGGATCAAAAGTTATGAGGTATCACGTGCTCACACGTGACCGGGCATCACGTGCCCACACGTGACTGAACATCACGTGCAGACACGTGACCATTTACAGGCAAAGCCTGTAGGCACTGAATAAAATAAATAATTGGAAATAATTAATCGGTGGGGTCACGTGACAACACGTGATAGGCCTTTAAACCCACTGAAAAGAATTAAAGGTATAATAAAATAATAAGGAAAAATCCCAATGGGGCATCACGTGCCAACACGTGACCAAGGGTCATGTGCTGACATGTGATAATTCCTGAGTTCTTTAAAACAACAGAATTAAATTCTGGTCAAATGCTTAATCAGGGGGTCACGTGCCAACACGTGATGGGTTCCTAAACATCTATAATTAATAGAATTAAATTCTAATAAAGAGGGAATTAAAAACCCTAACTGGAAAAATATTTCTCTAAATCTTTCCAAACAAAAAAGATGGTGCTCTGTAAAATGGAGCACCGTTGAATTAAAAATCCAATGGTGATTAAAAATCACCAATTTATGGAAAGATTTTATACAAGGAAAGATTTCCCTGAAATTTGCCAAGAATAACAGATAAAATATCTTTTGGGTTAAAAATCCAATGGTGAATAAAAATTCACTAGATGATCTAGAAGATCATGTTGGTTACAAAAAAACAACTAAAAGATTGACAAAACAAATTGATTCTTTTCTTTCTCCTATAAATAGGAGCCAAGAAGAGAAGAGAGAAGGATCTACTTTTTTGGGGAGATAACAACAACAGAGAGAAAAAAGAGAGGAGAATTTAATTCTCAAGAGAGAGAAAAAAAGATCTCTTCAGAGAAAAGAAACCCTAGGTGAGAAAGGGGAAAGAGATCTAAGTTCCATAAAACAAAGAGAATTTAATTCTCAATTTAAGAGTTTAACTCTTCTAAATAAGAACTTAGTTCTTCTTTTGGTTGAAGATCTGCAGAAGCAGATCTCCCCACAAGTTGAGAATTTAATTCTTATCGGGGAGATTCTGCCATGCAGATCCAAAACTTCGAGAGAGAATTGAGTTTAAGAAATTTAATTCCCCCAAATTCATAGGATTTTAATTCCTCCAAAACAGAACTAGGGTTTAACCCTATATGAGAATTTAATTCTCCCAAATTCATAGGAATTTATTTCCTCCAAAACAGAACTAGGGTTTAACCCTATATGAGAATTTAATTCCCCCAAATTCATAGGAATTTAATTCCTCCAAAACAGAAATAGGGTTTAACCCTACATAAGAATTTAATTCTTCCATATATATAGGAATTTAATTCCTCTAAAACAGAATTAGGGTTTAACCCTACAAAGAATTTAATTCTTAAAACAAGAGACTTAAAACTCTCCATGCACGTAAAGAACTTGGTCACGTGGTAACACGTGGCCCCATTCTCAATGAGCAAAAAAGAGAGAACAAAACTGGGTCACGTGTTCCCACGTGACCCTTAAACAGACTCCCCAAAATGAGAAGAAAAAAACTTGGAGGCAATGCCTCATGAGCTCACACGTGACCCTCATAAATGAAGAGAACAAAGCCAAAGGCAGTACTGATTTTCGGCGCCCTCACGTGTCCCCACGTGACCCCTTAATAAACACTTTAATAATCAATACATGGCTACCGATCACGTGCTAACACGTGATGGCCTGAAGACTAAAAGTGTTTAACACTTATTTGAATATTCTGATAATAAAATAAAGGAGGTCTGGCCCCATCTTCAGGCGCCTCACGTGACCCCCACGTGACCCCTTCCTTTCTAGTGTTTAACACTATTTTGAGCATTTTGTCTCCAGTGTTTAACACTGTTTTAAATACATCACGTGAGAACACGTGGCCGCCATATGTCCTCTAGTGTTTAACACTATTTTCAAATCAGCTTAGCCCAAATTGGCTAAGTTTTCCAGAGGCAAATCTCCCCTTCAAATGAGCCTTAAAATCCAGAACTATAATGTTTAAGTGCTCAGCCGAAGACAAAATGTTCTCAGAGCCCTCAAACTCTTGTTTAGCATTGCTAAATAATGAGGGGCTGAACCCAGACAAATGTCTAACGGTCCAACAAAGGGCCAATATTTCAAACTTAATTGGACTTAGCCCAAGTTGGCCATAAGTCCTCAATTCAGACTTAACTGAGCCAATGTGCTCATAATCTAATTAATGGATCTTAGTTCCAAATTGGACTACAGATCACCCAATCAACTCTGGTTCGAGGGTACATCTCTTCACTCCTCTGATATTTGTCGTTGTAATCCTTCAACGTCTTCAGAGACGTGACGGGTCCCGACAACCACATATTTCACGGATTATGATGTCTTTAACCTTGACTGTGAGGCCTTTTAACTCACGGACTATGATGTCCTTAACCTTGACTGTGAGGTCTTTAAACTCACGGACCGTGATGTCTTTAAACTCGACCGTGATGTCTTTAAACTAATATTGGACCGAGATGTCCTTAAACTAACGATGGACCGTAATGTCCTTAAACTAATCGACCGCAATGTCCCTAAACTAAACAACATAGACCCAAGTGCTCTCTTGTTGGATCTAAACGATCCCGTTAAGTTGATCTTAGTATAAAATAGGACTAACGTATCCTTAACAAACGTTTAAGTTGATCTTAGTCTCAAATGAGGCTAACGTATCCTTAAACCCAACCCCCAAACCCAAATCTAAGAAGATACGGATTTGGACTAGTCCACGTCCTACGGGCGACAACATAAATTAGTCTCCGTATACAATCCACGGGCAACCACAAACAAAACAAACACCCAAGACACGAAGTGACCATCTGGAGAAGGAGAAAGTTGTTACCGTGATGCGGTAGCGTAATTAACTGCAGGGGCTTGCGCCTGCAGGAAAGAGTGTCCCCACAATCAAAAACCCCTCAAACGAGGGTGAATCTGACGAAGTCTGCTACATCGGCCGCATCCGTTTAAACCTTCAATACATGGTGCCATAAATCAACTTGGCATCTTCGGAGAGGTGGACGGATAGCACCAATTAGCATCTGCCCCGAAATTCAGGCAAGACGTTTATCGCGTCTCCGCGTTTCGGAGGGGAACAGATTCTGGCACGCCGGGTGGGACCTCTTCCTCTTTCCGGTCCACACTTCGTGTGTCGTGTTCGCGAACGAATCACGGTTTGATATGGTTACCCTTGGGTTCGAGGTACTAAGATTTGGTTTTACTCTCGTGCAGAAAAAAGAACAGCAATGGCCTCTAACTGTTCCAGTTGCAACTGCAACTCCCGTTCAGCCTCATCTGGAGGTGTAACTTACGGGCCCCAAGCGGCCTCCCTTTTTACAATACCAGTGGAGCAGGTGACTCAGGCCACCACTGGGCTATTCTACGGGACCATGCTCCCATCCATGAACTTCAATGCCCCAATGCCATTGCAGGAGGCTTCAAAAAAGTCGGTCTTTGATCGGCTTACAACTACTGCGGCCCCTCTCAACGGGTTGCCCAACTCCACTACCTCAACGCCAACAAGCCCGCAATACCAGAAGGCGTTATCCCGAAGCGGATAGCTATTCCTACTCTCGAAGTCACCAAAGCGGCTTCTCCGGCTAAGAGGTCGGTCTTCACAAGACTGGCCATTTCGGCTCCCACTCCGGGTGAAGTAACCAAGGCTGTTTCCCCTGCACGAAAATTGGCCTTTTCAAGATGGGTCATTCCCTCTCAGCGATCATCTGTCTTTGACAGGCTGGCACCAACAGCAGACTCTCATCAGAACAGGGGGCACGGAAAAGCTAATCCAACAGCGGAAGTGATCCCGGCCGCACGACATGCTCGACGTCGCCACTGGCGTCGAGTGAGGAAAGCTGAGGGCAATTCCCCTTCTGGACTGACTCTGCCGGCTCCAACGGTGGGAATCGATGCTACTGTTCCAACTGGCAACATCTTTGAACCGTTAAGGAAGGTACGCAGGAATTCGCCAACTGCTGTGCTGAAAATATCTCTTCCACCAATGGAAAACGCTATAAAGACGGAGCTGGAACAGCCCCCTCAGCGGCTGTCCTCTAAAATTTATAAAGTTTGGCGACAGGTCCAAGACTCCGTGATTGATCAAGACTATCCCCGCCAACAAAAAAAGATGAAAGCACGGCGAGAAGAGGACAATCCTGTCAAGCCACAAAAGGTGTCGTCTACCTGAGTGCCCGTTGCAACGGCCCCCTCAGTTTCGACCGCCCACAAAAGAAGGAGGTCGGAGAAAATCCCTGCGTCTTTGGCAAATCGCAAAGACACTGAATCTAAACGCCCCAAGTGTGGGGGCATGGTGGTGCACACTGTTTATATGGCATCCGGAAAAGAGGATAGCCGTATCTCCACAGGTCTTTGACCGCTTACGCGATCCGTAACAAAGGCTCAGGAGCAACAACAACAAAAGCTCCAAGAAATGCTAACAGCTATGGCCGTACTTACGGGACCGAAAGAAAGCCCGGAGACATCCTCGGAGCAACGCCGTGAGCAGGAAACTGATGCTGAATTCCTTCGAAGAATGCTTGAGAAGAAGGACAAAGAGGCCGCGGAACAAGCAGCCAATATAAAACAAATGGCCCTTCTATTCCAAGATATGGTGGGCATAATGATCCAGCTGGACCCTCCAGCTGAAGATCCTCCGATTATCCTCGAAGACGACCGAGCGGAGACATCAAACCCTGTTCCGGCTTGTTCAGCAGCCAAAGAGGAGACCATCTCAAAAGCCGCCCTGGATGATTACATCGCTCAACAGATACGAGCTCACCAGGCAAACGAGGCGGCCGGTCAGATTGTTAAGACTGGACGACCCTATCCGGGTTGGTATGACCAAATAAAGTACCCGCCGGGATACACGATCCCTAAATTCTACGTATAGAAGGGGACAGGAAATCCGCATCAGAATGTCGTTCAATTCAGAGCCTTGTGCGGCAACACCGGAGGGGATGATAAGTTACTGCTTCGCCAATTCATCGGCAGCTTAGCAGAGACGGCGTTTGAGTGGTATTCAGAGCTACCCAACGACTCCATCAAAACTTTTACAGAGATGGAATTACTGTTCACCCAACGTTTTGCGAGCGCTAGTGAACGTACCACAATCACAGCACTGATCAATGCCAGGGTGAAACCAGGCGAAACATGGGTTCAGTATGCAGTACGGTGGCGGAATCTATGGTCGAAGTGCGAGCAGCGCATTGAAGAAGCGCCTGCGGTAGGCATGTTTATGGGTACTCTTGACCCTCAAGTGACCGTATCCCAATTCATGATGTTCTTCAAGCCGACCACCTTCCAGGCTTTGATTGACAAGCTGGCCCAAATGGACCAGATGGGCCATAGGCCTTCCTCTTCAAAGACGAAGACTTGGAATGAAAAGGGCAAAGGGAAAGCAACCTTCGTCGCCAACACTCAACAACAACCGAGTGGCTCGAGACCGATTGCCCGCCAAAGCAACAAACGACAATCCCTCGATGAGAAGTTGAGACATCCTTACTCATTTCCCTGGGATAAAACAAGGAAACTGTTTGAACTGACAGTGCGTAATGGGCTCATTACTCTACCGGAGTCGATACACCCACCACAACCGAACAACGTCAACGATCCTAATTACTACCCCTACCACCGAGTATTAGGCCATCCGATCGAAGACTGCTACGTCTTTAAAAACTGGGTTGAAGACTAAAACCAACAGGGCAAGTTTGCGCTATCCGAAAATTGGAAGGTGAATCCGCCACAACAGCACACTCCTAAAAGGGTGGACACACCGGGGGCATCGTGCTCTTTTATAGAAGAAGCTCCATGGGAGGTCGCTCTTTCAGCCAAGACGAAAAGAATGCTAAAGGATCTTCACACATACCCGACAATCAGGTGGAAAAGCCCACTAGAGCCTGAGATCATTGAGGGAATGCTAAAACCGCGACTGACGCCGAGAATTGGTAGCGATGGTCAAAACGTTCAGATCCAGCCATCAAAGTCTTCAAAGAAGAAGAAAAAGCCCGTGAAGCCTGATGACAAGCGCACGGATCTGCAAAAGCATATTGACGCGCTGGAGGAATATAACAAGAAGGCGTGAACCCCGGTCACACTCCAAAAATTTCTCAACAATATCCTTGAGAGCGGAGATAACGATGATAACGACGGGGATGACTCGTCAGAAGAATCTGAGGACTATGTGGCAAGTTGCCATATGATTTCTCATTCGGCGTTAACTAATGAAGAAGCTCACTCGGCGATAGAAGACGGCATAAAAGAGCTGGGGACAGGATCGAAGCCAAAACCCTTGGAACCGTCTGACGAGATGATCGACTTGCTACTGAACGAAGCCCGTTAGAAAAGCAAAGCCAATCGAGAGCGCGAACTGGCTATATTCGAAAAAGTCAAACGCCGACGACTGGATGAAAAGGTCGAGGCACCCCAACCGGATCGAAGCATCCCTATTGCCAGCAAAAGCAAGCTTAAAGTAAGGAGAAGATTCGCTAGGGCCCTGTCAATATGAATGAAGTTGCCCTCTTTCAGAAGAAATTCTCCTGGCAGTATACATCTTGATGAAGCGGACATACATCTTAACTTCTGCTTATACCATCAGAGGATTGCACACCCTACCAAGGAGTGCATAGCCTTTAAAAACTGGTGGCAGGGATATGTTGCCCACCGACAACACATTCAACGAATGAAGCGCAAGGCTCGTCGGGAACAGAAAAGCACGACAGATGAGCGCAAAAGAGCCGCTGGCAACTGTCACATAGTCGACACCAAGGGATTGCAAGTCATCACCTTTGGAAGCGACTGTGACGAAGAAATCGCCCTCGGCCATCTCTTTAAGGAATCCACCTCCGATACAAAAGATGCGAAGATTTGCGAGAAAATCTAGCTGCGTAATCGTATGTTGCCCGAAAAATCTCGGACCTTTGACCGAGACGTCTATAAACTACTACGGACTGCAGCATCCCAAGTCTGACAAAAAAAAGAGAAAAAAACGGTATGTCCATAAGCAAAATGGGCACGGATGAAAACCCGAAAGGGCTCCGTGAGTAAAAACAGCAGGACTACCGGCGATGTTTGTGGCATTCCGAAAGGGCGCAGACTCGTTAAAAAAAAAGGTTACGTCCACAAGCAAAATGGGCACGGATGAAAACCCGAAAGGGCTCCGTGAGTAAAAACAGCAGGACTACCGGCAAGTTTGTGAAAATCCGAAAGGGCGCAATCTCGTTAAAAGACACTTGCAAGGTCCTCTCGACCTTGCGGGGAGAAACCACCTGCGTGAGATCCTTACGACTCACAAGGGAGCAACACACTTAGGGATCCCCACGATTCCTAAGGAGAAAACACACTTACGAGATCCTCACGACTCGTAAGGAGAATTCCCTTTTGAGACCCTCACGGCTCACAGGGTTCAAAACCCTTAAGCTATAGGGATCTAAACATGTTCTTAAACCATCACAATCTCCAATTTTGCCCTACAAGCGGTTCAATATTGACCCTTGTATACAATCCACGGGCACGAATGAACATCTTCCTAACAGAGTCCCACCAGCGACTAGGGATATGCTCACACGGTGAACAAACACTTATAGGTCCTCTCGACTTGCAAGGAGAAAACACTCTTGTAAGATCCTTACGACTTATAAGATAACACACACTTAGGAATCCTCACAATTCCTAAGGAGAAAACGCACCTATGAGATCCTCACGACTCATAGGGAGAACACCTTTATGAGACCCTTACGGCTCATGAAGTCAAAAGCCTTAGTCGACAGGATCCTAACCCTATTTACTAAGCCACCTTTGTTTGACATCGACAGAGGCAAATGATGATTCTCTCCTGGCAATATCCCAGTTGTAGCGATGGTGATGCCTAAATCGGTATCAAATTCCAAGTCCTTTCATGGCAAATGATGATTCGCTCCTGGCAATATTCCAGTCGCAGCGAAGCTGATGCTGAGATTGGCACCAGTTTCCAAGTTCCACACTCGCGATAAAAAAATCAGCGAGCCAAAAATGCATATGAAATAGCCGAAATGATGGGGCAACTTGCAACGAAATCAGCAAGTAAAAATATATGCATACAAAAACAGCCGAAATGATTGGGTAACTCGCAATAAAAAGCAGCGAGTAAAAAGAAAAATAGCTGAAATGATTGGGCACCGCGAAAAATAGTCAAAATGATTGGGCAATCGCGATTTTCGCGATATAAAAAGCTGAAATGATAGAGCATCGTGGAAAGAATTAAAAAAAATGAAAGAATGAAACTTTTTGCCCTACAAATGAGATCACATCGATCCCTGTGTATAATCCAGGGGCACAAACAAAAAAAGGGAACCATATTTTCCCGCCAGGCTCTGTTAAAAGGAGAGCCAAATCTCAACGGTTCACAGACAACCTAGAGACTACCCCGGAACCATGGCAAAGTCCCCTAGTTCCAAATCTCGACGGTTCATAGACAACCTAGAGACAACCTCGACATTTGTCGCAATATTGCAGACACAATGTCAACAAACGAAGTGAAGGAAGATCCCTACCTTCAGGGTCTCGACGTCAACATTGACAACTTGAGATCACTAATGGCGTTTCTTCTTACTCCAGCAGGATGCAGATGCTACGTCAACAAACGACTGTTAGTTATATGTATGCCCTAGAGGCCATTACTGTACATAGGATGTATATTGTAGTGGATGCTGGGACATATATAGGGAGGACTTTCTTGCTCGACATGATAGTATGCTATCTGGTTACCCTTTACCTTAACGTGTATGCTGATTGTCTCTCTGTTACATATTGGTAAAGCCCTTAGGATCTGTACTTGACTACCTAGACTATGATGCAGATCATACTAGTGGGGACATGGTAGTCCATAAGTACATCCTTCAAAGTCCCTAGTCGTGGGTGTATCGAGATGGGGCATCGATATACCAGAGTAGACTAGAGTGTACCTTCTCGACCCATACAGATGGACGATGGATGATCCCATATCCATTGGTGTTTGACATCAGAGATGATATACGGGTGCTCAGTAGAGACTGGGTACACTGGACGGACTCGCCGAGAACTCCCAGATGGTATTATACCTCACGTCAGATGGCAGTTCTCTGGTGACACTGGTACAGAGTAGTCTGTTGACCCGAGATCGTCATAGAGTCTTGTGTGGTTCCCACTGTGCTTTGATTTCCATCTT
Organism: Agapanthus africanus; assembly: GCA_030015575.1. Taxonomy (NCBI): domain Eukaryota; kingdom Viridiplantae; phylum Streptophyta; class Magnoliopsida; order Asparagales; family Amaryllidaceae; genus Agapanthus; species Agapanthus africanus. The sequence continues at coordinate 82,034,559 of JASDDO010000026.1, read as the reverse complement.
ACCACGTCCAAGAGGGCGTGCAAAACGGTGGTTTTTGGGTACAGTCCCGAGTCACATGGAGGCAATGAGCGATAGGAGGGGATTCGTCTCTCCCGGTATAGGGGGTTGATGTTGCGCTGTGTTCGATTGGCTATAACAGGAAATCCCTGGCCAGGGTTACTGAGATTTACTGGTAAGTGTTACCAGTAGTTTCTCGAATTGTTATAGACCTCATATCAACACGACTTATCGAGCTATTGGGGTCTGACGTTTACCACCCCTAGGCGAGATATGCGACATATCAGACGATCAGACCGGACTGTACGGTAGTGTTACTGGTTGGATTCACTGGAGTGTGAGCGGGCTTGCTCGTCGATCTTCAGATCGCTCAATACCCGGGTGGCCGTTACGTTTAGCAGACCGCTTGCGGCTTGTGGGTGTTTGATATGATCATCACCTGCTGCCGGCGTATTGACGAGTCTTTAGAGTCCTACACAGAGATTTCCTGGCTCAAGCGAAACGAAATGGGACCGCATATGAGATATGTGCGGGACCGAGAATAATGCGTGTATGTGATACCGTATTCCATTCTCGCGATGAATGTATCGAATGGTTATATGCGATATAACCTAGTTATCGAATCGAGGGTTGATTCGATAAGCCGATACATTGGATACTAGTCGGTTATATGTGATATGACCGAATCGTTAAATCAAGTGTTGATTTAATGATTTAATGCATAATTATATATTTGATATATTACTTTGCACTAACTAGTATTGGTTCACTTTAAATGGATTTTCTCACTTGGTTTGTGCACATTGTATATGTGATATATTTTTGTGCACTTGGATGTATCATGTTTGATGATGCATGCTTACTTGAGTTTGTGTAAAGATTGAACCATGGTTATTTAAATGGTTAGGGTTTTGTTTTTCATTTTCTTATTCATTTATTTATTTGTTTATTCATTTTAGGAAATGATAAGCATGAAGAGAAAATGGTGGCTAACTTTGTTTGTAGTTGAAGCTTCTTGAAGACTTTGACCAAGTGACCATTTTGTCTCATGCTTAACCCTAACCATTCCATTTAACCATAATTAACTCTCTACACATTACCATGGTTTGAATATGATAAGTATTCATTTTTCTTTTGGATTTAATTAACTTATCATATTCATTTCTTTCTTCTTCTTCTTCTTCTTCATCACATGAAGAAGCTTACTTCATCAATGGTGATTGATGAAAACAAGTGAGAAATCCAATTCTAAAGTCTACCCACTTCCTATTTCTTCATCCTCTACCTCTTGCCAAGTAGTAGAGTGTGTTTTCTTCACAAGTTTCTTGACTTGGTGAAGTGAGAGCTTGATCTAGCGATGCTTCGACGTAGATCATCTTCGGCATGGACATCGACGACCTAGCTCGCCTATTCTCCGATGAAGCCGACGCTAGAGCCCGGAATTTGTTTTGGACAGCGAGAGGACTTCATTGCGGAGCTATGGAGGTGGAGCACCGGATCTACAAAGGTTGTATTTTCGTATTCTTGTAGTTAAGTGTTAACTAGTTTCTTTTTCGCCTAGATTTCTAGCCAACGATCCGTATTAGGGTTTCTCGGCACCTAGATTTTTTGAAATTGGCATGGTTGATGCCTTGTGAGACCTCTTGAGAGTGCCTAGGAACCCTACAACGACCCTAGGGTCAAAACAACGGAACCATGGCAAAGTCCCCTAGTTCCAAATCTCGACGGTTCACAGACAGCCTAGAGATCACCGATGGCGTTTCTCCTCACTTCAACCAGATGCAAACGTGACGTCAACAACCGACCTCAGAGTCGCAACGAAACGGAGCCATGACAAAGTCCCTAGTTCCAAATCTCAATGGCCACATCTACAGCCTGGAGACCAAGAACGGTGTGCCTCCTCATTCCAGCAGGACAAAGATGTTACACCAATAAACGGAGCCGCGGAAAAGTCCCCTAGTTCCAAATCTCGACGGTTCACAGACAGCCTAGAGATCACCAACGGCGTTTCTCCTCACTTCAACCAGATGCAGACGTGACGTCAACAACCAACCTCAGAGTCATAACGAAGCGGAGCCATGGCAAAGTCTCTAGTTCCAAATCTCAATGGCCACATCTACGGCCCGAAGACCAACAACGGTGTGCCTCCTCATTCCAGCAGGACACAGATGCTACACCATCAATCGGAGCCATGTCAAAGTCTCCAGTTCCAAGACTCTACGGTTCACAGACAACCTGGAGTCAACCAATGACCTCCCTGCCGGATCAACGCTCCGTCTCAGAAACAAGTCAACCAACCCCAGGGAAATCAGTGTCCTTGGCAATACCTCGATTCAGGGAAATCAGTGTCCTTGACGAGAGCATCTCGATTCACGTCGACCCGCAGAGAAATCAGGGTCTTTGCAGGAATATCTCGATTTGTCTCAACTCCGAGAAAATCAGTGTCCTTGGCAAAAATATCGATTCAAGGAAATCAGCGTCCTTGACGAGAGCATCTCGATTCGCGTCGACCCGTAGAGAAATCAGCGTCTTTGCAGGAATATCTCGATTCGTTTCAACTCCGAGGAAATCAGTGTCCTTGGCAACCTCCTCGATTCAGGGAAATCAGCGTCCTTGACGAGAGCATCTCGTTTCGCGTCGACCCGCAGAGAAATCGGCGTCTTTGCAAAAATACCTCGATTCATCTCAACCCCAGGGAAATCAGTGTCCTTGGCAATCTCCTCGATTCAGGAAAATCAGCGTCCTTGATGAGAGCATCTCGATTCGTGTCGACCCGCAGAGAAATCAGCGTCTTTGCAGGAATACATCGATTCGTTTCAACTCCGAGGAAATCAGCGTCCTTGGCAAAAACCTCGATTCAAGGAAATCAGTGTCCTTGACGAGAGCGTCTCGATTCGCGTTGAACCGCAGAGAAATCAGTGTCTTTGCAGGAATACCTCGATTCGTCTCAACTCTGAGGAAATCAGTGTCCTTGGCAAAAACCTCGATTCAGAGAAATCAGCGTCCTTGACGAGAGCATCTCGATTCGCGTCGACCCGCAGAGAAATCAGCGTCTTTGCAGGAATACCTTGATTCGTTTCAACTCCAAGGAAATCAGTGTCCTTGGTAACCTCCTCGATTCAGGGAAATCAGCGTCCTTGACGAGAGCATCTCGATTCGCGTCGACCCGTAGAGAAATCAACGTCTTTGCAGGAATACCTCGATTCATCTCAACTCTGAGGAAATCAGTGTTCTTGGCAAAAACCTCGATTTGGAGAAATCAACGTCCTTGACGAGAGCATCTCGATTCGAGTCGACCAGCAGAGAAATCAGCGTCTTTGCAGGAATACCTCGATTCGTTTCAACTCCGAGGAAATCAGTGTCCTTGGTAACCTCCACGATTCAGGGAAATCAGCGTCCTTGACGAGATCATCTCGATTTGCGTTGACCCGCAGAGAAATCAGCGTCTTTGCAGGAGTATCTCGATCCGTCTCAACCCCAGGAAAATCAGTGTCCTTGGCAACCTTCTCGATTCAGGGAAATCAGCGTCCTTGACGAGAGCATCTCGATTCGCATCGACCCGCAGAGAAATCAGCGTATTTGCAGGAATACCTCGATTCGTTTCAACTCCGAGGAAATCAACGTCCTTGGCAAAAACCTCGATTCAGGGAAATCAGCATCCTTGACGAGAGCATCTCGATTCGCATCGACCCATAGAGAAATCAGCGTCTTTGCAGGAATACATCGATTCGTTTCAACTCCAAGGAAATCAGTGTCCTTGGCAAAAACCTCGATTCAGGGAAATCAGCGTACTTGACGAGAGCACCTCGATTCGCGTCGACCCGCAGAGAAATCAGTGTCTTTGCAGGAATACCTCGATTCGTTTCAACTCCAGGGAAATTAGCGTCCTTGGCAAAATCTCGATTCAGGAAAATCAGCGTCCTTGGCAAGAGCATCTCGATTCTCATCGACCCGCAAGGAAATCAGTGTCTTTGCAGGAATACCTCGATTCGTTTCAACTCCAGAGAAATCAGTGTCCTTGGCAAAAACCTCGATTCAGGGAAATCAGCGTCCTTGACGAGAGCATCTCGATTCCCGTCGACCCGCAAAGAAATCGGCATCTTTGCAGGAATACCTCGATTCGTTTCAACTCCGAGGAAATCGGTGTCCTTGGCAACCTCCTCGATTCAGGGAAATCAGCGTCCTTGACGAGAGCATCTCGATTCGCGCCGACCCGCAGAGAAATCAGTGTCTCTGCAGGAATATACAATGTCAGCAAAGCGGAGCCGCGGCAAAGTTCCCAGTTCCATGACTCAGCGGTGCACAGACAACCCAAAGTCAACCCTCGACCTCCCTGTTGAAGCAATGCTTTGACTCGGGAGTAGGTCAACTCATCAATCACTTACGAGTCCTCTCGACTTGTAAGAAAGAAAATTCTCTTGTGAGATCCTTACGACTCTTAAGAGAAAACACACTTAGGAATTCTCACGATTCCTAAGGAGAAAATACACCTATGAGATCCTCTCGACTCGTAGGGAGAAAAAATCTTTATGAGATCCTCACGGCTCATAAAGTTGGAAAGTCTTAGGCGGCAGATCTGAACCTGTTTCCTAAGCCATCGCTTCTTATCTCGATTCAGGAAAATCAACGTCCTTAGCGAGAACCTCTCGATTCGTTTTGACCCGCAAGGAAATCAGTGTCTTTACGAGAGTCTTTACGAGAATCTCTCGATTCATCTCAACTTGCGGGGAAATTAGTGTCCCTACGCATAAAGAAAATTCTCTTGTGGGATCCTTACGATTCTCAGGAGAAAACGTACTTAGGAGTCCTCACGACTCCTAAGGAGAAAAAACACCTACGAGATCCTCACGACTCGTAAGGAGAAAAGCCTTTGTGAGACCCTCACGGCTCATAAAGTTGGAAAGTCTTAGGCAACAGATCCTAACCCTGTTTTCTAAGCCATCGCTACCTTATAAAGAGTTCAATATGAACTCTTATCTACCATCTATGAGCCACACTTGCCAAAGCTACATTCCACTGAAATGGAGAAGTTACTCATGAGCATATAAACTACTTCACGCCATAGTAAAATATAAAGAAATAGAAAGGTGCGGCTCATGGAGCTGAGGGTTTGGAATAATGTCCCTTAAGAGTCGAGATTTGAGATAATGATAAATGACGATGCTTGTGTCCGCTCGTTATCTTCTCATATCAAGATTCTGAAAATTATATACCAACCCGAAACTGATCATACGCTATGAATTACTCTGCACTACTTCACCCACGTATATACTTACGTGGGCAAAGTAGTGGGGGGCATTTGTTCCCGCCAAAAAATTTCTGCGCAAAAGAGCTCAAGGTATCAAATGGCAGCGATACGTTTAAGAAAATGCGAACCAGTATTTTCCGGGATGCATTTTGACAAACTCCCGAATGCGAAACAGCTAAATTCGGATGGCATCGAAAGCGACTCGAAAAAGCTTTCGATTTGATATATTATGGGCCTCATAATTCATCCTGGATCAAAAGTTATGAGGCATCACGTGCTCACACGTGACTGGGCATCATGTGCCCACACGTGACCGGACATCACGTGCAGACACGTGACCATTTACAGGCAAAGCCTGTAGGCACTGAATAAAATAAATAATTGGAAATAATTAATTGGTGGGGTCACGTGACAACACGTGATGGGCCTTTAAACACACTGAAAAGAATTAAAGGTATAATAAAATAACAAGGAAAAATTCCAATGGGACATCACGTGCCAACACGTGACCAAGGGTTACGTGCTGACACGTGATAATTCCTGAGTTCTTTAAAACAACAGAATTAAATTCTGGTCAAATGCTTAATCAGGGGGTCACGTGCCAACACGTGATGGGTTCCTAAAGATTTATGAATTAATAGAATTAAATTCTAATTAAGAGAGAATTAAAAACCCTAACTGGAAAAATATTTCTCTAAATCTTTCCAAACAAAAAAGATGGTGCTCTGTAAAATGGAGCGCCGTTGAATTAAAAATCCAATGGTGATTAAAAATCACCAATTTATGGAAAGATTTTATACAACAAAAGATTTCCCTGAAATTTGCCAAGAATAACAGATAAAATATCTTTTGGATTAATAATCCAATGGTGAATAAAAATTCACTGGATGATCTAGAAGATCATGTTAGTTACAAAAAAACAACTAAAATCTTTCAATGAAAGATTGACAAAACAAATTGATTCTTTTCTTTCTCCTATAAATAGGAGCCAAGAAGAGAAGAGAGAAAGATCTACTTTTTTGGGGAGATAACAACAACAAAGAGAAAAAAGAGAGAAGAATTTAATTCTCAAGAGAGAGAGAAAAAGATTTCTTCAGAGAAAAGAAACCCTAGGTGAGAAAGGGGAAAGAGATCTAAGTTCCATAAAACAAAGAGAATTTAATTCTCAATTTAAGAGTTTAACTCTTCTGAATAAGAACTTAGTTCTTTCTTTGGTTAAAAATCTGCAGAAGCAGATCTCCCCACAAGTTGAGAATTTAATTCTCATCGGGGAGATTCCGCCATGCAGATCCAAAACTTAGAGGGAGAATTGAGTTTAAGGAATTTAATTCCCCCAAATTCATAGGAATTTAATTCCTCCAAAACAGAACTAGGGTTTAACCCTATATGAGAATTTAATTCTCCCAAATTCATAGGAATTTAATTCCTCCAAAACAGAACTAGGGTTTAACCCTATATAAGAATTTAATTCTCCCAAATTCATAGGAATTTAATTCCTCCAAAACAGAACTAAGGTTTAACCCTACATAAGAATTTAATTCTTCCATATACACAGGAATTTAATCCCTCTAAAACAGAATTAGGGTTTAACCCTACAGAGAATTTAATTCTTACAACAAGAGACTTAAAACTCTCCATGCACGTAAAGAACTTGGTCACGTGGTAACACGTGACCCCCATTCTCAATGAGCAAAAAAGAGAGAACAAAACTATGTCACGTGTTCCCACATGACCCTTAAACAGACTCGCCAAAATGAGAAGAAAAAAGCTTGGAGGCAATGCCTCACGTGCTCACACGTGACCCTCATAAATGAAGAGAACAAAGCCAAAGGCAGTACTGATTTTGGGCACCCTCACGTGACCCCTTAATAAACACTTTAATAATCAATACATGGCTACCCATCACGTGCCAACACGTGATGGCCTGAAAACTAAAAGTGTTTAACACTTATTTGAATATTCTGATAATAAAATAAAGGAGGTCTGGCCCCATCTTCAGGCGCCTCACGTGACCCCACGTGACCCCTTCCTTTCTAGTGTTTGACACTATTTTGAGCATTTTGTCTCCAGTGTTTAACACTGTTTTAAATACATCACGTGAGGACACATGACCGCCAGATGTCCTCTAGCGTTTAACACTATTTTCAAATCAGCTTAGCCCAAATTGGCTAAGTTTTTCAGAGGCAAATCTCCCCTTCAAATGAGCCTTAAAATACAGAACTATAATGTTTAAGTGCTCAGCCGAAAACAAAATGTTCTCAGAGCCCTCAAACTCTTGTTTAGCATTGCTAAATAATGAGGGGTTGAACCCAGATAAATATCTAACGGTCCAACAAAGGGCCAATATTTCAAACTTAATTGGACTTAATCCAAGTTGGCCATAAGTCCTCAATTCAGACTTAACTGAGCCAATGTGCTCATAATCTAATTAATGGATCTTAGTTCCAAATTGGACTACAGATCACCCAATCAACTCTGGTTCGATGGTACATCTCTCCACTCCTCTGATATTTGTCGTTGTAATCCTTCAACGTCTTCAGAGACGTGACGGGTCCCGACAACCACACATTTCACGGATTATGATGTCTTTAACCTTGACTGTGAGGCCTTTTAACTCACGGACTATGATGTCCTTAACCTTGACTGTGAGGTCTTTAAACTCACGGACCGTGATGTCTTTAAACTCGACCGTGATGTCTTTAAACTAATATTGGACCGAGATGTCCTTAAACTAACGATGGACCGTAATGTCCTTAAACTAATCGACCGCAATGTCCCTAAACTAAACAACAGAGGCCCAAGTGCTCTCTTGTTGGATCTAAACGATCCCGTTAAGTTGATCTTAGTCTAAAATAGGACTAACGTATCCTTAACAAACGTTTAAGTTGATCTTAGTCTTAAATGAGGCTAACGTATCCTTAAACCCAACCCCCCAAACACAAATCTAAGAAGATACGGATTTAGACTAGTCCACGCCCTACGGGCGACAACATAAATTAGTCTCCATATACAATCCACGGGCAACAACAAACAAAACAAACACCCACGACACGAAGTGACCATCTGGAGAAGAAGAAAGTTGTTACCGAGATGCGGTAGCGTAATTAACTGCAGGGGCTTGCGCCTGCAGGGAAGAGCGTCCCCACAATCAAAAACCCTCAAACGAGGGGGAATCTGACGAAGTCTGCTACATCGGCCGCATCCGTTTAAACCTTCGATATATGGTGCCATAAATCAACTTGGCATCTTCGGAGAGGTGGACGGATAGCACCAATTAGCATCTGCCCCGAAATTCAGGCAAGACGTTTATCGCGTCTCCGCGTTTCGGAGGGGAACAGGGGTCTCCTGACATACACTCTGGTATATTTACTTTTTCAGGTGCAGTTCAAGTTTTGGGAGTTATCTCAGGTGAACTGTTGGGCTTCTATAAAAATTTAAACAAAATAAATATTAAAAATAATTTGGGGCAGGGGATTTGAACTCTGGTGGCTTGGTTCAGCAATGCAAGATATTACCAATGAGCTACAAGCTCCTTCTTGTAATTAAATTGCTAATTAATTACTTAAGTCTTGTGCTCAGGCAATAATTAACCCTTTATGGATTTTGAAAAAAATATTTGAAAAAATTTGTATAGGAAAATTAGGGTTGTTACAAAGGCGGCTGGCCTGGCCGGATTCTTGAATGGCGCTGACGCATCATTTTTGGTTTTGCCCCGCTGTTTTCGCGCAGCATAGAGTGCCTAATAAACTCTTGAAGAGACAGTGTCTTACTTTTTCTGTTGGGGCCGGGCCATGTCTCTTTGTAGCGACTTTCGGACCGCTGTCTTCTTAATTCTGGCGGTCATAGCATTTTTCTGAACCCACTTCAGAGGCTCGAAGGAATTGCTGATTTGTACGGCCGACTCAGCCGTCGTCCTGGAGTAACCCTGCTCTCGGAACCTCACAAGATTCCACTTGGCCGGTGTCCTGGCCCTCTTGTTGGCTCGATACCTGAGCCGCTTCTGTTTCAGGCTTTTCTGTTTTGAGCGCTTGGCTGGTTTCGGCTCTCCGGGAAGCCGCCGTAGACCGGGCGATGGAGGGCTTTGGAGATACGCCTGATTGTGCATTTGTTGGAGTCATTGCCTGAGCTCATCCGCAACGTTTGATGTTCCCCTTTGTACCGGAAGTCTTACCCCCAGCTGGAGCACCAGAGAGTCGTTCAGACACCGTCTTAAGTTTCGGTTGTGGTGCCTTGGCGATCATAACATTTAGCCGCTTGCTTGGTCGGGATTTCTGCCAGATGAGCGCTTCCGGCAGGGTAGATGACGACGGAACCGAACTGGCGGGGCAGTTCCTCCCACTATCGACTAAGGCTTGCGGGGAGAACCACACGAGCGTTGACCTTTACCATGTACGGATTCGGGGTCGCGTTGGAAGCTGAATTCCTCTTGGGAGACATTGTCGTTGAAAGTTGATTGCTTGAAAGCCTGTATGAAAGAGCATTATTTTAGTATAAATATAGACATGTATGTTAAGTGAGTTCGCATGAACACTTGACCCGAGATATGGGAGGAGAGATCGTCCTACCGAGCGTGCCAGAATCTGTAGGGTGTTTTTCGTCACCCCATTGAGATGGGAATACGCGTGCGCTTGTCGGGCGCATTACAGGTTCCCCCTGCCTAGGGTAGGCTGGGGTATATTGATTGTGGGGATCCGAACCTCCAGCAGCCGCGGACTAAGCTGCCGTTAATTACCCCCCGCCTTTGGAGCGAGGGAACCTCCGATTAACGGGTTAAACTGGTCATGCGAACTCAATGTGCAGTGTTGTGTTTTGAAGAGGGGTTTGGATGTATCAGGGGGCCCCTCAGAGTTTTTACGGGGGTCCTGCTATCCGGATAGCTGGCTGGGGGTCAAGGGGGATAGCAGCCCCCTTGCGGGGTGCGGGGCAGCGCCCGTTAGAAATTTTTTCTAACGGGGGAGACACATTTAGTGGGGAGTGCACAAAAAAAGAAGGGAAAAAGCGTCTTAAAGACGCGTGCGTAGCATGTGGGTGCCTCAGCGCCCCGGGGTCACGTGGCGCACACGCGACCGATGGGCGCCTCAGCGCCCCGGGGTCACGTGGCGCGCACGCGACCGATGGGCGCCTCAGCGCCCCGGGGTCACGTGGCGCGCACGTGACCGATGGGCGCCTTAGCGCCCCTGGGTCACGTGGCGCGCACGTGACCGATGGACTCCTTAGCGCCCCTGGGTCACGTGGCGCGCACGTGACCATGGGCGCCTTAGCACCCGGGGTCACGTGGCGCCCACATGACCACTGGGCACCTTAACGCCCCGGGGTCACGTGGCGCACACGTGACCGACGGGTGCCTTAGCGTCCCGGGGTCACGTGGCGCACACGTGATCACGGGAAACACCCGTGGGAAGGGGCCTAGCCCTTAGGCTGGGGATTTGAACTCCCAAGAAGTTTTTGGAGTTGAACTCCCAACAGAAACTAAGTTATGGAGTTAAACTACAATAGATCTAGAAAGGAGTTAAACTCCTGGGGATTTATTGCTCTTCTTTTGAGCCTTAGGTCAGTCCAAAGTTAGATTTTTAGGGATGGGTCTCCTTCTTCCTTCTCTTGATCGGCAGGATCTTGGAGAAAATGGGGGTAAGACTTAAAAGTCCCCCCTTTTTCGAGATCTGATTGGGGATCCGAGCTCCCCTTCGTAGGTTTTGTGGTGAAGAACTATTTATTTTTGAGAAAGGGAGAGTTAAACTCTTGATTTAATTCAAAAGAAAGAAGAAGGTTTTAGAACCTTGAGGAAGGAGAAAGATCTCAGATCTGGAGTCTTTTTTGGGAGAGAGAAAAAAGTTGTTGGGATATTTCCATTATCCTTATCTTTATAGGCTATACACTTTACATATAGCCCCTTGGGCTCTACAAAAATGACATTTTGCCCATCCCATGGCTCATGTGCCATTTCTTTCTACACATAAGCCATGGGCTTTACAAAAATTTGGCTTTATGCCAATTTTTCTTACATTCATTCATAAAATAGAATAAATTTAATACACCAAAATTATTTATTACAAAATTTTTATCTTGGCATAGGGGGAGGCCGGCCGCTTCATGTTCGGGCTTGACCCGGGCATGGGCCCACTTGATCTGGGCTTGGGCCTACTTGGCTTGGGGTTGACTTTGATTTTGACTTGGTCAACCGGGGTGTAAATTTTTACCCCAACAACTCTATAAATTTTCCTAAGTCTAAAAGTTGTACAAGTGGGGTTAGCCAAGGTCAAAGTTCCGGCTATGTTTCGGCACAAATACGACTACAAAATGACTTCCCGACGCTTCCAAAAGTTCCCTCTACCTCCTCTCTCTTCTCCAAACCCATAAGTCCCTTCTTTCCCTTCTCTTCTATTAAAAAGAATTCTATTTTCAAAACTTGTCGGAAGCGGAGTTAATCCGACTTTCGATTCTAATTTAACTAAAAACCCAACTTTTCTTAAAAACAAATTTACCATATTTTTGTATATTGTTTAGAAATCATAAGCAAATACTTTAGAATAAGTTTCATCTCAAAATAACATGTTATGCAACTTTTATTTCATTTTTACGGTAAAATACTATCAAGTTTACATACGACATTATTTAATCGTTTTGCTCATATGACTTTTAGAAAACTCACGAGGTAATGACCTACCTCATCACAACACTCATTCTTGAAATAGCATGATGGCTTGTAAACATTAGTTTGGGACAAAATACGAATTTACATTTAAATACCATAAACTATCAAAAACCGTTTTTTTAAAAGTGTATTATTTAATTCCTTGCAAATACGTCTCTACAATCCACTTTTGGGGACCCCGATCAGGATGGTACGGATTGTCGCACATCCTCGGATCTAGTAGAGCGAGATGCAGACCTTTTCACGCAGCAACCGATCTCGATGGAATTTTTATGCAATTTTTAAGAAAAATGTGATTTCTCTTTAATAAATAAAATTTATTTTTAATAATTATATATATATATTATCATATTTATTTTTAATATATAATATATTCCATATTTTCTAAATCAAAAGAAAAGAGTCACAAAAGATCATGAAAATACCACCACATTCAATACAAGTCAAATTACAAGAAAATACCATATACTATTCAAGTTAGGTTTATATCCACTAGAATATTTCATTACTTTTAAAAATTACTTCTATGAAAACCTTAAAGACGACAAATAAATACTCGAGCTTTATTTTGAAAATATATCAAAACTATTTTTCCATAAAACCCGCTTAAGTTATATTAATTTACAATAAGGACCCTAGTAAATATAGGTTTAAGTGGGACTAGTTCTCTTGAGCCTCAGGGAGCCGAAGAATATGGGTGCTTGCCTATCTAAAGTAGACAACCTAAAAACGGTGTTATCAATACGGTAATTGTCTTGGAAAAAAACACAAATTCTGCCGTCCATGTGCAACAGTTACCGATAACTCCAAAACTAATTCAGGACTTCAATTTTGTTTAAGTGTCTGACTCAGGCAGAGTCTCAGTCTAATCTGAAATCAATCGATCTATCCTTGAATATGATTCAAGTATAACTCCAATTCAACATGAATTCATTTATATCAGAATTCAATCTATATCAACATGAACATGATATGACCGAACCATGAATATACATTTGACTGGTCTACATGATTATCCGTCTATATTCTTTCTATTTACATGACTACCGATATCATGGTTTCAGCAAGTCGTACATCTATAATTTACTTCAATATGCATCAATACAAAATACATTACAGGGTTTTAAAGGGGTAGACTGGTATGGAATGTGCTAAAAGTGGCACAAGATAATCATTAAAAGACGTAACTATACATCCATTGCCGTTGTTCCATGGTTTTATCGACGGAGCCTTATACTACGGGTTACCATAGTCCACGGTGTAAGTTGGACTCCTCTCGTATACATTGGTATATTCTGTGCCAAGCTACAAACAATTGTGTTAGCATAATAATCAAACTTCATATCAGTTACATCCTCTTATCTGTCTATTCTATTTCTATCTTTCTTTAGGACTTACCAAGTAATTGTTCGCTAATGACATTCCTATTTCTTTTCTTTCATTGGAATGTTGTTAGGAGGACCCGACTCTGAGGAGTTCGAGACCAGCCAGGAGCACTTGGAATAGACCACTGAGCAGCACGACCATTAGGCTTTACTTGTACTTACTTTTCTTTCAGTTCATGCCATTGTTTAGGCATTGCTTTCCATCTTTGTATTTACATTTTCAGTTGTATTGCAAAGGAATGTTAATAAATAAAAGTTGTTGTTCAATTATATTTCTTGTGTACTTTATTATATTGCTTATTTATGCTTAGCGTGTTTGCTTCTGAGTAAATACGTAGCGGGTGTCGTCACGTTCCCTTGTCCGTACACCAGGAAGCAGGGTGTGACAACATTAATTGATTTCAAAGACTTTTAGAATAGATAACTTAGAAGCACAATTTTAGGTTACACATCACACATCACATACATATACGTACCCCACTGTTTCATATCTGTATTATTTATTTACATTCATGTTTTGTTATATCGTTATATCTTGGTTATCACCGTTTCTTCGATATTATGACGCACCGACGTCTGGGTTTTGCATGGCCCAGTTCCTTTATCTTTATCGCAGGCTGAACAGGAGTACTTTAGCCATAAAGACGAGCAGTGAGGAATTAAACATGTGTCGTTTAGAGATGTTTAGTTTAGTTATTTATTTCCGCAGTTTTATTTCTTGATTTGGGCCCATATTAGGACAAGTTTCAGATATTGTTTATTGGATTTAATTCGTTTCCCCTTATATATTTTCTTGACTCTTTTACTGTGGCAATTGGACATGTACTAGCTAGTTTTATATATTTTCTGTTCTTGATACCTATAGACAGCTGCAATGTGACTGTGGAGGGATGTTTCTTAGCCACAGGTAGCATGGTTGGCTCTGACGCGTGACGTAGTTTGCGCACTCTGGGAAGCGGGGCGTGATAGGGTTTGTTTAGTATCAGATCCCTAGGATTTAGGATTAGTCGGGTTTGCTTCTTTTGTAGTTGGGTATTGAACCCAATACACCAATCAGAAAACCCAGAATTAGGAACATGTTTTGCCACATTATTGTCTTGTCATTCAAATTCTTGAATCTTATCTTTCCCTTATGTAACAACCCCAAATTTCCAATACAAGTTTTTACAAAAAAAATTCAAAAAATGCATAAAGGGGTATTTTAGCCTGAGCACAAGTTATAAGTAATTATTTTGCTTTTTAATTACAAGTTAAAAGAATGTAACAATTCCATTTTTAGTGTACAAAAATTTGCTTTAAAATTAATGTATACTTGGGGTATTTACATTTACTGTTATTACTTTAAGTAATTAATTAGCTCCATAATTACAAAAAGGAGCTTGTAGCTTATTAGTAATACCTTGTACTGCTGAACCAAGCCACCAGAGTTCAAATCCCGTATTCCATATTATTTTTTATATTGATTTTTTTAAAACCTTTAGAATACCAAGAGTTTACACGTGCATATCTCACAAAAAAACCCACTACACCCAAAGATGTAACATTTCCAAGAGTTAGATAAACCATCAGGGGGGATCCCGGCCGCCTGACTCGGCCGGGAATCGGCCTTGACACGGTCTGACTCCGTCCTCCGACCGAGTCATGGCCGAGTCGGCCGATTCCGGCGACGACCCCAACATGAAAGTTGTGTCTTTTCATATTCCCTATACACCTGCAAAATTTCAGCCTCAGACCATTTCCAGAGCTCTTTAAAAACCCCAATTACTCCACTTTTAATACATTTTTATTACATTTTATCACATTTTTATTTTAAACTTTTCATCTACCCTAACCCTATAAATACCAACCCTACACACTACAATCTCACCCAAAAATCCTGAGCCCACTATCTCAAAAATTTTCCAAAGATCGTGTACTTTGAAAACAAGCTCAAGGCGAAGCTCCGACAAAATTCCGGCGGAACTTCCGGCGATCATCTTAGCAACTATCGGCAACGACGCAGCACACCGACAATCTCTCTAGTTCCCTCTCACTCTCTTGAGTAATCTAAAACCCGTAAGTCCCTTTCTATCTCTCTTCTCCATTCTCAAAATACGAAATTACAAAACCCGACAGAATCGGAACAAATCCGATTTCCGATTCGGTTTTCTATAAAATTCCACTTTTCACTAATACAATAATACTTAAACATCCTTATATTGACTATTAAATACTAATCAAACAATTTGAACAAGTTTCATCACATGAAATGATACCTTTTTCAAATTATCGTATTTTTAACTTAAATACCACATTGTTTCAATACTTCATTTAACCTCATCAAACTTGCTATACATTTAAAGTAGATCATGAGGCAACGACCTATCTCCTCACACACTTATATGCAACACCCCCGAGAACCTAAAATACGAGAAAACAAACATTTTCATTTAAATACCACATACTTAATAAAACCAATTCTAAAAGATTTAGTTTTGATACACTTTTTAAAGAAGTACCACTTATTATGAAAATACAATAAGTTGTGGACATCGGCCGTTTATCTAAACCTGACTTTATGGTGTCTAGGCTAGGCAAGTGAGAAAGGTAACTTTAAAAGGCCCGTCTCACGATGATTCGTGAGCGGATCCCTCCTTTCTTCACTTGTACTAACCTGGCCACAATTGGCGGTGAAGAGATGATTTGAGGCATCTCACAACTTGTCGTCTGGACCAGTTAGGAATAGACTAGTTGACATAAGAGAATCTAGAACATACAATACGGAAAATATACACCTTTACAAATAAATACCATTTACTTCATAAAACCGTTTTCTAAAGGATTTAGTATCTTACAATCTTTGCAAAGTGCCGCTACAACCCACTTTGGGGAACCCGTTAGGGATGGTGCGGTTTATCGCAAATTCTCGGGCTTAGTAGTGCGAGATTCAGACCTCCGCAAGGAGCATTCGGTCTCGAAAGATTTAAAATGCGACATCTTAAGAAAATGAGATTTTTAGAATATAAAATATTTATTAAAATTATTTTTGTATAAATATATGTATATTCATCATTAAAATACCTATTTTATTATGATATAAATATTCCACCTTTTTCTAAAAATCACAAGAATAAATTTTACGCTAAAATACTATGAATTCCAAATAAATCAACTTTACAAATAAATACCTTTATTTATGAAATTAGGATATTTTCACTAGAAATATCACAATATAAAATCCACCTTCATTACAACTCTAAAGACGAATAACGAATACTTGAGGTGTATTTTGAAAAGTATATAAAAGTATTTTTACATAAAACCCCATCAAGTTTTATAAATTTCCCTAAGGACCCTAGCAAATTATAGGTAAGAATTAATCAAGACTTCGATTTACATTTCTAATTGTCTGACTCGAGTTTGAGTCTGATTATATTTGACTTGAATATGATTCAAGTACAATCTACAATCTTCAATATTACAATTCAACATGAACCCATGAATCCAATTATCAATCTATACAACTTGACTGAACCGAACCATGGATATACATTCCATTTACATGGTTCTCCAGTTATTCCATTTACATGATTCTAAGGTTACATCCGTTTACTAATATCATGGTTTCGGTCAGTCTTTCAATTATACATTCAATACAATTTACAGTACAAAACAATACAAATAAAACACTACGGGGTTTAAGGGGTAGATTGGTACGGAAGGTGTTAAAGGTGGCACGAGACGGTAAAATTAAGACACCTAATATGAATCCAATTGCCGTTGTTCCGTGTTGTATAACGGAGCCTTGTACTTCCATTTGCCCTGGTCTCTAGCATACTGAGACCCCTCTCGTATACACTGGCATTCTTCTATACCAAGCTACAATCAACAGCGTTAATACAACATTACAACAATATAATACAACATTAAAACCTACTCTCTCTCTCTCTCTCTTTCTTCTTTTCTATTTCTCCCTTATCTTTAGGACTTACCGAGCGATCTGTTCGCTGACGATATTCTATTTCTTTCTTCTTTGAATGTCGTCAGGTGGTTTGGACCCGACAGAGATCGAGCCATCTGCAGAAAACTTGGATCGGCTTGCTGAAGAACCAGAGCTCTAGTTTCATTATACATTTTCCATTTAGTACTTTTCATTTCCTGTCATGCCATTGTTCAGGCATCATTTTTATTTCAGTTGTATTTCCTTTTCATGCATTGTACAAAAGAATGTTAATAAATAAAAGTTGCTGTTTTTATTTTACCTTACCTCTTGTGTATTTTCTTTTATATTGCTTAGTTACACTTAGCGTATTTGCTTCTGAGTAAATACGTAGCGGGTCAGTCGCGTCCCTTTCGCCGTAGAATGGGAAGCGGAGCGTGACAGGTTTTGTTGGCGGCCCATGCAGGTCAGAGCTGTATGAAACTCTATTATGCAGTTCTGTTATGCGTGAACAACCTAAGCAATATAACACAAGAACCAACAACTAAAACATTCTTTACAATCATGTTCCTTGAATCCCATCATTTTTTATTCTTTGAATCATATACCTTGAATCTGTCCTAACCTAAATTTTTCATTCAAGATCATGGATTCACCAAACAACACCAGCACCAATGTCAACAACACACCTCCACCACTACCACTCACACCTGCCGTTCCTGCTCCACTCAACGAGCAAACGGTTCTGCTTGAGGCAATCCGCAGCCGTCTTGAGGGACAGCAACAACTCATGAACCGTCCCGAGACTGACGCACCTGGGGTAAAGCAATTCAGGGCTTTACATCCCAAGCAGTTCTCCGGAAAGGGAAGCCCACTTGAAGCTGAGGAATGGGCATAAAGTAAAGAGGATGATCTGGCGGCAACACAAGTGCCAGACATAGCTTGGGTCCGTGTAGCGAAACTGCAGCTCACGGACAATGCTCGCAACTGGTGGAAGGCGGAAGAAAGCTTTCTTGTACAGCCTATTGAATGGAAGACTTTTCGCGAGAAGTTCGACGTGAAGTACTTCCCTGTGAATGCCAGGTTTGCCATGGAGCAGCAGTTCATTCATCTACAATAAGGTTCGATGTGGGACAAGTCAGTAGATGAGTACGACGCTGAATTCACCATGCTAAGCCGGTAAGATATGTCATAATAGTTCAATTTTTAAATATCACATATTACACAGCTAACACAATCCTTAAACAGATTCGCGGCACACTTGATACCGACGGACGAGATCAGAGCCCGTCGCTTTCAACAAGGTTTGGACACGGAAATTCAGGCTGCACTAGCCACAGGGAAATTTCTGACTCATGAGGATGCTTTGGAAGCTACCCACAGTTATGAGGTAGTAATAAAGGCGAGGGGCAGACCTCAATCTGCCGGTTTGAAACGCCCTACCAATCAAATGGCAGGAGGAGCCCCTTCCAGGCCATCGTTTGAACCCAAGAAAACTGAAGAAATTTGCCACTACTGCCATAGAAAGGGACACTTGTGGAAGGATTGTAGACGCGCAAAAGGCCTGTGTCTAATTTATGGCGCATCCAATCACAGAATTGAGACATGTCCATATAGATACAACTCAACTCACACACCTACCAACTACCCGCAGCGGCCAGCTATCCAGGCTCCTGCAACTCGTCCTGCACTACCTGCTCCACCACCTGCACAGCCAACTCGTTAATTCCAACTAGCAATGGGGGACATGCCTAGAGGGCAGAGAAACAGGCCCCAAAGGCAGAATGTGCCTCCAGCTAGAAGGAATGTACCACGACGACAGGCATTCATATTAGAAGCCGTAGAAGCCGAGACTGCAAGTCAAGATAACACCGGTAAGCCTTTTTCACCCTTATATCACTTTGTTATTTTTATACACTATCTATACTCCAGTCACAAGACTTTCCTTGAAACTGTTGCACTTTCCTTTTACAAATTTCGAGAACGAAATTTTTATAAGGAGGGTAGAATGTAACAACCCCAAATTTCTAATATAAGTTTTTACAAAAAACTTTCAAAAAATCCATAAAGGGGTATTTTAGCCTGAGCACAAGTTAAAAGTAATTATTTTGCTTTTTAATTACAAGTTAAAAGAATGTAACAACTCCATTTTTAGTATACAAAAATTTGCTTTAAAATTTATGTATACTTGGGGTATTTACATTTACTGTTATTACTTTAAATAATTAATTAGCTCCATAATTACAAGAAGGAGCTTGTAGCTCATTGGTAATACCTTGCACTGCTGAACCAAGCCACCAGCATTCAAATCCCATACCCCACATTACTTTTAATGGTGATTTTTTTTTAAAACCTTTAGAATACCAAGAGTTTATACGTGCATATGTCACAAAAACCCCACTACACCCAAAGATGTAACATTTCCAGGAGTTATATGAACCATCAGGGGGGATCCCGGCCGCCTGACTCGGCCGGAAATCGGCCAAATCGGTCTTGACTCGGTCTGACTCTCTCCTCCGACCGAGTCACGGCCGATTCCGGCGACGACCCCAACATGAAAGTTGTGTCTTTTCATATTACCTATGCACCTGCAAAATTTCAGCCTCAGACCATTTCCAGAGCTCTTTAAAAACTCCAATTACTCCACTTTTAATATATTTTTATTATATTTTATCACATTTTTATTTTAAACTTTTCATCTACCCTAACTTTAGCCTAACCTTATAAATACCAACCCTACACACTACCCTCTCACCCCAAAATTCTGAGCCCACTCTCTCAAAAATTTTCCAAAAATCGTGTACTTTGAAAACAAGCTCAAGGCGAAGCTCCGACGAAATTCCGGCGGAACTTCCGGCGATCATCTTAGGAACTATCGGCGACGACGCAACACACCGACGATCTCTCTAGTTCCCTCTCACTCTCTTGAGTAATCTAAAACCTGTAAGTCCCTTTCTATCTTTCTTCTCCATTCTCAAAATACGAAATTACAAAACCCGACGGAATCGGAACAAATCCAATTTCTGATTCGGTTTTTTATAAAATTCCACTTCTCACTAATACAATCATACTTAAACATCCTTATGTTGACTATTAAACACTAATCAAATAATTTGAACAAGTTTCATCACATGAAATGATAGCCTTTTCAAATTATAGTATTTTTAACTTAAATACCGCATTGTTTCAATCCTTCATTTAACCTCATCAAACTTGCTATACATTTAAAGTAGATCACGAGGCAATGACCTACCTCCTCACACACTTATATGCAACACCCCCGAGAACCTAAAATACGAGAAAACAAACATTTTCATTTAAATACCACATACTTAATAAAACCAATTCTAAAAGATTTAGTTTTGATACACTTTTTAAAGAAGTACCACTTATTATGAAAATACGATAAGTTATGGACATCGGTCGTTTATCTAAACCTGACTTTGTGGTGTCTAGGCTAGGCAGGTGAGAAAGGTAACTTTAAAAGGCCCGTCTCACGATGATTTGTGAGCGGATCCCTCCTTTCTTCACTTGTACTTACCTGGCCACAATTGGCGGTGAAGAGACGATTTGAGGCATCTCACAACTTGTCGTCTGGACCAGTTAGGAATAGACTAGTTGACTTAGGAGAATCTAGAACATACAATACGGAAAATATACACCTTTACAAATAAATACCATTTACTTTATAAAACCGTTTTCTAAAGGATTTAGTATTTTACAATCTTTACACAGCGCCGCTACAACCCACTTTGGGGAACCCGTTAGGGATGGTGCAGTTTATCGCAAATCCTCGGGCTTAGTAGTGCGGGATTCAGACCTTCGCAAGGAGCATTCGGTCTCGAAAGATTTTAAATACGACATCTTAAGAAAATGAGATTTTTAGAATATAAAATATTTATTAAAATTATTTTTGTATAAATATATGTATATTTATCATTAAAATACCTATTTTATTATGATATAAATATTCCACATTTTTCTAAAAATCACAAGAATAAATTTTACACTAAAATACTATGAATTCCAAATAAATTAACTTTACAAATAAATACCTTTATTTATGAAATTAGGATATTTTCATTAGAAATATCACAATATAAAATCCACCTTCATTATAACTCTAAAGACGAATAACGAATACTTGAGGTGTATTTTGAAAAGTATATAAAAGTATTTTTACATAAACCCCCTCAAGTTTTATAAATTTCCCTAAGGACCCTAGCAAATCATAGGTAAGAATTAATTAAGACTTCGATTTACATTTCTAATTGTCTGACTCGGGTTTGAGTCTGATTATATTTGATTTGAATATGATTCAAGTACAATCTACAATTTTCAATATTACAATTCAACATGAATCGATGAATCCAATTATCAATCTATACAACTTGACCGAACCGAACCATAGATATACATTCCATTTACGTGGTTCTCCAGTTATTCCATTTACATGATTCTACGGTTACATCCGTTTACTGATATCATGGTTTCGGTCAATCTTTCAATTATACATTCAATACAATTTACAGTACAAAACAATACAAATAAAACACTACGGGGTTTAAGGAGTAGATTGGTACGGAATGTGTTAAAGGTGGCACGAGACGGTAAGATTAAGACACCTAACATGAATCCAATTGCCGTTGTTCCGGGTTGTATAACGGAGCCTTGTACTTCCATTTGCCCTGGTCTCTAGCATACTGAGACCCCTCTCGTATACACTGACATTCTTCTGTACCAAGCTACAAACAGCAGCGTTAATACAATATTACAACAATATAATACAACATTAAAAGCTACTCTCTCTCTCTCTCTTTCTTCTTTTCTGCTTCTCCCTTATCTTTGGGACTTACCGAGCGATCTGTTCGCTGACGACATTCTATTTCATTCTTCTTTGAATGTCGTCAGGTGGTTTGGACCCGACAGAGATCGAGCCATCTGCAGAAACTTGGATCGTCTTGCTGAAGAACCAGAGCTCTAGTTTCATTGTACATTTTCCATTCAGTACTTTTCATTTCCTGTCATGCCATTGTTTAGGCATCATTTTTATTTCAGTTGTATTTCCTTTTCATGCATTGTATAAAAGAATGTTAATAAATAAAAGTTGTTGTTTTTATTATACCTTGCCTCTTGTGTATTTTCTTTTATATTGCTTAGTTACGCTTAGCGTTTTTGCTTCTGAGTAAATACGTAGCGGGCCAGTCGCGTCCCCTTCGCCGTAGAATGGGAAGCGGGGCGTGACACCTTAATTCTTTTATCTTGACGATATGAAATGACTTTGCATCACAACTTGGAATCCTTCCGATTCCTTATTATTTCTCCCTTCTTATTCCTTCGATTCTGATAGTAGGATTAAGCGACTTGAATGGAGTTATGTGATTGTAACTATCTACCGCGGCATGGTTACAATGCGTTACTTTATTTAGGTAACCTGGAGTCCTATTTTGATTCATTTCTTGACTTATGGTCGTTGTATTACCTTATTTCCTCTCGGCGTCATTGCTTACAAGTTTATCTTTTATCGTGAGCTTGAATCCAGCAACCACGTTACATCTTTCCTCTCATCCCGTAAGAACCAATCCGTTTGCGTTTCGAAGAATAAGAAGAAACACAGGAGAAGTTCTTGATGATTGCAATAGTTCGAGATTAACCCCAGCGGGAGCTGGTATAGACCGCTTCAAGGACGATCAGATGTAAGATATTTGATTGAAGAAGTTTTGACAGACCCGCCTCAAATTATCAGAGTAGTGCAGCGGAAGCTTGGTGGGCTAATAACCCACAAGTCTTAGAACAAACTTGCAAATTCATGATGAAGGGAACCGTTTACTGAAGGGTAAAGTTCAAAAACAAGTTGCAGATAAAGCACTGATAGCAGTTCGGGATTTCATGGATGTGTTCAAGAACATCTTGAGTTTACTGTCGAAACGAGATGTAGAGTTCGTGATTGATTTTATTCCTGTAGCAGCGCCAATTTTGAAGGCTTATTATCCGATGGTACCGGTGAAACTGGAAGAGTTAAAGAGACAAGTTTTCGAATTACTAGAGAAGGGTTGGATTCGCAGCAGCAATGCACCCTGGGGAGCTCCAGTTCTCCTAATCAAGAAGAAGGATGGCACGTGAAGGATGTGCATTGATTATCGAGAATTAAACCTGGTAACTATTAAGAGCAAATACTCGATCCCTCGCGTCGGCAAATTATTCGATCAACTCAGTGGCGTGAGGGGATTCTCGAAGTTGGATTTGCGATCTAGATATCATCAGGTTCGGGTGAAATCGAAATTTATTTGCAAGACAGCGTTTCGAACTCAATATAGGCATTACAAGTATTTAGTGATGCCATTCGGAGTCACGAACGCACCAGCGATATTTATGGACTTGATGAACCAAATCTTTTCACCGTATTTGGACCAGTTCGTAGTGGTGTTTATTGATAACATTATGGTCTATTTGAGGAGCAAAGAAGAGTATGCAGAACACTTGAAGATCTCATTGCAAATGTTGAGGCAAGAAAGGTTATATGCTAAGATGAGCAAGTTCAAGTTTTGGTTCGAAGAAGTGAAGTTCTTGGGTCATGTCGTATCCAGAGATGGAATTGCCGTTGACCCTGAAAAGGTTGCAGTAGTTCATGATTGACCAATTCCGAAGAACGTAAGAGAGATCAGAAGTTTTCTTGGGCTTGCCGGATATTATAAAAAGTTTGTGGAGAACTTCACTCGAATAGCAGAACTATTGACTAAGCTTACACGAAAGGAGGTACCATTCGTATGGACGAAGAAATGTGCATCAACTTTTGAAGCGTTGAAGCAAAGATGACCACCGCTCCTATCTTAACAGTGCCAGACGGTTCCGGAGGGTTGGTTATCCACAGCGACACATTTGGGAAAGGCTTGGGATGTGTTCTAATGTAGAATGGAAAGGTTATAGCCTACGCGTCAAGACAATTGAAGACTCATGAGAAGAACTACTCAACTCATGATTTGGAGCTTGCAACAGTGATTTTTGATTTAAAGATTTGGAGACACTACTTATTGGACGAAAGGGTAGAAGTATTTACCGATCACAAAAGCCTAAAGTATGTGTTCACGCAGAAAGAGCTCAACATGAGGCAGTTAGATGGTTGGAGCTGATGGCTAACTATGATCTTAATCTAAAATACCATCCGGGGAAAGTTAATGTAGTGTCAGATGCTCTAAGTCGGTTGCCAGCAATACGGATGTTGACTGCACAGAAGGAGATTATAGCTGATTTTCAGGGATTCGAGTTGGAGATTGTACTACCGCATTCTTCAGGACAGTTCCACCGGCTCCTAATGGTTTGCTCTTTAAACCACCAACAGGTCCTATTCCAATTGCGAGTACAATCATCTTTGATCAATAACATTAAAATAGCGCAGTCGCACAATCCAAGATTGTTGATGGCTAATTTTCAAGGTCGCCGACTATGATCTTGATCTAAAATAACTGTTGATCGATAACAACGGTTATTCGATACCAAATATTTGCCGCCGGGCAAAAATCAGGCGATTTAATCCAATATCACCAATTATAACGAATTCCAATATTGAGGATCAAATTGCCCATTTCCCAGTATTCTTCTCCCACTCATCATCTGTAATACCGTACAGATGTGAGATCCTGGTAAATACATACCCTGGAGTCAGAATTGATTGGGAAAACAGTTCTCTATTACATGTACATGGAAAAATTGAAATATGAAAATGTTTTATAGAAGATGGTCAGGTATTCCTAGTAATGCCTTTTTCATTATCCAGATTCAAGACAGTAGTCACAATTTCCTTTGCACTCACTTCAATCCCTTAATATGTCTCTACATCTTACTTTCTGCACACCGTCTATGCGCTTATTGGTTTTCTTCCTTCCTTACCTTTCGGCGCCATCCTGAGATTTGGAAGAAGGCTATCCAATAAGCGTAACAGGTGTACTCTCCTAATACAAGAAGCTCTCGCAACCTGAGAGAAGGTAAAAGAAATAGACAACCGAAAATTCTATTCAATTTCTTCAGAACTTGTAGCCATTCTCAACTGAAGTAACTTCTTCGAGTTCGTATGTAACTATACGATGGCCGTTCCAAGTAATATGGATCATCGTAGTGATACGACGTGTTATGAAGAAATGCAAAGGGTAGAGTAGGAGTAGCAGGGATATATGCGACTTTGTCGTGAATCAAGACAAGTTAAAGCCAAGGGTGTAAAAAGGTTCGGTCAAATTGGTTCATGAGTTTTTAAGATTAGTCATGGGTCGCTGTACCAAAGAGAGAGAAAAGAAACACTCAGCGTACACTCTATCAAGATTAGATTGGTTTTCACTTTATCTAATCAGGATGGCTCCCACTGTTTCCTCGAATTCTCCTTCAAACTCTAAAAGGAAAACTAGTCGGGATCATTTACACTTTTACAAGTTCGCTAACCGTTCATCCAGGCCAGTGTTGGTACTTCAAGGGAGGTCTCCCGTGCTTTCGCATGGACTTAATTAATAATCCCGTTTCCGCCGAGGCGTAATGTCACGCCCCGCTTCCCAGTATACGGGGAAGGAGACGTAGCAGGCACGCGACGTATTTACTCAGAGGTAAACACGTTAAGCGTAAATAAGCAATATATATATATATATATATATATATAATGCACAAGAAATGACAAGAAATATAATGTAAACAATAACTTTTATTAACATTCATCTTTACAATACAACTGATTTGAAAAGGAAATGTACAATGATAAAAGCAATGCCTAAACAGTGGCATACAAATTGGAAAGTAAGTACAAGTAAGCTAGTAGTCTGGCTGTACCTCAACCTGCTCCAAGTACTCCTGGCTGGGCTCGGTCTCCTGAGTGTCCGGTCCTCCTGACGAACATCCAAAGAAAGAAAGAGACATGAATGTCATCAGCGAACTAGCGCTCGGTAAGTCCCAAAAGAGAGAAAGGAATACAACAAATAATGTGGAAGGAAACTGTTAAGTTATACAGGTATTAGTTTATTATTTAACGTAATTGTTTATAGATTGGTACAGAAGGTATCGGTGTATACGAGAGGAGTCCAACTATCCCGTGGACTATGGTAATATGTAAGTACAAGGCCCTGTCAAAACTCATGGGACAACGGTACGAGAGTTCATGTATATGTTTTTTAGTGTCCATCATCATGCTACTTTTAATACATTCCGTACCAATCTATCCCGTTAACCCCTTGTAATGTTTTATATAGATTATAATTATCAGACTTGCTGAGACCATGGATACAAGTTGTTTATGTAATCAGGTTCAGGATGTAACAAGTAGTCATGTAATCAAGTCAAGTTATAACCATGGTTTGGTCAATTCAAGTCATGTTTACATGTTTATCTTGTTCTGGTATTCAGGTTCAGATTCAAGTATACATGTTAGATTTTAGATTCATATTTGAATTGGTTCTGGTTTGAGTTGAATTCAAGCTTGATTTAGACTCAGACTTGAGTCAAACACTTAGAACTGATTTGGATCCTGAATTAGATTCGGGGGTTATCGGTAACTGCTGTACATGGACGACATGATTTGTGTCTTTTTCCAAGACAATTACCATTGATAACTCCGTTATGTTTTCTATCTTAAATAGGCAAGCACTCACTTTCTCCGACTCCCTGAGGCTTAAGAGAATTGATCCTGCTTAAACTTATATTTACTAAAATCCTTAACAGTGTTTTATATACTCGAGGGGATTTTATGAAAAATATTTTTAATATAGTTCAAAATAATCTTGAGAAATTATTTATTTTATTTAGGGTTTCCATGGATATATATTTTAAGAATTGAGGCATTTTAGTAATAATTATCTTAACTTGAATAGTTCATGGTATTTTACTGTAAAATTGTCTTGTATTTGATGGTAATTTGATGAAACTTATAATTCTTTTATTTGAAAAAAATATAAGTTATTATAATTTTGAAAATATATGGATTTGTAATATTTATATAATTATAACAAATTAATTTTTTATTATTAAGTAGAAAATCTAGTTTTTCTTAAAAATCGTATTAAAAACCTTTCGAGATCGAATGTTCCATGAGAAGGTCTGCATCTCGCTTTACTAACCTAAGGATGTGCGATAATCTGCACCATCCAATAACGGATCCCCTAAAGAGGGTTGTAGATGCTTATTTGCAAAGGATTTTGAAATACAATTCAAAGAAAACCGTTTTTATAGTTGATGGTATTTTAATGTAATATGGTAACAAAAGTATATTCAAAATATATCGTGCTATAGAAACATGTGTGTATATGAGGGGTAGGTCATTATCCCGTGAAGTTTTCTAAAGGTATGGTTTTAACAACATACTAAAAGGTAATATGTAAAGTTCATAGCATTTTCATGTAAAAACTAGATTAAAGTTATTTAGCATGATGTTTTCGAGTGAAATTTATTCTAAACATTAGTTTTATGATTACAAATACGGTGTAAGAATATAGATGAGTAATGATTAAGAAAAAGTGTGATTTCAAGGTTTTAGTATTAAAAGTCGGTGTTAACTCCACTTACCGACATGAATTGGAAAAGAGATTTTTAGAGAAAGAGAATAAGGATGGGAAGGGATTTACAATTGGATTTTGTTAAGAAGAGATAGAAGAAGAGGTTGAGGTTGTAGTAGCATCGCGGAATCACCGGAATTCGCTTCGATTCCTCGTCGGAAGTTGGTCATTGGCTAACTCCACTTGTACTTAAGAAAATTTGAGGGTTTTGGCTGGAATTTTCAGAATGAAAAGGGGCTGGGGCATGGGCTAGTATTTATATTGTGAAATTAGGGGTTTGGAATTGAAAGAATGAATTAAAATATATTAAAAAATGATTAATTAAGGAAATGAGGGGTCTCTATTTGATTGCAGAGCAATCAAACAGTGTAGGGGTAATGAGGGTAGGCCAAGGGACTTGTATGAAAAACCTGGGCTTCATTGCCTACGGGTCACTCGTCGGCGCTGGCCAATCTTGGCATCTCGCCGGTCATCTTGTGAAGCTAGGCCGGTGGATTCTTGCCATGTGTTTCTCTCTGTATATACAACATTTTGCACATGTTTGATTTCTTCACACTTTTCATTTTATGTGCATTGTACGTGTAAACTTTTGGGCTTCCAAAATGTTTAAAAGAAAAATCAAAAAAAATATAATATGCCTGATGGGCTTCGAATACTGGGGCTACATTACAGCAGTGTAAGGCTTTACCAATGAGATTCAACTTATTTCTTACTGTTCTTAAACAAAATTAACTTATAAATTGTACTCAGGCTTGTAAACTAATTACTGTACATTAAATTGAAAAAATTTCGTATAGCAAATTCAGAGTCGTTACACGTAATCTCGTTAATACTTTTTAGACACCTAATAGGTTAGCTAATTGTGAAGTGAAAAATCTTCCGAGGAGTAATACATACTCATCAGTGGGAATCGGGACCCAGCTATCATCATGTGAGAATCTGACGAAATCCACTCAAGTCACCACACTCTAGAAGGTATGCGCATGCCTGGCAAGTTTCCCGTATGTTTGAAACTCCCGATATAGTTTTTGCCCTTAGGATCCAAGTGACCTTGACAAGGTCAACAAGTCAAAGGGTCCTAGTCAAGTTCAACCCGTCATTATCCTGATTGCATTAGACCCACCCGGACAGACTCTTGTCAAGGTCAACAAGATCGAACAATTGTCCTAACCAATCCACATATCCATGCGACAGAAAAGTATTACAGAGCTACCGCACACTACGCTTTGACAAGGTCAACAAACGTAGTATAAATACTAAGCAATACTAATCTGAAATGACGAGGGCTACGGTTTTTGGCGAAAAACCATTAACGTAATAAACTTGATATCGTTGAAGGAACTCGAGTGGCATTGAAATGGAGTGGTTTAAGCTCCGCATTTTAAAACTAGTAACATAAATTTTTTCTTAAGAGTGAACTTCCAATGAAGGGATCAAGGCTCTTCCCTCATAGAATGAGGTGCGGGATATTCCTAACCGAATACCTCCATGCAAAGTAAAAGAATATGATTATGAGTTTTGAAGAAAACCGAGTAGTTTTAAAATTGGTTCCGACAACATCATTTAGGTTTATTTTTCCTTGCATTATTTCGATAATGTGTTCCCATCATTTTATGTTTCCAACCCACAAAAAAACAACTAAAATAACATGCTTTTTATATGCCATCCGCATTCTCCACGGGGCCCCATTATGCACCGTTAGGTTACTTAACTAACGGCAGAGCGGGGGCTGAACTAGCGCGGATGTAAAACATATAGAAGCATCTACTATATATATATATCATGCAGGGTTACCTAACACGGCAACAAGGTTTCGGAAGGCATCATCTATGCCAAATTCAAAAATTTACCGTTTTAGCTAACCCTAACTAAGAATCGTTAACTAGAAATCGACGGAAATATAAATGCAAACACTTTGCAAGTCTAGTGAGCAAGGAATACAACCTTTGTAGACCGGTCCTTCACTTCAATAGCTCCATGTAGTAGTCCCTTTCGCTGCGATCGTGAACTCCGGACTCTAGAGAGGCTCCCATGAAGAAACGAACATGCTTGCTTCGATGTCTTCGAGGCCGAAGATGATCTACGTCGAGAAGACACTAACCCAAGCTATCTCTTCACTAATTGTGAAACTAGCGAAGCAAACACCATATACTAAATGGCAAGTGGCAGAGGATGATAAAGTAGGAAGTTTGCTTGCATTAGAAATGATTTTCGCACTCATTTTCTCATACCTCCACCGAAGCTAGAAAGCTTTTGAGGAAGAATAATTAACTCATTATATGAATTATTGTGTGAGGTTAGAAATGCAACCAAGGGTTAAGAATGCCATGCTTAACCCTTGTAGAGAGTTAACCATAAGCTATGGTTAAAGGTTAGGTCAAAAATATCTTAAGCAAGACAAAGAGAATGAACAAAGTCAAAGATGCCTTGAAGATTCTACAAGTTTTCAACAAATATCAACCATGACATTTATCCATAACATTTGAATTACTTAATAATAAATTATAAACCCTAATCTTAACCCTAGCATGGTTTAACCCTCATTAACCCTAGTTGCATTTGTAACCTTGTTTGATACATTTAACATATATTACATATACATCAATGTATCCAAAGTGAGAAAAGAAATCATAAGTGGGCTAATACTAGTTAATATAATGTAATATATCAAATATATAATTATACATTAGATTATCAAATCAACTCTTGATTTAATAATCCGGTTATATCACCTATAACCGACTAATATCATATGAATCAACTTATCGAATCAACACTTGATCCGATAACCCTGCTATATCATATATAACCGACATATATCTCATATCGCGAGAATAGAATATGGTATCTCATATCGTATCAATCTCGGTCTCGCACATATCACATATGTGCTCCTACTCCGTTTCGCTTGAGCCAGGAAACCCCTGTGTAGGACTCTAAAGACTCGTCAATACGCCGGCAGTAGGTGATGATCATATCAAACACCCACAAGCCGCAAGCGGTCTGCTAAACATAACGGCCACCCGGGTATTGAGCGATCAGAAGATCAACAAGCAAGCCTGCTCACACTCCTGCGAATCCAATCAGTAACACTACCATACAGTCCGGTCTCTTCGTCTGATATGTCGCATATCTTGTCTAGGGGTGGTAAACGTCAGACCCCAGTAACTCGATAAGTCGTGTCGATATGAGGCTCATAACGGGTCGAGAAACTAGTGATAACATCTACCAGTATATCTCTGAAGCAGCCTTGGACAAGGACTTCCTGTTATAGCCAATCGAGCACAGCGTAACATCAACTCCCAATACCGGGAGAGACGAAACCCCTCCTATCGCTCATTGCCTCCATGTGACTTGGGACCGTACCTAAAAGCCACCGTTTTGCACATTCTCTTGAACGTGGTAAGGTGGAAATCAAAGCACAGTGGGAATCACACAAGACTCTATGACGATCTCGGGTCTACAGACTAACCTGTACTAGTGTCACCAAAGAACTGCCATCTGACGTTAGGTATAATACCATCTGAGAGTTCTCGGTGAGTCCGTTCAGTGTACCCAGTCTCCACCGAGCACCCGTATACTATCTCTGATTTCAAACACCAATGGATATGGGATCCATCGCCCATCTACATGGGTCGAGAAGCTATAAGCTAGTCTACACTGGTATATCGATGCCCTGTCTCGATGCACCCACGACTAGGAACATTTGAAGCATGTACTTAGCGACTACATTATCCCCACTAGTATGATCTGCATCATAGTCCTGGTAGTCAAGTACTCATCCTAAGGGCTTTATCAACATGTAACATAGAGACAATCAAAGTACATGTTAAGATAAAGAGCAACCAGATAGCATACTAGTCGAGCAAGATAGTCATCCCTATATATGTCCAAGCATTCACTACAATATACATCGTATGTACAGTAATGGCCTCTAGGGCATACATATAACTAACATATCAATATCGCAGGCAGATAATAATCATCACAGGCAGATAAAAATCATCATAAGTATGCGAATAATAATTTGGAATAGCGGATAATCTAGGTGACCTGCATTTCATTTGAGCCATAAATAAGACGTGATGTTCCCCAGTCGTATGGATAGCCAGTGCAATGAAGATCCTAGACCCCTATGAGTGCGACAAGTTATCCGCTAATCTATGAAATGAGGCAACCCTGATCAACAACGTAAATGGGCCACCCAGCACTTCACGGAATCCGGTAACTTGAGCACCCTTCCATGGGTCCACCTATACCCCCTATGAGTGTGGTGAATAGCCCTTCAATTCTAAAGTAAGGCCCCCCCGGTCTCAACGCAATGAGATGCGGGTCCGTTGCCCTCTAAACCCCGGCTATTCGAGCACTCCTCCGCGGGGTAATTCTAGTACAAAAAGGAAAATATATATACAATGGTGACAACGACCTCAACCTGGTCATGCCCCAATAAAAGAATATACATACTGTCAGAAATGGCAGTCCACATGTCGGACGCTCGCCTCATAATAAATAATATACAAATGAATCTAAACTGTACATCTAATATTGCACATAAGGCTATCCATCACGACGATCCATCCATAATATCAGTGCAACACAGAACATTAACGTGAATATCATGTTCGTAAATCCATCTGATTGTACATATAGCAACCAATCAGATTGTACCGCTCTATGATATTCACGGTCACAGAAATTAACATACGCACTGATATACACGAATTCAAAATTTTGATCGACTAAAACTTTCCGTATTGGCCCCAAATACAAACCAGTACTCAAACAAATCTGGGCCAAAACCATACATCCTAAAAATCACATTTCCATACCATAGGGCACCAGAAAAATTTTCAGGCACAACGGCCAAAATCCGACCACAGAACCGCCGCCAAACAGAATGTTTCACGACGGTTCCGCGGCCAAATTTTGGGATTATGTGCCAAAAAAATTTCTTGGTCACTACATTTGGCTGTATATAATTTTAAAACAATCTAAATGATTTTTTGAACAACTTTCAAATTTGGACAACAAGCATGTAAAATGGAAATGCAATCTGGAAAAATCCATCGATCAAGACTTTAAACTTGTGGAAACTAGCTAGTAAAGGTTTATGGAGGCTCCGATACCATGTTGAGATCCGGTGCCCGCGCCGCGGAAGACGCAGCCAAGGCGGAAGCGAAAACAAAAATTTCTGAAGAGCGCCGGACTCTCGTAAAACCTAAGATTCGAATCATATACCTAAACTAGCTATTCTACAAGTGCAAGAGATTGAGAAATACAACCTTTGTTACGTGTCCACCCAATTGTAGAAAACCCCTCCAAGCTCGCAGCCGTCGGGATCGCGCTTGAGAATCGACCACCGTTGCCAAAGACGATCCACCCGAGAGAATGCGGAGGAGACTCTAACTGATGATCCAAACTCGCTAGGTTTGGATGGTCGGTGATGTAGGAATACTTCACTAAATTTTCTTTCTTAAACCATGCTAAAAAATGAGAACAAGAAGAAGAAGGAGAAGAAGAAGAACAACCATGATGCATGAAGCTCAAAAATGAGGAATGAAGAAAACATCAACTCTTGAGAGTGATCATGGCTTGCTCCTTTTCAACCATGCATCAATAGTGCATCCAAATGAAAAATATCATTTTTAAAAGAATCAAGCCATACCTCACTACATGCATGCACCATGCTTCATAACTCTCCACTTTTCCACCTCATTCCCTTTTTATTTTTCTAACTATAAAAATAAATATGAGGTGTTCTTCTTCTAGAAGTATTCCCGTATAAATACGGAATACTTCACCCGGTATATATATCGCTACACATACGCGTATCCGTATAAAAATACGGATAGCACCAAAGAGAGAAAATGAATAGTGAACAATAATACTAAAATATATGTATCAAAATACATATATAAATTGTTAAATCAAAACTTGATTTAATAATCCAGCTTAATCGTAAGCCAGCTAGTATTATCAACCGTCCGATTAAAGTCCGTGTATTGCATACACGTATTTAATCGGACCCCCTGCACGTACCAATGTACAGCTCCTACATCTATCGCCTGAACCGGGAAAACCTCTGTGTGGGACTCTACAGACTCGACAATACGCCGGCAGTGGGATTAACCAAAAGCACGTCAGCGGTACTAGCTGTACGTAACGGCTATCCAGGCACTTGTCGAAAGGGGGGTCGACAATCAAGTGCGTCCTTACTGTACTGAGCCTGAATGTGACAATCTTCGTACAGTCGGGTCTCTTCGTCAAAGAGTATCGCATATCGGGTCTAAGGGGTGGATAACGTCAGACCCCTACTAACCCGATAAGTCATGTCTGAGCCAAGCTCATCATCAACTGAGATACTACTGATTAACTATCAGTAAATCTCACCTACCATGGCCATAGATTTCTTGTGATAGCCAACCGAACACAGCGCGGCATCGACTCCTAATACCTCCATGTGGCTCGGGACTGTACCCAACTAAAACATGTTTGCACGACTCTTTTGAACCATAGTAGGGTAGTAATCAAAGTACAGTGGGAACTCATACGAAACAAATGATGACTTCGGGTCAAAGGACTAACATGTACTCATGCCACCTGAGAACTTCCATCTAACGATAGGTATAATACCATCTAGAAGTTCTTGGCAAGTCCGTCCAGTGTACTCACCTCCAGTGAGCACCTGTATACTATCTTAGGTGTCACAACACCAATAACTTGTGAGACCAGCCATCCCCCCTCGTCGGGGTCTCGAAGTGTATACACTAGTCTACTCCGGAATATTGATGCCCAGTCTCGATACTCCCATGACTAGAGACATTTAAGGATGTGCTTATGGACAGCCCAGCTCCCACATATATGATCGCCATCACAATACTGGTCGTCAAGCAACAATCCTACGGGCTTCATCAACGATGAAGATAAACCAGATAGCATACTATTATCTCGAGTAAGATTGTTATACCTGTATAGGTCTTCCCTCAATTATCATAATCGCCTACTCGCAATCATAATAATTGCCTTGATGGCACTATATCTAATAGATGGATAGGTCCAAATAGCATATGCCCCAAAATTCAGGCAAGACGTTCAATCCCAGTTCATCTCTGTTTTCGGCGGTGAACAGGTGTATTTTGAGACGAAACATGATCCCGACGCAAGATTCTGGGATGAACCAAAATTCCAACACGGGACAGGTGTATCCTGAGATGAAGCATAATTCCGACACGTGGTAGACCTTCTGAACGAAGTATAGTTCCGATACAGATATTGATTCCGAGTCGAAGTATAATTCTGACAGAGAAGGAAGATACTCCAGGGCGAAACATGATTCCGACACGAGGCATATATTTTGAGATGAAACATGGTTCCAACGCAGAGGTGGACATTCTGAACGAAACATAGTTCCGATGCAAAGGTTGATTCCCAGACGAAGCATAATTCCGACATGAAAGGTAGATACTCTGGGGCAAATCATGATTCTGACACAGGGCATATATTTTGAGATGAAATATGGTTCTGACACAGAGGTGGACATTCTGAATGAAGCATAGTTCCGATGCATGGGTTGATTCCCAGGCGAAGCATAATTCCAACGGGGAAGATAGATACTTCGGGGCGAAGTATGATTCTGACACGGGGAATATATTTTGAGACGAAACATGGTTCCGATGCAGAGGTGGGCATTTTGAATGAAGCATAGTTTCGATACAGAGGTTGATTCCCAGGCGAAGAATAATTCCGACGGGGAAGGTGGATATTCCGGGGCGAAGCATGATTCCGACACGAGGCATATATTCTGAGACGAAACATGGTTCCGGTGTAGAGGTGGACATTCTGGATGAAGTATAGTTTCGATGCAGAGGTTGATTTCCAGGCGAAGTATAATTCTAACAGGGAAGGTAAATACTCCGAGGCGAAGCATGATTTCGACATGGGGCACATTCTGAGTCAAAGTATGATTCCAACACAGAGGTTGTTAGGTGACTTGATTCCGAGATGGAGTTTGATTCTGACAGGGAGGCCGCTGGTTGACTTGATTCCGAGACGGAGTTTGATTCCGACGGAGAGGTCGCTGGTTAACTTGATTCTAAGGTAAAGCATGATTCTGACGGGGAGGTCGTTGGTTGACTTATTGATTTGATTTGGTTTTAGAGTCCTTGTCCTTGCCACTGGGCCTTTTTAGCTTGGAACTACTGCTGGTGGGATTTTGATTTGATTTATTTTATTTTCGTCTTGTTTGGCAAGACTTCTGTATTTGAGGGAAACTTGGAATTTGGATTTTATTTGGCATCGGTATCGCTACACTGGATTTGTAACAATTCCAGTTTTAGTGTACAAAAATTTGTTTAAAAGTTAATGTATACTTGGGGTATTTGCATTTAATGTGAGTACTATAAGTAATCGTTTTGCTTTTTAATAGCAAGAAGGAACTTGTAGCTCATTGGTAAGACCTTGCACTGCTGAACCAAAACACCAGAGTTCAAATCTCATCCCCCACATTATTTTTAATTTTGTTTTCTTTTAAATTTTTAGAAGTACAAGGGACTACACGTGCATAACTCGTAAAAACCCCACTTCACATATAAAACAAACTGGCCCAGAGGGGTAGACAAATCGCCAAGAGACACGTGGACCCCTGAATCGGTGCGACTCGGTCGACTCGGGACGGCGGATAGCCCGACTCGGCTCGCCGCCGCCGGCCGAACTCGGTCAAAACCCGAGTTGGTCTTCATGAAAGTTCTGTCTCTTGGCATCCCCATTACCCCTGTATACTTTAAATCACATGCACAATAACAGAGAGTCATAAAATCAATTCAAAACATTTTAATGCAATTTATTTTAATACATTTTTTTCACAACCTTTCACCTACCCTAACCCTAGTTTTACCTTATAAATACTACCCCTAAACACACCTTCCTCGCTCACAATTCTATCCAAACTCTCAAGAAAACTCTATAGAATTTTAGTGTGCAATTGGAGTTAGCAAAGGACGAAGCTCCGGCGATTTTCCGACGACGATCCAAGGAGCTCCCGGCGACGAAACGATGCACCGGCGCCTCCTACATCTTCCTCTCCCTCTTCTCTTTAATCTAAACCCATAAGTCCCACCTCCCTCTTCTCTAATCTATTCTTAAAACTTCTTTTTCTAAAACCCGACGGAAGCGGAGTTAAATCCGACTTCCGATTCGGTTTTCTTTGTAAAGTTCAATTTTCCTTAACACAACCATATTAAACTCTTACATCTTGACTATTAATCATTAACAAAACATGTTGAATAAGTTTCATAGCAAAACATTTCATTTTGTAACTTTTACCGCTCTTTTTCAGTAAAATACCATGTAATTTAGTTTCGACTTTAAAACATCATTAATCTTGCTATAACTTTAATTAGATCATGAGGTAATGACCTACCTCCTCATAACACTCATATGCAACATAGCACAATACCTTTCGGGAACACAGAATACGGGAAAACGAAACCTTACATATAAATACCATTTACTATTAAAACCGTTTTCTACAAGATTACGTATTTTTACAAATTTTTGCAAAGCGCCGCTACAACTTATTTTGGGGAACCCGACTGGGATGGTGCGGATTGTCGCACATCTCTGGGCTTAGTAGTGTGAGATGCAGACCTCCGTAAGAAGCATTCGGTCTCGAAAGATTTGAAATACAAATATCTTAAGAAAATGAGATTTCTAGAAAATAATAAAATTATTTATATATATATATATAAATAATTTTAATACCTATTTTTGATATAATATAAATATTCCAACTTTTCTAAATCAAAAAGATCACTTTACATGAAAATACCATGAAATTCCATACAAGTTCAATATTACAATTAAATACCCTATATTATGAAAAATAGGTTTATTCACTAGAAATGTCACAAATATAAAATCCACAACTATGAAAACTCTAAAGACGATAATTAAATACTTGAGGTGTATTTTGAAAATTATACAAAAATATTTTTACATAAAACCCCCTCAAGTTCTATAAATTATCATAAGGACCCTAGTAAATATAGGTTTAAGCGGGATCAATCTCTTGAGCCTCAGGGAGCCGGAGAATTGGGTGCTTGCCTATTTAAGGTAGACAACTTAACAACGGTGTTATCAACACGGTAATCGTCTTTGAAAAAGACACAAATCCTGCCGCCCATGTGCAGTGGTTACCGATAACATCACAACCTAATTCAGAACTTCAATTTCTCTTTCTAATTGTTCGGACTCAGACCGAGTCTCGTTATAAATAATCTGACTTGAATATGATTCAAGTACAATCTACAATCTACAATCCAATATGAATCCATGAATACATATATCCAATCTACTCAATTTGTATTGACCGAACCGAACCATGGATATACTTCCATTTACATGATTCTCCAGTTACATCCATGATTCTCCAGTTACATCCATTTACTGATATCATGGTTTCGGCAAGTCATCCAATTATACAATCTATATTACAAGATAATACAAGTTGCAATACAATACAATCAAGACATCGCGGGGTTTAAGGGGTAGATTGGTACGGAAGGTGTTAGAAGTGGCACGAGACTGCAAGACTTAAGACACCTAACCTGTATTTCCGTTGCTGTTGTACCGTGGCATAAACGGTTCCTTGTACTCCTGTTGCCCTTAGTCTCTGGCATATAGAGACTTCTCTCGTATACACTGGCATCTTTCTGTACCAAGCTACAAACAACAGCGTTAACCATATAATACATCTTTACAAGTTACTCTCTCTCTGTCTATTCTATTTCTCCCTTATCTTTGGGACTTACCGAGCGATTGTTCGCTGACGACATTCCTTCTCTTTCTTCTTTGGAATGTTGTCAGGTGATCTGGACACTCAGGAGATCGAGCCTACCAGCGAGGACTTGGATCAGCTTGCCTACGACCCAGAGCTCTAGCTTCATTGTACACATTTTATTTCAGTACTTTTCATTTTCTGTTATGCCATTGTTTAGGCATTGCTTTCATTCAGATGTATTTACTTTTGCATGCATTGTACAAAAGAATGTTAATAAATAAAGTTATTGTTCAGTTATACCTACTGTCTTTGTCTCTTGTGCATTTTTATATTGCTTAGATACGCTTAGCGTATTTACTTCAGAGTAAATACGTAGCGGCCAGTCGCGTCCTCTGCCCGTATACTGGGAAGCGGGGTGTGACAGGTTTTGTTGGTGGCCCATATAGATCCGAGCTGTATAGAACACTACCATGCAATTCTATTCTGCGTGAACAACCTAAGCAATATAACACAAGAACCAGCAACTAAAACATTCTTTACAATTTATGTTCCTTGAATCTTATCATTTCATATATTTTGAATCTGTCATAACCCAAATTTTTTCTTCAAGATATTGGATTCCCCGAACAATACCAGCACCAACTTCAACAACACTCCACCACCACTACTAATCACACCTGCCGTCCCTGCTCCAATCAACGGGCAGACGGTTCTGCTGGAGGCAATCCGCAGCTTCCTAGAAGGACAGCAGTAGCAGACTGCTCTTTTAATGAACCGTACCGAGGCAGAAGCACCTGGGGTGAAGCAATTCAGGGCTTTACACCCTAAACAGTTCTCAGGAAAAGAGAGCCCACCGGAAGCTAAGGAATGGGCTCAGAGTATCGAAGATGATTTGGCAGCGGCACAAGTGCCAGAGGGAGCTTGGGTTCGTGTTGCGAAACTGCAGCTCACGGACAATGCACGGAATTGGTGGAAGACGGAAGAAAGCCGTCTTGATCGACCCATCGAATGGAAGACTTTCCGCGACATGTTCGGCGCAAAGTACTTCCCTGAGACTGCCAGGTTCGACATGGAACAGCAGTTCATCCATCTGCAACAAGGTTCGATGTGGACCAAGTCAGAAGATGAATATGACGCTGAGTTCACCATGCTCAGTCGGTAAGATATGTCTTAATAATTCGAATTTTCAATATATATATCACATACTACACAGCTAACACAATACTTTACCAGATTTGCGGCACACCTGATACCGACGGATGAGATCAGAGCCCGTCGATTTCAACAAGGTTTGGATTCAGAGATCCAGGCTGCACTGGCCACAGGAGATTCCCGACTCATGAATCGGCTCTGAAAGCTGCCTGCCGTTATGAGGCAGCGGTAAAGGCGAAGGCAGACTTCAGTCTGCAGGAGTTAATCCCCCTCTCAACCAGATGACAGGAGGAGCCTTGTCAAGGCCACCTTTTATGCCAAGGAGACCGGGTGTACCGAACAACCGTCCTAGCACAGCCTTTTGTAACTACTGCAAGAGAGATGAGCATATGATGAAAAACTGCCGGCGAGCCAACCGTCTTTGCTTAGTCTGCGGCTCAGATACTCATGGTATTGAGTCTTGTCCCAAAAGACAAAATTCATATGTTGCACCCAGACCAGCAATCACTTACCAGCAGAGACCAGCCTTTCAGGCACCAGCTCCAAGACTCGCTCTCCTTGCTCTACCACCTAGAGGACCACCGACCGCACCTCCTCCTCGTCAGTTCCATCAAGCTCAAAGGAACGTTCCGAGAAATGCTCCTCAGGCCAGGAGGAATGTACCACGGCGTCAGGCTTTCACGATGACCGTGGAAGAAGCTGAGGCCACTGGCCAAGTTATCATTGGTAACTCTTTTCTTCTCAAACTTTTCTTTCAGTCTTAATACCTATCCACATATTTTCCTATACCTAAAACATATCCCACACACCTTAGGTACAATCGTAGTAGCCTCACTTCCTGCACTAGCACTCTTTGCTACTGGAGCATCTCACTGTTTTATGTCGCAACGGTTCGTCAGAACTCATGCGATTCCAGCCACACCGCTTGTATACAGCTGGAATGTCAGTTCAGGAAATGGCGTTCTAAAGGCAACAATGGGATACAACTTGTGTCCAGTAGTTATCTGCAGTAGAGAATTTTATGCTGACTTCAAAGTGCTGGACATACCGAACTTCGATGTGGTTCTAGGTATGGATTGGCTCAGAACCTTTTATGCTACCATCGACTGTCGTCAAAAGAGAGTAGTATTTAAGATTCCAGATCTTCTATTTCAAAAGTGAAGACCGTACCCTAGAGCCAAGTACATACAAAGCGAAGCCAAGAGAAGCAGTGATTGCAGCAACTCAAGCGGAGGAAGAATCAAGGCCAGAAGTGGTTCGAGAGTTCGACGACGTGTTTCCTGACGATATATCAGGTTTGCCTCCTGATTGAGCTCTTAAATTCAGCATTGATTTGGTACCAGGAGCACAACCGGTGATCAAAACACCTTATCGATTAAGTCCGGAAGGTTTGAAGGAAGTCCGAACTTTGTTGGAC
This sequence comes from Agapanthus africanus, assembly GCA_030015575.1. NCBI lineage: Eukaryota > Viridiplantae > Streptophyta > Magnoliopsida > Asparagales > Amaryllidaceae > Agapanthus > Agapanthus africanus. The sequence goes on along the minus strand of JASDDO010000026.1, from coordinate 81,993,489 downwards.
AAATTATTGGCGAAAGGATGGATTCGTCCCAGCACTTCAAGTTGGGAATCACCAGTACCACTTGTGAAGAAGAAGGAAAGTTCATACAGAATGTGCATCGATTTTAGAGTCTTGAACGAAGTAACTATAAAGAACAAGTATGCGTTACCGCGTATCGACGATTTATTCGATCAGCTAAGTGGATCTTGTGTTTTCTCCAAATTAGATCTTCGTTCGGGTTATCATCAGGTGAAGGTCAAGGAAGCTGATATCCACAAAATGGCTTTCAGAACTCGCTATGGACATTACGAATTTCTAGTGATACCATTTAGAGTGACCAACGCACCAACAATATTCATGAACCTGATGAATCAAGTTTTCCGGGAGTACTTAAACAGGTTTGCTATCATCTTCATCGACGACATTCTGGTGTATTCTAAGAGTCGGAAAGAACACGCCGAACACCTAAGAATTGTCCTGGAAACTCTACGACAATATTAACTCTACACCAAATATAGCAAGTGCGAGTTTTGGCTAGATCAAGTTGGTTTTCTTGGATATATTGTATCGGGAAAAGGAATCTCTGTGGATCTAGCGAAAGTTTCAGCAGTAAGCGAATGGCTGACACCAAAGTCAGTGAAGGACATTCGAAGTTTCTTGGGACTAGCTGGATATTACCGAAGGTTTATTGAAGGCTTTTTAAAGATAGCAACACCCCTGACCAAGCTCACACGTAAAGATAAAGAATTCGTGTGGTCATAAGCATGCGAACAGGCTTTCGTAGAACTCAAGTCAAGGTTAACATCAGCGCCTATTCTCGTTATACCGGACCAGTCTGGAGGTTTCGAAGTGCATTGTGATGCATTCGGTAAAGGATTAAGATGTGTTCTACATCAGCACGGTAAGGTTGTGGCTTATGCTTCAAGACAGCTGAAGACTCATGAGCGCAATTATCCGACGCATGATTTAGAGTTGGGAGCCGTTATCTTTGCTCTCAAGATTTGGCGCCATTATCTTCTTGGTGAATGAGTGAACATATACACAGATCACAAGAGTCTGAAATATGTGTTTACTCAGAAGGAGTTGAATATGCGGCAGAGACGAGGGTTAGAACTCATTGCGGACTTTGACATCAACCTGCAATATCACCCAGGGAAGGTGAATGTGGTTCCAGATGCTCTTAGTCGCCAACCATTAGCAATGCATCTCACCGCTCAGTGAAAGCTTCAACAAGACTTGCATCAGATGAAGATTGAAGTAGTCATGTCAGGTAATACTTCAAGTTTGATGAATTTACAAGTTCAATCTACCATTGTCAACCAGATCAAAGCAGCCCAAGCAAGTGATACTAAGTTGCAAAAGATCAGAGAATAAGTAGAGAATGGACTTAGAATAGATTTCATTATCCATGAAGATGGATCTTTGAGATACGGCAGCAGATTATGTGTACCAAAAGGTTCTGTTTGGGAAGAGTTAATGAAAGAAGCTCACAACTCTCCCTACTCAGTACACCCTGGAGGTACAAAGATGTACAAAGATCTACGTCAGAATTACTGGTGGCATGGAATGAAGCGTGAAGTAGCCAGAAGCGTCGCTAAATGCTTGGTGTGTCAGCAAGTAAAGGCTGAACATCACAGGACAGCTGGACTACTTCAACCGTTACCAATCCCATAATGGAAGTGGCAACACATCACAATAGATTTTGTGACTGCACTCCCTCGTAGCACAAAGGGCAACGATGCGGTATGGGTTATTGTGGATCGATTCACAAAGTCGGCTCACTTCATCCCATTTTGAGCTGGCCAATCAACTGAAACATTAGCAAAGAAGTACATGGAGGTAAGAATCTACTTAAGGTTTAAACTCTTTAAATATGTACTATCGCCGATACCCATGAACTCATACAGGAAATTGTGAGACTTCATGGAGCACCGGTCTGCATTGTCTCCGATCGTGACACCAGGTTCAGATCGCAATTTTGGTAAAGTCTGCAAGCAAGCTTATGAACAAGTCTGAACTTCAGCACGGCTTATCATCCATAAACAGATGGTCAGTCTGAGCGAACTATTCAGATCTTGGAAGATATGCTCAGAGCGTGTATGTTAGACTTTGGAGGATCGTGGGAAGATCACCTACATCTTGTGGAGTTTTCATACAACAACAGCTACCAAGCAAGTATAGGAATGGCACTTTTTGCAGCACTTTATGGAAGAAAGTGTCGATCGCCATTAAGTTAGGACGACATCGGAGATAGGAAACTTCTTTGACCTGAGATGATAGTAGCAACTGTTGATGTGGTTCATGCTATCAGAGAAAAGATGCGCATAGCCCAAGATCGACAGAAGCACTGGGCTGATGCAAAGCGACGTCCCTTGGAGTTCCAGCCAGGAGATCACGTATTCTTAAAGATATCTCCGAACCACGGAGTGATTCGATTTGGAAGATGTGATAAGATAAGTCTGAGATACATTGGACCGTTCGACATACTCGAACGAGTCGGTGAAGTGGCATACCGCTTGGCACTTCCACCTTCATTGGAATGAGTGCATAATGTGTTCCACATATCCCAACTCAGAAGGTATGTGAGTGACCCCAGCCACATTCTCGATCATTCCGAGTTCACTGTACATCCCGACTTATCATGTGAGCAATAACCCGTGGAGATCCTGGACAGGAAAGTGAAGTCACTTCGGAACAAGGAAGTCAACTTGGTTCGAGTGATGTGGAGAAAATACACTCCAGGAGAATCAACATGGGAAAGGGAAGATGAGATGCGTGCAAGATATCCTCACCTCTTTGTAAACTAGTCCTTAAAATTAAAATTGTAAATTTCGAGGACGAATTTTTTTTAACGAGGGTAGACTGTAACAACTCCAATTTTAGTGTGCAAAAATTTGTTTAAAAGTTAATGTATACTTGGGGTATTTGCATTTACTGTGAGTACTATAAGTAATTGTTTTGCTTTTTAATAGCAAGAAGGAACTTGTAGCTCATTGGTAAGACCTTGCACTGCTGAACCAAAGCACCAGAGTTTAAATCACATCCGCCACATTATTTTTAATTTTGTTTTCTTTTAAATATTTAGAAGTCCAAGGGTCTACACGTGCATAACTCGTAAAACCCCCACTCCACATGTAAAAAAAACTGTCCCAGGGGAGCAGACAAATCGCCAAGAGACACGCGGGCCCCTGAATCGGCGCGACTCTGTCGACTCGGGCCGGCGGATCGCCCGACTCGGCCCGCCGCCGCCGGCCGAACTCGGTCAAAACCCGAGTTGGTCTTCATGGAAGTTCTGCTTCTTGGCCTCCCCATTACCCCTGTATACTTTAAATCACCTGCACAATAATAGAGAGTCATAAAATCAATTTAAAACATTTTAATGCAATTTATTTTAATACATTTTTTTCACAACCTTTCACCTACCTTAACCCTAGTTTTACCCTATAAATACTATCCCTAAACACACCTCCCTCACTCACAATTATGTCCAAAATCTCAAGAAAACTCTATAGAATTTTAGTATGTAATTGGAGTTAGTAGAGGGCGAAGCTCCGGCGATTTTCCGACGACGATCCGAGGAGCTCCCGGCGACGAAACGACGCATCGGCGCCTCCTACGTCTTCCTCTCCCTCTTCTCTTGAATCTAAACCCGTAAGTCCCTCCTCCCTCCTCTCTAATCTATTCTTAAAACTTCTTTTTCTAAAACCCGACGGAAGCGGAGTTAAATCCGACTTCCGATTCGGTTTTCTTTGTAAAGTTCAATTTTCTTTAACACGACCATATTAAACTCTTACATCTTGACTATTAATCATTAACAAAACATGTTGAATAAGTTTCATAGCAAAACATTTCATTTTGTAACTTTTACCGCTCTTTTTCAGTAAAATACCATGTAATTTAGTTTCGACTTTAAAACATCATTAATCTTGCTATACCTTTAATTAGATCATGAGGTAATGACCTGCCTCCTCACAACACTCATATGCAACATAGCACAATACCTTTCGGGAACATAGAATACGGGAAAATGAAACCTTACATATAAATACCATTTACTATTAAAACCATTTTTTACAAGATTACGTATTTTTACAAATCTTTGCAAAGTGCCGCTACAACCCATTTTGGGGAACCCGACTGGGATGGTGCGGATTATCGCACATCCTTGGATTTAATAGTGCGAAATGCAGACCTCCGCAGGGAGCATTCGGTCTCGAAAGATTTGAAATAAAGATATCTTAAGAAAATAAGATTTCTAGAAAATAATAAAATTATTTATATATATATATATATATATGTATGTATGTATTATAAAAATACCTATTTTTGATATAATATAAATATTCCAACTTTTCTAAATCAAAAGAATCACTTTACATGAAAATACCATGAAATTCCATACATGTTCAATATTACAATTAAATACCCTATATTATGAAAAATAGGTCTATTCACTAGAAATGTCATAAATATAAAATCCACAACTATGAAATCTCTAAAGACGATAATTAAATACTTGAGATGTATTTTGAAAATTATACAAAATTATTTTTACATAAAATCCCCTCAAGTTCTATAAATTACTATAAGGACCCTAGTAAATATAGGTTTAAGCGGGATCAATCTCTTGAGCCTCAGGGAGCCGGAGAAGTGGGTGCTTGCCTATTTAAGGTAGACAACTTAACAACGGTGTTATCAACACGGTAATCGTCTTTGAAAAAGACACAAATCCTGCCGCCCATGTGCAGCGATTACCGATAACATCAAAACCTAATTTAGGACTTCAATTTCTCTTTCTAATTGTTCGGACTCGGACTGAATCTCGTTACAAATAATCTGACTTGAATATGATTCAAGTACAATCTACAATCTACAATCCAATATGAATCCATGAATACATATATCCAATCTATTCAATCTGTATTGACTGAACTGAACCATGGATATACTTCCATTTACATGATTCTCCAGTTACATTCATTTACTGATATCATAGTTTCGGCAAGTCATCTAATTATACAATCTATATTACAAGACAATACAAGTTGCGGTACAATACAAACAATACAATCAAGACATCACGGGGTTTAAGGGGTAGATTGGTACGGAAGGTGTTAGAAGTGGCACGAGACTGCAAGACTTAAAACACCTAACCTGTATTTCCATTGCTGTTGTACCGTGGCATAAACGGTTCCTTGTACTCCTGTTGCCCTTAGTCTCTGGCATATAGAGACTCCTCTCGTATACACTGGCATCCTTCTGTACTAAGCTACAAATAACAACGTTAACCATATAATACATCTTTACAAGCTACTCCCTCTCTCTATCTGTCTATTCTATTTCTCCCTTATCTTTGGGACTTACCGAGCGATTGTTCGCTGACGACATTCCTTTTCTTTCTTCTTTGGGATGTTGTCAGGTGATCTGGACACTCAGGAGATCGAGCCAACCAGCGGGGATTTGGATCAGCTTGAGCTCTAGCTTCATTGTGTTGGATATGTATGTCCTAGAGGCTATTATTGTATAGTACTAGTTTGTAAATTACATTTTGGAAGCTTGGTATATATACACGATTGACAGCAGTCTTGCTCGATATAGTAGTATGCTACTTGGTTTGTATCTATCTTAATATGTGTATATGTTTCTTTTAACATATCGCTAATACATATTGATGGAGCCCTTAGGATCTTTTCTTGACTACCAGCGTTGTGATGACGATTACGCTAGTGGGGGTTGGGTAGTCTATAAGCACATCCTTATACAGGTCCCTAGTCGTAGGATTATCGAGACAAGGTATCGATACTTCAGAGTAGACTAGTGTATACGCTTCTCATCCTAGCATGGGAGATGGTCTGTCCCACAGCCATCAGTACGTCGTACTGGAGATAGTATGCAGGTGCTTATTGGGTTATGAATTACACTGGACAGACTCGTTGGGAACTGCTGGTTAGTACTATACCTATCGTCAGGTAGCAATTCGCAGGTGACATGAGTACAGCTTAGTCCGTTGATTTGACACTGCCACTTCGCCTCAAGTGTGTTCCCACTGTTCTTAGATTGCTATCCTACCATGGCTCTATTGAGTCGTGCAAATAGGTAGTGGTTGGGTGCAGTCCCGAAGCATTAACATTTTGGATTAATGCCTCAAATCAGAAAGAATAATATGCGGCTGCGAGGATTCGAATAAAGGGCTATGCCACAGCAGTGCAAGGCTTTACCAGTGAGTTACAAGTTGCTTTCTTGCTGTTCAAAAGAAATTTAAATACTTATAACATACTTAGGGTTGCAAATACTCCATTTGCACATTAACTTTAAAAATTTTCTGTACATTAAAACAGAGTCGTTACAGAAGCAGCGTAGCAACGACTGATGAGCAAAGGAGAGAGGAGGATCATCGGAGCAACGACGAATGAGCGAAGGAGGGAGGGGAGGAGGAGCGGAGGCAAAAAGAGCGTCGAAGCAACGGCGGAGGAGGAAGGAGCGGAGCAAGGGGGAGAAGCAATTGCAGAGAAGAAGGGAGAAGGAGGGAGAAGGCGGATAAAAAAGAAGGTTCGAAGATTTGGAGGGAGAAAGAGGAGGATGATTAATAGTGGAAAAGAAGGGGTTTTTGGTAATCGTATATAAAATAAAATATAAGGCTAAGAGCCTGTTTGGTTGCAGGATTATGAAAGATTTGAATTGTGGAATTCAAAAATTTAAGAGGATTCCATAATTTTGTGTTTGGTCGTGTGATTTGGATTTGTATAATTCCTTTGTTTTTTTATGGATAGCCACCACAAAATAAGGATTCTTGAATCCTAAAATATTTGGAGAATTTATAAGGATTTGACACCATTCATTGTACTTTTAGAAGGTGACCCGGATACTTTATTTATTTAATAATCCCCTCTCTCTCTCTCTCTTTCTAAAATCCTTAAATCCAAATCCGAGTTTCTTTTCATCAATCAAACAAAAATAAAATTACAAGGATATACAAATCCAATACTAAAAATCCAATACCAAAAAGATAACAAATTACCAAATGCAGAAATTTTCAACTCTACTGTTTTGAATCCAAATATCATAATCTTGCAACCAAACAGGTTATATAGTTCGCGTAGATTTTGAACCTCAGGCCTTTCCCTGCCGTTTTGAAAATACCGGGCATTTTTAGACGACTCCAGGGTGGCGGGTGCTTTTTGACAATTTACCCAAACCCAAAATCATTGCGCTTTCTTCCTTTCGAAGAACTTCCGATTAAGATCTGGCAGCAAAATCTAGCACCAGCAGCGGCAGGCATGTCAGGCGTCGCCGTGGCCGCTGAGTGGGAGCTCCTTTCCAACCGCTACTACCGCAAGCCCGTCCTCTACGACCTCCAGTGGGCCCCACGCTTCGACCTCTCCCGCCACCGCGTCGCCTGCGCCCCCTTCGGCGGCCCCATCGCCGCCATCCGCGACGACTCCAAGATCGTCCAGCTCTACGCCGAGTCTGCCCGCCGCCGCCTCCTCCTCTTCTCCTCCGCCGCCGTCCCCCTCTCCTCCTCCCCCTGGGACCGTCCCGGCGGCCGCCTCGTCGGCCTCCACTGGTCCGACCGCCTCACCCTCCTCGCCGCCGTCCAGGACGGCACCGTCTACCAATTCACCCTCCACGCCGAAGCCCCCTCCTCCGCCGACGACGACGCCGGCCCCGCCTCCTTCTCCATGGGCAAAGAATGCTTCGAGTCCAACGTCGTCGACTGCGTCTTCTGGGCCAACGGCATGGTCTGCATCACCGAGGGCAACCAGATCTTCTGCGTCGGCGACTTTGCCAACCCTAAGCCGATCGAGATGGCCGATCCAGGGATCGAGGAGTACCCGCTCTGCGTGGCGGTGATCGAGCCCAAGCACACCATGTCCGGAAACGTTGAGGTGCTGCTCGGGGTCGGGGACTACGTACTGGCCGTGGAGGAGGACGGGGTGCAGCAGCTCGGGGTCGGGCTGGGGCCGGTCCAGAAGATGGCCGTCTCGCAGAACGGAAAGTACCTGGCCATGTTCACACACGACGGACGGCTCCTGGTGATCCTGACGGATTTCTCAAGGATCATTTTCGAGTATACCTGCGAGGTAAATGCAGAGTCTTGTTTATGAAATTGTGCAGATTGCAAGCTCCATAATGTTCAATCGCATTTGATACTAACACAGGGAGCACACTAGATTTTGCAAGTCGTGTTGTTTGCAACACCATTGACAACCAAACTAACTGTCCCTAAGAAACGAGTTTGCATCATGGGGAAATGATTATTTCCTATATAGGGAACGGCGTTTGTCTTTGGACCTGATATAAGCTAAAATCATCACACAAACACACACACGTGCGTGCACACACACACACACTCATTGCTTTTTATCCGAAGATACAGTGGAAGTATTGTTTATCTACTACTTGCATTTTAGTTCTTCGTTGTTTTTCATTGACTTTATGAGCAAATGGAGGACAACTTGCCAAATCTTCTACACGCTGGTTTGATGCAATCAATGGTTCTCTTAAATTTAATCAGGAAGTTCATGTTGAAATAAATTTTTTCTTCCCTGGGAATTACAGTGTGATACGATGTCTGGGATGTTACCCACAATGCATGCAAATCTATGCAGCATGTGTTGGAAAATGAAATATTTGTCTTTGCAACATTTATGTAGACAACGTTGCCACCGGAACAAATTGCTTGGTGTGGGCTGGACAGTGTGTTGCTTTATTGGGAGAATTTGCTTCTGATGGTGGGCCCAAATGGAGATCCAGTGCGCTATTTTTATGATGAGCCCATTAGACTTATTCCAGAGTGTGATGGAGTAAGAATTCTTTCTAACTCAACTATGGAATTCTTACAACGGGTTCCTGATTCTACTGTCTCAATCTTCCAAATTGGAAGCACCGAGCCCGGAGCTTTATTATATGATGCTTTGGATCATTTTGACAGGCACAGTGCCAAGGTACCTCCTTTACTTGCCTATACTGTAGAAAGTGGCACTCCGTAGTTACTTCATGGTCAGGATTATATTGTTATATTGTCGTTTAATATTTTTTTATGCTTTAACTTGCTTGTACCAAGTACCTAGGAATTACATTTAAATGCCTGCTATCCGATCTCAAGAATGATCATGGAGCACTCTTGCCACTTATGAACATTTGTTAGAAATGCATTTAATTCAATTTTCCTTAGTGCATAAGTAATACAATATGTCAAATTCATATCTGATCTGACGATAGCCTCAATCTTAATTTGTTTTTTTGGGCTCTTCCTTTAGGTATTGTTGAATGCACATGCTGTGAATGTGCAAATTTGTCATTATTCTTTCTCCTTCAGGAATATTACTGATTGGTGTTACAATGAATTTACTTCTTCAATCTCCTGATACTATGGTTTGGAGTTTCTTTCAACCGTCTAGAAAGAATAGATATAGCATGTGTAGCTATTTGCCATAAAACGTGTTTCTCCGGTGTTTATCTACCAATATGTGATCGTGCTAACAAAATCTCGTGGACTACTTTGAGATGTTTCTCAATATACCCTTGACCAGAGCAAATTGCCCATAGCAGTGAGGGGGGGGGGCATGTGAAAACATGGTTCATGCATAATCTTACTGACATGTTACTTCTTGGCATAAGCTTCAACAATACACTTGACATATTTATGTGGTACCTCTCATCTTATCTGATTTGCATGCGAGGGTTTTTTGGCATAAAACGTGCCCCCCACCCCGCACCCATGCACTCATAGTCACTCCACCCATACCCACCCACATAAAACAAAATTACCCTTTCCAATGTCCATTTTTTCTAAGGGGGTTTACTATGTGAGATAGATTAGAAGAAAGAGTTGATATGTTGGTTTATATGGGCGTGATAATAGAAACACTAAAACTACTCCCATAAACCTTTTAAATGCATCCCAATCAATAAGAAATAAAGCAAAATTACCCGATTAATGGAGAGAATATCCCACTTAAGCGATAAAAAGCGAAACGGTTAAGGGGCGCGCATTTTAGAACACTGGTTTTAATGAAGGTTTTTTTTATATGTTTTTTATATTTTGAAACCTAAAGGACATTATATGTTATTGTTATTCGAAATGGGTACATTGGTCCTTTTAACAGTCTCACCAACACAGTTAATCATAGTGGGAGGCAAGGGATGTGGTGGAATGTTGAATTAAACCTTAGGGTGGGTGTTTTCTTGTGAACCTAAATTTTTTTCTTTTGACAAACTGTAATCTTCAAGGTAATGCTCACAAAGACTTGTAGTCCATGTTGCATCTATTGCATCAATCTTTTCCTCAGGAGGAACATAATTTAGCTTTCTGAAGTTTATAGCTTTTCTTATTACATAATCCTTGAAAGAACAAGACCAAATGGTTAGGTTACGTATATGCTATATTAATGAAATGCTAAGAGGTCCTACGTCTTTTGAGAATTGAGAAAAGCCTTTGTTAGGTTTCAGCACATGAATGCCACAAAAAGGGGGAAATTTTGGGTTTCACCCCTTCAATGATCACCGCTGAGTAACATCTGGAGCTTCGAGATACAGATTGTACTCTCATTGATTAGCATGTTTCTACTAATCTACTCTCTTTGAGATCTGATAGATGCAAACATTTGTTACTTGTGCTTGAATGGTTTATATCATGCAGTTAGTTATCAAAGTGTAGCTGCATATAAGATCTGGCTATTGTTTCTCCCAATTCTTCATTCTCTTATCTGCTGCAGGAGTGAGAACTTAGAAAGACCTAATTATTTGTTTTTAATTTGTTAGCTATGAATTGAGGGTTACAGATGTAGGCACCACCCGAGAAGTTTACTTTTTTATACCAAGTATGTCAGGTGTTCTACTACTACTGTGATGTCCATGTTGTCACACGGCTAATTTGCTGATAGTAATTAAATTTGACTTCCTCAGTTTCCATCAATTTCACCAACCATGAAGATCTTATATATGCATCTGATAATATTTACTTCACTTCCTAGAATCTATTATTCACCTGCCCATTGCCTGACGATTTGTTATTTATTTTGAATAGTTGAAGCCTTAAAATGTTCAATGCAATAGTGTCATTGTCTGCTATAGCTTTTAATTAGCCAACTTATAACTGTGGTGATAACTGTCAGGCTGATGAAAACCTGAGATCAGTTCGGTCCAAGTTGCCTCAGGCTGTTGAGGCTTGCATAGATGCTGCTGGACATGAATTTGACGTTTCACGCCAAAGAACTTTATTGAGAGCTGCAAGTTATGGTCGGGCCTTTTGCAGGTTAGTTTTCCTGGACCTTTTTAAACTTTTACTCTCTTCACGATGAATGTCCTGATAATCTGGAATTGATTTCTTAAGAAGCATTAAATCTGTCGCCAAGTTTATGGGGATTTTCTGTCCGGTCTGTTAAATAATCTAAATTTCATCAAATCAGTTACTTGATTTACTTTACCCTCTTGCTTCTATTCCAGTGTTCTTTGATTCATTCCTGTTTTTTGTTTGGCCAATGTATGTTTTGGAGGAAGTTACAATTAGGCGAACATTTGTGCCAAAATTGAAAATGTTAATATTGGCCTTCTATTATAGAACATAACATAGATACAAGTACTGGTGCAATACTGTCTGTTCTATAATCAAATAGTAATGTTAGCATTAAAATTCTAATTAGTCCCATATATATTAAAGCAATTGGATTTTATTCATCAATATAGTTGTGCTACGATATATGAATCTGAAGAGTTAACAACCAATCATAAGAACTTTTTTTTTGTGACCCTTGATGGATTAACCAACTAGCTTGATAAATATTTTATGTATCTGGAATATGATTATATTGTTTGAAAAGTGAACTAGTTGGTTTTCCATACTGTACCTGTTTAATGAAATTTTATCCAGCATATTTGATGCTATAGAGCAACTATACTTCTGATGTATTATTGGAAATGATACCTAGTTGGCTGTGGCAGTCAGTTTCCACGTGAACGCTTTCAAGAAATGTGCAAAACTCTGCGAGTGTTAAATGCTGTTCGCAACCATGAGATTGGTATTGCCCTTAGCATACAGCAGTACAAGGTCTATTACCTTTACACCGTTCAGTTAATCTTTGAACATGATAGTATATGCCTTTCACTTTAATGGTGTGTGCATATTCTTTGTTTCAGTTGCTTACAGCACCGGTTCTAGTTGGGCGACTGACTAATGCTAACCGCCACCTTCTAGCTTTGTGGATCTCTGAGTATCTTAACTTGAATACAGTAATCACTTATAAACTTATGCTCTTGGCTTGTCCATATTATTCTTTTTATTGCAAATGTAGCAAATGTAATATAGGGCATTATTTTACCCTTGGCGTTAGAGATTATAAACAAGAAACTTAATGGTGCGCCTCTTATTTGAGGGCTTATAGGCACTTCAAACTTCCATATGTATATGCAAGTCTTCTGACACAACGCAACTATAAAAATTCCCTATTTAGTAATTCATTTGATATACCTTTATCTTATAGATAATGTGCCACGAAGCACGGATTCGTGAAAACCCCTCACATGCCGTCATTGGAGTTGCGAATCCCGATTTTCGTAATTAAATAAATCAAAAAATAATTCGTATTCTTCATGATTCGACCTAATTTGTTAATTGGATTCGTGTGGGTTTGATCATATAGGTACGGTTTGAGTTGATCATTTAAATAGGTTTTTAGATTCGATTTGATTGATCATTTAATTTAAATCGAACTCAACAAAATTAGGGCTTCTCTTGAGACATTGCAGATGTCCATAGATCCATTTTTGCGTATATATATATCATCTAATGTATGCTTATTATTAGCTTAGAATTGTTTAATAACTTTTTTTGTCATTTATATATTTCTATGTAGATATTAATATATATTTCTATGTAGATATTAATATATATATATTTAATATTAATTAAAATATTCAATGTAAAAACGCATCCTGAATCATTCATTTTTGGAAAATTACGAATCTAAGTCGTATTGTATCAGAATCTCTGCTACATAAATAATGAGTACGAGAAAATGATTTTTATCCCAATCATTTTGACGTTGGCTTCATGTATCCTTTTCTTCTGTTAGCTACAATAATAGCTATCTCCTTTGATCCTTTCAACTCCCATAGGATCTCTTTGATCCACGTTCACTTTGGTCTATTACTAGGCCTAGAACCTCATTCTCTTGCTATCCTTTAATTTCCTCCTTTGCAGTTGTCCTTAACAAATTCAAATTATTCCTCACCTTATCCTCAATATATGAATTTGCTGTTTCCTAGTTGCCCTAGATTTTGATTACCATTACATCGGAACTATTATAGCTATCATATAAAATATTCTTTTTATTTCAGGTAAATTTATTGTCACAAAGGAAATCGGAAGCACTTTACTACACTCATCATGCTATAACTTCACTACACTCATCATGTTATATTGACAATGTATTTCCTTAATCTTGCAATCAACTTTAAAGTTATCCCCCCTCCTTCATGTGTTCAGATTAAAGCTTCCATGCATTTCTAACTATGATTTATTCTGTAGTTTCATCATCTGCTACATTACTATTAGTTGACAATACTAATAATAGATCTTTATTTTTAATGTGCTTACCTTCTTCTGTAATCAGAAAAGCAAGGGCTTACTGCCCACCTTTGACATAAGCCTGTGAGAATGGAGGATGGATCCAATCATCCTTCATTTGTTCTAAACCCGGCTGCTTTCTACTGCATATCCTAATTTAAATAACTAGTAGAAACTTCTCTTTTGTAAAATTCACTTGACGATCTCCTTAGGGACCCTACAACGGGTCTTTTCTAATCTACCTAAACAAGTGCAGAGCTCTTGCTTCTATTTAAATGCCTTTGTCAATCGTCTGAAATAGAATGCTGTTTTTCATGCTAGACAGCCCAGACCTCCGTTGCACAGGACCAAATTAATTTTTAGTCTCAGTAAAATTAGAAAACCAAGAAGGTAAACAGAATGGAGACCAGGTACTTGGGAAGTTCACTTTAAAAATTTGGAAAGACCCGAAAAAAATATGAAATACTGTTTCGTCAGGCATATGCAATATTCTTACAACCAAAGGAGAAATTTGTCCATGATATGATATCTTAGAAAACGTTGAAAATACAGATTTTTTTCCTGATTAATTATATGACCCCCATCATTTTAGGAAGTGGTAATCAGGCATTGGGCTTGTACAAAGATAACGGCATCATCTGCTATTCCTGATGCTGCACTTCTAGATGTCTTGCTTGAGAAGGTAACTTCTGTGTGTAAAGAATTTCAATGAACAAGACAGCTTGTTATTTTTTCATACAACTTCTGAAGCAAATTTGTTTATGTGACAGATGAAATTATGCAAAGATATATCATATGCAGCCATTGCTGCTCATGCAGATAAGACCGGACGAAGAAAGTTAGCGGCAATGCTTGTTGAGCATGAACCACGTTCTTCCCAACAGGCATGTTAATTATCTTAGACTAATCACTTCTCTATGTATATATATAAATATTACAATAGACTATGATCCTACTGGTAGGATTTGGAAACAAATCCTAATTCTATCCGTTAGATCTATATATAAGGATGTGTGCAATCAATTACGAAGAAAAGCTTTCGTTCTTTCAAATATTAATAACATAAATGGTTGCACATCCTATGTGGATCTAATGGATGAAAAGTAGGCGGGATCTGTATCGGTATGATCCTAGTCTAACCATGTGCATGTGCGCACATGCACTTTAAAAGAATGTGTTGAACTGCGATTTATAGTTAAGGATATAGACCGGCACTAATGCATTGAACTTTTATGTTACCATTTGTATTTGGATTTTCGCCACCATACAATTACCGATCTGCAATTGTATATAGTCACATCGTGAAATTTGTTACCGATATTGTTATCTCTAATTGCTCGTATTGGCATAGAATATATCCAAATTTTACTCCTTTTACTAATAATAGTCATTATTTATGGTGAATGGGCACGGAAACAACACAATAATTTCCTAAAATAATGATACAAGTACATGATGGTGCACCAATTTTAACATGTATCTCAAAAACATGTATTTATAAATAAATAAAATTTCAGCCACCAAACAATTACCACATCCATTTATACAAGTTGAACATGTATAATTTTTTAAATAAATAAAATTCCATCTACCAAGCTAATCATATCCATTTATAAGAAGTTGATAAGTAAAAAAATAAGAATTTAAAATATATGACAACTAACACCATCATACAATAATTATGCTACAATTATCACAATGAATCCACCTAATTAAAAAACCTAGAAGACATGTTTAAACAAGCATACGACTCGTATAGTGTACTCAAACGCATGTATAGGCATCCGATAAATGTCAGACATCATGTGTCCCTAGACTCCCTGTATCATAACTTAGAATGGATAATTTATATTGACATCTCCAGAGGTCGATAAGACTTGGTGAAATTAATGAGTTGCAGAATCATGAACCATTAGAATAGACAACAATTTTTTTAGAGGCAAAAGTTGAATATATACTTCTAGGTCATAGTTCTCCTATATAAACCACTCATACAATGTATGAGCACTAAACATGACTTGTTGCACAAAATCACATTAGCCGTTAGTATTTTTAGCATGAAAGTGCCCGTGTTTTAAAAGCGGTGGAAAAAAGCGGAGCGACCGAAGTGCACGTACGCTTAAGAATCAACATGCCTTATTTTGGTTTAATTTTGTTATTTATTATAAGCTGTTTGTTAAACATTAGTCCTAATGGGGTTTTCAACAACTTTTAAATACTTAGGCCCCTCTCGAGTCCAAGTTAAAATCAATACCGTTCAAAGTCAGAATCGAAACTCGAAGTCGCAATCGCTTGAAGTTCAAAGCCGTTCAAAAACCTTAATTTTGAAATCAAAATCAAAACTTAATACCGTAATTGCTCGACCTTTTGCTTTGAAGCCAAACTCGAATATCCTCTAAGCTTGATGTTGAAGTCTAAGTCGAAAACTCTAGTTGTTCAAAGTCTAAGCCTCCAAGTCCAAGTTGAAACGTCGGACTCGAAGTCAAACCCTCCAGATTGAAGTCTCTAAAACCATAGTTGAAGTCTTGACCAGAAAAACAAAGAAAACAACATGAAAAGAATTTGGAATTTGGGGTTAATTTAATTGTTGTTATCACCATCAATAAAGAGGGTGTGATAATAAGAAATATTAAAATCACACCCATAAATCTTTGAATGCGTCCCAATAAATAAAAAATATAGTATGGTTACCCGAATAGGGTGAGTATACGTCCCGCTTAAGCGGTAAAAAGCTAAACGGCGGAGTGCGGCAGAGGGCACTCCGCCGCTTAAGTGGTCACTTTTTAAAGCACGGGAAAGTGCTATAATTTATAAATCTTGACGTTGACCGAGAGAATACCAAAAATTTATGGAGATGAAAGTCTTGTTTTTTGTTTTTTTTAAAAGTCCACTTGTTTATGAAGAGGGAATTAAGAAGTATTGAATGGAACAAAATAACAGTCTATCCCAAATGTGCTTACACTAATGAACACTACTACAATTCATATTTTAGATTACGAATTTGAGCATAGCTATTAATAACCTAGCTACGGAACATAGCGTAACTAAAATAACTGATACAAAAATTTCCGTAACAAATGTGTTGTAGCCAATAATGCCGCAGCCTAAACAATTAGCTACAACTTTTAGTCCAAAAAACAGTTGCAAGAAAAAACCGTAGCTGATGAAGTTGGTCGTTCATAAGGTTTTAAATACGGTTTGAACCATAGCTAAAAAGAAAAATAGCTATAGTTTTGGTCATGAGTAGAAAAATGAAGGATACACTTTTGTTAGTCGCGAGATAATGCAAGGGCTACTCATTTTGTTGAAACTAATGATTCCATTGCTATAAATTTACTCATCACTACGGAGTGAATAACTAAAGTTCTTGTGATAAATAAATGCTACTAGAATGCATCCTTATAGTTATAATTTAATTAAGAAAAATACTTTTTCTATCAGGATGGTGGAGTCCATGTAGGCTACATGAATTCTCATTGGGTAAATAGTGGGCATCAATATCCACTACATAAGGAATTGTACCCTCGACCCCATCTTGTAACCAATATGTGTCTTTGTAGATGATATGGATTCCACCATCCTGATAGGAAAAAGTATTTCTCTTTAATTTAAAAATAAATCTAATTTCTACTAAAAACTTGTTTCTCACGAAATGAAAAATAAAAAATCTTTTTATATGATATCAATTACACAATTATGGTTAAGAACAGTAAAGACAAAATAAAAGAAAGTTAACCAAGAAAGTAACAATGATCAACCAACAAAAAAAAACTCAACACTGAATAACATCTTGTATACATTCATAATTTAAAGAAATTTTAGTTCTGCGCTCCTCCGATATGGTGTCATGTTACGTCAATCCGGTACAACCATTAGCCATAAATTACATGAATATTGGTTCTTCTTCATAAGAAATACAGGGAAATGAAAATGACTCGTAGCTTGCGATTATATCATTTCAAAGACGTGATTTTCGCATCATCTTTATCCTCTCTACTCGTCAAAATCATTATCAAAATTTTCAAAACTGAAAACATGATTACAACTCTTTCAAATGGTGCTTCACAATCAATCTGCATGCATTAAAAATGACACCGGAAATGAATCAAAATTCATATTTCAGAGGATATGTCTTTGGTATTACAAACAACTAAACATTGCTAGTGAACTCTTTGATTAATCGAAGAACATAAAAATAAACCTATAAAAATTAATACGAACTTTCATACCAATCAAGAGGAATTAGAACATCTTCAATCCAGGTTTCGGTCTTACACCTGAAATGGAAAAAAGAACATCAACATTAATTTAATCGGTGGCATAATATATCGGCTTGATTTTTTCTCAAATCTGATATGTAAAGGGAGGTATTAGCTAGACATGGTTATTATATAATTTTTAGGATAAGTCCAAAGAGGAAGGATAGAGCCTGGATTGAGAACCAGAGCACATTAAACATGTCATATGCATATTTTTAGACACTAATGCTAAAATAGTTTCAAGAAACAAATTAATAAGAAAATGAAGTGCATGAGGGAAGGGACATCCTGGAATGGTTTCAGATTCTAAGAGATTAGTTCCTAAAAAGGATCATATGATAATGCTACTGAATAGATTTTTTAAGTGGTCGGATGCATATATAAATTGTGAAGCAAGACATATAGGAAACTCAAGTCACAACTAATGCTTATACTTAATCAATAGAAAAATGAATAACCTGGAACCCACTTACATTATATGCGAAGTAAAAAATTTCCATACCAATCATGTTAAAGTGAACAAAGGTAGATTGAAAACTAATTCAGTTCATATTCAATATATCCGAGATTTGAATGCAGGTTGATGTAGCTTCCATCGCGGATCTTCAATCGTCATGGATCTTCAATTTTCTGGACTTATACGATATCACACATGTTCAACGTGCTTCTAATTTACCCTATCAAATCTTAATTTTGAACGGAAAAAATTTGAGGTTATGAGCAGAATAACTAAAAAAAGTTTTAAGTTATCGACAATTCAACAAATTCTTTTTATAATCTACAATTGTTAACTCTCAATTTTGTCGTATCAATAGGACACACCAATCACCCAATACATTTAACAAAACTAATGACATTAACATTGCTTCAATTATATAACATTATATCAACAATTCCCAAATCTTGCATCCTAAATCCAAAATAATTTAAAATCGACAATCAATTCGTTCAAAGAAAAAGACAAACCTTTCCAAGGGTGTAGGCGAGCATAGATCCAGTGACCCTGGCGTCGATGACTATCACATCAGGCCCATCGCAGGCCCGCACCCCCTTCACCATTAGCCTATCATCATGATGCTCCTTAAAAATCTTGTTAAATAGAGATGAGAGGAGAGAAACCCCAGAATCAAAGCAGTGATGCCTCCAAAGAGACACTGATTGTCGAAGATGAGCATTATCGCCTTTGGATTTCTCTCCTTTTCTCTTCTCTCTCCCTCATTTGCGATGCGATCATCTTCGAGAGAGATGGTGCGCAACGATATAACAAGTGTCGACGTATATAGATAAGGCAAAGGGTATCATCAGTAACTCACGAACATAGACCGGTGATGAGTGTAGATTATATTTCTGAGTGAAAATAAAGAACAAGACTTCTTTGGCCCTTCAAGAATTGTAGGGATTTTTGGATTGAGGGAAAATGGTGAAGGGATTTGCCCCTTTGGGATTTTGGGATAGAAAAGCGGAAAATAGTGTTGAATGGAGAATAATGTTGTGATGAAAATGATTGGGGACAATTTGACGACCAAATTAATTATTAAGTTAAAATCCGCTGCTACAGTTTAAGATAATTATAGACATAACATGTATTTATGGTAATTGTAATTAGCTACAAAAATTAGCGTAGAATATTTGGATACTTTCCAGGTATGCAACTACGTTTCATTGGCAATGAAACGTATCGTACCAAAAAATAGTTATATATACTGCCTTCAAATCCATTGTCAAAATTTGTGACAAAAATCCTCATTTGTTGTAGTGGAAGAAGCTGAATACAAGGGAAGACAATATGAGAGTTAATGTACTTAACGCATAAGTCTTAGTTATTATTATTGAGAGAGTGACATCATAGCATCTTACTTCTTGGTTTACTAGGAAAAAAGGTAAAGTTCGGTGCTAGCGTTCATTCAGATGGATCATTACTAGGTCGAATGACAGGATGTTAGAAGCTCAGCAAAAGCGATCTGAAAAATTTGGTGCTGCATAAAATTTATGACGATTTCATGCAGATGGATCAAGGTAAGGCTAAATGGGCATACCACAAATCTAGATAAGAAATGCCAAGTACTGATCAGTAGCCTAAGCCGTCCTGGAGGTGCTTTGCTTTTCCTAAAATTCAGTGAAAGCTTCAAATTAAAGATACTTTGTAATATAAACTTCCTAACATTGATTTCTGCTGCCATAGCTACCATAAAGGCTTGTTTGGCAATTGGAAATAGAAGAATGTAGGAAGGAGGTCAAATAGGAAGAAAATATCCCCCCCCCCCTTCAAAGCATGTTTGCTTTGCCCAAAAAAGTGGGAAAAGAAATTGAGATGGCAATTATGTGACAATGGAATATATAGTTGTTTGATTAGAAGAGTTAAAAACGAGAAATTGTAACATCCAAATGTAGAGAAGAGAGTATACAATTAGCTGCATTACATTCACTTTCCTTCCATCTTCTAGATCTTAGCAAGAAAGGAAAAATGGGAAAGAGGATTATGGAGAAGGAAAGTGAAACCTGCTTTTCCCTTTTCGTTTTTGAAGACAAACAAAGAGAGCAGGACAATGCATATCACTTTACTACTTTCCTCTACACTTTCCATTTATTAAAGAGGCCTTAACGCAAAGGAGATTTAGCTTTAGTTAGTACTAACTACTAAGACTTTCTTCTGATACTGATGTAAAGTAAAGCACACATTGCTTAAAATACTCATCACTCGCAATTTTCTGTGTGTAGCGATATATATTTGTAGTTTTGTACTAACAAGTAACTGCACATGACAATCAACAGCCAATCATGGCAAATACACTAGATCACGGCAAATGTTATATGATAATATATATATGACAAGGGAACAACTAGAGATATCATGCAACAATAACAGTTGAAGGTGGAAAGGATAGGGTTTTAATTTCTTTTTGGTATATCTTCATGCTGGGGCTTCCCCTTACTATTGTAGTGTGCTGCCAACTGTCATGATGCTACGATTGAATGCTGGTAGTAAGCAAATCTTTTTTTGATCTATGATTGTATTATGCAAATAATTTTTTTTCCAATTGTGTTTTAGATTTATATAGGATTGCTACAAGATTCATAATTAACTAAATATAAATGAGATCAAGCTCAAGCATACAAATAGTTATCTATGAAATGAAACGTGGTCTTTAACATACTTTTTTTTGCGGATGCAATTTTCTATTATCAAGAGTATCCATTTTTATTTTTATTTCCTGTAGTCTTTAACATATCAATAATTACATGTGAAACCCATCCACGGAAACTACGCTATCGGTTTAACTAGAAGAGAACCCGCCTATACACGTACATCTTCTCTGGATTAGATACATGGACATGTTACACATAGTTCTTCAGTGTTTGCTTTGAAAAAGAGCTACTTATGCAAAACTTTGAACTCGGCATATAATGTGGATCTATATGAATCAGGTTCCTCTGTTGCTAAGCATTGAAGAGGAAGACAGCGCTTTGGTAAAGGCAACTGAAAGTGGCGATACTGATCTTGTTCTTTTCCATATATGGCAGAAGGTATCACTATGCATGCAATTTTGTATATACTTGATGATTTTTCTATGTACGCTGGACATAACTCATATTTCTTTTTAGTATCAATCATACTCGTCTGTAATGTGGCTAACTGTGTTATCTGTGTACTGCAGAAGGCTCCTCTCGCCTTTTATGGAACAATAAATGCAAGGCCTTTGGCTCGTGATCTGTTTATAACATATGCAAGGTATGCCGAAGTTACTTGTAGAATTATTTTATATATTTCACCTTCTGTTCGAATTTCGTTCATTCAAAGTAAAAACATTCTCCCATTGATCATAATTCCTATTGTTTGCAGGTGTTATGATCGTAGATCCCTTGAGGATTTTTTCCTATCAACAGGCCGACCCCAAGTAGGTTGATTAATTGAGCATTTTTTTCTTAGTTAAAAAAATAAACTAATTGCTCTATATAATGTGAATGCTAAGCATTACAGTAGAATTTTAATATTGCTTATAAATGCACCTCCACATGAAGGAAATTTAATAATGGTTATGTTTTGTCAATTTGATTTTCAGACTTCTCTTTTTCGTTGATCTATTAGGTTCCTGTAGGCTGTGAAATTCTCCGAAGTTAGTGGTGGAATATACCCACACGGGAAAAAACGTGAGCATAAAAGTAGCACTAATGGGGTCTACAAATAAATTTTACGATAAATAACGACATAATGTACATTTCCAAAATGCAAAGATACAACATCTGAATGTTCATGTAATAGCTCTTGACGGTATCTGTGGCTTAGAGTTAGAAACAACTATTTGTAGCATATATATCATCTTTCCTTTATTTGAGACTTCGCACCTATAAGAAGTTAGAGGATGCCAATTTGTCAGTTAGGATTAGGGCAACCCTTCTCTCTTCTTTAACTTCCTTTGCTAGGAATTTGGCTCTCATTAAGAAAGTGTTTAAGGTTAAAGCAGATGGCAAAACTTTGTCTAATATACTATACAGCCTTGCTTCATATTGAATAAAAAAAGGAATAGATGGTTTGTGGAAGTGTTGTATATGCATAGATCATCTCACTGCTAGGCTTGATCTACACATTGAATCTTTATGGGCAAATATCATGAAGTATAGAAAATTAGACTCCAAGAAGGTTGTAAGTCCAATGTGTGTGTGTGTGTGTGTGTGTGTGTGTGTGAGAGAGAGAGAGAGAGAGAGAGAGAGAGAGAGAGAGAGATGTCATTTGATCTATAGGTGAGATATTTCTATCCTTTAAATGATTTTTAGCATTTCGCATAATTAATTGATAAACTGTAACAGAAGATGATCTAATGGTGGAGCTGGCAAGCAACATATAATAGAAAATGTGGGGAAAAAACCACATACATCGAGGCACCATACAACGTATTATAATAGTTATGGAGGAAGTGTCTCAAACTCAGAATTTTGCAATCTGCGGAACATTTTCTATCTGTAGTTATTAGATACTCTTGATGCAGTAAATGAATTTAAAAGCTTTAAAACATTGATAAGAAGAGACAAATCACTATTGGAAACTTGGCATTGGGACAGCTTTGTGACAAAGCATGGGTAACGTGCAAAGAAATTTAAACCCAAATACCAGTATACAAAATCGTTGAATGGGTACACTTTTCTTTCTTTTCTTGGCTTTTTTATAAAAAAAATTGTTACTTGTATACAAGATACCCTCAGAAGGCATAAATTAACATGTTCAACTGGGAATTGCTATACATCACTCTTATTTTGCAACCATGTTTTTGATTTCGTGAAAAACTTTTGTAGGATTTTGCTTTCCTCTTGTTGTCCGAGTCATGGGAAACAGAAAAGAATCCAATGGCAACCAGAGGATCTCCCCTTCAGGGCCCACGAATAAGGCTTATTGAGGATGCACAGAAGCTTTTCTCTCAGACCAAAGAACATACATTTGAAGCAAAAGCTGCTGAAGAACATGCCAAATTGTTGAAGTAACTAAGTTTTGTTATCTAAATTCATAGCTTCAATATAACCTAAAAGCTATTAGGTTAAATATACAAACCGGATGGTTTCATCTGACCTACGAACCTTATGTGCTGCAATTCATCAGCAGGGTTTGTAAACAATATCTATAGATGATGAAGTCAAAGCAAAATTCTAGACCTTGTTTAAGCTTTCCTGATGTGACAACCCCCTTCTATGCAAAAAAAAGGAAGAAAAGAAAAGAAAAGAAACAGGAAAAAACAAGAAAACAACAAAGAGAAACGAAAAAGAAATCTATGCTGATCATTGAATTCTAGTTTAAATTTCCCTCCCTTTGATATCAAATTATGAAACATTAGCCTTCTACTGTTACTGAATTATGTTGTCCAAAAATCCTATGTTCCCATACTTCTATTGAATGAGTCAGTTCTGTTCCTATGTGATGTTGTCTCTGAAACCTCTATTTGGTTCCAACTTAAGCACCGATTGTTCTTTGTTATTTCCCGCAGAGTGCAACAAGACCTTGAAGTCTCCACCAAGCAGGCAATTTTTGTTGGGTCCAGTATCAGTGATACAATTCGAACATGTATCGTGCTAGGAAATCATCGAGCTGCAATGAGAGTGCGGGCAGAATTCAAGGTTGAATATTGTCTTTTCTGTATTATCGATCTCCATTTTCTTATGATAATTCTTTATGAAGGTATCAGAGAAGAGATGGTACTGGCTAAAAGCATTTGCATTGGCTACGGTGAGGGACTGGGATGCTTTGGAAAAGTTTTCCAGAGAGAAGAAACCACCGGGTGGTATGATATTATATTATTTGCATTCTTAGAGTTTCTGAGGGTAAAGTTGTGCTTTAGGGGGGAAGTTATGCAAGTGTCATTCCATTTTTCTTTAATTTACTCCTTGGAAGAACTGCAAATTCACAAATTGTCTATTGTAGGTCTAAGAAAAATGAGTAATAAACATAATAATCAAATTAACAGAATTCTGTTAAATCTCCACTATTAAAAAGCCAACCCTATATGACAAGTTCGCTATCTTTTTGATATAAATCAAGTTCGCTAATGGATTTTATGGTCTTGTTGTGAGGTCACATGGAAGGAAAGCCATGTGATTCCTTTAGAAGGATGGCAAAACTCAAAAGAGATGGTCTGGATCAATACATGTCCAATTTCACTCAAGTTTCTAAAATTTGAGATTTACAATTCTCTACCATTTAATGCCATAATGGTTTATTTCATACACGGCGCGTAGCACGCGCCAATTAAATTGCCTAGAAACATGTATTGATGATTTTTTCCTCTTATTTTTAAAATAAAGGCTTTAAACCATTTGTGGAAGCATGTATTGATGCTGGTGAAAAATCTGAAGCTCTCAAATACATTCCGAAACTCACTGATCCCGGGGAAAAGTCACAGGTATGCTTTTCATGCTCTTACCTAATTACTTCAGTAGAAAGCTCAAGCTGGTAGATTCTTACATTTTTAGGTTAATTGCATCTTATATCTAAAATAAACCAGGCATTTGCACGCATTGGTATGGATAAGGAAGCCGCAGATGCTGCATCTCAAGCTAAAGACAGCGAACTATTTGGTCGTTGGAAATTGACTTTAGCACAAAATTCTGGCACTGCCTCAATTTTTGATACTCTAAGAGATCGATTGTCTTTTCAAGGAGTTTATTAGCATAATAACATTTCCGGTGACGTATAAAAGTTATTCATGCTGTTGCTATGTTATCTCTTTATGCCATAAATCTCGTGGATTTGTATATGTATATAATTCTTTTTATGCTCGATATCTTTCCTTAGTTTGATGGGCAAGTTCTAGTTTTGCTTGCCAGTAAGGGATGGGTTGTAATCTTGAAATAATCTTCAGAATGAAAATGTGGAACTGCCTGCTATCCGACTGTTGTAAATTTGAGTTCTTGAAAGTAAATCTTCTGTATCCTACTAGATTTGTTTCCTCGGAACCTCAGAACATATTATTTGTTTATGTATTTGCTTTCAATGGATTATTTGTACAGATATTGTGGCTTATATTGTTATGATGTAATGAACGAACTTTTGGCTATCAATCAATAGGTCTGATATTCTGATGTTGCTTTCATGAAATTACGGGTTTATTTTTTCAAGGCGAAAAAAGGGTCATGCTCTAAAACTATAATTGAACTGGTTTTTTATAATGAGCCTAAGTACTTAAAAAAATGATTACAAAAGGAAAAGGAGATGCATACAAAAATCTTCAAATCAGGGTAGTTCTTGGTGGAATTGTGACGTTTTTCCATAGCTTGAAGTTGCTGGCTTATTGACTTTATTGGTTGGTAGTTTGTGTTGAGTTCAGGGAAAGATGCATGCAATCCACACATTTGATAGCTGCGTGTGGCTTCTTAGTATCTAATCTTTATATTACGTTATCATAAACTGAAAGTTTAATACAGGTGGAGATACACAAGGACTTCACTGACAATAGGATAACATATATATCTATTCTGTGTATAGATCAGGTACTTACATCAAGATTCCGAAAGATTTTTTGTCTTCATCATAAACAACAATTCATTTAAGATTAAAAATTTGAAAACTAAGCTTAAATTTCTAAAAAGAAAGGATGAAATATATGGGAGAACAGGTTGTAGAAATTAAAAGGCTTATTTCCTTTAATATTATATAAAAAGTAATCATCAGGCCTCAGGTCACTTTTAGTTGTTGTCGTAATGTATTTTTTAATGTCTAGTATGTCCAAGCATAATGAAAAGTACCATGTACAATGAATTTTATCATAACATGATGTGCTCGATAGTATAAAACAAAAGAAGTTCACAGAAATAAAGTTGCTAAATTGAATTAGTATACTTGATAATCTTATTGTCGATTACAACGCTCATTTTTTTTAAAAAAAGTTTTCTGACCTTTTTGAGTTTTACTAAAAGAGACCAAGCGAGATCTTTATTCCTTTGTGTGTATGCATATGAACAAATTATAATAAGAAATTAAGGATTTGTTTGATAGAATGCAAGAGGAGTCCCATAAGGTTTAAACTACAACATGAGTTTGTTTTCCAGTTAGGTATTATCACACGAGATAATTGAAACGGTAGTTATTGGGCTGCAATTATATTTAAAACAGACACATGTTTAGTAAATAGTAATACGTGTAATTAGTTGAATAACCGCTAGTTGAACCGCATGTAACTAGAGTTCAACTAGGATTCTATCGGAAATATTTGGAAACAAAACCTTCCCATATTTTCACCATTAAATTAAGTCTGCGATTTGTGCATTCAATTATGTTATGTTTGGAAATAAATGAAATCTTTTATTCATAATTGTCAGCACACATCATAAATTTAATCTAATGAGAAAGAGTGACTTCTTCCGATTGGACCTAGTCGAACTCCATGTGATTATATATACATCTTTTTTTCCCGCCTGCTACCAAACGCAACTTTATTTGAATTTCTCCATAAACACCCTGGTAGCTACGGGTGGTAATTGAACGAGCCAGCTCGGGTTCGATTAAGGTTCGGCTCGGTATCAGCTCGTTTAAATTCGGTTCATTTATTAACGAGCCGGACAGGAGCCAGAAAGCCTGGCTCGTTTATTAAACGAGCCGGACTCGAGCTCAGCCAGGCTCGTTCGGTATTGACTCGGGTTCGGCTGGGTTACACAGTTTGAAAAAAACAGTAATATGTAATATATAGCAGATTCTATACAACTCTCAGAATACTTAATTCAATTAAATGACAGTATATAAAGTGTGCTGAGATAAATATAAAACCCAGTACTTAGACCCATTCAATGCCCTAGATGTTAATGTTTTTTAATTTTTCATATCTCAAAACCCTGAGTTTTAAGCATTATTGTTAATTATGTGTTTTTCTTTGAAGATACTATTAATATGAGTAAATGAGCTGAAAACGAGCCGAGCTCACAAACGAGCTCAGTTGAGCTCGGCTCGTGAACTCGGCTCGTTTAGTTAATGGGCCACAAATGAACCGAACACGAGCTGGGCATGTTTAATCGAGCCGGACTCGAGCCGAGCATCTCTAGCTCGATTAACTAAACGAGGCGGACTTGGGCCGACAAAAAGAACCACGAGCCGAACTCGAGCCGAGCTTGGCTGGCTCGAGTTCGGCTCGTTTACACCCCTACTGGTAGCTAGTAGCTAGCTGTTTCATACTGTCTTTTTATGGAAATAAATTATAATATAAAGGGTAAATTGTCAAAACACCCCAAATAGTTTCAAAAACCCTGGGCCTCGAAACCGTGGTAAAAATCCACCAAGAATTTTTCATGTAATATCCGTATGGTTGCCTGCTATACTAAATAGGACATAGATATCGCGGACAACTGTATAGATACGCATAATAACTACATATAGAAGGCAAGTATACAGATATTGCAAACAAGATTTTTTTATTTGACAACCGAAAAATGTTCCAGTTTGGTTTTTGACAACCGTTTCGAGGCCGGCCTTTTTTTATTAATTTTTAAAATTTTATTTTATTTTAAACCTAATATAAATCATTGAGCACATAGTTCCATTCCAACAGGCTACAAGCAGCACTAGACAAACTCCCCCATCCCATTTCATCATCATACCCATCTGTTTAGCACAATTCCCCTCCCAAACTCAGACATTCTAAAAATAATAATAAATCCCCAAAAAAGGATTTGCATAATCGCTCGTCGTGTCTTTGCTCCTTGTTATATTTATAGAGAGATCGATCAATCCAAAAATGCTGCCTCAATTTCATCACCACCTTCTTCGTCAATTTCGCCCCTCGTTCCCTTTATTTTCCCCCTCTTCTTCTTCTTCAAAGAAAACCCTAGCGAGATTCGGGACAATGGCAATAGCGCCGTCTCCGAAACTGCTCTTTCGGCAGCTCTTCGAGAAGGAATCTTCCACTTACACCTACCTTCTCGCCGATGTTGGGCACCCTGAAAAGCCCGCTGTGGTAAATTTTTCTTTGCATTTGATTTTTGATCGTTTTGTGTGATTTTGCTTGAATTTGGTGTCTTTGATGTCTTGATTGCAGAACGAGTTAGAGTGATCAAATGTTTGCTAGTTTGTTGTTCTTTGATCGAATCGGAATAGTAAAAACCTTTGCTTGAGGGATGAATTTCATAATTCATGTCAACATCATCATACATGGAATCTGCTCCTGTATCTTTTCCGTTGTAGGTTCATAATTTTTCTGATTCAGGATTGTTGGGATGTTGCCTTGTAGAAAATTGTAGGATTTCTCCATGTATTGTCTCTTGTAATTGGAGAGTAAGTGAGGATTAAGCTGCTAGCTATGTAGGTAAGAGACGAGATATAAGTTCCTCTTAAACAAGACACAGAATTTTTCATCCCCTAACAATTATTATTACCATTAGGGGATGTAAAAGATTAGCAGTGTTTCGCTAGGTTAGAGAAATGGAGTCGGTTGTTATTGAAGATGAGCACGGGCGTGCTCTTGTTGGCAATCCGTTGTGACAATCTTAGTGGAGAATTTAAGGAAGAAATCTTGTAGTGATTTTTAATGCATTTATCAACTCCTTAAAAATTAAAATATAAGAGGCTTAAAATAATGCATGTTCATGTATGCTTTTTGTAGACGATATAAAGTGTTAATGAAATATAAATTTATCATATTTTTTTGGGTTTATGATATCTATAATTTAGATATCATGGATCATCTAAACGGACAAATTTAAATATTTTATGTTCTAATGAATATTTTTTGGTTGATAGAATTCAGGTTCAAATCCTATAAGTTAGACTAGTCCTAATCCAACTCTCTATACATACTAGCAAAATCCCCTGCGCAAGCGCAGGGGACCACTCGATCAAAGTTGTCTGCTCGGACGATTCAATAGCGATTAGCCACAAAAGCACACATGAAAAATAAATTCATTGGTTAAAATAGAGATGAATACAAATGTTACTGGAGCGTTGCACGGTGAGCTGCCACTTAGAAATTGATGAAGTTTTGAAGTGATATATCACAGAAAGCTATTGAACGAAAAAACAAAATATTTTCATTAGATAGAAGAAGCCTTTTAAGAAAAAATACCACTTACTAATATTTGCGGTTTTAAATTTTATTTTTATACGACCTTTAAGAAATCGAACCGATGCTCTCTTCAGGGAGATGAATCCTAGACCATATATGCGGTTAGACGATTTCAATATCATGTCACCATATTGAATATACTCATTATCTAAGCATGTTATTTGACCTTATCTATCCTGTTACTTGACCGAATATGCTCGTTATCTGACCGATCCCGTTACCCTCTTGAAAATATAAATCCAAATCGTATCACAACTTGAAAATATATGTCACGGGTCCGTAAAAAACTTTTATTGGAGAGAATACTCGAAGAAAGCAAGGCGGTTAAGTCTAAGACTCTTATTGAAGCTTAGCCTTTACCTAAATATGTTTATTCTAGCATTGCATGTTTTAGGAAAAGAGACGTATGTTGGCAGATTGCTTAAAAGCAAAGGATGAGGCCAAACCAAATTAGAAAAATAATGAGGGGCTTAAAGAATTTTTGCAGCCCATAATTGAGCCATGTGAGGTACTAAATCGAATTTAAACAAAAGGTATGCAATGCATTAGAAGAGGAGACATATGTTGGCATATTGCTTAAAAGCAAAGGAGGAGGCTAAACCAAATTAGAAAAATAATGAGGGGCTTAAAGAGTTTTTGCAGCCCATAATTGAGCCATGTGAAGTGCAAAATCAAATTTAAACAAAAGCTGGGGCTCAGATAAAATTTTCCAGCCCAAAATGCGCAATAAAGAGGCAGGATGCTGACAAAATTGTGCCGGAATGTGCTGGACACCTAGCTTTTTATAATATATAAAGAATGTCTTGGCCCAACAGTTTCTGTGAGCTTATGTAGATGGATATGGAGAAAGAAACACAATGATATACAATTAGGTATATTTTATAAACTTGATGTGCCATCGTTGATCCATAGGGGCTATTTAAGTGCTCTAGATGTTTATCCATTAATTCAACAGCTACAAGCTGTTTAATATTTAATCCTACTCACAAGCAAATGAACAATACCACATACTAGTCCACATTCATACCTTTTGCTTTATCTTCGAAATGGGCTTTTCTATCTTTTGTACCTAATAAGGGCCATAGCTAACTTGAATTTATCTAGGTAACAAAAAATTTTGTTTTCCTTATCCACCCTTGAGTTTGAATTTACAAAATTATTGTTTTTTTTGTAGTTGGTTGATCCAGTAGACAAAATGGCAGACAGAGATTTAACTCTTATCAAAGATCTGGGTTTGAACCTCATCTATGCTATGAATACCCATGTTCATGCTGATCATGTCACCGGAACTGGCTTGATAAAGGTTAGTAGAATTCTTGTATAATAACTTTGTCGATGCATGGTAATATAAGAAACTAATAATTTGTTTCCTAACTTATGTCTCGTCTTTTAATGTAATGGCAAAGATTCATACTACCTACTGATGCAAATTATTTTTCACAGAGCAAGATGCCAGGTGTGAAGTCTGTGATTTCCAAAGCTAGCCAAGCAAAAGCAGATCATGTGATTGAACATGGTGATATAATATACTTTGGAAATCTAGTTTTGGAGGTATAACCTACTTGTTCTCATATTCTATTTGATTGATTTATGTTAATGCATTTGTTTTTCCTGAATATAAGCTGAATGAGATTATACATCCATGGATTGGGAGAGGTCATTTGAGGTTAACATATCTACATGCTAAGTGGATATTTTGTGCATGAAAATCGAGCTGTATCTTTTATGTTAAGATTGCAACATTCCTGCAATGGGTCTCGAAAAATGTCGCCAGTTTTGGTGCTCCATAAAAGTCGAGCTTTTTATGAGTAAATAAGGATAACTTTAAGACCTTGCCCACATCTTGATAATAATAGGTATATGTTGATTATCATACAGTGAAAGGAAAGAAATTGCAAAAGAATATATCCGAACATGCAATCCTTATAACATACACAAAGCTACACGTAGTTAGAACCCCTAAAACCAACGTTTATGAGACATGTATGAACATATATGAACAGTTGCGATTGGGTCAAACATGTAATTAAATTGGTTATTGAAGATACCAGTTGAGATGATCAGCACAAACCTTCAATGCTGCTTTACTTGGTTAGGATAATTGAAAGTTGATTGTTGTTATTGCTAAATACATATTTATAGAGTTAAAATAATGGCATATGATCGCACGCCTTTTGCGTGTCGGATGTTCAAAGTTCTAAAGTTTACCGCGATCAGGACGGTGTCGCTATGCAGCTAGCCGGTTGAGCACGGGTCGATCCACAGGGAGATGGCTGTATGTCCGTTCTTGTCTTAGACGAGTCAATAAAGAATTTGTATGTGTTTGTTCGATTCTATCCTAAGTGTATTATTTGCAAGTATAAAGTTAAGAAAAAGATACGAGATTATAAGCTAAAGAAATCCGTACTCAAAACCTTTGAGCCGAGTCTTGATCAATTGAAGCTAGAGCAATCGGCAACAACGTGGATTAGGGGATTTAAGCGCGGTATTCGTGGAATCCGGCTTATTTACCCTTGTCCTTCCGTTCTTGTCTCTTGCTTTCGCCTCCGGCCAAACCGAACGCAACCGGTCGCGGTTAGGAATCACCGTTACCTTGTTAGGGTAGGATGCCTAACGGAGCGCTTGCGTATCGTTTGGGCGGAGTTCAATGGAAAATACGGGAAAAGGAAATGAGCAAAGAACGTTAACTTATAATATCGTATTTATTCTTAACAATGATAATTACAACCATTCACAAAAAAGAACCAAAAAGAGAGAACAAAAAGAAAAGAACAAAGAAAAGAAAAGATTACAAGTAATTGAGTGTATGAATTATAAATTGCAAGAAAGTAAAGCAAGGTAATAAAAAGCAAGTAATAAATAAGCAATAAAAAGAACAAGAAACTAGAACTCAAGACAAGCATGAAATCAATAGCCAACCCTTAAACTTGCAAGCTCAATCAAGAGGTTGCAAGATCAAGAGAAGGGTAGAGAACGCATGTGAAATGAAGTGCTAATTCCATAAGAAAATACGACCCTTGAGATCAATAACAAATTCTTAACCTTTCAAGCTCAATGAAGAGGTTGAAAGATCAAGAGAAAGCAAGAATCTCAAGGGGAAGTTAAACAAAAGAGAATGATACAAAAGCCCTCATCTTCATTAATCTTCCACTCAAAAAGCTCTCACTACAATTTTCATGGAGAAAAGATGAAGAAGGAGAAGAAGAACTAAAACCTACAAAAAGAGACTAAAAGAATGGACACAAAAAGCTTGGCAAGTTCTGGGGTATTTATAGGAGGTGAACTGGCAATCTAGGGCAACCATCAGAACAAACATAGAAAGACCAAATAGCCCCTGAAAAGTGGTCGGCTGAAGCCACCATACGGCCGCGGAACCGCCGCCTATGCCCCCTATTGGCCGCGGTTCCGCCGCCCTATGGGTGAGTCAGGGCATGGGCTTTCTTGTACTGCCCTGATCTGCTGTCCCCTTTTGTCTGGTACATGTATTTTCTGATAATCTTTCCAGAATATCTTCAGAATTCTTAGTCCAAGATTGCTTTCTTTTCTTTACTTTTGACTTTATCTCCCTCGAGCTCCGCGCACCCATTGATTCTTGTGCAGCCCCTCTCGTGCTCTGTGCATGTCCGAGACACGAATGACCACTGTCATATGTCTTGTCTCTGGAACTGGTACTCGGCACTGGACGGATATGGATGACCGGAACCCGGCTTTTATCTGCTGTGACAGATGTTCTGTATTTGGTGTAACTGTGGAGATTTTGTCTTGATTTGCAATATTTGTACTGGAAACCTGTATTCTGTAAATATGTAACAAACACGGATTACAAGCACCTACCTATAAACACACGAGCATAAGAATGGGCGGTATAAAATGCAGTATTCTGTTATGAACAAATACCCCCAAACTTAACTTTTGTTCGTCCCGAGCAAAACCAATTATTCACAAAAAAGAAATCCTAACCGCACTTTCGCAGGGAACGCGATTGCACTGAGCACGTGCAACAAGCCGTTAAACCTCTAGGTGTCCCTAGTAGGAGGAGTGTTGTCTCCTGAGGGTTTTCAGCGGATACTACCCACAAAATCCCGTCAAGCTAGTGTCATAAGTTAACATCGATTCTACTCCTACAATTTAGTATTTATGTTAGAAATTCTATCATCCTAAGTTAGAAATATCCAACCCTTATTTCTCACACCTCCTATCTATTTAACCTTGGATCTCCTGAGTTTTCCTTCTAAAGTGCGGCCTCAAATCAGGGATTTTTATCAACTTTACAGAAAACATAAGTCTTATTCTTTATTTCTATCTTTTATCCAAACATCGATTGTATACCCCTACGTGTGTGTATATTTGCACCCCTACACTCAAGAATTCAATTCAAGCTATAATACCCTTGCCCTAATACCTAATACTACTTCTTTTCATTAAGGATGGACGGATTTGCTCACACACCTTTCATGCGACTATTAATGCTTCTTGAGGCACTAACGACCGATTACTGAATGTGTGAACTTTAAAGCGTAAATAGCAGTTTCCAGGTCTTGACTTTATTCTATTTTTTTTTCTTTTTCTTTTTCAAAACCGGATATATTTTTCAATATGCTCTTTTGGTGTTTAGCTTTAAATACCGTTTTTTCTTTCATACTAGGCTTTCAAGCAAGAGTATTTCTAGGTATCCTCTACTATCCCAAGTTTCAAGGTGCGTATAAGTGCAGTTTGTAGGGTATATACTTTCTAAATTTGAACTCGAGAAAAGAAACTATTTTTCAGACTTATCCTCCAGTAAAGCTTCAATACTTTCCCTTCATCTTGAGTTGACTCAAGAACTGAACTAAAAAATTGTAAGGACGTATACTTACCAAAGTTAGACAGAATGAGGGTTATTTTTAGGGTTTTCAATTCCTAAGCCTAGAATTTAGTTATTTCTAACATATCAACTAAACTTTCAGAATAAAAATCTAAGTTACCCTACTAGCTAACTTGACGACAAAGTTTTTATATTTTTGGAAAATTTTTCGATTTTTGTGGGTTTTTAATAAGATATGCAAATGCAAAATATACAAATGAATGCGAAGGAAGAAAGCTTACCGAGCACCCCCCAAACTTAAACTTGACAGTGCCCTCACTGTCAGGCTACACCAAGAGGGTCAAAATTGTCGGCGCTCCCTAAAAAAAATTATATACAAAACAAAAAGGAAAACAAAAATATATACAAAAAAGGTGCCCCCCAAACTTAAGTAAAACAGTGTTTCCACTGTTAAGCGTTGAAGTTCAGGATTAGGGGGGAAAGAACAGTATCAAGCTATACAAGGCCTTACACAGGCCAAAAGTGAGTACCAACCATTCAAAGATTTTGTCTCTATAATGTGCTGGTAGGTGAAAGAAGGCGTAGAGAAAAGAAATGGATAATACGCGAGACCATATGCGGAGAGAAGCGGGATACGGTCTCGGTATATGAGAGGAAGAAGAATGGCGGAAGGGAAAAAGAAGTGGAATACGAACTTGAGGGTGCAAATGGAGTAAATAGATTAGCACAATTTGTGATGACCGATGTGTGAAAAGCGATTGTGCTAATATATTTATCCGTCGAGAAATAGGGTCAAATCCCTCAAGATTCGTAAGAAGCCATGGGTACGCCGAACTTGGTAAACCAGACATATGAAATGAGAGCGAGACGGGTCCTTGCAAGGTCGGAATGATGGAAAGGATGGAGGGAAGTGGTTGAGGAAGGTTATCGGTTAAAGGTTCAGGAGGGTGTACACAGTCAGTGGAAGGGATATGATGAATTGGAAAATCCGACCCATCAATTATAACTGGTTCATCCTCAAAACTATCCTCAGAATTCTCCTCAAAGTTAAGCTCAACCATGCCTTCATCATCAATATTAAGACGTATATGAAGTTCGGGAAAAACATTTAATGACTCGGGATGATGATTTGAAGAGAAAAACTCAGTCAAATCTATGGGTTCATCATCCAAAATATTCCCAGCGTCAATATCCTCAATCAAGTGAAAATCAATTTTCTCAGACACCTCATCAAAAGCATGGATTTCAATCAATTCAGGTTCTAAGATGGAGGTGTAGAGGTCAAAAGGATTGGGTGTGGTTTCACTTGGCAAGGTCCCTTCACAATCTGGCAAATCAAACACTACAAAGTCGCACAACTCATTAAACATTCTATCTTCAACTGATAATTCATTTGGGACACTTGATAGACTTTCAACACAGGAGTTGTGGGATTCAATTTGAGACGGGTAGGTTTGATTTGGAAGGGTATACAGCTCACTTTCTCCACTCAAATTCTCCGCCTGTCCTACCGCCTCATCATACATTGGAAAATTTGGAGCTAGCTGGAAACTAGCTACCGGGTCAGTAGGTTGTATGAGAGCGGCCATGGACGCATTCAAATCCATCATCTGTTGGCGTGACGCTACCTTAAAGTCTTCCAACGACTGTTCCAGACTAGACATAGGTTGTGAAGGGGTTTCAGTAAAGAATTCAAAGTTGTTTGGATACTGAAAACTCCCAAATGGCGGTTCTGAAGCAGTGTCTAGGGAAGGTGCAAAGGTAGGGTAGGATTGGTAGGAATTGAATGGTTGGACAGGGGTAGAATCAACATTTGGATAAGAAGGTGAATGGACTTGTTGATCCCAAGAATTTGAAGTGGTGAAAGGAGTGAAAGATCGGCTACGGGATTGTTCCATACGTTCAGCGATGGACAAAGGACGATTTGCAAAAGGGGTATCAACATAAGCGGGTGCGGGAGGTTGAAAAGATTGATACAAAGTGGAATGAGGTGTGCAAGTGTTTGTCCTAGACGCTGCTATTCGATCTTTCAGTGAAACTTTGGGCATGGAGGGGTCGTTCGAAGTTCGGCCAAAGCAAGAACCGTAAGAAGTAATGTCTGGTTGTGGGTACCAAAGTTCGGCAAGAGTTTTTCGAGGTGGAGTACTCATGATATGAAAAGAGAAAGAAAGAAAGGCAGAGAAAAGGAGGGGGAAAAGAATGTGATATTTTTTATTTTTTTATTTTTAGTTTATATATTAACAGAAGAATGAAATATACACACAAAAAGAATATTGACAAAAACAATCACGACACAAAAATACCACAGACCTAATCGTTCTAGGGTTCACCTAGGTCAACTAGACCTGCTCCAGAACTTGATTGTCGAAGTAAAACTGTGTCGAGAAACGGGCTCAAGATACACTGATCACGAGGCCAGGTAAGTGCAGAGATAAGGGGAGGTTTTCCAACGCTTTCGCGAAATTCCTTAATTAAATAACCCTTTCTCTTTTGGCGGTTTCGCCGTTAACACTTTCCTAGACACCCCGTAAACAATATACCGTTAAGCGAGGTTCTAAACACAGTTAACTTCTCCTAATGAGCGCGAAGTCCTTAAGGCTTAAAGTCTAGTTTCTTTTAAATTTTGTGCGGGTAAACGTTATGCTCAAGTTCGTGATTTATGGGCCACGGAAAAGGTGATGAAATCCTTTACCGTATGTTGTGGGGTTCGCTTGCCCTTAAGTCCGTATTAATGTATGCAATGCGCAATTCAAAAATTCTATAAAGAATCAAACAATCGTTTTTTAGTTTAAGCACGGCACTGCAACAAATACGGGTTAGTTAATTTTTAGCGTTTGCTAGCGAACTTGCAAAGAATCCTGCAAAGAATAGTATATTGGAAGCGTCGGATTTGAGAAGAAGGTGTTAGTAAAGTACGTACCGTTAAGTTTTGGGTTAGGAAACCCCCGTTGAATCAAATCCGGTAAGCTTGAAAAGTTCGCTTGCGCGGGTCAAACTACCCGGATCTTTGGCACTGTACTTTGCAATCACCTTAGCCTTGAACGTACACTTTGCTCCCACAATCGCAGTTTGCAAATCCGCAAAAATCTGCACTCTTGCCCACAAAGATGATAAAAAATAACAAAAAGATTTTTTATATATATATACAAAAAGAATATTAACCCGAATAACAAGAAAGAAAATACGCTACCGTCTCCTCGGCAACGGCGCCATTTGATCGCACCCTTTTGCGTGTCGGATGTTCAAAGTTCTAAAGTTTACCGCGATCAGGACGGTGTCGCTATGCAGCTAGCCGGTTGAGCACGGGTCGATCCACAGGGAGATGGCTGTATGTACGTTCTTGTCTTAGACGAGTCAATAAAGAATTTGTATGTGTTTGTTCGATTCTATCCTAAGTGTATTATTTGCAAGTATAAAGTTTTTAAGAAAAAAATACGAGATTATAAGCTAAAGAAATCCGTACTCAAAACCTTTGAGCCGAGTCTTGACCAATTGAAGCTAGAGCAATCGGCAACAACGTGGATTAGGGGATTTAAGCGCGGTATTCGTGGAATCCGGCTTATTTACCCCTGTCCTTCCGTTCTTGTCTCTTGCTTTCGCCTCCGGCCAAACCGAACGCAACCGGTCGCGGTTAGGAATTATCGTTACCTTGTTAGGGTAGGGTGCCTAACGGAGCGCTTGTGTATCGTTTGAGCGGAGTTCAATGAAAAATACGGAAAAAGGAAATGAGCAAAGAACGTTGACTTATAATATCGTATTTATTCTTAACAATTATAATTACAACCATTCACAAAAAAGAACCAAAAAGAGAGAACAAAAAGAAAAGAACAAAGAAAAGAAAAGATTACAAGTAATTGAGTGCATGAATTATAAATTGCAAGAAAGTAAAGCAAGGTAATAAAAAGCAAGTAATAAATAAGCAATAAAAAGAACAAGAAACTAGAACTCATGACAAGCATGGGATCAATAGCCAACCCTTAAACTTGCAAGCTCAATCAAGAGGTTGCAAGATCAAGAGAAGGGTAGAGAACGCATGTGAAATGAAGTGCTAATTCTATAAGAAAATACGATCCTTGAGATCAATAACAAACTCTTAACCTTTCAAGCTCAATGAAGAGGTTGAAAGATCAAGAGAAAGTAAGAATCTCAAGGGGAAGTTAAACAAAAGAGAATGATACAAAAGCCCTCATCTTCATTAATCTTCCACTCAAAAAGCTCTCACTACAATTTTCATGGAGAAAAGATGAAGAAGAAGGAGAAGAAGAACTAAAACCTACAAAAAGAGACTAAAAGAATGGACACCAAAAGCTTGGCAAGTTCTGGGGTATTTATAGGAGGTGAACTGGCAATCTAGGGCAACCATCAGAACAAACATAGAAAGACCAAATAGCCCCTGAAAAGTGGTCGGCTGAAGCCACCATACGGCCGCGGAACCGCCGCCTATGCCCCCTATTGGCCGCGGTTCCGCCGCCCTATGGGTGAGTCAGGGCATGGGCTTTCTTGTACTGCCCTGATCTGCTGTTCCCTTTTGTCTGGTACATGTATTTTCTGATAATCTTTCCAGAATATCTTCAGAATTCTTAGTCCAAGATTGCTTTCTTTTCTTTACTTTTGACTTTATCTCCCTCGAGCTCCGCGCACCCATTGATTCTTGTGCAGCCCCTCTCGTGCTCTGTGCATGTCCGAGACACGAATGACCACTGTCATATGTCTTGTCTCTGGAACTGGTACTCGGCACTCGGCACTGGACGGATATGGATGACCGGAACCCGGCTTTTATCTGCTGTGACAGATGTTCTGTATTTGGTGTAACTGTGGAGATTTTGTCTTGATTTGCAATATTTGTACTGGAAACCTGTATTCTGTAAAAATGTAACAAACACGGATTACAAGCACCTACCTATAAACACACGAGCATAAGAATGGGCGGTATAAAATGCAGTATTCTGTTATGAACAGCATACCATACATAGAGGTTGAGGATGTTGAGCATGCTGCTCAAGACCTAAAGGATGTCCTGCAGCAAGTTTGATGTACAAACCAAATCCAAACTGCGAAATAAGTGTTCAATGAAAACTAAGGCAAAACGGTTGCTAGTAGTCATTGCAACATAATACATACAGGAATTTATAGTGAGGTCATGCGTTATAATCTCCCGCTCTTCAGGGTCATGAAGTGACCACTGCCACTGGTACATTTTGTTGCTCAACTAAAGGTAATTTAAATATCAAATGGATCAGCTCAGAGCTTGGTCACAAGACCAAATGTGTATATTTATTACATATTTTTCTTTAAAAAAGAATAGAACTCATTCAATTCATTGACCAGTTTTCAAATTAATTCTACAAAGTGAAAATCAAGATTTTATAGAGCAGTGGTAGTAAATTTAGACACACGCATTTTACTTGTTAACCAGGAGAAATAAAAGGATGGATTCTCTCCAATACTTTTTAGTAGATAAGACAAATAGTATTTGTAAGCTCCTTTACTCCCTTTCAGATCTAACTTAGCTAGAATTCTCTGATTTACAGAATTTGATCGTTAGAACTGTGAATTGTTACATCTTAAAATAATAAATCTGTCTAAGTTTCGTATTTTCATCCACTTTCCTCCTTGTTTCTCACTTTCATGTTTTACATTTTTAGCTAAGATTTAATCAACATCATTAACAACAAGAAGCCATCATCCCAAATTTTGGGGTTGGCTATATGAATTATGTTCTATCATTCTGCTATATTAAGGGCTGTCTCTTGAATCAATTGACAAGTAACATACCTTAGTTGAAGTTTATTTCGGTCTACCCATGACCGTTGTTGCATGCGCACCATTATATTTTCATAACTTCTTTGCGGTTTTACATTTATTGGCCTTCATTGCATGTCTAAACCATCTCAGTTCTCCCTCAATTTATACTCTACAGGAGCTACCACCAAGTTCTTACACACACACAAATTTCCTATTCTATCAATTATATTAACAAATTTTATATATCAATAGTAATTTTTATATTTAACAAATTTTATGAGTACTTCTGATAATGCAAAATTAGTCTATGAGATAAAAGGATCTCTACTACAGGCAGTATTGCATCTTTGATCATGAAACATCAAATGCTTGTTGAACCTTTTGAATCACATAATAGTCGTACATGACTTTTCATTATTATTTTCTCCCACTGTGTCCCTCATCAATTTGTAGTTATGGTTATTGAGTTTAGTTACTCGACCTACTAGATATGTCCTCCATCAATTAGATATCAAAGATTTGAGATTTGTGTTTTAGGAGATCTGATTTAAAACTGAACGTTCGACTTTTCTTTCTGCACTAGATAAGCCTTGGTTCCTCAATTCTTTTGTCTATTATTCTTACTCTTGTACTGTTTATATGACAACATAAGTTATTTTGACGAGAATTTGCATCATTTAGAGTATTTTGGCAAAATGAGTTGGTAGATGATTCCCTTTTAATACCTGTCAGCACTAATGGTAAAATAAACTAAACTAGACTAGATTTCATTTATACTTTCAGCTTTTTCCATGTCAGGTCAGTAAGTTGTTGGACACTTTATATCTTTTGCATATTTTACCATTTAGCGGACAGCTGACTCTTTAGAGGATAGTTTTGATTCTTAATTATAAAGCTTGACATGGACCATCTATTACACCTTACAATGGCATTTGTCTTTACCAACCATCTGTAGTCCACTGAGTTCCCAGCCAAATGAATTTGATTGCAGTTATTCTGAACGTAATAGAGAAATCTTTGATTAATTTAAATTCAAAAAATCTAACAACTAATTTATAGTGACACTGATACAGTCAAAATAAATAAATTTATAGTGACACTGCTATAAAAATAAATTAATATTCATACATGGAATGCATCTCTCTCCAAGTGATCACCAAGCCACACATCAAGTTTTCTAATTTTTCTCTAGGTGCGTGCTACTCCTGGTCATACTCTGGGTTGTGTTACATATGTAACCGGATATGGACCTGATCAGCCTCATCCAAGAATGGCTTTCACTGGTGATGCCTTGCTCATTCGTGGCTGTGGAAGGACAGATTTTCAGGTACAGCATTTTGATGCTTGCATCTGTCTTAATAACACACGCACATTCGTGCATGCGCGCTCGTGCGCGGTGGTAGTTGGTAGCTTACTCTACTGTGTATTATAGAAACAATTTGATTGTATCATGCAAAAGATCCTTTGTCCTTAAAGCTGACATTTTGTAACCCTGTCATGGTCAGGAAAGAGAAGTGGGATTTTTATCTGAAAAATCTTTCCGTGCAAATCACAGCATATCATTGATATGTAGGTTCTAAGTTGATGT
This sequence comes from Agapanthus africanus, assembly GCA_030015575.1. Lineage (NCBI taxonomy): Eukaryota > Viridiplantae > Streptophyta > Magnoliopsida > Asparagales > Amaryllidaceae > Agapanthus > Agapanthus africanus. The sequence continues at coordinate 81,952,019 of JASDDO010000026.1, read as the reverse complement.
AGTTCCAGAAAGGGGAAGAGAGAAAAAAGGGTTCATGATGACTTCTGGAAATGTGAAGTGAACCATTTTTGTGGCAGAAAGTACTAGTTTAGCAACTGAGATTTTTGCTACTGCGAAGTGAACTATTTGTAGGGGGGGTTAAGAATTCTGGCCAGGCAACTGAGATGTAAAGTCCTGTTGGATGGTTGGCATCTCATGCATTTAGCCCATCCAGCCAACAAGATACCTTCAAATCACCATGGACATGGAATGAGTCAAGTGATGGGCAATTTTGTTAAGTTTTTTGATACGAAATCAGGATAATAAACCAAAGAGCAAGATGTGATGCATGTAGTGTAAAACTTTGCAGATTGGACGCTTCCGAGTCATAAATATCTTCAAGCATTTATGTATATTTCATAAAATCTAGAGGCTTATGTGATTAACCATAAAAAATTTGGTCAATAAGAATAAACAATGTTAACATAATGACTTGTTTTACAGGGAGGGAGTTCGCATCAACTTTACCAATCAGTACATTCCCAGGCATGTAGATGAGATTTGCAATCAACATTTTCAAGCAGATGTATGTGGAAGCTATATGGTCACTGGCTTAAACTTCTTTTATTGCATGTTCTCAGATATTCACATTGCCGGAGGATACTTTTATTTTTCCTGCTCATGACTACAAAGGCTTCACTGTAAGCAACAACCAGTACTCATTTTCATCATCCTATCTGCCGCTCATATTGAACATACTTATTATACATCATGTAGGTTAGCACAGTTGGAGAGGAGATGCGTCTCAATCCTCGACTTACCAAGGATGAGGTAATTCCCTGAGTAATAATGACAAATTTGTTACTAAAATTTGACAGAAACATTAATTTCCTTCCTCTTAAATCATAAAACTCCTTCAACAGTTGGGAATCATTTTCTCTCTAAATATATGCACATTCTATACTCCAAACACAAAAGAGAAAAACGATACTATAAGAAACACAAATAATATCAGGGTACCACAATAAATCTGTAAATCCCTCGAGTCATATACACAAAACAAGAACTTGTTTGCATACAAATACTGAAATATGCTAATGATTGGATAAGAGGAAATGGAAAGGAGAAAACATAATTTAGGAATGCTCAGATTGGTAGTCTAACATCTGTCTGCTCTCTCACTTTTTGCGCCCATTTTAATAGCCTACCTGTAACAATAAAATCTTGAATCTCGCCGGAAATGTCGGAGTTGACATATTTTTTTGGACCAGTACTCGTAGATTTTGTGATTGGGAGGGGAAAGCAAATCTATGCTTACCTCTTGCATAATGCTATTAATATTTCCTCACACTATAGTTTTTTAATGACTTGTAGATCATGATTCCACCTCCTTATCTTGTAATCTTTTGTTTGAGGAAACATAGGTTTTCAAATGTGGGGATCCTAGGTTCTAAGTTTTCGATATTTATCCTCCTGTCTGTCCAGCAACATGTGAAATAACAGTCCAAAATCAAGACATAATTTCGGTTCGGTTTAGAGTTGATTTGAATGGAAAATATTTTTAAAATGGAAATTACTACTTGCTTGTGATTAGATTGCAGCCATATAAATGAATTACTCCACGGAAATTAGATTAGTCTTCAGAGCTACAATATCAATATCGCAAAACATAATTTGTGAGTTGAGTATCAGAAATTTATTATCTTACCTATATTTGCTTTACCAATAGTTTTGATTGGAAAATCCAAAAGGTAAATCCTTTCTATTAATTCTCTTCAGTAATATATTTTTGCAGGAAACTTTCAAGAGCATCATGGAAAGTGAGTTGTCCTAGTTTCCAAAGTTTCTTTCAGCATATGTAATAGTGAAATATCTAACATTGAAATGTCTATATTTTTCCTAGATCTGAACTTGGCATACCCAAAGATGATCGATGTTGCGGTACCTGCAAATATGGTATGTGGATCGCAAGATTGTGTCCCTAAGGCCCAAGCAAGAGCTTAGATATATCAAAACAAGGTACGGGATGCGGTATTATAATATTGAGTTACAAGCAGGGACGGATCCATATAGAGACGGGGATAGGCGGTTGGCCTTCCTGGATTTGTGGCGTTGGTGTCAATCATAAGTTAATTATATGTATATATAATTTGTGCAATAAAATGTTTTAAATAAGATCAATGGGATTGTTGGTAGAGGCGTGAAACCCTGTTGCTTTAGATCCCACGTTCGAGGCTCTCGTAGCGCTGGGTATTTTTATAATTATTTTTTTGCAATATTTCTTTAATAAAAACTTATGCAAAATTGATAATAAGTTTTTGGCGAAATAAAAGCTTATGCAATTGTAGAAGGTAAGTAATTGAAAAATGAATTCATCCATTAAATAAACAATAGCTATTCATATGTAAATGAACTCAAAAAAATAAACAATAACCAATTTAATTACATCCTAAAGTTAAAAGATAAAGTTAAAAGTTTCATGCCTTCCTCATTATGACATTTTAATTTTATATCCGTTTAATTTTTTGCTCTACCTGACTTGGTTTTCTTGGTTTTCTGGATCCGCTGCTGGTTACAAAGTGTAAAAGAAGTTGCTATGTGCATCATCCGGATGGTCTATGCTCGCTGAAAGCGTTTGTTGTGTATTGAAGCTTTTCCTTTTTGAAAATAAAAGCGCGCAAAGCCATGTAACCTTGTCATATTATTTTGTGCATGTGCTTGGCAAGAGGAAATGGAATATATTGTGTCACTGTTCCAGTGGCCTGGCTAGACACTATTCTTTGATACATATCTCTTTACCGTCATATTGATCAAAGAATACCGTTATCATAACATGTTTCCCGTCCTACCGTGTCGTTATATATTCCGTATCCTCATTAAACTATGAGTCTATTAGCTCCATTATTATCATCTTGTTATTGGCAAAATTTCGTCCTAATAGATAAATCAGCAAAATGAAATACAATATTAAAAAAGTTGTGAAATCATGTCAGCTATATCAATATATAATTTATTTAAGAAAATAAAATCTATAATAGTGCATCACCCCAAGGATAAATAGACACTCACCATTGACTTTCCATATGCAATGTTTGAAGTATATTGGGGATGATACATTTTTTTATAATTTAAAATTTTAGATGTAATGCGTAGTGGATGCAGCTTCCCATGCGGCCCACAAAGATCGTGAGACTAATGACATTAGATCCACGTGGTTCAATCTTAGGCCGTCAATATCTATGATTGGCGTTCTAGGGTTTGTCTTCTCTTCTCTTTAAATACTCGATCTTCTGCCCCTCTTTGATCCAATTCATCACAAGCATCTTTCAGCGCCGCTCCCATGAAATTAGCGTTTATTTTCTATCTCTTATATTCTCTCGTCCTTTTTTTAAAAATAAAAAAAATCCTGAGATTAAGTTTCATAATCGTTCTGCATATTATTTTGTGCAGTTTCTCTCTTATTTTTTTAGGGTAAAAATCTTGAGGATGTTGAAGGGGCTTGAGATGATGATCCTTTCCCCAAATGATCGACTTTGATTATTCTATGCGCAATCTAATATTTCTCTCTTCAGGGAGAAATCAAGCCAATGGTTCTGATCCCCCCTCACATTCATCATTTATTTTATTTTATATGATTTTTGCAATGAATTTTCGCAATTTTTTTTTTAAAAGATGAAATAGTGATGATGAAAAATCTAAAAAGGCTTGTTTCTCAAAGAACATTCGCAGTGGCCGCCTGAGAGCTTTCGCCTCGCCAGGCTTGAGAGCTTATGCTGCTCCTTTTTCCTTCCTTGGATGTCTGAGACTTCTAATTTTTTGTTTTGCCTCATCTCTTACAATTTATTTGAAATTATATATTAAATCTTTTATATATAATTTGGTTATGTTCAATGTTTTAAAAAATTTTGAAAGGCGACTTTGCCGGGGAAACTATAATCTCAACTTTGTTTCCTCTTTTTCCCTGTTGCCAATAATTCAACTTTGGGCTGTTTTGTGTGTTTCGAGTTTCATTTATCTTTTCATTATAGGGTAAGTGGCTTGCACATAACGGCTACATTTGATCTGAAACATTTTAAAAATTTATTTAAACATTAAAAGAATTATATATCAGTAAGGTCGGTATGGCGAAATATGCATTTGTTTTTTGCTTCCATGCATCTCGGAAGATAATTTCGCTAGATAAAAACACAAAAATAAAAATAAATAACTTAAAGAAAAATGCAGATAAAACACGTAAGCATTGTTTTACGATATAAACGTCCGCCCGAAAAGATTACAACCCAGAACATGACATCGATTGGGACTAGCTAAATTTGTTATAACTCATTTATAACTGTGCAGTCTATCGTAAAACTAACACTATTGAAAGATCAAGAAAAAAAATTTAAGATTAGTGGCCCTCGAAGAAATTAAGCATAAGTGCATTTGTTAGCCGATGCCCTACTTTAGAAGGTCAAATATCTTTTCTAGAAGATCAAAACTATAAATTTCAAAGATTACAAGTGTTCTATTTTTGCTTGTAAAATCTCTGACCATAATTCGAAAGAAAGAATAAAGTAAACTCTTGATGCGGCAAACACTTTAAGTGGAATGTAAATTGATTGGAGACGGAGGATATATAGTTGTTGATATATCTGTATTTGATGGCAAGAACACACATATTGGAAAGCAATATCAGCGAACCGGTTGGACGTTTTGAGCTCTTAAAAATTATTTTGTGGCTAAAAAATCATTTTTGAAGAAAAAATACCAACAGCCTCAAAAGCACTTTTGAAGCTAATAAAAAAGAAAATCTTCTTTTTCAGAAGCTAAAAAAAATGATGTTTTCAGGAAAAAGCTCTTCCTAATTATTTTTTTCCCTATTATCTTCTCTCCTTGGATCTCTACACTTATTTCTTTTCTCATCATATTTCTAAGTTTTGAGTTTCTTGCATCAAGCAATCTAAGACTATCGACTTCAACGGAGAATCCATAGATCAAGAGGATAGATTTCAAATATTTTTATGTAGATATTTTTGTGTAGATTTTATTTTCTTTGTGAATTTTTTGAAAGTAAATTGTAAATTAAAAAAATGATGATTTTTCATTAATTTCTCTCAAATATTAAGAAAAATGATGTTTTTTATGTTCATTTAAACAGCCAATGACACTTATGCAACTCCTAATAACAGTACTTTTGCCTAAAGAGATTTTTTCAACATAACTTTTGCTAAAAGCTCTTTTCGCAAAGCACCCAACCAAACATGCCCTTAATTTAAGTCAAAAATCATTGTATTTGCTCAGATAATAATGGTGGAAGAATCAAATTTCATTTTTCTATTTTATAAAAATCTAATAAGTATTTTATAATATAAATGTATTTGTAAAGAATAAAATTCAAAGAAGCTATATATTTTATATTTATGTTTTAAAAAAATAAATGATGCTTAAGGAAATGGTTTAGTCGGTTTTAAACAATATGAGGACTTGCCTTAACATATTGTTTAAGTATCTAACAAGCCAAGTGAACAATTAAAAATGTTATTGTGGTATTCAACCCAAGAGCTTTTGTTTTTATCCTGATAATGGTCAACGTCTGCAAATTTCATTAATTTGCTCATTTCATGGTATCGACACACTTTCACTGCCCAAATGGCTTTTGTTTTTACCCTAATAATGGTCAACGTCTGCAAATTTCATTAATTTGCTCATTTCATGGTATCGACACACTTTCACTGCCCAAATGGTTGCAAATACCTTTGTGGAAAGAATTTGCAGATTATATGTCTGTCAAGAACTATCAATTCCGATCGTGATCCTGTTATTACTTTTTTGGTCGGAATTCATGAAGTTATTTGGCACTAAGTTGAACTATATGATACCTTACCATCCATAAGCTGAGGGACAATTCGAGATGGTTAATTGTTGTCTCGAAACTTGTTTTCATGTTTTTGCACACACAAATCCAATGTTTTTGGTCATTAAGCTCCTGTAGGCTTTAGTTTGTTGCTCTATGTGGGCATGGCCATAAGCTCCAACGATTATTTGTTATCCTATTCAATTCTATTTAACTGGTCGATTAATAAAATGCATTAGCTATACATTTAATTAGCTAACGAGCCGTTGCTTTTCTAAGTTAACTATTAACTAGCATAGGCCTCCGTGTCATATGCACGGATGTCATCAAAAGCCAACTATCAACACAACAGGATGAGGATTTTGCTTAATAATGATCCAAATATCTAGTTTAATTCAGTAGATATACACAAACACATGCGCAAGTTATTGTGACCCTTTCAATTCCCAGTGAAGATTTTACAGTCTTGATTTACCCAATTTAGTTTTAGATGAGTTTTTAAAGTTAAAGTTGAAGTCTGCTTGCATTTTAGAAGAACCATGAAGAACTACAAAGTCAATTCCATTAAAATGGCAAAAACGAACCATTATTTTCCTTGTATTTCTCCAATTTCAAGGTTAATGATTATAGGAAGCTAATATTCTTAGAAAAAAGATTTCAGCGGCTTGTATAAATGATACTTGTTCGAATGTTACTAAAATCTTTAAATTTTTAACAAATTTAAGCAATACATTGAACAACCGCAGAGAGTATACATCTATTGAAAATGCATTTTTCTTAGAATACCCAGTTACCCATGTACCTATCATTTCACAATGAACACCCATCAAGCATCGCTATCCATTAAAGGAGGTGTGGGATATACATGCACAGAAATTTTATCAAAGAAGAATCTCAGGGCCTGTTTGGTTGTAGGATTATGAAATAATTAGATTGTGGAATCCAAAAATTTGAGAGAATTTTATAATTTTGTGTTTGGTTATGGGATTTGGATTTATAGGATTCCTTTGTTTTTTATGGGGGTCCACCACAAAAAAGAATCCTTGAATCCTAAAATATTTGGAGAATTTGCAAGGATTTGATACTATTCATTGTACTCTTAGATGGGATCCACGTACTTTATTTATTTAGTGACCCTCTCTCTAAAATCCTCAAATCCAAATCTCATTTTTTTTCCACCAACCAAACAAAGATTACAAGGATCTACAAATCCAATATTAGGAATCTAATACCAATCAAACAACAAATTACCAAATCCAGAAATTTTCAACCGTACTATTTTGGAATCCAAATTTCATAATCTGGCAACTAAACAGCCCCTTACTATAACAAAATACTAAATCAATCAATACAGAAGTAATACGTTGTGGACATGAAATATAATTTTCGCTATGAAATAAATACCGGGTGGGGTTATAATTTTTTATGTTGGATCCTAAAATACATTTTTGGGTTTTTTATCCGTTAAATCTCTATACTTCAATATTTTTCTCCGTCCCCCATAATTAGTATTTACTTATAGCTTCCTATACTTATAACTTGCTCCTGCGGCCATACTTCACTTTTGAAAATTATTCCTTTTCCTCTCTCCGGCCGCTGCCGTTCCCGCCGTCTTCCTCCTCCTCATTTTCTTCACCCCATCGCCTCCTTCTTCCTTCTCCTCCTCAACACCACCGCCACCGCCATCAACACCACCATCATCTTCCTCCTCCTCTTCCACTCATTGCTTCCTTCTTCTTTCTCCTCCTTCTCAACACCACCGCCACCGCCATCATCGTCAACACCGTCACCACCACCTTCTTCTTTCTCTTCTTCTTCAACCCACAATCATCGCCGCCGCCAACTTTCTTTCTTCAAGGATGGTGACGGCGGCGGCGGCGGTTATGGGTTGAATAAGAAGAAAAAGAAAACGATGGTGGTGATGGTGTTGATAATGACGGCGGCGGCGATGTTGAAGAGGAGGAGGAAGAAATTGGTGTTGATGAGTTGAAGAAGAAGATAGGAAGGAGGAAGATGGTGGTGTTGATGATAAAGGTGGCGGTGGCGGTGGCGGTGACAGTATTGAAGAGCAGGAGAAAGAAGATGGCGGTGTTGGGGACAATAGCGGAGGACGGCGGCGATGGTGGAGAAGAAGAAATAATTTTAAAAAATAAAGTAGGAAGGCTGCAGGAGTAACTTATAGCATAGAAGGATACATATAAATACTAAGTATGGAGGGACAGAGAAAAATATTGAAATATGGAGGGTTAACGGGAAAAAACCCTACATTTTCAACAATTCTTAGGACCCAAAATTAATTTTCCTTCACAATTCTGCATGCGCACGCAATGAGAAAACGCGGCCCACGAAAACTAAAGCTAAGCTAGGTAGCTTTAAATAAGGGTTTGTTAATAATTATATGAAAGGTTGAAGAGTGGAATAGAATTTTGCACCGAATAAGAGGGTGTGCAAGATTTCGAAGAAAAACTAAAGGGATGAATAGAATTCTATTGTACCGAAAAAAAAGGGTGTGTGTGATTTTGAAGAAAAATGAAAGGACAGAATAGAATTTTGGACCGAATTAGAGGGTATTCGAGATTTCGAAGACGAACGACGGGGCAGAACAGATTTTTACATACTTCCGTCCAAAGCAAAATGTAACGACTCTGAAATCACTGTACATAAATTTCTTATTATTATACAGAAAAGAGTATTACAGTCTGTGTAAGAGTTAAAAGTTATTTTTGTTAAATAAAATCAAGAAGTAACTTGTAACTCACTGGTAAAACATTTACACTATTGTGACATTGTCACGACCCAAAATTTGGCACGTGACCGACACTTAAACCATGTGACGTCAACAGGCGTAACGCAATTTAAGTAAGCCGAAAACCCAGAAATCTAAACCATAAAAAAAATTAGTGATAAAACATTGTTAAAAATATTTGGAAATCTCAAGTAAAAATCTTAAAGCTTAAGTTTATTTTCGTAGAAATTTCGGCAGCACCTCCTTTGTAAAAATTAGGCTCAAAAAGGGTACAAACATAGAATATAAATAAAGTATAAAGAGGTAAAACTACATAATAAAGGCCGGCTTACATGAGCACGACACCCAGAGTCACAAAATATACAATATCGATCCTTACAAACTCGTCTCTAAGTCAATACATGGAAATGGTAGATGGAGAATACTAGATACAATAAAATGTTCAATAGATGAAGTCGGATAATCGCAACCTACCTATACTAAACGGCTTCACAGCCAACCGTAGCGGTCTCCGCAAAAATAGAGATGATAGGGAGCCCTGCCGCGACTATACTGAAGGTTAAGCCTGCAAAACACTGTGGCACAACGGGATGAGTTGCCAACTCGTGAATAGTAAGTAATATCATACAGATAATCGCAGGTATGCACGAACAACGATAATCTACAACATGCAATCTGATAGCATAACTATGGAAATATGGATATGCAACAATCATGATCAAGGTACGCTATCAGGATACTACAACTATATGAAACAATGCATATCAAATAACTACTGAGTATAGGATAAAACATATCATCATCAATGAATCATCATCGTGGAAAAACCAGTGTCCATCAACGACACCCCAAATCCAAATACCTCAGGCTCCGTCACCCTGATCGACCCTTATATCCGTAAATCTCATGGAACTTGAGTGCCCAACACCGACACTCGAAACATCATGAAATACTCGTGTCCAGTATTGACACATAAATCCACATAACTCGGGCTCCGTCAGTCCGGATCGGCCCACATCCATCTCACGACTCCAGTCGGTATCCTCCGGATAACCGCCGGGTCCAAACTATTACCGGCAGGTAGTATTCCCTCCGTCGGGCTCACCGCCTTTCCATACGAGTCTTCTTGTTCCGGGATACCTCACCGGGTCCACCATGTACCCGCAGACGGTGCCTACCACTCCTCGAATTGGGTATACTCATAGCTCAGAACCGAGAAAACTCATGGTGGACGCATCGAAATATCATATCAAGAGAAACCGGGTTTTTAAAACAATGTATACTTTCTTGAAATATCACCACGGTTCTCAAATCCATAAATCACATGAAATCCGTATCTAAATGCGTAAATCCATGAAATATGATGTATGCAATATAGAACAGTAATATGAGCATATCAAGGGAAAACCGCTATTTTAAATGAATCAAGTTTGTAAATATATCATGCGGTTCCCACATTCTCCAAAATCAAATGCAACATCTGTAAGTCTACGGTAGCGCCCCGGCCAATAATCTGAGGCCAAACACGGAATAAAAACTTTTTCATAAACTGACGCTAACATAGACTGTAACCCGGATCGTGCCATTAACGCTAAATTAGCAAACTGTAAAATGATAGAATGGCTATACCGATCGATCCGTGTCCTTCGGTCTTTAGCCATCATCCTACGCTCCTCGCGGCATCTCCGATCTCCTGTCTCCTCGTCGAGGTGGCACCACGTTAACGGATCTTTATACGGGCTCCCGCCTCTAAACCGAGGCAATTCGGACATGAAGTTTGCTAACCGACATGTCCAAGATTGAAGTAGAGAGTGTGTAGAACAATTTGTCTCAAGAAACCCAAGCCATTGGGTGGAGATAAATTGAAGTTGCCATTTGGGTGAAGGAATGAGCTTGGAAATTTTCATTGAATCAATTTTCATCACCAAAATGGGGCTCGGCCAAGTGAGGGGCTGAAATAGGTGGGGGGTGAGTGTAGGAGCAAGTGGTGACCATAAGATAAAAATCTATCCACACAAATATCCAACAAAGATCTTAAGCTTGGACAAAAGAACTTAATGCAAAAATGAGTCACTAAAACACCTCATCCAATCTAGAACCTCCTGGTTGCTGCTGGAGCCCCAGTGACCACCAAAAAAACCCTCATTTACAAAAGGCCACATTTGGAAGAAACCCCCTCACAACTAAGAAATTCAGCCAAGAAGGAAAGAAAGAAAAATGGCCAAAACCAATTTTATATATATTCCCGCATTTGTATTGCGACCGAATACAAATGCAAAGAGACAAAAATACTCCTACACAATATAATACTCGGATTCGGCTTAAACCAAAGCCCACCAGTATTATCTGTCCGAACCATGACACGTGCACAAGTGCACGTATATGTTCGAACCTTGCCATAAAACCATACGGCCTCTACAACGTTTCGCCCGAACTTGGGAAACAATCTGTGGGGGACTCTAAAGACTCGTCAATACTCTGGTATTGGGTTTAACCACAAGCCGTCAGTGGTACTAGCTGTACGTAGCGGCTGCCCATATATTGACAGAAAGGAAAGCTGATGAGCGAACTCATCCTGAAACCCAACTGAGCCTATCAGTGACAATATCCGTACAGTCCGGTCCGTTCGTCTATGAGTATCGCATATCGGGCCTAGGGGGCTGATAACGTCAGACCCCCAATAGCGGTATAAGTCGTGTCAGAGTGTAGCCCAGAACACCCTGAGATACTACTGGAGTACCTACCTGTAAATCTCCTGCCTTGGCCGAGGGCTTTGTGTAATAGCTCTTCTAGACACAGCGTGATCTCACCCCCAATACCGGGAGAGACGAATCCCCTGCCGATCCGCTCACTTGCCTCCATGTGGCTCGGGACTGTACCCAACTAAAACTTGTTTGTACGACTCCTTTGAACCGTGGTAGGGTAATAATCAAAGCACAATGGGAACTCACACGAGACAAATGACGACATCAGGTTGATGAACTAACCTGTACACATGTCACCTGGGAACTGCTATCTGACGCTAGGTATAATACCAACTAGCAGGTTCCCGGCGAGTCCTGTGCGGTGCACTCATAACCCAATGAGCACCTGTATACATCTTAGGTGATCCAACTGACACCAATGGCTTGTGAGACCGGCCACCGCCCCTCGTCGGGGTCTCGACTGTATACACCAGTCTACTCCGGAGTATCGATGCCATGTCTCGAAACCCCCACGACTAGGGACCACTTTTAAGGATGTGCTTATATACTACCCAACTCTCACATATATGATCGCCATCATACTGTTGGTAGTCAAGCAAGAATCCTAAGGGCTCTATCAACGTGTAATAGTGAACACTAATGTCACCTAAAGCTGTACACGACTGATAAAGGCAAACCAGATAGCATACTATCATCTCGAGTAAGACTGTCCTACGGTATAGGTCCTCCCTCAATCATTGCAATCACGTACCTGTGATCCAATAATTGACTTTGAGGGCACTACATCCAACAATCTCCCACTTGCACTTAAGGCTAATTATTGCGATGTCGCATACTCACAGCCCGTGTGATACCGAACATCCAACTCCTCTACTAATCAGTTTCACAAAGCTCGTTTGTAAAACTCTTGTGTTCGAGAAATAACCTCAGTGAGTGGATCCGTCCTGATGTTTCTTTCTATGTCTCTCTTAATCTCAAGTTCGCGGAGAAAGCCATCTCCCGAATTAAGTAATACCTGTCTTAGAATATGTCTCGATATCTAATGGGACCTAGTTCATAAATGAACTCCAAATCCAAACTTCTTAGACTGTATCGTCAACTGAACCTAATCAGTATCCTGCGCCATGCCTTCCTCAGTATCCGCCTGGACCACCTGCCCAAACTACTGCCCCTCGTCAGAGGGAAAACTATAACTTTGACAGTCACTCTGTCATCCATGTCACCTTGGAAGCCAGGAATGATAACCGTCTCCCAAAGGAGGCTGCCGTTATCAAATCCCTAGAACAACCACTTATGTTCTAAAACTGCTTCCGAATGTTTCTCCAGGATTGGATTAATATAAACTTATTGCAGCTAGTGCAAAAACAACATCTGGTGTGGTACTTGACATCTCATGATCGACTCAATTGCCTAAGCAAGTGATCTGTTAATCATGCACATCCCTCTCCCCTTTAATCTGTAAGACACCTTTAGAGAGGGTGACTCCATCACCTGCAGGTACACCACCATGCCAGGAGTCACCTATTCTAAATACCTTTAGAATACTGTCAAAGTACCCAAATTGGGAAACTACCCAAATCTAGATCTAAACCCATAGATCTAGTAACCAGAATGTATGATATTATATCCATATCCTGTGTGGAGAAACTACTGTGTGACAACCAAAGTATAACCGATCGTAGTGTAGGAATTTCATTTCCTACTCTGTGTATGTCATCCAAATACCAGGACATCACACCCTACTACATTCTTAACAGATCCATCCCCTATTCTGATGAAGTCAAACCCATGACTGTCACATCAAAAATAGATGATCTATCTCCGCTATATCTGCTTTAGTCTATAAATAGACACAAGCTACTTGTCCACTATGCTTCCGTTGCTCCCACTGACTACGACAACCCTCTGCCAAAGTCATATACACGTGCACTTCTAAAGCTAGTTTAGAACGACGCTATATCCATCCTCCTGCCGGGTCTCATAGCCTGGAACAACAGTAGTGTCAAGTCTGGATAAACAAGAACCTCCATGTCACCGTCCTTCAGGCTACCGGAGTACCTCTCGGGTGTCTGAGGTTACCCACCATATCTGCGGAGTGGCTAATGGAATGTCAAACCTGATTGAATCTTTAGATCCTATTAAATTTTCAGTAATCGTTTGCGTTTCTGGAATCACTACCAGTTCTACCATACCCCCACTGCTGTTTTCTGAAAAAATCAATTTTACTAAAACTGTGGCGAGTCAAGAACAATATCTCTATTGATCTTCCAGATGATAGAAAGTCAACCCTCGTCATAGCCTGTGTCAACCCACAAACTGCCATTACAGAAACACGCCTTGAGTTATCCAGAGTCTGGTTTTAAGCATAAGCTGGACAACTCCCCGTACCTTAACATCGTTAAGATATGAACCATTCTATATTCAATATAGAAACTTTGGCACTTATTTAATTGGAACCAGATTCAAATCATGCAGCTGTCTCCAGTGCATGTCAACTAAATGGAGAGAGGCTAATCAGCATTACTCAACTTAGGAGTTCATCCAATTACGAGTAACCTGAAAGAGAAACAAGTTTCTCAAAATCATTACTCTCAACTGAATACCAATAACAAGTATCTACATCTTCGATTTCCTTGAAGAATCCCGATACTTGCGACACCTGGTTCTCTACTTTATTCTTGTACCTATAACTTCTCAAAACTTAGACCTTGTATTCTACGAAACACATGTCTAAAAACTAGAGAAGTCACAAGTAAACAGAATATAGTACGAAGACCAACCCCTTTGTCCTAATGGACACTGGACAACATACAATATTTTGTATAAGTCCGCTGAGTTGAATAACTCAAACCCTGTGCGTCGTAGGTTGAAAACTGTACCCAGGCGATTTCCTCAAATATCACCAATTACAACGAATTCCGATATAATGAGGATGATCATCATTTTCCTAATAACCTACTCCCACTCATCATCTGTAAAACCATACAGATATGAGAATGAAACCTGGTAAATACATACCCTGGAGCAAGTGTCTAATCGGGAAATCAATTTTCCTTTAACAATGCACAGTGAAACTGAAACATGAAAATATTTCGTAGGGGTATCCGGGTATTCCTAGTAATGCCTCTTCTATAATCCTATTCAAGACTATAACCGTATATTTCATTTCCATCTCTCCAAATCTCTTTATTTGTCTTTAGTTATTACCTTCTGTACACCATCGTTAGGCTAAATGGTTTTCTTCCTTTCTACCGTTCGGCACCAGCCTATGGTTTGGAAGAAGACTATCCAATAAGCTAATAGGTGTATACTCCTAATCCTAGGAGTACTCGCAACCTGAGAGAAGGTGATGATAAAAGAAAACTGAATAAAATCTTATTCTATTCCTCCTGAACCGGAGAAAAGCAAAGGTGAAATAGGAGTGGCGATGATGTACGCGGTTTGGTCGTGAATGATATCTGTCGCATTTTACTTTGCCCTCTTTCTAATCCCTTCATATGTCTTTACTTATTACCTTCTATACACCCTACGTAAGCTAATTGGTTTTCTCTTTTACCTACCTTTCGGCACTTGCCTATGGTTTGGAAGAAAACTATCCAATAAGCGTAATAGGTGTACTCTCCTAAACCAAGGAGCCCTCGCAACCTGAGAGAAGGTGATGATAAAAGACAATTGAATAAACCAATTCAATCTCTCCAGAACTTGAATCCATCCTCAAAGAAGTCCCTTCGAGTTCATATATAACCATACGATGGATTTATCCAATGGAAGTGGATGTTCGTAGTAATACGAGGTGTTCTGGAGAAATACAAAGGGTAAAAGAAGGAGTAGCAAAGATGTATGCAACTCAGACAATCCAAAAGCCAGTGTTTTAAGAAAGTTCGGTCAACTTGGTCACTGAGTCATAGTCTAGAGTCGGGTCATGGTCGGTGCCAAAGAGAGAGAGAAAAGAAACACTCTGCTTGCACTCTAACCTAGATCAGAATGGTTATTACTTTATTTAATCAGGAAACCTCCCACTGTATCGCCAAATTCTCTTCCAAACCTGAAAGAAGAATTAGTCGGGATCACCCGAAGAGTAAACCAACTCATCAGTGGGAATCGGGATCCAACTATCATCGCATGATAACGTGAAGGAATCCACACATGTTATCACACTCCAGTAGGTATGTGCATGCCTGGCAAGTTTCAGTTTCTTTAGAAACTCCCGATGTGGATTTTTACCCCATACTCTTATGATCTTGACGAAGGCCAACAAATCATAAGTCACATGTCAAGTTCTACCCGTCATTGTCCAGGTTAATTTGAACCCATCCGTACATACCCTTGACGAAGGCCAACAAGGTAATACGACTGTCCCAAACCAACGCATCTATCTATGCAACAGAAAGGTAACAAGCAGCTACCATCCACTATGCCTTGATGAAGGCCAAAAAACATAGCATGAATACTAAGTGCTACCCGTCTGAAATGACGGAGGACTATGGCTGGTTTTTGGTAAAAAACCTTTAACGTAATGAACTTGATCTCGTTGTAGGAACCTGATAGCTTTATACAAAAATATAGTGGCGAAAACCCTTGCTAAAGAGGTCACTCCCGGTGAAGGGATCTCGGCTCTTTCCCCGTAGAATGAGGTGCAGGATATTCCAACTGAATACCACGATACAAAGCAACAAGTAATCGACTATAGTGAAGTTATTACCCTGACACAAACTTCTGCCCAAGGGGTCACTCCCGGTGAAGGGATCTCGGTTCTTGCCTCGTCGAATGAGGTGCTGGATATTCATAACCAAATGCCTCTGTGCAAAACAAAAGAAAACATCCTTGTAATAACAGCCTTTTGAAAACTGTTCCAACAACGTCAAACAGGTTTGTTTTCCTTTGCATTGATCAAAATCAACGCAATCCCATCAATTAATCACACCAGAAAAGAACGAAAATAAAATGTACGTAGATGCCATCCGCATTCGCCACTGGGTCCCGTCATCACTCGTTAGGTTACTTAACTAACGACAGAGCGGGGACTGGACTAGCGCGGGTGTAAAACATATATAACATCCACTAGTATATATACCAATATACAATAATCGCTCCAGGCGTGATAAATGCAACATTACAGAAAAGTAATAAGTATCACAGAACAATACAGATAATCTGGGATCCCCGGGTTTCACAGAGCCGCAATTGAAACCCGATGTTCCCCTGGTCGTGTGGATGGCCTGTGCAATGAAACCTAGACCCCTACGGGTGCGGCAAGTTACCTGCCAAAACTTGAAGCGAGACAGCCCCCTACAGCAAAGTGAATGGACCACCCTGCACTTTACGGAATCCGGTAACTTGAGCACCCCTCCTTGGGTCAACCTGTACCCCCAACGAGTGCGGCGAATAACCTGCCAATTCTAGAGTGAGGCCCCCTGCCTCTCAAAACAATGAGATGCGGGCCCGTTGCCCTCCATAATCCGGCTATCCGTGCACCCCGTCGTGGGGTAAACCTAGTACAGAAATGAAAATATGTACAACGGGTACATCGACCTCAACCCGGTCGTGCCCCAAAAGAATAATATACAAACAGGCAGTGACGGCAGTCCACATGTTGGACGCTCGCCCCGCGATATCAAATGTACAAATAAATCCAAACTGCACTAACATTGCACGCAAGCTATCCACCACGACAACCCGCAACATCACAGCACAACACAGAACATTAACGCGAATGTCACGTTCGCAAACCCGTTTAAAAGGACTATAACAATTAGACAAGATTTACCGCTCGAATGACATTCACGGTCGAAAATATAATGTAAGCACTGTAAACTAACACATTTAAAATTTCGATCGACAAAACTTCCCGAAGTGGGCCCCAAGTACAAATCTAGTACTCAAATAAATTTGGGCCCAAACAAAATATTCCAGAAACCACAATTCCACATGAAAGACACCCAGAAGAAAAGTGGTGCACTGAAGCCCCAAAACGACAGCGGAACCGCGGCAAACCCATGGGTTCTGCGGCGGTTCCGCGGCGGTTTTGTGGGATCAATCTACCAAATTTCTTCTGCAGTCTTAGAAAAGCCTGCTCGATTTTCTGACATACCCAAAATAATTTTTAGACCAGTTTAAAAATTCGGCAGATACTTAAAATACGGAATTGCAGTTTTGGAAATTTCGTCCGATCGATATTTTAAACATGCTAGAACAAGCTAGTAAAGGTTAATGGCGTGGCTCTGATACCATGTAAGTCTACGGTAGCGTCCGGGCCAATAATATGAGGCCAAACGCGGAATAAAAACTTTTTCATAAACTGGCGCTAACATAGACTGTAACCCGGATCGTGCCATTAACGCTAAACTAGGAAACTGTAAAATGATAGAATGGCTATACCGATCGATCTGTGTCCTTCGGTCTTTAGCCATCATCCCACGCTCCTCGCGGCATCTCTGATCTCCTGTTTCCTCATCGAGGTGGCACCACGTCAACGGATCTTTATACGGGCTCCCGCCTTTAAACCGAGGCAATTCGGACATGAAGTTTGCTAACCGACATGTCCAAGATTGAAGTAGAGAGTGTGTAGAACAATTTGTCTCAAGGAACCCAAGCCATTAAATGGAGGTAAATTGAAGTTGCCATTTGGGTGAAGGAATGAGCTTGGAAATTTGCATTGAATCAATTTTCATCACCAAAATGGGGCTCGGCCAAGTGAGGGGCTGAAATAGATGAGAGGGGGGGGGGGGTGAGTGTAGGAGCAAGTTGACCATAAGATAAAAATCTATCCACACAAATATCCAACAAAGATCTTAAGCTTGGACAAAAGAACTTAATGCAAAAATAAGTCACTAAAACACCTCATCCAATCTAGAACCTCCTGGTTGCTGCTTGAGCCCCAGTGACCACAAAAAAACCCCTCATTTACAAAAGGCCACATTTGGAAGAAACCCCATCGCAACTAAGAAATTCAGCCAAGAAGGAAAGAAAGAAAAATAGCCAAAACGAAGATACAAACTGGAAACTTCAAAAAGCGATCCCGTAACTAATTACAGGATAACCCCACAACTGTATATACATACCCGCATTTGTATTATGACCGAATACAAATGCAAAGAGACAAAAATACACAATATAATACTCAGATCCGGCTTAAACCAAAGCCCACCAGTATTATCTGTCCGAATCATGACACGTGCACAAGTGCACGTGTATGTTCGAACCCTGCCATAAAACCATACGGCCTCTACAACGTTTCGCCCGAACTTGGGAAACAATCTGTGGGGAACTTTAAAGACTCGTCAATACTCTGGTAGTGCATTTAACCACAAGCCGTCAGTGGTACTAGCTGTACGTAACGGCTGCCCATGTATTGACAAAAAGGGAAGATGATGAGCGAACTCATCCTGAAACTCTACTGATCCTATCAGTGACAATATCCGTACAGTCCGGTCCGTCCGTCTATGAGCATCGCATATTGGGCCTAGGGGGCTGGTAACGTCAGACCCCCAATAGCGATATAAGTCATGTCAGAGTGTAGCCCAGAACACCCTGAGATACTACTGGAGTACCTACCAGTAAATCTCCTGTCTCGGCCCAGGGCTTTGTGTAATGGCTCTCCTAGACACAGCGCGATCTCACCCCCAATACCGGGAGAGACGAATCCCCTGCCGATCCGCTCACTTGCCTCCATGTGGCTTGGGACTGTACCCAACTAAAACCTGTTTGCACGACTCCTTTGAGCCGTGGTAGGGTAATAATCAAAGCACAGTGGGAACTCACACGAGACAAATAACGACCTCAGGTCGATGAACTAACCTGTACACATGTCACCTGGGAACTGCTATCTGATGCTAGGTATAATACCAACTAGCAGGTTCCCGGCGAGTCCTGTCCGGTGCACTCATAACCCAATGAGCACCTGTATACATCTTAGGTGATCCAACTGACACCAATGGCTTGTGAGACCGGCCACCGCCCCTCGTCGGGGTCTCGACTGTATATCTACTCCGGAGTATCGATGTCCTGTTTCGAAACTCCCACGACTAGGGACCACTTTTAAGGATGTGCTTATAGACTACCCAACTCTCACGTATATGATTGCCATCATACTGTTGGTAGTCAAGCAAGAATCCTAAGGGCTCTATCAACCTGTAATAGTGAGCAGTAATGTCACCTAAAGCTGTACACGACTGATAAAGGCAAACTAGATAGCATACTATCATCTCGAGTAAGACTGTCCTACCGGTATAGGTCCTCCCTCAATCATTGAAATCACGTACCTGCGATCCAATAATTGACTTTGAGGGCACTACATCCAACAACATCACATAAATGTGTATATGTAACTATAGCAGGGTATGTGTGTATACATGTAGGTATGTATGCATGATACATTTCATATGCGCAATAGAACAAGAATCAACGTCTCAATGTCAATAACGAATACAATACCACATATGCGTATATGTTGTGCGTGTCATGGCAATTACCAACGGTGTGTGTGTAGCATACCATTTAGTGCTCGTGCAACATGAACCGTCAGTAATGGCGCAGTGTCCAATAGGTACTAAGTCAAGGCACAACAAATAATGGTATGCAATGATACTCATGCACAATCAACTCATATGCATATAATATGTGGCTAAAATATCATATCTAGCCTTCGACGCTGTTTACCTCCGAAAGCCGGGAAAGACAAACGTCTTTCCTCTTTTGGGGGCAGATGCTATTTTGTTTTATCTGTCTATCTCTCCGAAATTGCCAAGTTGATATATGGCACCGTATATCGAAGGTTTAGACAGATGCGGCTGTTGTAGCAGACTTCGTCAGATTCCTCCTCGTTATGAGGGGTTTTTAATTATGGGGACGCTCTTACCTGCAGGCGCAAGCCCCTGCAGTTAATTACGTTACCGCATCGCGGTAACCACTTTCTCCTGCTCCAGAAGGTCACTTCGTGTCGTGTGTGTATGTTTTATTTTAGGTTGCCCATGGATTGTATACAGAGACTAATTTGTGTTGTCGCCCGTAGGGCGTGGATTAGTCCAAATCCGTATTTTCTTAGATTTGGGTTTGGTTGATTTAAGGATCGTTAACCTTGTTTGAGATTAAGATCAACTTAAATATTTGCTAAGGATATGTTAATCCGATATTGGACTAAGATCTACTTAACGGGGGTTCGGGATCACTTTTAATCCAGTGAAAGAGCATTTGGACTCTATCGTTTTAGTTTTAAGGACGTTGCGGTCCACGGCTAGTTTAAGGACATTACAGTCCACGACTAGTTTAAGGACATCACGGTCCATAGCTTAGTTTAAGGACGTTGCGGTCCGTGGGCTAGTTTAAGGACATTACGGTCCATAGCTTAGTTTAAGGACATTGCGGTCTACTGAGATATGCTCATGGGTTGAGAGTACTCTAAATAACTGTTGGTTGTCGGGACCCTCTATCTTTCTGATATCGTCGAAGAATTACAACTACATATATCAAAGGTGTGGAGAGATGCATCCTTGAACCGAACTCCAGATGGAGGGGAGAGATCATGGTGAAACGACCATTATTTTAAATGCCACGCGTCAGGAGATTATTGTCCATCTCTGGAACTAAGATCGATTTGGAGGGAACTGAGTATAGGAAGGCTCCGTTGATTGATGGTCGAAAGGTTTCTGACCTCGAAAGACTTGGCTAATTTAAGCTAAGGTTGGCCTCTCACAATGTTAAATAATGATAAATGTTTGGCGCTCACGTGATCCCACATGAGGCTCTTAAGCAGTGTTAAACACTGAAATTCGGAGCGCACACGTGTGGCATGTGAGGCACCTGAATATTGGGCATTGTTTCTTTTGGGCTTATTCCCTCATTCTATACATGTAAGTGTTAAACACTTAAATCTTGTAACCATCGCGTGTAGACATGTGATGCGCCATTAAGTTGGACACTGCCTCCTTTGAATTTATCTTCCTATTCTTTTCTAACTGCTAAACACTATTGGAGGTCACGTGGGATCACGTGACTCAATCTCAATTGTTCCTTTTTGTTCCTCAGAGGTGCTCACGTGGGAACACGTGATCTATTGTTATAGCGTTAAACGCTAATATGCATGGAGCTCTTGATCTAAGTCTTAAGAATTTCAAGAGAATCAAATTCTTATGTAGGGTTAAATCCTAGTTCTATCAGAGGAATCAAATTCTTATGTCTTTGGAAGAATTAAATTCTTCAAACCTAGTTCTTTCCTCTAAGTTTTGGGATTGCATAACAGAATCTCCCCGATGAGAATTAAATTCTCAACTTGTGAAAGAACTAAGTTCTTTTTTTTAGAAGAGTTAAACTCTTGTAAAAGGAAGTGAAACGATCTCTAAGCCTTTTCCTCACCCAGGGTTTCTTTTTCTCTAAATGGAGCTCCTCTTCTCTTTTTTTGTTTTCTTTTTGAATCTCATGGGGGGGGGTCTCCTCTCTTTCTCTCTTCAGTCTCGAGTCCTTTATATTGCAGAGGCGAGTATGTTGATTTTTATTGAGGAAATCTCTCATTGAGAGATTGTTTATTAATTCGGGGATTTTATCCACCATTGGATTTTTGATCCAAGGACTTCTGTTTTACAGAAGACATTTTTCTTGTTTTTAACAAGATTGGGAAAATATTTTCCTATACAATGAATAGATTCATTGTGCAATTTTTTAGATACAGAGCTTATTCTGTATCTTGGTGATTTTTAATCACCATTGGATTTTTAATCTAACGGTGCTCTGCTTTACAGAGCGTAATCTTTCTTGTTTAGAAAGATTGGGAAAATATTTTCCCGTACAGAGCTTATTCTGTAGCTTGGTGATTTTTAATCACCATTGGATCTTTAATCCAACGGTGCTCTGATTTACAGAGCACAATCTTTCTTGTTTAGAAAGATTGGGAAAATATTTTCCCATACAGAGCTTATTCTGTATCTTGGTGGTTTTTAATCACCATTGGATCTTTAATCCAACGGTGCTCTGATTTACAGAGCACAATCTTTCTTGTTTAGAAAGATTGGGAAAATATTTTCCCAAATAGGGTTCTGACCCCTCTTATTTAGAATTTAATTCTATCGGCTCAGAAGGTATTAGGAATTCTCACGTGTAGCACGTGACCTAATTGCACTAGGCCGGTTTGCTTATATGCAGTAGCCCCAGAGAAGAGCATCATGTGTTGGTACGTGATGCGCCTTCTGGCCTGTTATTTGTTTTAGGAAGGCACCTATATACTTTGTATATAGATGCTCACGTGCCTGCACGTGAGGCTCAATTTCAGCCTTATTTGTTAAGCGTACTGCCTATAATTTTAGCTCCAAGGTGCTTCACGTGCGGGCATGTGATGCTCTATTTGGGAAAATTTTCCATCGCTTTTGGTTCATTATTTATTTATTTTTTTATAAGGGAACAAATGCCCCCACAGCGTTGTTCTCACGTGGCTTGCACGTGAGTGCAATGCTGTCACCCTTACAGCTATTGGACCTGCCTAGGGGAACGGGGAGATGAACCGCCCTTGTTACGTCTTATAAATGCAAGGGTTTGCCTTTTGGGAAGCCACTGTTCTTTCATTTTCTTCCTTCATTTTTTTTTCTTCGAGAATTTAATTCTCCTCTTCAGAGCTTAGTTCTCTGTCCATTGCAATTTCCGGAAAACTCTGTTAGAAAAAGAAACCTTTTCTAGGTAAAGCTCTTGAATATCAGAGAACCCTTTTCTTAAAGAAAACCTCTGGATTTTAAATCCATCATGAGAACTTTGCTCTCTTCTGAAACCCATCTCTCGGAGATCCAAAGATGTGATCTTTGAGTAGTAACCCTCAATGCCTTGGGCATTCCTCCTCTGACCTTTAAGGACTCATGGCATTTTATTTTTCATTTCCTCTTCATGGGGGTTTTTGGAATTTAATTCCATCGTATAAAAGGGATTTAATTCCTTACCAAAGAGCTTTGCTCTGAAGATCAATAAGACCCTTTGGGAATTTCATTCCCTGGTGTTCTTGAGCACATTTTCATAGGGTTTTTTACTTATTTGCACAAATTTCATTCCCTGATGGAGCGTCCGCTGACTGTTCATGCGGTGGAGGTGGCTAATTGGACTCCTACAGGCCGGCTTGAACCATCAACAACCGGTATACCCAACCAGCCCTTGCCGGTTATAGATATTTTGGAGCGCCGCATCTGTCAAGGTGAAGCCCAACCCTGGGGATAAGTCTATAAGGTATGGCTTACCCCTCGTCATCCAATCGACTATCTTCCTTGGGCTCGATATGTCCTCCCCGCCCGCCGTGCACGGTTGCAGAAGGTTGGGTTATACCAAGCGGTGTACGCGTCTCTTTTTCATTACCCGTCTCCTCGCGTTTGGTGGGTTAAAGCTCTCCTGAACCAGTGGAATTTTCCCACCAACACCTTCTTGCTGGGGGATCGTGAGGTCTCGATTTCACTGGAAGAGTTCCGCGAGATCTCTGGATTGCCGATCAGGGGAGAGCACTATGAAAAGTTGCCGCCTCCCGATGAGTATGTATTCACGACCGTTCCTGCTATGCTTGACGGCTTGACGATCGAAAACGCCGTCCGTCATAAGTACCCCAGTCTAATCAAGACTCTGGGTTTTTTTGAGAAGCTGTTCACGGAGTCAGAAGGATAAGGGGTCGCCTTTAAGAGCTTCATCACATGTTTTCTCCGTGAAGATGTGTTATCAAAAGATGCTCCAAAATTTGCGAACATTAACGACCCTTTTGGGTTTGGGCTGAATAAGCTGCCGGCCAAAGAAGAGGATTTGCCGCAGTTTTACATTCCGGCATCGCCAGCCGTGCCCTTCGATTCAATTGCGGCCCCTGGCATGGACGAAGAGACCTTCTTCGTCGGTTTCATCAGTCTTTGGCTCAGTTGGTTTGCCATGCCGACGCATCGATGCTTCATGAGGGCCTCTGTCTTCTACCCCGCTCATCGCGTAGCCGAAGGGGCACGGTTGGCCGTTGGCAACACGGGATTGTCGCATCTTTATCATGGATTAAGTGTTGCGGCCAACACTTTAACCCCAGGTGCAGACGTTGTGAATTCCTCCTTCCACTACTTCACGTCATGGATCGAGATGCATGTATTGGGGGAGTTTGCAGCGCATGGGAGGCCGGATTTTTATGACTCCTATACCTTCCCACGGGTTATGAGGTTGGTGGATGCTTCTGCTCCCGACCCTACCCAGCTAGGAGCCCTTCGCGTGCTTCTTAATCCGTACTCCAATAAGGGCGGGATGGTTTTCATCGACCGAGTCCTTTCTGCTCCCGCCGGGCCTATTCAGCAGCTGTTTGACTTGTCAAAAAGTGGAGTGTCGTCCTTAAAACCTAAGGAGATCATACACATGTACTCGATTAGGCCGGGCTACCTGGTGTTCCGGCAGAATAACGCGACCCTTTTTATGCGGTACAATCTGCATCGCTTCGCCCAGCAGTTGGGCTATAACCAGGGTGTCCCTTTCTAGGCGTTCTTGGTTGAACCTACTCTGTCTCTGGAAGTCACGCGTGACGTCACCCATCACTTTATACGGCTGAACACCGCTCCCGTTTCGTGATCCCCGAGGCTGACTATATTCCAAGGTGTGTGGGGTCCTTCACGGGTTGGTATCGTCATCGAGTCGGTCCCGTCATCGTCGAGGAGAGGCAGGTACTTTTTGAATGTCGATCGTCGACTCTGGCCCAAGCCACTGGTATTCCGCTGCGGCCGCGGACAGTGTTCGCCCTCCATTGAGGGATGGCGGCGTGGTTCTCATCCCGAAAACCGCAGAAGCAGAATCGACTCCTCGCACTGTTGGGATGCCAGTGCGCACTAGAGCTCGAGCAAAGGCCTCCGATGAAGCGCCAGTGGCAGTATCATTAGTGGCGGTGTCATCCGCGGTGGTATCTCCAAAAGAGGATACCAGAAGCGAGGTTGGCCAACGTCGCACCAAAGCTCTGAGGGGAAGGAAGCGATCCTCTTCCAGTGTTAGCTCCAGCTCGAAAAGGAGGAAGAAAATAGTTGCTGGCTTGCTTGACCTCCTGCTGGAATCTGAGCCGATTGCACAAGACGAGCCCATCTCCATGCAAGAGCCGGATGACTGTCATATTTACCCTGGCTCGTTTTCTGAGGAAGCCGCTCAATTAGCTGAAGCTTTAAGGCGCTCGCAGGATGAGACCGAAAATGTGCGCATCCCGAAAAAGCCCTACTCCCAGTTATCTTCTACGAAGATCCCCCTTCACTACGGAGAGTACATATGGGCCCTCTGCGAAGGGAAGATGAAAGAGCCTTCAAGCAGCCCATCTTAGCTGCTTCTGAAGATGAGCTGGCACTGAAGACCGGTGGGCATGAATCTGCATTTGAAGCCCGGCAAGCACATTTCCTCAGGAAGGAATGCCGGCTTGAAAAAGCCATACTAGAAGTATCCTGGCGCATCGGTATGTGTTCTTTCCGTATTTTTTTTCTTTTGGCAAATAATTTGTATCGATTTTTATATCTCCTTATCTTTGCAAAAACTTTGCAGGGATTTCAGCGACGAAAGAAGATCTGAACCCAAGTCGTGCCATGGTCGCAGCCTCTATAGACGTTTGTCATGACGCATCGGCAGCTGCAGAAGGGATTACTATGGCCGTCGTTCCTGTTGCGGAGCCTCCGGTGGTGGCTCTTGTTCCTTCGGTGTCCATTCCTCGAGCGGAGGTGACCCCATTGGCCACGGACCCTATGGATGTCTCTAATGATGCACCGAAAGGTATGGAAGAGATTGTCGAAGCTATTAGTTCTATTTTGGAGCTCCCGGTGATGACCCCCGTCTCTTCTGTATCAATACTTTCCACAGAGGCAACCTTGCCGGTCATAGACCCAATGGATTCTTCTGGTGGCGTCTTGGAGATTGTAGGAAGGACCGCGAAGGCCACTGTTCCCTCTTCGGAACCTGAAGTGGGGGTTGTTGCTCCGCAACTGGAAGCTGCTATACTAGCAAATGTCCTCGGTGATGTGCCTGAGGGCGCGGAGGAGGCTGCCGAAGCTGCTATACCTCCAGTTCAAGGTGAGCGGAGTATCGAAGGTAATCTCTTACATTTTATTTTAATGATCCCCTCATTATCTGACCTCTTCTTTCTTTCAGAACTGCAGGAATTGGCGGCTTCTATTGTGGACATATGTCCCAGGAAGTCCTTCCAGCGCTTACTTGATATGGCTGCTTTACAGGCGATATCCCCGCAAAGCATCGTCCTTTCTTCTGGGCAAGGTCGGTGTTCTTTGACCCCTTTGCTTTATTATCACTTTTTACAATGATGCTAATATGCCCTCTGCAGTTCTGGAAGCTGATGACGAAGTGGAGATCCTTGATGGGCCTAGGGATCTGTCAAACCCCTCTTGTATGACCGTGGGTAAGTAAAACTTTACCCTTGGCATTGTTTTATTCCATGTTTTCTAGTCTCGCTGGCTATTCATAAATTTTGGCAGCTTTGCCAGCTCTGGCTCCGTTAGGTCCCGAATCTCTATGCCACCGTGACCATATGCCCGACGTGCGTCTGAAAGGATGGCAAGACAGAGCATTCACCCCTTGTCGGCCTTTATTGAAGATCTTCGCGCTGGTAGTTCTGTTACGGCCGAAGAATTTGCTGCCGAAGCCAATACTTCTTTGCCCTTCCTTGCCACTTATCATGACGAAACATTGGTGCATGTTTAGGTTGAGTATTGCTGTCGAGTGGAGGCTTTCTTACATAGTCTTGAATGCCTACGCCTTCCTTCCGAGCTTCTGACTGCAAAGGCGAGCTTGCAGGGATGGATTGAGCGGTGCGCCGCTAATCTACAGTCTTGCGAGAAGAGCCTTAACCGGAAATTTTTGGAGAGGGAGCTAGCCTCGAATGCTTTGGGGGAACTCCAGGCTCAACTCACTACTAAGACCACTCGTACATATGAAATTTGGCGGGTGCTTCAAGAAGCTATCACAGAGGTGGTAGCTCTTGATAAAGCCGTTATCTTTACCCGTGAGATGGTTTAAGCTCATAAAATTGCTGAAAAGGAGCTTGAGAGTCGGTTCGCTTCGTATCAGACTCAACAGTCTCAGGCGGAGACCCGTCTTGTGGCAACAACAAAGCTTGAAGCCGAGGCCCAGCGGAAGAGCGATGAACTGACGAACTTATTGCATCGTCCGCCGGCTTGAAGATTTTTTTTATATTCTCCTTTATGTATTTACTCCTGAATGAGAGTATCTTGTATTCATTTTGATTCTTTTATGAAATGTTCCTTGTATTCATTTGGATTCGTGAATAAAAGATATATTTCATTTCATATTGGCGTGCCCCTTTAGTAAATGCGTCTTGTAGATAGTCTATCTTGATCTCCTTGCAGGGCAGTGATGGCTTAGGAAACATGTTCAGATCTGCCGCCTAAGACTTTTCAACCTTACGAGCTGTGAGGGTCTCATAAAGACTTTTCTCCCTACGAGTCAAGAGGATCCTGTAGGTGTATTTTCTCCTTAGGAGTCGTGAGTATTGCTAAGTGCGTTTTCTCTTGAGAGTCGTAAGGATCTCACAAGAGAATTTTTCCCGCTTACAAGTCGAGAGGACTCGTAAGTGGCTGTTTCCCTCCTTGTCGAGATTCGACTTTGGAGAGTGTGGCCCATGAATAGTATGCAGTAGTCCAGGTTGGACCGACTTGCAGGGTCCCGGTGCTTAGGAAACAGGTCCTTATCCCCATTTTCTAAGGCTTTTCCCTATGAGTCAAGACGAATCGAGAAGTTCTCGCAAGGACACTAATTTCCTCACAAGTCGAGACGAATCGAGAAGTTCTCGCAAGGGTGTCCTAACGTCACAGTTAACTCCTGCTAATAGAAGTCCGTTAGGGTCTGTGGTACTAGGATTTTGTACCCGTCGCACCGTCGCGTTGGCCGATATATTCCCCGATATGCAATCTTGCTATTCGGGTAGCCCCGCGTCTGTCGTGTCTCTGATCCCTTCGGGGGCTGGACAAGACGTCTTCAAGTAATCTTCCAGGTAATATTACCGTCGAAAGAGCAAGCATTAGGGATATTCCATGTCACTTTTACTTGTGGTTAGGCTCAGTTTGGGATCCCCGATGAGTCATGAACACTCCGCGCTGGTCTCATTTGAGTTGTCGTCAAGACCCTGAAGCGAGGGATTTTCCTTTTCTTCGTTTATTGACATTGCGTCTGCAATATTGCGACGAATGTCAAGATTGTCTACGGGTTGTTTGTGAACCGTTGAGATTTGGAACTAGGGGACTTTGCCATGGCTCCGTTGTTTTGATGTCGCGTCTGTATCCTGCTGGAGGGAGAAAGAACGCTGTTGTCGATCTCTAGGCTGTAGATGTTGCCGTCGAGACTTGGAATTAGGGACTCTGCCATGGCTCCGAGGTAGTCTCTAGGCCGTCTATGAACCGTCGATTTGGAACTAGGGGGCTTTGCCATGGCTCCATTGTTTTTTCTGACGTCGTATCTGCTTCTGGTTGGAACAAGAAGGAATGCTGTTGTTGATTTCTAGGCTGTATATGTAGCCATCGAGATCTAGCTTCCCTTTGACGAAGCCTGGTGGGATAATGCAGTTCCCTTTTCATTTGTGCCCATGGATTGTATATAGGGGTCGATGTGATCTCACCTACAGGGCAGAGTTTCATTTCAATTTTTTTGTATTTCTTTTCGCGATGTTTTATCATTTCAGCTTTTTATATCGCGAAAGTCGCGATTGCCCAATCATTTCATCTATTTTTCACGGTGCCCAATCATTTCGGCTATTTTTCTTTTTCATTACTCGCTGCTTTTTATTGCGAGTTGCCCAATCATTTCGGCTATTTTTGTATGCGTATATTTTACTTGCTGATTTTTGTTGCAAGATGCCCTATCATTTCGGCTATTTCATATGCATTTTTGGCTCGCTGATTTTTTTTGCTGCGAGTATGGGACTCAAGACCTGATCCCAATCTTAGCATCAGCATCGCTGCGACTGCAATATTGCCAGGAGTGAATCATCATTTGCCGTGAAAGGACTTGGAATTTGATACCGATTTAGGCATCAGCATCGCTACCATTGGGACATTGCCAGGAGAGAATCATCATTCGCCTTTGTCGGTTCGAACAAAGGTGGCTTAGTAAACAGGGTTAGGATCCTGTCGACTAAGGCTTTTGACTTCATGAGTCGTAAGGGTCTCATAAAAATGTTTCTCCCTACGAGTCATGAGGATCTCGTAGGTGCGTTTTCTCCTTAAGAATCGTGAGGATTCTTAAGTGTGTGTTCTCTTATAAGTCGAAAGGATCTTGTAAAAGTGTTTTCTCCTTATAAGTCGAGAGGACTTATAAGTATCATTCACCACATAGGGAAATTTCGCGCCATTGGTGGAACTTGGTGGGGGAAACGTTTATTTGTGCCCATGGATTGTATACAAGGGTCAGTATTGAACCGCTTGTAGGGCAAACTGGGGGATGCGATGGCTTAAGAACAGGTTCAGATCCCTATAACTTAAGGATTTCGAATCCTATGAGCCGTGAGGGTCTCATAAGGGGAATTCTCCTTACGAGTCTTGAGGATCTCGTAAGTGTGATTTTCTCCTTAGGAATCGTGGGGATCCCTAAGTGTGTTGCTCCCTTCTGAGTCGTAAGGATCTCACTTAGGTATTTTCTCCTTACAAGATCGAGAGGACTTTGCAAGTGTGTATGAACTTTTTTTACGAGTCTGCGCCCTTTCGAGTTTTCACGAACCCGCCGGCAGTCCTGCTGTTTTTACTCATGGAGCCCTTTCGGGTTTTCATCCGTGCCCATTTCGCTTGTGGACGTACCTTTTTTTTACAGTGAAACTCTCAAGAATAATTTCGCTGCGTATATGACCCATCAGTGTGTCGGTAGGATTTGAGTTTCAGTCCTCACCGCTGGGACTTGTGGACTTGCATTCCACAATCGCCGTGTTTGAGACGACGTTGATAGTTTAGGGATATTTCAGTCCGTTGTTAGTTTAAAAACATCTCGGTCCAATATTAGTTTTAAGGACATCTCGGTCCATAGGTAGTTTAATGACGTTCCGGTCCGTAGCTAGTTTAAGGACATTTCGGTCCGTAGCTAGTTTAAGGACGTTGCGGTCCGTAGAGGATTTTGAGGCGAGGTTTCGCTGGATACTACTTATAGAGTTTGGACTCAGGAAGACAGCGAGCGGACATGAGCGTTGTCATCCATCATTAACCTGAGCCGTGACTTGTCAAGCATAGTATTTCTTAAGGAACCGGCCGTTTATTGGCTGGAAGGTTCTTTCGCCATACATATCCATGAGCAAGTAGGCCCCACCTTGGTAGACCTTGTCTATGATGTACGGGCCTTCATAGTTCGGCTCGAATTTCCCCCGTTTGGCATAATTGGGGATCATAGGTCTTTTTACGACTAGCACGAGTTTGCCTTGGTGGAATGTTCTTAGCCTAGTCAGTCTTTCGTATGAGCGCATCATCCTTGCTTTGTAAGCTTCTAGGTTTTGCCGCACCATGCGACGAGTTTCATCGAGGGAATCAAGCTCCTCAAGCCGAAGATGGGCATTTCTTCATTCGTTAGTTCGTACCGAACCACCACTTGTAGAGAGAGTAGTTCTATCTCTAAGGGAAGTACCGCTTCCGTGCCGAATACTAACACATATGGTGTTGTATTCGTGGCCGTCTTGAATGCGGTCAAATAAGCCCAGAGAGCTTTATGCAATCTCTCGTGCTAGTCCTTTTTATTTCTGGACACCATTTTCTTTATGATCTTTGTTAAGATCTTGTTGAAAGCCTCAGCAAGACCGTTAGCTCGGGGATTATAGACCGAAGAGTATCTCCAATCTATTTTATGCTGCTGTGCGAAGCGGCTGATCTTATGGCTTCTATAGGCTGGCCCGTTATCAGAGATAATCCGTTACGGAGTGCCGAACCGGTAGATGACATGTGTCTTGAAGAAATGGAGGATGTTCTCCGTTTTCACCTCTTTTAGCGGTATTTCTTCTGCCCACTTAGAGAAGTAATCGGTCGTTGCTAGTATGAACCAATGTCCCTTGGATGATGCTGGTTTGATGGGGCCAACTATATCGGTTCCCTACATTTCGAATGTCCAGCTAGCCAGCGTTGGGTATAGTGGATTTGGATACTGGTGGATGAAGTCTTCGTGAATTTGGCACGAGTGACACTGCTTCGCATATTCGAGGCAGTCCTGAATCATTGTGGGCCAGTAGTAACCCATTCTCTTGATCCCCAGCTTCATCTTTGGCGCAGCTTGATGGGAACCACAGAGTCCGTCATGAGTTTCTTGAACGACCCTTTTTGCTTCTTATGGTCCCAGGCATCTCAGCCATAGACAATCGAATGATCTCTTATAAAGAGTACCATTGATGAAGGTGAAAGACAAGGCTTGCTTCATAAGCTGATGTCTTGACGACACGTCTTCGGGCGTTCGATGGGATTTGAAATAGTCTATGAAGACTTCTCTCCAATCCTTCGCCTTTTCTTCATCCTCTAATTGGAAGGTCTCTTGTACGGCTGCTTCCTCTCCTTTAGACGTCTTTAGAGATATTTATGCTGGTGTGAGAATCCAGCGACTTTGCACAATGATCCTTACGTCATCGAGGTTTTCGTCGGCCAGTTCTTTAGCGAGCATGGCTAACGCATCCGCCTTGATATTTTCCGCACGCGGTATGCTTTCCAGGGTGTAAGAGGGGATCTGTGTCAGCAATTGCTGCACTCTCTCGCCATATCTGATCAATTCCGGTTTGCATGTCTGGTAATCGCCATTTACTTGGCTAACGACCAGCTAGGAGTCTCCATATATGAGGTGGTTTTCGATCCCCATGTCGATAGCAATCTCAAGGCCTGCTATCAAAGCTTCATACTCAGCCTCATTGTTTGTTCTTGGCTCCGTTAAGGAAAGGGAAAAACGCATTATCCCTCATTGTGGAGTCACAAAGATAAGGCCTACTACGGCTCTAATCATAGGAGTGCTTTGCTTTCGCTTCTTCAAGGATGACGCTCCATCAAAGTAGAGTTCCCATCGGGTATCATTCCCTTCTTTCTCCCTGTCAATTGCGTCAAACGCGTGTTCGTCCGGTAACTCGCAGTTCAAGGGAGAATCGGCAGGTATCGGATGTTCGGTGAGAAAGTCGGTGATGTCCTGGCTTTTATTGCCTTGAGGGGTCGATATACTATCGAGAACTCTATCAAGAGAATGGCCCATTTGGCAAGTCTTCCTGTTAGCATGGCTCTTGATATCAAATACTTGAGAGGATCCACCTTTGATATGAGATGGACCTCATGTGCCAAGGCGTAGTGTTGGAGCTTTGTTACCGTGAAGATCAATGTCAGACAATGCTTTTCGATTGGGGAGTAGTTGTTTTCTGCCCCCAGGAGAACTCGACTCAAATAGTAGAGAGCTCTCTCCTTTCCCTGATCATTCTCCTGTGCCCATAGCGCGCCTAACGAACCTTCGAGGGCTGTTGTGTATAGGATGAGGGGCTTTTCCTTGATCAGAGCAGTCAGTACTGGCGGGTTCTGCAGATATTGCTTGATCTCGTCTAGTGCGCTTTGGTATTTGCGATCCCAAACGAACGGGGTTCCTTTCTTCATTAGATGACTGTAGGGGCGGCATTTGCCAGAGAGGTTAGCTATGAACCGCCGGATATACGCGAGCTTTCCTTGGAGAGACCGCAGTTGCTTGAGAGTTCTTGGTGAAGGCATTTCCATAATCGCCTTGATCTTCGACGGGTTTATTTCGATGCCGCGGTGTCGTACGATGAATCCTAGGAATTTGCCCGAGGAAACTCCAAACGCGCATTTCAAAGGGTTCATATTCAGATTATATTTCTGAAGGCGCTGGAACACTATCTTCAGATGCTCCCAGTGCTCTTTGTACGATTTGCTTCTCACCACGAGGTCGTCAATATAACATTCGACAATCTCATGTATGAGATCATCGAAGATATTTGTCATGGCCTTCTGGTAAGTGGCACCAGCGTTCTTCAGACTGAAGGGAATCACTTTTTAGCAAAATATGCCCATCGGAGTCCGGAAAGGGGTGTACTTTTGGTCTTTAGGATGCATCTTGATTTGGTTGTACCGTGAGGATCCGTCCATGAACGAGAAGACTTCATGGGTGGATGTGTTATCGATCATCAGCTCGGTAACAAGCACTGGGAAGTCATCTTTCGGACAAGCTTTGTTGAGATCCCTGAAATCTATGCAGATGCGTACTGTCCCATTTTTCTTCATTACTGGAACGATATTGGCGATCCATCAGGGTATTGAACTTCTTGGATGAAGCCGGAGTTGATTAGCTTCTTGACTTCGGCATTGATACTCATTTCAAGCTCGAGCCGCATTCTTCTTGGCGCCTGTTTGACTGGCTTGACGTCTGGCGATATCGCCAGTTTATGCACAACTATCTCTGGATCTAATCCCGGCATCTCGGAATAGTTCCATGCGAAACAGTCTTTATACTGTATAAGCACGTCCTTTAACGTGGACACCTGTTTCTCAAACAGCAGCTCACTGACGAACGTTGGCCTTGGCTCGTTTGCCGTCCCCAAGCCGATTTTTCTTAGGTTGTCTGCTGTGGTGTGTATCCCATCTTCCAGCTCTTTTGGCGCCTGGGGAAATCCTGAGATCACCTCGTCTTCATCTTCATTTGCGAAGCAATAG
The DNA here is from genome assembly GCA_030015575.1 of Agapanthus africanus. Classification (NCBI taxonomy): domain Eukaryota; kingdom Viridiplantae; phylum Streptophyta; class Magnoliopsida; order Asparagales; family Amaryllidaceae; genus Agapanthus; species Agapanthus africanus. The sequence continues at coordinate 81,918,131 of JASDDO010000026.1, read as the reverse complement.
GAGAGGTCGTTCATATTCTCGTGCTCTCCTTCCTTTGAGATTGTTATCATGTGGCAGGTACAAACTCGTTTCCGATGCCGATCTAGACTTCCCCTCGCAGTGTAGGTCGCTTTCGGCTCATGCTTTCGTGGCGGGACTACCCTCCAACTGTCGGATAGAGCAATCCTGCCTTGCTGATACTGATCTTCAACCCAGTTTTTAAGATGAAGCAGTCTTCAAGAGGGTGTCCCACTACTCGGTGGTAGGCGCAATAATCCGAATGATGGACCTCGTTTATCTGTTCGGGGTATCGAGACTCCGGGAGCGTCATCATTTGACGCTTCATGACAAGGCTAAATATTTTCCTTGTCTTGACTTGAGGGAAAGAGTATTCCCGACCCATCTTCTTCATGAAGGACGGGTTCCAGCTGACTTTTCCTCGCTCGCGTGGCTTCTCGGATTCGATTAGCTGTCTTGGAATGTCATTCCTGTTCCTGACCTTGCTGTTGTTTCTACGCCGGGCTTTATTTTTTCCATGAGAGCGCACAACGAGTTAGGGGTGAAAGGCATCGTCGTTTTCTCCTTCCGTAGCCTGCTGAAATATACGTTGCGTCCTGGCTCCCTCGTTAATGTCCATTTCGCGGCTATGGTCATTGCGAACCTTCTGACCCGCTTCTCTTATTAGCTTGTCAATCTGTTCTTCGAATGACGGGCTTGGTATTCTTACGGAGGGATCTCGCTCTGGTTCGACATCAACGCTATCTGGGAATGCATTCGCTTCTTAACCGGAGTTATTTATGACATGGAAGCCATGGAATTGCTCCCGTTTCTTGGACCGAACGCATCTAAGGCCAGTCGTCTCCATTCTCCCATTAGGCATCTTTCGTTGAGTCCCGGGAACGTCCCAAATCTTGTTATAGAACTGGGCTTGTCGAGCAGTCTGTTTGAGGGGTACGCCTTGGCGTCTCAATAGCCTTTTCAGTCCCTCTGCGTAGTATCTGGGTAGATGGATTGGTTGAAGCCTGTCGAGCGCAGGTTCGGCACCGTGCCATACTTCTTTCTCTACCCCAGTCTCCGTGGATTGGTAAAAAAGGATTGCCTTCTCACTTCTTCGGCGAGGAGGGACGCAAAAGGTCTGCAGCTCTTGCACGCTATACGTATCAAGTGCATCAAGTTCTTTGTAATGCCGCTGCGGAATCATGGTAATTCGTAAACTCTGGTCAGCTCCAGCAAAGGTCTGCACTGATGGACGGATGGAGAACACTGTGTTGGCCTTGTCCTCAGAGTCGCTGCCAAAGACAGCATGGAAGTAGATGGTCCTGGCCTGTTGCCTTGGGGTTGTCCCGAGTGGATCATCTCTTCATCCACCTCGATATCGCTCCCAAATATCGGGATAGTAGTGATGGCTTTTTGTTTATTCTCCGGTTTGCGATATCTTTCCATGTCTTCGAAGTCCGGTAAGAAGTACTTGGCGTCTTCATATTTGTGGACTTCATTTACGGAGAACGGGTTCAAATCTCCTGTAACTGAGTACTCGAGGCCGTCCTTGAAGTACTTCATACACTGATGTTGCGTAGAAGAGATGATGTTGTACTCATGTAACCAAGGCCTGCCGAGTAAAGCGTTGTAGCAAGTCTTGGCGTCAATAACATGGAACTTGACGTCAGTGACGAGCAGCCCGAAGCGTAATGTCAGTATTACAGACCCGTGCGTTTGTGACGATTGGAAGTCAAAACCGGAGATGATAATTTTATCCCGAGCCAGGTGTTGCACGTTCATGCAAATCTTCTTCAACACCCTTACATTGAGAAGGTTGACGAAGGACCCGTTGTCAACTAGGATCTTGTCTATCTTGATATCGTGACAATACCCGGTTACATACAGCGGACGGTTGTGCTCGCACGTTCCGAGAAGGAGGTCTTCATTGCTGAAGGTTATATCAGCCGTGTGGACTTCTTCCAGCTCATCCTTCGTCTTTTCTTCTGCAAGGAAGGCTTGAAACTGGTCGGGCTCTTGTAACGCCTTGATCAAGGAATCTCGTGCCTCTTTAGATTGGAGAAGGGCATCCAAAATACTCAATTGTGAAGGTATCTTCCT